>OZ024826.1:79165446-80365446 GCA_964016985.1 Anodontia alba
TACTGGAGGAGTGGTCTTTCTCATATATCGATCCTGAAATATGTATTTCTAGATTATTACCTTTGAGTTTTTGAGTTCTTGTTTAACCCATTTACATTGAGTGGATTCTTCTACCACAATTCTTTGGACCAGTCTATTATCAATAGCAAGATGTCTGGTTAGTTATTAATATATCTATGTTTTATGGAAATTCCTGTAATTAATGCAAACTGTGTAGACCCCGATCATATGCCGCATTCTGTGGCATCTGATCTGGGTCTGCACTGTTTGCCAATTACCCTTTTAGGGGTTCCCTGGCTAAAATGGTTTAATGTCAACCTTGCAGGTCATTTTGTGTGCTCTCCAATTCAAAGGAAGAAAAGGGACAGAAGAAATGGTAGATGAGAGAAAAGAGAAACGGAGGAGAATTAGTCAAATGGCAAATGATAGGGCAGAAACAGAAATACTAACATGTCCCCTTCCCCCACCTGCTGCAAGTAAGACAGATCCTTACCACAACCCTACCACCCAGCCAAGACTACCATAATTATACAAATTATTCAGACATGTAAAGTATTTGCTACAACTGTTCTAGAATTTGAAGAATTTTTTTTTGACTAACTGGTGATGTTGCTACCAATTACTACTGCATAGGTCTAGATATGGGTGGGTATCAGGTAAACAGTTTTCTTATTTCTCAACGAAAACTTATGTTGTTGGTACTCATTAGAAGTGTCTTGCTGAGGCATTTCTAATGAGTACCCACAACATATGATTTTGTAAAGGAATAAGAAAAATATAGATAATTTTTGGCAGAAAAGAGCTATGTACTGAATGTGGCAAAAAATGCAGACCGTGATCAAACTACTCCTTTAACAGATGGGTTTGGTGGATGATATTATTCTTTTATTAATTTTTAGTAGTCTTTTAACCAGACAAAATTTCTTTCACAACTGTAAGGGTGTGGTGTGCATGTCATTCAAAGATAAGTGATAAACTTTCAGGGGAGATAACTGTCAAAATTGGTTTACATCCCATTTGAAAAGAGGTCTATTCTAAAAGGAAAAAAATTGTTCCCCTTGGAAGCAAATTTTTCCTTTTAAAGTAGACACCTTTTCAGAGGAGGGCTGGTATAAGGGAAAGTGATCAGGAAGTCACAAAAGTTGGTATCAATTTTTTACACTTATCAAGGGCAATATGCAAGTTTTACAGAGGACTTGTTAAGGAGGAGTATTTGGTGATAATTATAGGATAATTTTCTCCAGTTCTTATAAAAACATATGTTGTGGGTGCTCATTAGAAGCGCCTTGCTGCAGAATGCGGCATCTGATCAGGGTCTACACTGTTTGCCACTTGCCCAGCAATTTTATACACATTCACTGGTAGTAAACACAACATATGTTTTTATGGAGAGATAAGAAAAATTCTACCAGAATTATCACCAAATACTCCTCCTTAACAAATCCTCTGTAATTGTTTTAAATTAACCCATAATAATGTCATGCATGAACAGTCCAATACAAATGCACACATAAAGTTAAATGAATCTTGTCTGAAAACATGAAATAAAAGTTATCTCAGAGAAGTACAATATAGACAGAAGCACATATGTACATCAGTCTATATTTTATTTCTCTGAGACAGATGGACAAATGTATGGACATGCAGCATTAAAATATAATACCCCATTAGTATCCTGTGGTATGGTATAAAAATAAGAAATAAACAAATATATTTCAAATTGTCGTCTGCTGCTATTTCAATCCAGTAAGTTAAAGCGTTAAACTATTACCTTATTTGTAGAGTGCCAGTCCCTACTGGATTTCAAAGGATCATCTGGAGATGAAGGAAGATCAAACCTGAAATGAAAACATGCATAGAAAACCTGTATAAAGCAAATTGGCCATGCCAGGCAAAGCTGTCTGAGCTGACATTGAACACTAGATCCTATCAACAACCTGTCAAAAGTCAATGATGATAAGACAAATCCTTCAAAATTTTAAACAGAAAGGTATACCACCACACCACCCTCACCAAGCAAAATTATGTCTTCAAGAAAATGCAAAATGCACTTATTCAGATCATGATTTTATACATTCAGCCTGGCAAGGTATGAGTAGGGGTGTGATAGAGTAGTGGAGTGGTAGGAGTTTAGCCTGGCAAGGCTGGGTAGGAGTTTTGTGGATAAGTAGGCATTCAGCCTGGCAAGGTGCAGGGAGAGGGACGGACAGAGACAAACATCAGCTGGGCTATAATAAAATTTGGATTGTATCTAAGGAGTTTTGCTTCTTTCATCAAATTCTGAAAGTTTCTTCCATAAGTCTTAAATACTTTATTTAGAACTGTATGGAGACACAAATCTGTCAACGAAGGAGCATCTTTTAACAAATTAGATAGATCTCATATCCCTGATGCCCTAGGCCAAAATTCATCCTCAAAGCTTTCTCAGTTCTGAAGAAAAAACTTTTAAATGGTTGTTACAATATATGAACTTGGCAACCATATTGGTTTAGGGAGAGTGCAAACAGACAGAAGGCTCTACATGAAATTGGCGAAAACTGGCCCATTCTTATCCTAAAACTGGACCTGGTTCATTTTATCAACTGGTGATGTGTCTATCATCTGCCAGCCTTTTGTTGAAGCTTTATAGAGGTACAGCCAGATTCAGTCATGTATTTGGAAGGCAAGCGTACAACACAAGGTCCTTGTGCACTCTATATATAGCATATGAAGTTGACCGGAAAGTTTGTTTGTGTTGAGGTTTTATGCCCAGTCAACCCAATGGGGTCATGTCGAGCGCGGTCAGTTTACCTAACCACACGTTTACTGGGCAGGCTTAGTCCTCTAAGCGGTTCACCAGTATTGTGCACATTCTTTCGCCAGAAACTGACAACCGCCCTTCTTGAATCAGCAGAAGGGAGAGAATGACCGTAGAAAATATTTCGTGATCAATCTCCACAAAAGAATGTTGCCGACCTCGGCGGGGGTTGAACCTGTGACCTCCTGGTCTCCAGTCGGACGGCGCATCCAACTGAGCCACTGAGGCCGGCTCAAAAAAGCTTCAGCTTTTGTCAGAGGTGTTTATTTTTCTTACTTTTGCTGCAGGGGCAGATCTAAGGTGATTTCTGAGGGGGTTCGATGTGATCAAATTACCATACTTACTCTACATACTTGGACAGACAGGCCTGAGCAAACAGTGTAGACCCAGATCAGATGCTGCAGAATGCGGCATCTGATCAGGGTCTACACTGTTTGTCACTTGCCCAGCAATTTTATACACATTCACTGGTAGTAAAATAGACTTGTTGAAGAATGTGGCATCTGATCAGGGTCTACACAGTTTGCCACTCGCCCAGCAATTTTACACACATTCACCGGTAGTAAAATGGACTTGTTGAAGAGAAGTACAAGGTAAAGAGTAAGAGGTGTGAATATTTAGAGTAAATACTGTATCCCAAATTTATCTTTATCCAAAATTTGAAAATGAAATTTTGAGTCAAAAGTCAAAAAGTCTGGACCCCTCAGACCCCCTCTGAATCTGCCCTGTACTGCAACAACAAAACCGTCCTACTAGAACTGTCTTGCAGATCTAATGAGATTCCTAAACTTATTGATTTGTATAAAAACATACTGCATTTGGGCTGCATCAAGTGAAAAACTGCCTTCCAGCATGCCCAAAATGCACAGATTCAGATCATCCTGCACATGAGCAAAGTACCATGCGGGCCTTGTTAGTGGACAGTGGAGGCCCTGATCAGACTGCAAATGCACAGGCTGCTTTGGGAATTCCCTATCCGCATACATTCCAAAAGTTTATTTTTGCATAGTGCTGCTCTTTAATATGATAAAAAATTTACCTGGAGCCCCTGGTTACAAAATAGATGCAGCCCTGCTAAATAAAGGGTATCTTACCCGTACCATCAATGTCCGCAACAGGTCTGGCACATGAGCAAAGTACCATGCGGGCCTTGTTAGTGGACAGTGGAGGCCCTGATCAGACTGCAAATGCACAGGCTGCTTTGGGAATTCCCTATCCGCATACATTCCAAAAGTTTATTTTTGCATAGTTCTGCTCTTTAATATGATAAAAAATTTACCTGGAGCCCCTGGTTACAAAATAGATGCAGCCCTGCTAAATAAAGGGTATCTTTAAAATGCCATTGCACATTATAATTTTCTATGGTAAGTGTAATTTATACCATCAATATTAGACAAATAATTGGCTGTCTACATACATACTACTGTATATTTTATAATGATATGTATAATCATTTAGTTGCATGAAAAAAATTCTAACAAAAAAATAGAAATGTGAGTTTTCAAAACACTATGCCCCCAACTACATGTATATTCTTGTCCCTATAAAATAGCAAAACTTAAAACGGGACATTACTTTCACAAAATTAATCTGATCTTTGTCAAAAGTTAATTACATTATCTTCTCCCCAGCAGCAGTAAGCTCATCAATGTTTAACTCCCTAGCTCAAACAGTTATCAAGATATCTTGCTCACTAGAAAAACATGTCAAACAGATGGATGAATGACCCTAAAGCAATATGCCCCTCCAATTTGTTCAAAGCTTGTTTGTTTTGTTTGTGTTGAGGTTTTAGGGCCCAGTCAACCAAATGGGGGTCACTTCAAGTGTGGTCAGTTTACATAACCCACTTTTACTGGGCAGGCTTAGTCTTCTAAGCGGTTTAACCAGTATTGTGCACACTTTGAGCAGAAATTGTTCAAAGCTGTGGGCATAATTATCTGTACATTCCACATCTTAGACCAGTGCCTTAATATTCTGGGCCCAGTTGGTCAAAGCCTTGTTAGCTTAACAAGCTTGTTAAGGGTCATTTTGTTAACTGTTTTAGCGGATTCAATATACAATATTCTGATATTTTTTGCTGAAAAAATGTGAGTAGCTTTGCAAAAGCTACTCACATTTTTTCAGCAAAATATATCAGCATATTTGCGTATCAATCGATTTAAATTTTAAGGAATCGTTAACTAACAATGTCGTTAGCTTTGAACAACTGGGACCTGATACTTTAACCTCTACCACACTCTTGGTAAATTCAGCAGATGACAAATTGATGGTAGTTGATGATTTGGTGTATTACACTCCTTTCAATATCATTTAAGTCATATGGAGATGGAAGGGACTGATAATTAAAGGCTCTATGCAATGAAGCATAGTACAGTCTTAAACTGAATCACACCTCCAACAGTATTCCAACTGGGGATTTTGTTATCTGAAGTTGGAAGCACTAACTACTTGACCACCTGGGAGCTTAGATTGATGGTACTTTTCCTATTTTTCTCAGAAAATACGCTTTGACATTTCATGCAAATTGTCCCTTTGGAGAATTTGCTTGTCTCAGTTGGAGTTTTACTGCCCAGTCAATATTGTTAAAGTCATGTCAAGCCAGTCAGGTAACCTATTCTCACTTTTCCCAGGCAGAATTACTCCTAAAGCAGTTCACCCTTGTCCTGCTGAACCTGGATATACCCTGTCTTTGCAAACAGTATAGAGCCAGATCAGTTGGCTTCTAAGAAGCCAACTGATCTGACTGTTTGCCATTAAGTATGTGAATTTATAGCAACAATCTGGATCAAGCAATCTGATTGGCCGAAAATTAGAAGTGGGCGTGACATCTTAATTTATTCAGCAGGACAAGGGTTAACCTGTAGTCCTGCCCATTCTTTTGCCAGTAACTGACAACTGCCTTTCTTGAATTAGTGGAAGGGGGAGAAAGACGACAGAAATGATTTCACAATCAATCTCCAAGAAAATTATGTGGCCGAGCTGGAATTTGAACTTGAGACTCCCTGAATCTGCAGTCAGATGTGCTACCAGCTGCACTATGGAGCCCGGCTGTCTCCTTAGGAGACAATTTGCTTAGAATGTCAATGCCTATTTTCTGACAAAATAATAAAAATATTCCAAAATCTCTGCTGAGTGTTTTCCAGCATGCTAAGCATATATTCCCTCATAATTTATCCTATTTTGTTTGTTTGTGTTGAGGTTTTACGGCCCAGTCAACCCAATGGGGTCATGTCGAGCGCGGTCAGTTTACCTAACCACATGTTTACTGGGCAGGCTTAGTCCTCTAAGCGGTTAACCAGTATTGTGCACATTCTTTCACCAGAAACTGACAACTGCCCTTCTTGAATCAGCGGAAGGGAGACAATGACCGTAGAAAATATTTCATGATCAATCTCTACGAAAGAATGTTGCCGACCTCGGCTGGGGTTGAACCCGCGACCTTCTTGTCTCCAGTTGGACGGCGCATCCAACTGAGCCACCGAGGCCGGCTTTATCCTATTTTGAACAAGTCTATTTTACTACCTGCAGAAGTGTCTAAAAACTGCCATATGAACGGCAAACAGTGTAGACCCTTATTAGATGCTGCCTAATGTGCCATCTAATATGATGGGCAAGGCATGAAAAGGTCCCTTATGCAATTTTTGGACAATGCAGGCCCTGATCAGCCTGCATAATTTTGCAGGCTGACATATGCTTAGGCCTAAAGAAATAAAAATGTTCTGTTTCCGATTTCACCTCAAATTTGCCATAGGGTCAGTAGGTCAGCAACTTATTTTTTTCTCTGTCCTTTTTTTTTTCCAAGTCAAATTATGGCCGGTGTATCGCAATTTTTTTTTAATGGAATCTTAAAATATTTTGACTTCTCTTACCAAATGTTTGACCATTTTTTTCATTATCCCCACGCTTTTTGAAGAAAGAACTTGGATACTGTTATACCCCATCGTCCGTCCGTCCGTCTGGCCGTCCAGCTGTCTGTCTGTATGTCAGTATGTCTGTCTGTAATGTCACACCTAGACCATTTAAGCTAGAATCTTAAAACTTTCAGAGGCGATAGCCTTATGGATGAGGACTGGAGGAACACATTTGGAATTTTGATGTGCATGGAGATATGCGATGGCACTGGTGCTGGGATATGCGATGGCTCGCCATCAAGTTGCTCTAGTTTTATTTTAGGCTGAGATGTGGCTGCACGCTTGAAATAAACTGCACTAATGTGCTCGGTTTGGCTTGTAAGAGTGCAGCCATATTGGAAATAAATAAACAAACGATGAAGACCGACAATATCCAAAAACTGATACGGACAAATTATGTAACAAACATATATAAAAACCGGGATTGTCCTGGGTCTGTTGCGAATTAATTTTTTTCTTCGTGTGCACAAAAAAAAAAAAAAAAAAAAATACAGTGTGCGCATTTTTTGACAGTTGGTTGGGAAATCGGAAACATAACATTTTTTTTAGGCCTTACACAATCAATGGATACTGTAGTATATGTCGACAAATAGAGAATGTCCAGATCAGACTGCACCAAATGCACATGCTCATCTGGAGCTTAGCTGTTTGTATAAGGGATAAGGGCCTTTTACCTATGTTGGCCATTATACGGTTCTTCACTGTTCCAATACTTAGGGCATAGCTCTTGATAAGGTGCTTTTTTCGCCGAGGCGCTTCTAACGAGTTCCCACAACATATGTTTTCATTGAGAAATAAAACTATTTACCTGATACCCACTCTTATCTAGACATATGCTTAGGGTAAAGATGACAATACTAAATATATATTCTGTTTGTATGGCAGGTTTCATAATGCACTGGATTATGACAGAATTGATTTCTTTTTTTCTACATTAAACAATCTAGACCATATGACTCAGTATTAAGTTTAATGCAGACAAAATATCTATGAACTATAAGATAAGAGACATTAAAAAGATACGCTCAAAGTACATGAAGGTGAGCTAGAAAAAAAGGGGGTTTCTTTTTCAACTTATCACTAAAAGATATGTGCTTTAAATGAAACTAGTAACAGTGTTTTCAGTTTTTTTTCTGCTGTGACCTTGAAAATTAGGTCAAGGTCACCAAAATCTCATCATTTCTTTGTTACGTCCCAATAATATATCTATGAAAATTTAGAAAGAATCCAAACACAGGTTCACTGCAGACAAGAAAGTATCAGGCCAATGCCAATCTCAAACCAAAAACAATATGTCCCCTTCTCTTAGGAGGAGGGATATAAATAGGCTTGTTCCATAAGTCCAAACAAAAAAAAATATGTTGTGTGTTTAGGGTAACCCTACCTAATTTTCCAGGTGAAACCTAGCAACTTTTTATGCTTTCTTAAGAAAAAATGTTTTACTGGGATAAAATATTGATACTATCATATTTATGCTAAGTATTCAGACAAGTAGGCCTGAGCAAACAGCGTAGATCCAGACCAAACTGCTTTTTATCCTAAAGAGCAGTTTGATCAGGCTCTATACTGTTTGCTATTGTTTCAATACTTTTTGACACATCAAAGGGTAGTCAAACAATTGTGTGACTTATGCTGCAAGACCAACTATATTAGATAATGGCATAGTTTTAATAAAAAAAATTGTAAAAAATATATAATCCCTACCTACCCTACCTATATTTTTCTAGCATGTTACCCTTAACACACATTTTTTTATTTGGCCTTATGGTAAATATAGTACATTATGGGGTGAATATGTGTTATTTGGCCTAAGTATTAGAAGAGAGTGGCCGGAGCAACAGTGTAGACCTAAATCAGATGCCGTATAAAGCAGCTTCTGATCAGGGTCTACAATGTTTTGTACTCATTAAGTAGTTTTTAGACAGGCAGTTTGTTTGTGTTAAGGTTTTATGGCTCAGTCAACCCAATGGGGTCATGTCAAGTGCGGTCAGTTTACCTAACTACACTTTTACTGGGCAGCTTAGTCCTAAGCGGTTAACCAGTACTGTGGGCATTCTTTCGCCAGAATCTGACAACTGCCCTTCTTAAAACAGCAGAAGGGAGAGAATGACTGAAGAAAATATTTCATGATCAATCTCCTCGAAAGAATGTTGCCCATCCAGTGGGGGTCGAACCTGCAAGCTCCTAGTCAAGACACACATCCAATTGAGCCACCGAGGCTGGCTTAGACAAGAAGTAAAGTTGACTTGCTGAAAATGTGGAAAATATGACAAGAGGGCCATGATGGCCCTGTAACGCTCACCTGAGCAACATAGCACTTTGAGAGCCTGATCTAGAACTGATCAAGGCAAACATTCTGATCAAAGTTCAAAATGATTATAACAAAGTTTTCTGCTGATTTAGCCCGGTGACCTAGTTTTTGATACCAAGCGACCCAGTTTCTAAATTGACCTAGAACTCATCAAGACAAACATTTTGTGCAAGATTCATGATGATTGCTTCAAAAATGTGACCGCTAGAGTGATAACAAGATTTTACGCTTATTTGGCCAGGTGACCTAGTTTTTGACCCCAGGTGTTCCAGTTTCGAACTTGACCTAGAAATCATCAAGACAAACATTTTGAGCCAGATTCATGATTTCAAAAATGTGACCGCTAGAGTGTTAACAAGGTTTTCTGCTGATTTGGCCAGGTGACCTAGTTTTTGACCCCAAGTGACCCAGTTTCAAACATATCCTAGAACTCATCAAGACAAACATTTTGAGCAAGATTCATGATAATTGCTTCAAAAATGTGACAGCTAGAGTGTTAACAAGGTTTTCTGCAGGTTTAGCCTGGTGACCTAGTTTTTGACACCACGTGACCCAGTTTCGAACCTGACCTAGAAATCATCAAGACAATCATGTTGAGCAAGATTCATGATTATTGCTTCAAAAATGTGACCGCTAGAGTGTTAACAAGGTTTTCTGCTGATCTGGCCCAGTGACCTAGTTTTTGACTCCAAGTGACCCAGTTTCGACCTCGACCTATAAATCATCAAGACAAACATTTTGAGCAAGATTCATGATGATTGCTTCAAAAATGTGACTGCTAGAGTGTTAAAAAGGTTTTCTGCTGATCTGGCCAGGTGACCTAGTTTTTGACCCCAAGTGACCCAGTTTCGAACTTGACCTAGAAATCATCAAGACAAACATATTGAGCAAGATTCATGATGATTGCTTAAAAAATGTGACCGCTAGAGTGTTAACAAGGTTTTCTACTGATCTGGCCCAGTGACCTAGTTTTTGACCCCAAGTGACCCAGTTTCGAACTTGACCTAGAAATCATCAAGACAAACATATTGAGCAAGATTCATGAAGATTGCTTCAAAAATGTGACTGCTAGAGTGTTAACAAGGTTTTCTGCTGAACTGGCTAGGTGACCTAGTTTTTGACCCCAGGTGACCCAGTTTCAGATTTGACCTAGAAATCATCAAGACAAATATATTGAGCAAGATTCATGATAATTGCTTCAAAAATGTGACCGCTAGAGTGTTAACAAGGTTTTCTGCTGATCTGGCCCGGTGACCAAGTTTTTGACCCCAAGTGATCCAGTTTTGAACCTGACCTAGAAATCATCAAGACAAACATATTGAGCAAGATTCATGATGATTGCTTCAAAAATGTGACTGCTAGAGTGTTAACAAGGTTTTCTGCTGATCTGGCCAGGTGACCTAGTTTTTGACCCCAGGTGACCCAGTTTCGAACTTGACCTAGAAATCATCAAGACAAACATAATGAGCAAGATTCATGATGATTGCTTCAAAAATGTGACCGCTAGAGTGTTAACAAGGTTTTCTGCTGATCTGGCCCGGTGACCTAGTTTTTCACCCCAAGTGACCCAGTTTCAAACTTGACCTAGAATTAATAGAGGCAAACATTTTGAGCAAGTTTCATCAAGATTGGGTCAAAATTATGACCTGTAGAGTGTTAACAAGTTTTTCCTTTGATTTGACCTGGTGACCTAGTTTTTGACCCCAAGTAACCCAGTATCAAACCTGACCTAGATTTCATAGAGGCAAACATTCTGACCAAGTTTCATCAAGATTGGGTCAAAACTGTGACCTCTAGAGTGTTAACAAACTAATTGTTGACGACGAACGACGGACGACGAACGACGGACGACAGACGACGACGGACGACGGACATAGGGTGATGACAATAGCTCACCCTGAGCTTATGCTCAGGTGAGCTAACAAATGCACATCTTCAGACTATTTCCAAAATATATGTAAGGTTTCAAACTGATCAGTCAAAAACTCTACATGGAGTTTAGGAGACAAGATATCAAGGGTTGGTCGCAAGACTGTAGCAAGTCAGATCGTTGTTTTCCCCAATACTTAATCTCCTCACCATGAAGGCATTATGAAGATTACAACATTTCTTTCTGTAAACAATGGAAATTTAGGTGCAATTGCTCGTATGAGCAATGGCACCTAAATTTGCATTGTTTACAAAGGGGTCAAAGTTGCCCCTAAACAAGGGTTTCAAAAATATGTTTGATTACTAGAGTCTTGCGCTCAACCCTCGATATGCTCTTTTAGGCTAGATGAGCTAAAATTACACAAATAAGAGCAGTACCCAGATAATATTTTTCTTACTTCTCCATGAAATGAGGGCCATATGGCCCTGGATCGCTCACCTGAACTCAAAACAGCTTGTGGAAGTGATGGTGTCATGGTTTGCAAGATGTCAATTAAAGGTGGCTGTTCTGTTTGGTTGCCATGGCAAAAACTTATAAGCAAGAAATTTGTGAAACACAAGCAGGGAAAGAAGGCCATGTGAAACACCAGCAGGGAAAGAAAACTCTGTGAAGCGAAGATCCTCTGTGAAACACCAGCAGGGAAAGAAGTCTCTTGTCTATTTTAGCTCTGGCAGCCAGTTTGTTCAGCTGAGTGGAATCATTTAAGCAATTTTGGTAAAAAGGCATAAGAGGAACATTTCTATGAAATTATTTTGAAAGCGACCAGAAGTGGAACAATTCTGTAGTAAAGTTTGGAGGAAATTGGATCAGTAGTTTAAGAGATGTTGTTTAAAGCAATTGTTGATGACGGATGTGACCTTGACCTGAGTCCAGGACACTGAAAGTCGAACTTGCTCACGACAGCATCATACCCAACATTTGTGTGAAGTACATTAAAAGCCATCAATAAATGTAGGCACTAGAACGATGACAAAGTTTTTCTAAAAATAGCCAGTGACCTAGACCTTGAGCCCAGGACCCTGAAAGTCAAACTTGCTTCAGATTATGAGATATAATCATACCCAACATTTGTGTGGTTATAAGTAAAATTCATCAAAAAATGTAGGCACTAGAGCTACAGAGAAGTTTTTCTAAAAATAGCCACAGTGACTGAAAGTCAACCTCTCTTGAGATATTATAATACCCAACATTTGTGTGAAGTTATATTAGAATACATTGAAAATGTAGGCACTAGAGCAATGACAATTTTTTTCTAAAAATAGTCACAGTGACCTTGACCTTAAGCCTGGGACCCTGAAAGTCAAATCTGCTTGAGATTTTATTATACCCAACATTTGTGTGAAGTTAAATTAAAGGGAAGGGCCCATAAACTAGTACTTGTACATGAAAATCGAACAATCTTTAAGTTATATAAAGTTACAAAGGTTTAAAAAAATGGTAATGTGAGTCCAGAGCGAGGCTGTGAGTTTATGACGTCATAAACTCATAATAAAAAATGTCAAATAACAGCCATTCTGATGCAAGATAATTTCAGTGAATGGCCAATTTATATCCCTTTTACTGCAAAAAATGAAAATTTACTGTTTTTAAAAGAAAACAACTTATCCTGATGCTTGAAATTAGCGATTTCTCATTTCGTCACGTGACATGACTGACAATATGGCGGCGTCCATATAAAGCTATTGTGAAATGTGCAAAAGGCCATATCTCCTAAACCGCTCAACTGATTTACATAAAATTTGTGACAAAATGTTTGCCTTTTTAACCCCTTTTTACTGAAGTGACAGTTAAAGTTTGTGGGCCCTTCCCTTTAAAATCCATCAATAAATATAGGTGCTAGAGAGATGACAATGTTTTTCTAAATATAGCCACAGTGATCTTGACCTTAAGACAAGGACCCTGAAAGTCAAACTTGCTAAAGATATTATCATACCCAACATTTGTATGAAGTTACATTAAAATCCATTAATAAATGTAGGCGCTAGAGCGATGACAATTTTTTCTAAAAATAGCCACAGTGCCCTTGACCTCGTCCAGGACACTGAAAGTCGAACTTGCTCCAAATATTATCATACCCAACATTTGTGTGAAGTTATATTAAAATCAATCAATAAATGTAGGCGCTAGAGCCATGACAAAAAGGTGAACATACGTACATATGTAAATACTAACGGGGAAAACCCTATATCCCTTTGCCACTTTGTTGTGCAAGGGGATAGTAATCTGATCTGGCCAGTTTTTTAATTCATCTGAGAGTCCATCCATGTCCACCTTATCTGCAGGTTTCAGGAAGATCTGATCAAAACTGCATAAGTTATGCTGATTAAATCAAACAGAGGTTTTTCACCAATCATGGGGACTTAACTCTAAAATAAATGATCCAATCTCGCCAATTTTCAACAGTTTTGGAATTTGTCCAAGATTTTATCTATGTTGACCTACAAGTTTCAGGAAGTTCTGATCAAAACTAAACAAGTTATGGTGATGACAAAGTCTATCAGAGGCTTTTGCAGCAATCAAGGGAATGTAAATCTAAGATTAATGATCCAATCTGGCCATTCAAGAAGATCTGAATAAAACTTAATGAGCTTATAATGCTGATGACAAAGTCAAACAGAGGCTTTTCAGCAATCAAGGGGAAGCAACTCTAAGATTAATAATCCAATCGGGTCAGTTTTCGAACTTGTTTGAAATTTCATCCATGTCCACCTTATCTGCAAGTTTCAGGAACATCCCATCAAAACTATATGAATTACACTGATGACAAAGTCAGAGGCCTTTTCAGCAAACAAGGGGATGTAACTCTACAATTAACTAGAAAAGGATTTTTAGAAAAAAAAACAAACAAAACAACAAATGTCCCCCACCCCACAACCCCCCCAGAGTTGTCATTCTTGTTGGCAACACATTGTCTCATTCTGTTCTACATTTCCACCAACTATCATCAAAATATTGTGAAGGTCATTCAAGTTACAGAGCGGACACGAAATCAAATTCAAACACAAGAAGGGGAAATAACTCTAAAAGTAAGAATGCCAGAGTTATCATTCTTGTATACAACATGTCATCTCATTCTGTTCTACATTGCTCCCAAGTATCATAAAAATATTCCAAAAGGTATTTTACTTACAGAGCGGGCACAAAATCAATGCATAATCACTGTCAAATATAACAAAGGGAGATAACATCAAAAGTATGAAAGGCAGAGTTGTCATTCTTAAACATGACATCTTGTCTTCTTCTGTTCTTCATTTCTATCGAATACCATCAAAATATTTCAAAGGATATTTGAATTACTGAACAGACATGAAATCAATTTCAAAAACAAAACAAAAGGAGATAACTCCAAAAGTAAGAAAGCCAGAGTTTTCATTCTTGTAAACGACAAGTCGTCTCATTTTGTTCTACATTTCTATCAAGTATCATAAAAATATCCCAAAGGGTATTCAACTTACAGTGCAGACACAAAATATTTGCATATATATATATATATATATATATATATATATATATATATATATATATATATATATATATAATCACTGCCAAATAAAACAAAGGAAGATAACACCAAAAGTACTAAAGCAGAGTTGTCATTCTTGTACATGACAGGTTGTCTCATGCTGATCTACATTTCTACCAAGTGCCATCAAAATATTCCGTGAGGTATTCGAGTTACAGAGCGTACACAAAATACATTTCAAACAAAACAAAGGGAAATTAAATAACTCCAAAATTAAGAAAGCCAGAGTTGTCATTCTGGTACTCGTCACATCCTCTTGTCCAGTTCTACATTTCTTCTAAGTATAATCAAAATACTCCAAACACGCCTATCAAACAAATGAATGCATAACCATCGGTTAAGAACGTGAAACAATTAGAGCGACATTGGTTAGGAATTCGATGACCCAAAAAAGGTACATAAACTTTGCATTTGCTGTGTTTCATGAGCGATATGTTTTGAGGAAATTATTTGAAAAACAGGGAATTACATTCAATCGCCCATTGATATCGGCGTCTGTGGAGTAAATCTCAGACTACCTACTTCAGGCATATTGGCTCAATTATTTTTCGCTTGCTGAAGGTGTACCAAAAGCCATAAAAAACAAGTGGAAATTCGTGGTGTTTATTGTCCTTTACTTAAGTTTGTGCTATGCTAGAAGTTCAGCATATCATCACGCACACACGATAGACACATATGATTATTTATGTTATGGATATTTTGATTGTCAATGCAGCATTGTTGAGAAATCGCAACGGTAAGGGACGAAAATGAGTGTTTACGCATTAGATCTAAATAAATAAAAACAAAACTTACAGCTTTAAAGGTTTTACTAATTTTTAGCTCTGACAGCCACTTTGTTCAGCTGAGCGGAACCATTTTTAGCAACTTTGGTATATGGGCGTAAGAGGGACATTTCTGTGAAATTATTTTGAAATTTGGCCATTGGCCTAGGATTGATTGTGTTGGGACTTTAATGACATGTCAACCCTTGCCAGTTATTTTGTGTCGTCTTCAAGAGAAAGGGAGAAAAGAGATAGCAGAGATAGTAGAAGAAATGAAAGAGAGGAACAGTGAAGAAAGAGGAAAAGGAAAGAAGTGAAAAAATAAAAACATTCCCTCTCTACCCGTACCTGCTACAAGGATACCAGGCCTTGCCCAACTGTAAGCCAATATCAGTTGGACGCCCCAGTGACATAAGATACACAAAACCTTTGCACCACCCAACCACCTCTATTGGCCTAGGAGATGTCCTTTAATGTTTTTTTTCTATTTTTAGCTCTGGCAGAGCAGAACAATTTTAGCAATTTTGGTAAAGGATCATACAAGGAACATTGCTGTGAATGTGTTTTGAAATATGGCCATTGGCCTAGGAGGAGATCTTGTTTAAAGGTTTTCTATGTTTTAGCTCTGGCGGCCATTTTGTTCAGCAGAGCAGAACAATTTTAGCAATTTTGGTAAAAGGTCATTAGAGGAACGTTTCTGTAAAATTATTTTGAAATCAGGCCATTGGCCTAGGAGATGTTTTAAGGTTTTCAGTTTTTAGCTCTGGCAGCCATTTAATTCAGCAGAGCAAAGCAATTTTAGCAATTTTGGTAAAGGCCGGGTCATATGAGAACCATTTCTATGAAATTATTTTGAAATCAGGCCATTGGCCTAGGAAGAGATGTTGTTTAATTAAAGGTTTTTTTTTTCTATTTTTAGCTCTGGCAGCCATTTTGTTCAGCCGAACAGAAAGATTTTAGCAATATTAGTAAAGAGTCATAGGTGCATTTCTGTGAAATTATTTTAAAATATGGCCATTTGCCTAAGAAAAGATGCCGTTTTAAGGTTTTGGCAGCCATTTTGTACAGCAGTGGAATAATTTTAGCCATTATGGTAAAGCGTCATGTGAGGAACATACCTCTGGAATTGTTTCAAAATAAGGCCATTGACCTAGGAGTAGATGTCATTTCAAGGTTATTTTCTATTTTTTAGCTCTGGCTGACATTTTGTTCAGCAGAGCAGAACCATTTTATCAATTTTAGTAAAGGGTCATAAGAAGAACATTTCTGTAAAATTATTCTGAAACTGGGCCACTGGCCTAGATGTCATTTAAAGTTTTTCTACTTTTAGCTCTGGCAGCCATTTTGTTCAGCCGAGCGGAATGCTTTTAGCAGTAAAGGCTTATTAGAGGAACGTTTCTGAGAAATTATTTTGAAATCAGGTCATGTGCCTAAGAGAAGATGTCAATTTAAGGTTTTTTTAATTTAACCTCTGGCTGCCAGCCATTTTGTTCAGCAGAACAGAATGATTTTAGCAATTTTAGTAAAAGGTCATAAAAGGAACATTTCTGTGAAATTATTTTGAAATTGGACCATTGGCCCAGTAGGAGATGTTGTTTAAAGTTTTTTTTTCTAGTTTTAGTCTGGTGGCCATTTTGTTCAGCGGAGCAGAACCATTTTAGCAATTTTGGTAAAGGGTCACAAGTGGAACGTTTCTGCGAAACTATTTTTAAAATCGGGCCATTTGCCTAGGTGGAGATGTTGTTTAAAGGTTTTTCTATTTATAGCTCTGGCAGCCATTTTATTCAGTGGAGTAGAAAGATTTTATCAATTTTGGTGAAGGCTGATATGAGGAACATTTCTGTGAAATTATTTTGAAATCGGGCCATTTGCTGAGGACTTGGACCCAATGTTATTAGGTCCGAGCTGAGCAGAAGATGTCGTTAAAAGGTTTTTTCTATTTTTAGATCTGGCTGTCATTTTGTTTAGCGAGCCAGAACCATTTTAGCAGTTTTAGTAGAGGGTCACCCAAGAAACATTCCTGTGATTTTTTTAAATCCATCCACTGGTTAAGGAGATATTGTTTAAAGGTTTTCTATTTTTAGCTCTGGTGGCCATTTTGTTCAGCGGAGTGGAACCATTTTAGCAATTTTGGTAAAAGGGCATAAGATGAACATTTCTGTGAAATTATTTTGAAATCCGACCACTGGCCTAGGAGGTGATGCCGTTTAAAGGTTCTCTATTTTTAGCTCTGGCGGTCATTTTGTTTGTTTGTGTTGAGGTTTTACGGCCCAGTCAACCCAAATGGGGTCATGTCGAGCGCGGTCAGTTTACCTAACCACACGTTTACTGGGCAGGCTTAGTCCTCTAAGCAGTTAACCAGTATTGTGCACATTCTTTAGCCAGAAACTGACAACTGCCCTTCTGGAATCAGCGGAAGGGAGAAGATGACCGTAGAAAATATTTCATGATCAATCTCCATGAAAGAATGTTGCCGACCTGGTCTCCAGTCGGGCAGCGCATCCAACTGAGCCACCGAGGTGGCCTGGCGGTCATTTTGTTCAGCTGAGCGGAACAATTTTAGCAATTTTGGCAGAGGGTCACCCAAGAAACATTCCTGTGAAATTATTTCAAAATCCATTCATCAGTTTATGAGGAGGTGTGATTTAAGTAAATTGTTGATGACGGACACAGGGCAATCACACTAGCTCACCTTGCAGGCGAGCTAAAAATATCAGAATTTTTATCTGAAAACTGTCAGTTTTTGGTGGTGAAATATTCAATATAGTTGAATAGACGTGTTTTCACACTGACCACGGCTGACCTTACCTGTTCTCAAAGATGCCCAGCTTCTTTTTGTTCTGATCACGTATTAATGTCACAGCTTCAGTAAGTTCTGTGTCCATTTTAAATACATTCCGATACAGTATCTCATATAGGACCGCTGAAATGCAGAAACACCAGACATAACTCTAGATAAGATGGGGTATCAAGAAAATATTTTTCTTATTTCTCCACGGAATATAAATACAACAACCATCTTTCAAAATTTGACAGTCAATATTTCCTGGTGGTGTATTCAAAAGAAATGCAAAATTCTGTTAGGAATTAAGCCTTCAAGGGAATGGCAACATTTGTCAAGAATGTATCTGAAAGGAATTCACAAAGCATGAAAAGAGCCCTTATGCAATATGCAGACAATGCAGGCCCAGATCAGCCTGTGCATCAGTGCAGGCTGATCTGAGTATTTGTTGTCCACTAACAGAATCAATGGATATATGTAATATATGTCGACAAACAGAGAATGCCCAGATCAGACTGCACTGATGCAAATGCTGATCTGGACTTTTGCTGTTTGCCTTTGACATAAGAGCCCTTTTCCCACACTGTACATCAAATGAAAGATCTTGATGAACCATGCAGATTTTATCAAAGTTGGTTCAAAAACTAGACAAAGTGACCAGTGGATCACGTATACCCCCAGCCGACATCATCACTAACAGTATCAGTCTTTCCCCATAACCTTGACCTTCCATTTTAAGTAACACTTATAGCTGTATACCCTAATAAAATTTGGAAACTACCTGTAGCAATTGGCAAAAGATAAACTAAAATATCTAATGAGGCTTTAAGACATCATAAAGTCTTCATTAAAATATGAAAAAACAAATCATCAAGAAAACATACCTATATAATTTTGACCCCCTTAAACCCCACTTTTATATAGTAAAACTGGGGTTTACAGGGGTATAAATTATTTTTCTTAATTCTGCTCAAAACATAGATTGTGGGTACTCGTTAGAACCGCCTTGGCTATATTTTGTGCAGAAATATGAAAAATATCTGAGTTTTTTATCTGAAAATTTTCAGTTTTTGGAGATAAAATTTTCTATATATTTGTTTTCGTAATGATTTGCAGCAATATTTACAGCTTCTTTAGACATATATTGATTTCGCTTGAAAAACACGATATTTTCTGTCAGAAACAAGATTTTATTTAATAATTTGAACTGCTTAGAATCTCATTAAATATTGAAAATGGTAGTGCCCTTGTTAGTAATCTTTCTTAGTTCTTGTTTGATTTTGCATCAGAATGCATGGTTTGCATTCACCATCTTTGCCCTTTCCCTTTAAAGAGCTAATCACAACTGCAGCAGACCACATTTTTTTTTTTTTAAAAAACGAGAGGGCCATGATGGCCCTGTAATACTCACCTGAGAATCATAGAACTTAAGAGAACCTGGCCTAGAACTGATCAAGGCAAACATTCTGACCAAACTTCATAATGATTATATTAACAAGTAAGACAATGTAGCATGTCTATTTGATAGTGAAATAGAGGTCAAGGTCAAATATGGAGAACTGCACTCAAGAGGCCATGCTAAGATGTATGCATGTGCTAAGTATCAACGGGGGTAGGAGAAATAGTTACTGAGAAACAGACCTAAACACAAACACTTCACAAGTGCCAAGTAGGACCAACAGTTACTGAGAAACTAACCTAAATGGAAAAACTTAAGAAAGTCGCTCAAAAATGTGATATCTACAGTGTCAACAAGGTTTTCCTTTGATTTGGCCTGGTAACCTAGTTTCTGACTCCAACTGACCCAGTTTTGACTAGACCTAGAAATCATCGATGAAAATTTTGAGCAATATCCATGATGATTATTTAAACTAGTTTTTGACCCGACATGACCATATTCAAACTTGACCTAGATATTATCAAGACAAACATTCTGGTAAAGTTTCATGACAGTTGAAGCTAAACTATAGCCTCTGGAGGGTGAACTAGGAAAATGTTGACGATGGACGACGCATGAGCAATGGACACAGGGTCATAACAACAGCTCATCTTGATGGTGTTGGGGTTTATGTCAACCCGTGGGTCATTTTGTGTCATCTCCCAGAGAAAGGGAGAAGAGAGATAGAAGAGATAGTAGAAGAGATTAAAGAGGGACAAGGAAGAAAGAGGAACAGGAATGAAAGTGAAGAAACAGAAGAAATAAAAACATTCCCCCTCTACCCTTACGTGTTACAAGGATAGCAGGCCTTGCCCAACTGTAAGCCAATATCAGTCGGACGCCCCGGTGATGTAAGATACACGACACCTTCACACAACCCGACCATCCCCTAACAGCTCACCCTGAGCATGAAGGAAGTGCTCAGGTGAGCTAATAAATATTCTGGTATAATTTCATGATGGTTGAAGCAAAACTGTGGCCTCTAGAGTGTGAACAAGGTTTTAAAGAAATTTGACCTAGTGACCTAGTTTTTGATCCTACACGATTTGTATTCAAACTTGACCGAGGTCTTATCAAGACTATCATTCTGGTTATGAAGTTTCATGAAGATTGAAGCAAAGCTGTGGCCTCTAGAGGGTGAACAAGGTTTTAAAGAAATTTGATCTAGTGACCTAGTTTTTGACCCAACATGACCCATATTCGAACTTGACTGAGATATCATCAGGACAAACATTCTGGTAAAGTTTCATGAAGACTGAAGCAAATCTGTTGCCTCTAGAGGATGAACAAGGTTTTAAAGCAATTTAACCTGATGACCTAGTTTTTGATCCTACATGACCCATATTCAAAACTGACCGAGATACCATCAAGACAAATGTTCTGGTAAAGTTTTATAAAGATTGAAGTAAACCTGTGGCCTCTAGAGGGTGAAAAAGGTTTTAAGGCAATTTGACTTAGTGACCTAGTTTTTTACCCGACATAACCCATATTCAAATTTGACTGAGATAACCAAAAACTGAAAATTTTCAGACAAACATTCTGGTAAAGTTTCATGATGATTACTGTGGCCTCTAGAGTGTGAACAAGGTTTTAAAGAAATTTGACCTATGTGACCTAGCTTTTGACCAGACATAATCCATTTTTTTATTTTTTTTAATTTTTTTTATTTGGGTTTTATGGCCCTTTCAAGAATATTTCACTTATATTGAGCGGATTGTTCATCAAAGGTGGGCAAAAACCGGAGAGCCCAGAGAAAAACCACCTGACCATCCGTAAGCAGAACTTGGCTTTCCCACATGTGACCCGAGCAAGGCTCGAACCACGGCGGTGAGAAACTTAATGGATTAAGAGTCAACTCTCTTATCCACTAGGCTATGGGGGCCCGCACTAGACCCATTTTTAATCTTGACCTAGATATCACCAAGACAAATTCTGGTAAAGTTTCATGAAGATCGAAACAAAACTGTGGCCTCTAGAGGGTGAACAAGGTAAATGTTGATGATGGACAACGAAAGTATGACGGATACAGCATGATCACAATAGCTCACCTTGAGCACTCGACATTTCACACAATTAGTATGTCTGGCAGTTAATTCTCAGAGATGCCAAACTCTTACTTTCTCTGAGAAATAATAATAATAAAAAAAAATAAAATATTGTTTGCTACAACTCTGCTTAATGCATTTAGGATTACTGTAAGACCACATGTCATAAAATATGCACAATCAGTTACACTTCATTCACTAGAATAAACAAACCTATATACAATATACATGTAGGTTTTTATTCACAGTAATGACAGCTGTTTAATGCAAAAATTGTTAAGTTAGGCAGTCTGGAGGTAGGCTTTTCAAAACAGGCTCTATACAAGCAAATTCCATGGGGAATTTTTGTCCCCCGCCTAATTTTTATTTGAGGTGTTAAAAATGGTAAAGTTAACCAGAGGACCACTGGTCCTGTATCAAATACCTAAGTATTGAAGCAGGAAACCAGTGATAAAAAATAATTTCAAGATTCTGAAAAAAAACCACATGCATATCTTCAGACCATCCTTAAAGCACCTGTAAAGTTTCAAAGGATCGGCTTAAAACTGTGGTAGGAGTTACGGGGTCAAGGTACCTACTCCCTATACACTTCTGTAGTATTAGAACTCAAAAAATGTCTAAGTTAAAAATGCAGAAAAAGTGATAAAAAATTATTTCAGGATTCTGAAAAAACCACATGCATATCTTCAGGCCATCCTAAAAGCCCTTGTAAAGTTTCAAAAGGATCTGACAAAAACTGGGAGGAGTTAAGGGGACAAGGTGCCTGCACCCTATATACTTCTGCAATATTAGAACTCAAAAAATGTCTAAGTTAAAAATGCGGAAAAAGTAATAAAAAAATATTTCAGGATTCTGAAAAATCCACCTGCATATTTTCAGGCCATCCTAAAAGCCCACGTAAAGTTTCAAAAGGATCGGCCAAAAACTGTGGGAGGAGTTAAGGGGACAAGGTACCTACTCCCTATAGACTTCTGTAAAATTAGAACTCAAAAAATGTCTAAGTTCAAAACGTGTAAAAAGTGATAAAAAATAATTTCAGGATTCTGAAAAAACCACATGCATATCTTCAGACCATCCTAAAAGCACCTGTACAGTTTCAAAAGGATCGGTCAAAAACCTTGGGAGGAGTTAAGGGGACAAGGTACCTGCTCCCTATATACTCCTGTAGTATTAGAACTCAAAAAATGTCTAAGTTAAAAATGCTGAAAAAGTAATAAAAAATTATTTCAGGATTCTGAAAAAACCACATGCATATCTTCAGGCCATCCTAAAAGCCCATGTAAAGTTTCAAAAGGATCGGCCAAAAACTGTGGGAGGAGTTAAGGGGACAAGGTACCTACTCCCTATACACTTCTGTAGTACTAGAAATCGAAAAATGACTAAGTTAAAAATGCGGAAAAAGTAATAAAAAATTATTTCAGGATTCTGAAAAAACCACATGCATATCTTCAGGCCATCCTTAAAACACCTGTAAAGTTTCAAAAGAATTGGCCAAAAACTGTGGGAGGAGTTAAGGGGACAAGGTACCTGCTTCCTATACACTTCTGTAGTATTAGAACTCAAAAAAAGTCTTAAGTTAAAAATGCGGAAAAAGTAATAAAAAATTATTTCAGGATTCTGAAAAACCACATGCATATCTTCAGGCCATCCTAAAAGCCCATGTAAAGTTTCAAAAGGATCGGCCAAAAACTGTGGGAGGAGTTAAGGGGACAAGGTACCTACTCCCTATACACTTCTGTAGTATTAGAACTCAAAAAATGTCTAAGTTAAAAATGCGGAAAAAGTGATAAAAAATTATTTCAGGATTCTGAAAAAACCACATGCATATCTTCAGGCCATCCTAAAAGCCCATGTAAAGTTTCAAAAGGATCGGCCAAAAACTGTGGGAGGAGTTAAGGGGACAAGGTACCTACTCCCTATAGACTTCTGTAATATTAGAACTCAAAAAATGTCTAAGTTAAAAATGCAGAAAAAGTGATAAAAAATTATTTCAGGATTCTGAAAAAACCACATGCATATCTTCAGACCATCCTTAAAACACCTGTAAAGTTTCAAAAGGATCGGACAGAAACTGTGGGAGGAGTTAAGGGGACAAAGTACCCACTAAAAACTCGGAACCACGCACCACACACCACGCGCCACGCACCACACACCACGCGCCACGCCCCACGGAAAACCAAAAACAGTGTCCCTCCACTTTTCTTTGAAAAGGCGGGGGACAATAAAATGGAGTCTTAACTTTTCTCTTCCTTGGGTATTTACTTTGCTTTCAAAGGATCATTTTACTTTCAGAATTTATTCTCACAAAACATTAACTTTTTGTTTTCAAAGTTTGTGTCAAAATACTGTTATTCATTTCAAAAGATATCAGCTGAGAAATTTTATATTTTTACTGAAAATGTTTTGAGCAAACTGCAGCTCAAACTTCTTGACAAAACTAGTAAGTGTTTTCAGAAAAAAAAACACCCTTCCGTGAATTTTCTGTTTTTCTACTGCTGTGACCTTGTGACCTTGAAAATTTGGTCAAGGTCACCTAATTCTAATCAGTTCTTTATGTCCGAATTATATCTCCATGAAAACCAACTATAGGTTCACTAGATATTTTGCAGACAATAAAGTGTGAGGCCAATGCCAATGTGATCCTCACCAAAATCAGTATGTCCCTCACCCACCCCCCCACCTCCCCTTAGGTGCGGGGACATAATTATTCTAAGATAATCTTTTCACTAAAATACTGGGTAAAACACAACTTTCTGAGGCCACAGTTTTGTCTAACATCTAAGTGCCAATCACAACTACAGTAGATGACAGTCTATAGCATTTTTCCTCAGAAAGTAAGGCTTCACCACTGTTCCTGTGAATTGTCTGCTAAGCATATGATTCACACAAAATGTCAAACCTTATTTTTCATGAAAAATAAAACAAAATCAAAATGTCACCTGCTATAGTTGTGACTGGCACTTTAAGGGTAAATATTTAGTGTTTAACTCACACTGACATATTGCAGCACTTTGAACAAAGGTTGCAGGATACACAGAGTCAAGATGGTTTTCATCTATGCGACACAACACAATCTGAAAACATATATAAAAACATAAGGGAAAATGTTCATTTGCTCCAGTAGAACTAATATTTGGTAAAATTTCAAACCCTTTATAGCATTACGAAAACACGCCTATTCAAATATATTGAAAATTTCACCACCAAAAACTGAAAGTTTTCAGATAAAATTTTTTACATTTTTTTCATATTTCTGCTCAAAACATAGATTGTGGGTACTCATTAGAACTGCCTCATTGAGGCAGTTCTAATGAGTACCACAATCTCTGTTTTGAGCAGAAATGAGAAAAATAATATATACCCCTGTAAACCCCTGTTTTACTATATAAAAGTGGGGTTTAAGGGGGTCAAAATTATATAGGTATGTTTTCGTGATGTCATACTATTTTCGCCTAAATTTTGCTTTTCATGCAGTTGTTTCTTTAAACACATAGTGGAATGGCAAACAGTATAGAACCTGATCGGACTGCTCCTGCAGGAGCAGTCTGATCTGGGTCTTTACTATTTGCATATGACATTTTGTCAGCAACTTTGGTGTACAAAAGTATAGGAATTTAAAGGCCAAGGACTTTGTTATTTGATTTAAAAAATCAAATACATGTACCACTAGAGCTGTCAGAGGATCTGACTATAGCCCTGCTGCAGTTCTGATAATCATCATCACACCTGGTAATCTTATAAGGGGTAGCCAGTAGTTATGCACTCAAAATCTTTACGTGAACTTCCAGCCATGACTTATAAGACATCCAAATGTCAACAAATGGGTTAGTTCTCCTGATTTATCGATTTTAAATTAATATCATAGACATATTTGAAAAATCAGACAGCTTTCATTTCTGCGCCGGAAAAAATGAGTGGGCTTGAAAAAAAAAAATTGGCTGATTTTTAATTTGATTTCACCCAGAGAAGTATAATCTGATATTCCTGTTTTGACGTTTTTTTTTCCAGTGCAAAATGAAGGTATGTTCAGCTATCTGGACTATGAAATACTTATTTTACATATCAAGTAAGACGTACTACAACCTAAATCTACGTTGAAATGCATAAGATGCTAAATTTCCCAAGCATTTGTTCCGGGGACGGAAATATTTGTGCCAAATATAACTTACAAGGCTGATTACCCCTTACAGGGGCATTAACCCTTACGGGGACAAGAAAGCCAACTGTCAGGTGTCTGATAACAAGGCCTGATTATCCCTTATAGGAACATTACTCATTATCAGAGAATGCCCAGCGTTTAAAAACATGCAGATTTTAGACAAACCATTTTCAAAATATTCCATTTTATAATTTACATATTAACTATCAAACACAATGAAAAATTTTGCATAAATTATGATGAAACAACATGTGTCAATAGGGTTGTTTGTTTGTGTTGAGGTTTTATGGCCCAGTCAACCCAATGGGGTCATGTTGAGCGCAATCAGTTTACCTAACCAAACGTTTACTGGGCAGGCTTAGTCCTCTAAGCGGTTAACCAGTATTGTGCACATTCTTTCACCAGAAACTGACAAATGCCCTTCTTGAATCAGCAGAAGGGAGAGAATGACCGTAGAAAATATTTCATAATCAATCCTCACGAAATAATGTTGCCGACCTCGGCGGGGGATGAATCCGCGACCTCCTGGTCTCCAGTCGGACGGCGCATCCAACTGAGCCACCAAGGCCGGCTCAACAGGGTTGTGATATGGCATGTTTGCATATATTTAAAGCTCTCAATTCAGCAATTTGATATAGAAGTTTCATTTCACTCGCTTAAAAAACACTTTGTAATCTATAGGCTTTCTTGTCCCCATAAGGGTTAATGCCCCCGTAAGGGGTAATCAGCCTTGTAAGTCATATTCGGCACAAATATTACAGACCCGGAACAAATGCTTAGGAAATTTAGCATCTTATGTATTTCAATGTAGACGGAGGTTGCAGTATGTCTTATTTGATATGTTAAATAAATATTTCATAGCGCAGATAGCTGAAAATACCTTCATTTTGCACTGGAAAAAAAGTCAAAACAGGAATATCAGACTACCCTTCTCTAAGTGAAATTAAATAAAAAAAAAATAGCAGCTTGTTTTTCAAGCCCACGCTATTTTTTCCAATGCAGAAATGAAATTTGTTGGGAATAGCATTTCCAATTTTTCAAAATATGTTTCTGAAATTGACTAAAATTCAATAAATCAGGAGAACTTACCCGTTTGTTGACATCTGGATGTCTCCTAAGTCATGGTCGGAAGGATTCTGAGTGCATAATCACTGGCTACCCCTTACCAGCTGATCAGGTGTGATCATGTTAAAATATTTTAAATTGGTGCTTATCAGATAACATCACTGTAGGACATGGTACTATGGTAATGTAAAAGCTATCAAGGGGATTTAACTCCATGAGTTATGGGCCCTTGGCCCTGATTCCGGTATACACAATACATTAATACATTGTCCATGTGTATACCATGTTTCAACTTTGCTACCCTTAGAGTTCTTGAGAAAAGTGTGGCAAAAATTTTTCATAGTCAATTTGTTAAACCTATCAAGGAATGTAACTCCAAGAGTTATAGGCCCTTTGATCTGATTCTCTAATGGAAATCTACAATGAACATTTTTCATTTATAGCAAATTGTAAAACCTATCAGGAATTTAACTCCAAGAGTTATGGGTCCATGGTCCTGATTCTGGTATACACAATACATCAGCCCACTGTCCATGTTTGTACTGAGCTTTCAATTATGTAACCCTTAGTCCTAGAAAAAAGTGTGACGAAAAGTTTTCGTTAATGGCAAATTGTAAAACCTACCAAGGGATGAAACTTTAAGAGTTATAGGCCTTTGGTAATTGTAAAACCTATCAATTCTTCATTTGTGGGAAATTTATTAACTCTAAAAGTTATGGGCCCTTGGCCCTGATTCTAGTATACACAATACATCAACCCACTGTCTGTGTATCTGGTTTCAACTTTGTAACCCTTACAGTTCTTGAGAAAAGTGTGATGAAAAATTTTCATCAATGGCAAATTGTAAAACCTATCAAAGGATGTAACCAAGAGTTATAGGCCTTTGGCCCTGATTCTGGTATACATGATACATCAGCCCATTGTCCATATGTGTACTAAGTTTCAACTTTACAGCTTTCATAGTTCCTGAGAAATCTGTAACAAACATTTTTCATTGACCCTTAAAATGCCAAGAAAACCTGCATCTGAAAATGTCGTCTGTTTATGTCGTCTGCTGAATATTCTTGCAAAATTTTCAAACCTATTTTTGCATACAGGCAAACAGTGCAGACCCAGATCAGACTGCTCATAGAGGAGCAGTCTGATCTGAGTTCACATTGTTTGCAAAAATGACTTTTAAAATCACAAGCAGATGACAAAGCTGACGACAATTGTTGTGATTGGCAGTTTAAGCGTTAATGGTAAACTATAACACCTATCAAGGATGTAACTGGAACAGTTATGGGTGTTTGTCCCTTTTTCCGGCATACACATTACATCAACCCTGAAAGAAACAGATACTGAGAAGTGTAAAGCAAAAGAAAATAAAAGCATCACAGATACTACATGATACCGCCACACTGCATGGTAACATGAGAAGATGGCTGTGTTGGATATGTAATAACAAAAAACTGGTGCACTGCAACCTTGAAACAATATATGCTTGATCACATCAGTCTTAACTGGTACTGGTGAAAACTGTAGGAGTTAGCCTGAAAATATAAGTGAGGCTGCTTTATGAGGCTGCATTAATATGTAGTAATCTATGAAAATTTGGTGTACTGTAACCTTGAACGACTATCAAAATTTGGTGTACTGTAACCTAGCTGCAATTTCTCCACGTCTTATTTCTATCCAACAACATACAAATAACAGCTTGATCAGAATGGAAACTATAATAAGAGTGAGCTAGAAATGAAATCATGCTTGAACAATATTTAAAGAGCTATAACTGTACCACTATTTTGTTTGATTGATTGTTTTGGGGAAACACACTTCTGCAACCCTTGTGGGTCACTTTGTGTCGTCTCCCAGGGAAAGGGAGAAAAGCGATAGAAGAGACAGTAGAGGAGATGAAAGAGATGGACAGGGAAGAAAGTGGAACAGGAATAAAAGTGAAGAAACAGAAGAAACTAGATCGGGCAGTCGATGGCACGCCATCGCAAATCCCCATGCTTCTGGCAGAAATTGCCCTTGTAACACACAGCAAAGTTTTAAGCAACCAGGCAAAATTCTACTTGTCTGTTATTCTATTCATCATTCCCTTCAATTTGATATGCCACATGACCATATTGTGAGAAACTTAATTTTTTACCCCGCCCCACCCCCCAAGTCCCACCCCAAAGGGTGTTCCTGGGGTCACAAAGTAAATCCCATTCAATATGTTTTACATCTATCACTACTGAGTATATGTGCGCATTTTCGCATAAAAATCTTTAAAATTGACTTTGAAATTGGAAATTGTTAATATCTGACCTTTTGACCCCTCCTCAGGGACCCTGGGGGCGGGGCCAAAAATAAACGTGCTCTTGCATGCCCCACTTGTGTAAGCAAGCCACTCACCAAATTTGGTTGGATTCTGTCCAGCGGTTTGGGAGGAGATAACATAACGGACAGACGGATGGACAGACGGACGGAGGCGATAACAATATCCCCGACGCTTTTTCTAAAAAGCGTGGGGATAATAAAAACATTCCCCCTCTACCTTTATCTGCTACAAGGACAGCAGGCCTTGCCCAACTGGAAGCCAGTATCAGTTGGACGCCCTGGTGATGTAAGATACCTGACACCTTTGCCACACCCAACCTCCCATATTGTAACCTTGAAACAATATGCACTGCACCACCTCATAATCTAACTGTCCACCATGTTTCAACCCAATTAGATGAAAACTGTTGGAGCACATATGATGGACAAAGGGTGATCACAATAGCTCGAGCACTTCATGCAGCCGAGCTAAAAACAAAGTCAAAGTCAGAAAATCGTTAAAAAGCATTATTACTATCCAAATTTGGAGAACTGTAACAACGAAATAATATGCGCTGCATCACCTAATGGTCTAATTGCCCACCAAATTTCAACACAATCCGATGAAAACTGTAGAATGGACAGACAATGGATGGTATATTATAATACCCCACCACTATTATGTGGCTGGGTATAAAAAAATCATAGTGTTTTTTTTTGTTTTTTTGTTTTTTTTGAGTCTGGTTTGTACAGTAGAACCTTGATAGCTCGAACAACGTTGGCTTGTTTACCATGGCTATTTCGAACTCGTTTTTGAGTCCCTACAAAATTTTTCTGATAGATCAAGAGAACAAATATTTTGGGAAATTTTGTCATTTTAATATGAAATTGTATGTTGTTGACTCATTAGAATTGCCTCATCAAGGTGATTCTAATGAGTACACTCGACATACGATTATTATATGGAAGATCAAAAAGATTTCCCTCAATTACTCACCACTTGCTTCCTGACCTAGTGCCAGGATTAACCCTCAATGGCTCGAACTATCCGTATCTCGAACAAATTTTCATGGTTCCAAAGAGGTTCGAGCCATTGAGATTTGACTGTATTTAAAAAATTCCATTAAACTAATTGACTAACAAGCTGTCATGCATTTTTTTGTCTTCAAAACATCAATATTTTGATACATACACTTTCAAATGCAGACAGCCACAAAAGCATTAACCCTTGTCATGCTGAATAAATTAAGATGCCATGCCCACTTCTAATTGTTAGCCCATCACATTTCTTAATCCAGATTGTTGATACAAATTCACATATTGAATGACAAATTGACAAACAGTGCAGATGCAGATCAGTTGGTTTCTTCAGAAGCCAAATAATCTGGATCTACACTGTTTTTAAAGGCAGAGTATATCCGGGTTCAGCAGGATAAAGGTAAAAGAATTTAAAAAAAACAATTAACAAAAAAGCATATGTCTCTCACATTTTGAGAAGGAGAATTTGTTTTGAAAATACACATGAATATATTTATATATACATATTTATCCGTGTGGAAATATTTGAAGCAAACAAATAATAATTTTTCCCAGCTGTTAGAAAATCATGAAACACCAGGCCATGCAACAGACACTTCTTTTTAAGCATCATTGCTTTAAACTTTCATGCTGAAAGAACTGACAACAACCCAACATTACACAGTTACAGATAAGGAGCTTTTTCTTTAATCAAAAAGTACTTATATTTTTCTCATTTGTCCACAAAAACACATTGTGGTATCATTTAAAGTGCCTTGCCATGGTGCCGCTTATGAGTATCCCCATCTTAACCTTAACTACTCTCTCGGGTAACTCATGATCAGCAGATGAAAAATTGATATTTTTCTTATAAAATAGTGCAGGTTATAGTTTGTTTATTTCCTTTGGGATCATTGAGCCCATCTTGGTTATTTTGAAAATCAAATACCATTTAAAATGGCGCTAGTGGGCATATGCAGCCTTTCCAATATGCTGCATATGAAGACACTCCAATCAAACCGGATCTCTGATTTTTGTGATTTTGTGTGTTCTTTGTTCTCAAAGGCAATCCTTTTTGACTTTTATTTGACATTCCATGTAAATTGTCTGCCATGGAGACAACTTGCATAAAATGCCAAAACCTGTTTTCTGGGAAATACAGGAAAAATATTTCAAAATACTGTCAGCTGAAATTTTTACCCAGTGTGCTAAGCATTTTAGCAAGATGTTTTTGATGATATGGTGTTTTTACATCTCATTCAACATTCTTTAACCCCAGTCCTGCTGAACCTGGATATGTCCTGCCTTTGGAAACAGTGTAGATCCAGCTCAGTTGGCTTTTGAAGAAGCCACCTGATCTGGATCTGCACTGTTTGCCATTAAGTATGCGAATTTATATCAACAATCTGGATCAAGTAATCTGATTGGCGATCAGAAATGGGCGTGGCCACTTAATTTATTCAGCAGGACAAGGGTTAAGACATATCTAGATGATGAAGGGGCTCTGTGCAATGATGTGGCATACAGTTATGAGATCAGCTCTGGCTCTTAGGCAGGATTCAAATCCAAGACTTCATGTTTCGAAGTCAGGAATACTAATTCCTATGCTGGCCAGATGCTTCATTGACTGTGTTGGGGTTTAACGACACGTCAACCCTTGAGGGTCATTTTGTGTCGTCTCCCAGAGAAAGGGAGAAAAGAGTTAGAAGAGAGAGTAGAGGAGATGAAAGAGAGGGACAGGGAAGAAAGAGGAACAGGAATGAAAGTGAAGAAACAGAAGAAATAAAAACATTCCCCCTCTACCCTTACCCACTACAAGGATAACAGGCCTTGCCCAACTGTAAGCCACTATCAGTTGGACGCCCCAGTGATGTAAGATACACAGCACCTTCGCACCACCCGACCACCCCGCCAGATGCTTCAATTTCTGTTTTTGTGAGGATATAAGAAAAACATGAGTCTAAATACCCCTTTTATCTAGAGCTACCAGTATGCATTAGCCATTCATGAGAGGTTGCCATGTGTAAATAAAAACATGAAACAACAATACATTGCCATTATCATGTGGTGAGCAGATTACCCACAAAAATTGACAAATTTTGCCCATTTGCAATTCCAAACCAGATCACCACAATATCAATGCACATACCAAGTTTGGTGAAAATACATTGATATATAATTTGATATTTACTCAAGTTATCGTCAGTAAATGAAAATACAGACGTGTGGCAGGCAGATAACTCTTGTCAAAAATTGACGAAATTTGCCCATTAGCAATCCTAAACCAGATCTCTACAATATCAATGCACAATGCACGTTTGGTGAAAATCAATTGATGTTTACTAAAGTTATTGTCCAGAAACGAAAATATGGACATGTGGCTGGCAGATAACTGTCAAAAATTGATGAAATTTACCCATTAGCATTCCAAAACCAGATCTCAACAATATCAACACACTTACCAAGTTTGGTGAAAATCCAGTGATGTTTACTTAAGCTATCATCTGGAAACTGAATACAGATGAACGGAGGGATGGACACAAGGAGTCTAACATGAAACCTTAATACCCTGCAACTATAGTGTGCTGGGGTATAAAAATGAAATGCAAACTAACTCCACCAAAAATCACCGAGTTTGAAAGTTGTATATCTATACTTCCAACTCCTTTTTTTTCCAATAAAGTATCACCAAAATTGTATCACTAGTCATTCGAAATAGTGCAGAATGATGCTGGCAGCATAGTTCTGCACTGAACAATTATTACCTAAAAAATGTTTTTGTGGAGGAATAAGAAAAATATTATTACTTTCTGAGTGAAAAAAAAAGTGTCTTATTTACAGCAATGATTATAAGGGCTCAAATTTACAACTACAGAAGGGTGATGCCAGTATTATTCCTTCAGCCAACCAAACTGGCTTGTTGGTCCCTTTTAATTCATTTGTCGTCTGCTTTTAATTTTAACAAAATATCTCTTAGAAAGAAGTTTATATGTAAAGTTGAAAGACTGAACGTCAAACAGCACAGATCCAGATAAGACGGCTCATTATGAGCCGTCTCCTCTGGATCTATGCTGTTTGCAAAAGCCTATTATTATCGCCTGATTGTGTTTGGGTTTTAAAGACACATCAACCCTTGTGGGTCATTTTACGTCATCTCCAAGAGAAAGGGAGAAAAGAGATAGAAGAGATAGAAGAAGAGATGAGAGGGACAGGGAAGAAAGAGAAACAGGAATGAAGTAAAGAAACAGAAGAAATAAAAATATTCCCCCTCTATCCTTACCTGCTACGAGGATAGCAGGCCTTGCCAAATTGTAAGCCAATATCAGTTGGACGCCCCAGTCCAGTGACGTAAGATACACAACACATTTGCACCACCCAACCATCCCCATATTATCGCCTGTGGCAGTGAAAGAGTTAAAGGAATAGGCTGCTTTTTCATAAATAAGGTACCTTGGTTATTTGTTCGTGTTGAGGTTTTATGGCCCAGTCAACCCAATGGGGTCATGTCAAGCGCGGTCAGTTTACCTAACCACAGGTTTACTGGGCAGGCTTAGTCCTCTAAGCAGTTAACCAGTATTGTGCACATTCTTTCGCCAGAAACTGACAACTGCCCTTCTTGAATCAGCGGAAGGGAGAGAACATTACGAAAACGAGCCTATTCAAATATATAGAAAATTTTACCTCCAAAAACTGAAAATTTTCAGTTTTAAAACCCTGATATTTTTCAAATTTCTGCTCAAAACATAGATTGTGGGTACTCGTTAGAACCGCCTTGGCGAGGCGGTTCTAATGAGTACCCACAATTTATGTTTTGAGCAGAAATAAGAAAAATAATGTATACCCTTGTAAACCCCAGTTTTACTGTATAAAAGTGGGGTTTAAGGGGGTCAAAATTATATAGGCCTGTTTTCATGATGATGACCATAGAAAATATTTCACAATCAATCTCCACGAAAGAATGTTGCAGACCTCCTGGTCTCCAGTCGGATGGCGCTTCTAACTGAGCCACCGAGGCCGGAGGTATCTTGGTTAAAATTTTCTATTTTCCTACATCATTAATCTTTGAAGCACCAATTACAACTGCAGCAGGCAACAGTAAATTTTTTGATGATGATGATGAGTGGGTTTAACAATGCGTCAAAAACCATGAGGGTCATTTGCATCAAAATGGTATATCAACTCGGTTCTTTTTCCATTTTTTTTTTTTATGTCATGACCTATTTTTTCTAAAACAGATTAGAAAAAACAAATTTCTTTGTTTCTGAATTAAAATGTTGTCTGCTACAAACTTTGTTTCATGTTTTAAGGATTACTTGTGTTTAGAGACATGCTTACCTTTTTATCATAACCATTACAAGTGGCAGGATATGGTGGATGCCCAACAATCTCATACACCAAGAAATCTCTCCTGTAAGAATGAACATAATGTATGAAAATAATATGGACTTCTAAAATACAACAGATAGTGAGCAAAGCTCACATATCCCTGGCCATAGCTATCAGATGCATATGGCGAAAAATTTCATTGAATAGAAAAGAAATGTACAAATAAAGGGAATGATAAGCATTCATGAGGATGCTGATTCTCTTACACAATACAAGAAGTCATACTCAATGTTTGTACAAAATTCAAAATCCTAGGTAAAGTAGTTCCTAAGAAATCATTGATGGAACAAAAAAAGTCCGCACACACAAACATTGTTACGGAAAAAACAAAAGCTATATACCCTCTATATACTTCGTATGCCAGGGGTATTTTGTTTGTGTTGAAGTTTTATGGCCCAGTCAACCCAATGGGGTCATGTCGAGTGCGGTCAGTTTACCTAACCACACGTTTACTGGGCAGGCTTAGTCCTCTAAGCGGTTAACCAGTATTGTGCACATTCTTTCGCCAGAAACTGATAACTGACCTTCTTGAATCAGCGGAAGGGAGAGAATGACCATAGAAAATATTTCACAATCAATCTCCACGAAAGAATGTTGCCGACCTCGGCGGGGGTTGAACCCGCGACCTCCTGGTCTCCAGTCGGACGGCGCATCCAAATGAGCCACCGAGGACGGCTGCTGGGGATATAATAATGAGAATAAACAAAATAACTATTAATGGACTGACGGAAATGTGTATATCACAAACGTCTGCTTAAGCAGGTACATGTTACAAAAATGGGTATATTTATAAACATGGTTTTTTAAGCCTTTGATTTTTTTTCTCTTTCTATGTCAGTTCTTGCAAAGAAATTATATTATTAGCAACCTTGAATCTTGCAAGGGTCAGCCACACCATTAGTGAAAATGTTGTGTACAGAAGTTGGCAATAGGGATTTGTTTGGTGGGGAGTGGGGCGGGGGCACACAGAGTTCTCGGAAACGCCGAATCCGGCGTATTTTTACGCCTATTTTTGCTTTTGTACGCGTAAAATTTCCTTCCAAGGATTCTCATTTACGCTCTATTGCCACCGGACGTCCAACTGAACTTCAAAGACGTACCGCGGACTTACGAAATTTCTTTTGTCCGTCGAAATCGATACCCGAGATGTCCAAAAATTGTCAAAATGCCTGCCCACTTTTAACGAGTTGTATGATGTTTGCCCTGCCTACTTATTGGAAATTCGCTACCTGTGTTGACTGAGCTTTAAGGACGTCCCAATTCCACTTGCGGGAGTTTTATTGACATCGGAGTCAAGCGTCGCGGCACCCTTTTGATGGCTGCGTGATCACTGTGTGTATTTGTCACGCGTGCTGAGTTGATTAATTGATGTTTGTATAATTAAACTTTCTTCTGCGACACCCGAAAATATTCGGTGAAATTATATGAAGTCATTATTATTTTTAAATATTCACGTCTTAAAATCTTAAATTATTATTTTGCTAAGAACGTGTGTCGTCTGTAAACACCTCAACACTTCCGGGAGTTACCGAGTGAAATTAAATAAATAAATAACAATTATGCACAGAACGCAAATTTAAATCTATTTGAATTTAGAAGCTTATGTTTGTCATGACAACAAAAGCAATTTTTCAAATGAGAAGAAAACATATTTTTCGTCAAAATTTTTGGAAAACCCGTTTCTAAATTCGTAGCCTTGTTCCGGCTGCGCTGTTTACCAGCGCAGAAAAGACGCAAAGTAAGTGTAAATATAGGCGAATTGCGATGGTTTTGCTTGCTTTTCTCCGCGAACGAACGTATTGCTGTTGGTAACTCATCGAGCGCTGCCGTTTATTTGTTTGTTGTTGCACGAGTCGGAGCCGTTTTCCCGCAATATTTGTGAAGTAAGCAACTCGCTCGCTCGTGTTGATCAGCTTCAATCCGAGCAAATATTTCATTAAATACATTTCTGCAAAATAATTTCAGCATAATTTGTTTTTAAGAAAACATGTTTTGGGTGTTTTCTCTCATGTATTTTCTTTTCTTTTTTTCTTTCTCTGGGCTTTGAAACGAACGCGAAGTTGGACCAATGTTGATGCTTTCTCAAGGTCCGACATACAAGTACAGGTTTTCTAAAAAGATGCGATCGAAGCGATAAGGATATATTTAAAACACATCTAAGAGAAGTGTATATCATAATGATTCTGTGTGACACTGAATTAAGAACCTCTGTTCTACTAAAGAAAGGGCAGACCACCCCAGCAGGGAAAAAAGTGGGACTTCCTAGATTTTCCTGTGGGACTTCCAAATTTGAGGGGTAGGAAGTCTGGGACTTCCTGAGTCTGGAAGTTAATGGAAGTCCTGTCACTATTTCCTAAGCTCCAAAAGCTTTTGGATCCTTACCAGACACTCAGTGGTCAAGGTTAACTATGTTGAAAAATTAAGTTGTCCAGACAATGTCCTTAAATATTAAGTTTTCAGATTTAGCCGAAAACTCCAAGTTTTCTAGGTCAAACTCCTATTTTTCAATTTTAACTCCCAACTTTTCTCAGAGATGGATTCTTAAACTCCTGCTTTCAAAATCCTAGTGAAAACTCTGGGCACAACCCCACATAACCAAAAGCATTTCCCTTCACTAGAATTTGTTTTTCTACAAAAACATAGGTCTCACCCATTTTCGTGTCATATTGTATTGTGCATTCAGCGAACATTTATATCTATTATGATATTCCTAGGGAAATAACTCAATAAGTATAAATGCAAGAGTTATGGTTCTTGCACTTTGCACGTCATCTAATGTTGATTGATATTCATATAAAGCTTCGTGAAGATATCTTGAACGGTTTTCAAGTTATAGAGTGGACACGTTTTCTATGATGGACAAAGCTCCAAGATAAATAATTCAAAAAGTATAAATGCAAGAGTTATGGTTCTTGCGCTCTGCAAGTCATCTAATGTTGATTGATAGTTATATGAAGTTTCGTGAAGACTGCTTGAACGGTTTTGAAGTTATAGAGCAGACACAATTTTGTGACGGACAAAGTTCCAAGGATAAAAACTCAAAAAGTAGGAATGCAAGAGTTATGGTTCTTGTGCTCTGCATGTTGTCTAATGTTGATTGATATTTATATGAAGTTTCGTGAAGATAGCTTGAATGGTTTACAAGTTATAGAGTGGACACGGTTTTGTGACAGAGTCCAAGGAAAATAACTCAAAAACTATAAATGCAAGAGTTATGGTTCTTGTGCTCTTCATGTCGTCTAATGATTTGATATGAAGTTTTGTGAAGATAGTTTGAATGGTTTTCATGTTAAAGAGCAGACATACGTGCGATAGACAGACAGACAGACACCTGGGGGAACAAGAGTTGTCAGAAGACAACGCAGCTTGCCGGAAAGGGCTGATCCGATAAGAAAACAATCTATAAATAGTAAGGTTTAAATGCAGAACTCAAACATAGCTGTAAATGACAGAGTATGGTCTGACTTTAAAGTCGGAAGCGTGTCAAACTGATGGATGGGTATGCCATTGAAACATCTTCCCTTAGATTGGTGTGGACAAAACATGAAAGCTATATCTTACATACTGAATCCCTTAAGTCTGTTTGTGTTTACAGCCCAGGCAACCCAATGGGGTCATGTCGAGCGTGGTCAGTTTACCTAACCACACGTTACTGGGCAGGCTTAGTCCTCTAAGCGGTTAACCAGTATTGTGCACATTCTTTTGCCAGAAACTGATAACTGCCCTTCTTGAATCAGCGGAAGGGAAAGAATGCCCATAGAAAATATTTCACAATCAATCTCCACGAAAGAATGTTGCCCTTCCTTAGGTTGGTGTGGACGAAATATGAAAGATGCATCTTACATACTTCAAAACTTTAACACAGCTGTTAATGACAAAGTATATGACCTGACCTTGACCTAGGCAGAAGGTCAAACTAAGGAAGGAGTGTGTACTATTGAAAGGTCTTACCCTAAGGTAGGTGTGGGCCAAATATTAAAGCAGCATCTTGAATACTTCAGCAGTTACAAAGACTTTTCAAAACTTAAACGCAGAACTCAATTGATTGAGTTGGGGTTTAACGACACGTCAACCCTTGTGGGTCATTTTGTGTCGTCTCCCAGAGAAAGGGAGAAAATAGACAGAAGAGATAGCAGAAGAGATGAAAGGGAGGGACAGGGAAGAAAGAGAAACAGGAATGAAAGTGAAGAAACAGAAGAAATAAAAACATCACCTCCCTACCCTTACCTGCTACAAGGATAGCAGGCCTTGCCCAACTATAAGCCAATATCAGCTGGACGCCCCGGGTGACAAAAGTTACATGACACCTTCGCACCACCCGACCACCCACACGCAGAACTCAAACATGACAAAGTATGACCTGACCTTGAACTAGGCAGAAGGTCAAACTGAGAAATGGGTTTGTGCTATTGAAGGTCTTATCCTAAGGTTGGTGTGGGCCAAATATTAAAGCGGTATCTTAAATACTTCAGCAGTTACAAACACTTTTCAAAACTTAAACTCAGAACTCGAACATGGCTTCAAATGACAAAGTATGACCTGATCTAGATCTAGGCAGGTCAAACTGAGGAAAGAGTGTGTGCTATTGAAAGGCCTAACCCTAAGGCTGGTGTGGGCCAAATATTAAAGCTCTATCTTGAATACTTCAGCAGTTATGTACACTTTTCAAAACTTAAACGCAAAACTAAAACATGGGTGTAAATGACAAAGTAAGAACTGACCTTGACCTACATAAAGGGTCAAACTTGGGGATGGGGGTGTATGCTATTGAAAGGTCTTACCCTAAGGTAGGTGTATGCCAAATATGAAAGCAGTACCTTAAACAGTTAAGAAACTATGCACACCTTTGAAAACTTAAACATTGTGCTAATGCGGATGCCGACACGGACGCCAATGCAGACGCCAACGACTGGGTGACAACATAAGCTCTCCAGGGACATAGTCCTGGCGAGCTAAAAACAATTATGTCTCTCAACCCTAAAGGTTTTTTGGGTTTTTTTATTGATTGTGTTGGGTTTAACGACACGTCTACCCTTGTGAGTCATTTTGTGTCGTCTCCCAGAGCAAGGGAGAAAAGAGATAGTAGAGGAGATGAAAGAGAGGGACAGGGAAGAAAGATTAACAGGAATGAAAGCGAAGAAACTGAAGAAATAAAAAACATTCCCACTTTTCCCTTACCTGCTACAAGGATAGCAGGCCTTGCACAGCTGCAAGCCAATATCAGTTGGACGCCCCGGTGACGTTAGATACACGACACATTCGCCACACCTGACCCCCCCCCCCCCCAACTCCCCCTTCACCAAAGGGGGGAGACATAATTAAATAAAACTGATAAAATTTAAGACATGGCCAAAATAAGGGCTTTTTAATAGTTTGATCTTTTTCGAGCATTTTGATTAATATCAGGGAGGCCTAAAAATTTCACACTATTCTCAAAAGCACTGTTTTTACTTACATAAATATGTTAACCAATGCTTGATTTCTTATAAAGGTAAAGTTCAAAAGCATCTATGGCATTGTGACTGGATACCAGACAGATTCTCAGTCAATTTTGAAATATTACAATTCTTGTAAAATACTGCTCAGAAGCCAATGAGAGACTTTGCCAGAAAATGATTAGGGTGATTCTGACAGTGCCAGCCCTTCAGCGGTTTCAAACAGATCATACATTACCTATTTTCTTTGCAAATAAATAAGAATACTATACATTTGTTGTCCAGATAGCAATTTGCTTTAAATAATTGTCAGATAAATATTTAAAATTCCCACTGAAAAAATTGTATATATGGGATCATTTGGACAAATGCAGCAGTGTCCAAGAATCATTTTTTTTATTTGGCATTACTTATTTTCTTTATATAGGAACACTGACAATACAGTACAAAGGTCAGTTTTAATGAATTTTCAAATTGGACAAAATGGCTGATGACATATGATAACTATCCTAAATGTTTTTACCCATTTTGGTAGATTCCCATCTATCACAATCATTTTATATCTCATAGATCAAAATATGTTTTATGGTCGTGCTAATGTTTCCGGATCATTATGTCCCCCAAACCCCCACCAAAGGGTGGGGGGACATACTGTTCCAGGGATGGATCCCATCGGCATCGGCGTCGGCATATAACTTCTTGTCCGCTCTGAAACTTAAATACCCTTCAGAATATTTTGATCATACTTGGTAGAAATGTAGAACAGGATGAGACAACGTGTCACATACAAGAATGACAACTCTGACTTTCTTACTTTTGGAGTTATCCACCTTTGTTTTGTTCGAAATAGATTTCATGTCCACTCTGTAACTCAGAATATTTTGATGGTACTTGGTAGAAATGTAGAACAGGATGAGATGACATGTCACGTATGAGAATGACACCTCTGCCTTTCTTACTTTTGGCGTTGTCTCCCTTTGTTATATTTGAAAGTGATTATGCATTGATTTCGTGTCCGCTCTGTAAGTTGAATACCCTTTTGGATATTTTTATGATTTTTGGTAGAAATGTAGAACAGCACAAGATGACGTCTCATACAAGAATGACAACTCTGTCTTTCTTACTTTTGGTGTTATCTCCCTTTGTTATATCTGACAGTGATTATGCACTGATATCGTGTATTTTTTTTTTTCTAACAGACCTTTTCTAATTTATTAAATTTATGTTATCAAACATTTTAAAAAGTTCTCTAAAAATTTTTTAAAACTGCATAGCTCTTGATATTAAAGATGCTCTTTTCAATCCAAAAGTACTGACTTTGATATTTCTCTACTAAAATATATCAGTGAGGTGCTTCTAATGAGTACCCACAACATATGGTTTTGTGGAGAAATAAGAACAATATCTACCTGATACCCACTCTTATCTAGACCTATGAAACTGTATTGTTGTAAAAAATAGCAAGAGGGCCAAGATGGTCCTGTATTGCTCACCTGATTACCAGACAAGTTGAGTCAATTGGCCTTTTGGTTCAAGAGAAGAAATTCAATATAGATTTTCAAGATGATGGACATCTTGGACTTCCAGAACAGTTTTAGCTACTTTTGATCTAGATACTTCCAATGAAGTTTCAAGTCAATTGCCCTTTTGATTAAGAAGAAAAAGTTCAAAATGGAATTTTAACATGGCTGCTAGGCTGACCATCTTGGATTGCCAATCAGAATGATTTTAGCTATTTTTAAACTACAAGTCACCCTTATACATCCTATAAAGTTTCGAGCCAATGGGCCTTTCTATTCAGGAGAAGAAGTTCAAAAGAGATATTCAAGATGGCAACTAAGGCAGCCATCTTGTATTTCCGATCCAAACAATTTTAGCTACTGTTTGATCTACAAGTCACCCTGATGCTTTCTACCAAGTTTTGAGTCAATTTGACTTTTGGTTCAGGAGAAGATGCACAAAATAGATTTCCAAGTTTGTGTTGAGGTTTTACGGCCCAGTCAACCCAATGGGGTCATGTCGAGCGCGGTCAGTTTACCTAACCACACTTTTACTGGACAGGCTTAGTCCTCTGAGCTGTTAACCAGTATTGTGCACATTCTTTCGCCAAAAACTGACAACTGCCGAACCCGCTACCTCCTGATCACTAGTCAGACACGTATCCTACTGATTTCCAAGGTAGTGGCAACAGAGGTCATCTTTGATTTCAGATTGGAATGATTTTGGCTTTTTTTTTTTTTTTTTTTTTTTTTTTTTTTATCTACAAGTCATCCTGATGCTTCCTACCAAGTTTCGAGTCAGTTGGCTCAGTTCAGGAGAAGAAGCAAAAAACAGATTTTCAGAAAGGCAGCCATAGCTGTCATCTTGGATATCTGATCAGAAAATTTTAGCTATATTTGATCTACAAGTCATCCCGATGCTTCCTACCAAGTCTCAAGTCAGTTGGCCTTTTGATTCAGAAGAAGTGTAAAACAGATTTTCAAGATGGTGGCCATGGAGGCCACCTTGGATTTCCTATCAGAACGACTTTAGCTTTGTTTGATCTACACGTCACCAAGATACTTCCTACCAAGTTTCAAGTCAATGGGCCTTTCGGTTCAGGAGGAGCGAAAAATAGATTTTCAAGATGGTGGCCATCTTGGATTTCCAATCTGAACAGTTTTAGCTTTTTTTGATCTATAAGTCACCTTGATGCTTCCACCAAGTTTCCAGTCAATTGGCTGTTCGGTTCAGGAAAAGCGAAAAATGGATTTTCAAGATGGCGGCTATCCTGGATTTCTGATCTGAAGGATTTTAGCTACTTTTGATCTACAAGTCACCTGATGCTTCCAACCAAATTTCAAGTAAATAGGCCCAAGGATGTAGAAGTAGGCTTTTAAAGCAATTGCTGATGCCGCACGCTGCACGACAGACACAGTGATTTTTTTACAATTTTGCCATTATGGGTCCTGGGACTCGCTAGGACCAGAATCCATGCATCCCAAACTCGAACTTTGCATCCAGCCTGGGACTCGTGGTGAAATATTTTCTTGCATCCTAGACTTTTCATTTAAACTTGTGTAACAGTGTTTTGTAATTACTGTCTTGATGTTTTAATTGGATGTGCAATAAAAGTAAATAGAGGTGACTGAGTTGCTTTAATTCTTGCCAGAAAACTTCCTGAGAAATATGAAACTATAGTACCACTGTCTATTAAAACTGAAGTGTTAAGAAAATGTTTCACCCACAGGCTTATGAAAATGTTTTCATAAAACTTCAGTTTTAGTGACAGATGATCAAATACCTGTGATACATGATTAAGGACAGACATTTTGTCTGTTTTGACTAGACCGTGATGCAAAGCAGAGACTTTCTTTTTATCTGTTGCTTCGTGGGTTCAGTTTGGGACATGGGGTTTCGTTATCGAGATCGCCATCATTGGCAGTCTCAGACTTTGTTGTCCGTGTCGGTCTGATTTGCTGACCTAGCAGACCGAACAGTGTTTGCTTTGTTTGGGGTCTAGTTTTATTATATTTTTAGGGTGCATCTTTTTTTTCTTTCAAAAAAAAAAAAAAGAAATAAAAAACGATAGCTGTTTCCTGTTGACAATTGCAAGGTCAAACGGTGTTACGATAAAAGATCTCAACAGACTAAGAACCATTACTTTAGTGTCAGCTACGGTTTCCTCCGGTACTGGACTTGGTATTGATTATTTGACTGTATAGGTAAAATCAATGTACCGAAGGGATACAACGCCTTTCAGTACTGGCTTTTACCAAAGACTGTACTGAAACACCGCTTGCGCATTCGCTTTTTCTGAAAATGAAAGTAGATTTCAAGAAGCAAAATGTACGTACATTCGAGATTTTTTATGAGTCCACGGGACTCACCGAGGCTAATTTTTTGCATCCTCTGGCGAAATTATGCGTACAGGACGCAGGACGCACGCCTAAAAAAATCACTGCAGACACTGACTGACCACAATAGCTCACCATGAGCACTTTGTGCTGCAGTTGAGCTAAATAACCTACTAAGAGTGTAAAAGTTAATGTAAACTTAAATAGATATAACAGTGGTAACCTGTGGTTGCACTGAGAAATCAGTTTTAGTGAATTCCAAAAGCCATGTCCCTCAAAATTTTTCAAAGTCCCCAATTCTGCATAAATAGTGTCCCCCAAAACAAATTCACGATGGAAAACACTGCTCATAATGAATCACTGGTTATTTTAAAATATGAGCTCCCGCATGCAGAAATCCACCTATCATATATGCAACCGGGGTAGACCTAGATCACTCTGTGCATGGTTGTCTGCTGAGGATCTACACTGTTCACTAATAGAAAGTTTAAGGGCTACATATTAGGTTAGTGACTTGTGTAGACGGATTAGACTGCACAGATGTGCAAGCTGATTCGAGTCTACACTGCTGCAGATGTTTGTTTGTTTGTGTTGAGGTTTTATGGCCCAGTCAACCCAATAGGGTCATGTCCAGCGCGATCAGTTTTCCTAACCACATGTTTACTGGGCAGGCTTAGTCCTCTAAGCGGTTAACCAGTATTGTGCACATTCTTTTGCCAGAAACTGACAACTGCCCTTCTTGAATCAGCGGAAAGGCTGCTGCAGATGTGATAAGGTCAATTTTAATTCTGATATCTTTGTTTGTGTTAAGGTTTTACAGCTCAGTCAACCCAATGGAGTAATGTTGAGCAAGGTCAGTTCACCTAACCACACTTTTACTGGGCAGGCTTAATCCTCTAAGCAGTTAACCAGTACTGTGAACATTCTTTCACCAGAAAGATTTTAATCCTGAAAGCTAAATCATACTGATGTATAGGAGACCCTTAATTAATTGTGCAGCTTGGTTGGCAGATCTGGATGATCTTAACTGTACACTTATACCCCACTAACACCTTGTCTCATGGAACAGCCCCCCCCCCCCCCCCCCCCCCCCCCCCCCAAAAAAAAATGGTACATCTTGGCTCCCAATAAGTGTAGCAATCAGAAAAACAAGAGTTGTCAGAAGACAACGCAGCTCGCCGGAAAGGGCTGACCAGATAAGAAAACAAACAATCTTTAAGTATTAAAGATTAAATGCAAAACTTAAACATAGCTGTTTATGACAGAGTATAGCCTAACTTTGATGTCAGAAGAATGTCAAACTGAGGGATGGGGTATATGCCATTGAAACGTCTTCCTTAGGTTGGTGTGGACAAAATATGAAAGCTATACCTTACATGCTGAATCCCTTAGGTTGGTGTGGACAAACATGAAAGCTATTAACTTACATACTTCAGCAGTCATGTACACTTTTCAAAACTTAAAAACAGCTGTAAATGACAAAGTATAATCTGACCTTGACCTAAGCAGAAGGTCAAACTGACAAAGGGGTGTTTACTACTGAAAGGTCTTACTCTAAGGTAGGTGTGGGCCAAATATTAAAGCGGTATCTTGAATACTTCAGCAGTTACGAACACTTTCAAAACTTAAACGCAGAACTCAAACATGGGTTTAAATGACAAAGTATGACCTGAGCTTGACCTAGGCAGAAGGTCAAACTGAGAAATGGGTTTGTGCTATTGAAAGGTCTTATCCTAAGGTTGGTGTGGGCCAAATATTGAAGCGGTATCTTGAATACTTCAGCAGTTACAAACACTTTTCAAATCCTAAACGCAGAACTCGAACATGGGTTTAAATGACAAAGTATGACCTGACCTTAACCTAGGCAGAAGGTGAAACTGAGAAAGAGGTGTGTGCTATTGAAAGGTCTAACCCTTAGACTGGTGTGGGCTAAATATTAAAGCTCTATCTTGAAGACTTCAGCAGTCATGTACACTTTTCAAAACTTAAACGCAAAACTTAAACATGGATGTAAATGACAAAGTAAGAACTGACCTTGACCTAAATAAAGGGTCTAACTTGGGGTTGTGGGTGTATGCTATTGAAAGGTCTTACTCTAAGGTAGATGTAGGCCAAATATGAAAGCAGTACCTTAAACAATTAACAAGAGGACCATGATGGTCCTATATCGCTCACCTGAGCAAACAGATTTGCATACTTACTGTTGAAGATTCAGCCAAGTTCACTGCTCTAAGATATATGTATAAATTTTATAGCCCTGCTTTCCCCCCTCCCCCCCCCCCCCCCCGCCCCCCCCCCCCCCCCCCACACACACACACACACACAGCACCCAACACACCAAGCCATGTTTTTTTCTTTTTAACACATCATGACTTGACTTAATCTTGAAAGAAGGTCACCAAGGGAACATTTCTGCCAAGTTATTTTGAAATTGGTCCAGTGGTTTCTGACAAAAAGATTTTTAAAGTGTTTTATATCGCTATAAAAGCCATACCCCCTAATGGCCATTTTTTTTTTTTTTTTTGACGAATCATGACAGCTTGAACAAACTTGGTAGAGGGTAACCAAAGGAACATTCCTGCCAGGTTAAATTGAAATCAGTTCAGTGGTTTCTGACAAGAAGATTTTTAAAGTTTTCTATTTAGATCTATAGGGAAAATAAGCCACACCCCCTAGCAGCCATGTTTTTTGACAAATCAGGATTGCTTGAACATTCTTGGTATAGGGTTACTAAAGCATTATTGAAATCAGTCAGGAGGTATTTGACAAGAAGAATTTTAAAGTTTTCTATACAGATATATATGGAAAATAAGCCCCCTCCCCCTGGGGGCCATGTTTTTACACGTATCATGAAGGCTTGAACAATCTTGGTAGAGGGGTCACCAAAGCAACATTCCTGCCAAGTTACATTGAACTCGGTCCAACGGTTTCTTAAAAGAAGATTTTTAAAGTTTTTATATAGATATATAGGGAAAATAAGCCCCGCGCCCCTAGCGGCCATGTTTTTCGACGAATCACGATTACTTGAACAATCTTGGTACAGGGTCACCATGGAAACATTTTTGCAAAGTTATAATAAAATTGGTCCAGTGGTTTCTGACAAGAAGATTTTTCAAGTTTTCTATAAAGATATATAGGGAAAATAAGCCCCACCCCCTGGCGGCCATGTTTTTTGACATCCAAATGGCTTGAACAATCTTGGTACAGAATCACCAAAGGAATATTTCTGCAAAATTATATAGCAATTGGTCCAGTGGTTTCTGACAAGAAGATTTTTTAAGTTTTCTATATAGATATATAGGGAAAATGAGCCCTGCCCCCTGGCGGCCATGTTTTTTGACAAATCCAAATGGTTTGAACAATCTTGGTAGAGGGTCACCAAAGGAACATTTCTGCAAAATTATATGGAAATCAGTCCAGTGGTTTCTGACAAGAAGATTTTTTAAGTTTTCTATATAGATATATAGGGAAAATAAGCCCTGCCCCCTGGCGGCCATGTTTTTTGACAAATCCAAATGGCTTGAACAATCTTGGTAGAGGATCACCAAAGGAACATTTCTGCAAAATTATATTGAAATCGGTCTGGTGGTTTCTGACAAGAAGATTTTTTAAGTTTTCTATATAGATATATAGGGAAAATAAGCCCCGCCCCCTGGTGGCCATGTTTTTTTTACTAATCCAAATGGCTTGAACAACCTTGGTAGAGGATCACCAAAGGAACATTTCTGCCAAAGTATATGGAAATCGGTCCAGTAGTTTCTGACAAGAAGATTTTTTAAGTTTTCTATATAGATATATAGGGAAAATAAGCCCCGCCCCCTGGCAGCCATGTTTTTGAACGAATCCAAATAGCTTGAACAATCTTGGTAGAAAATCACCAAAGGAACATTTCTGCAAAATTATATTGAAATCGGTCAAATTGTTTCTGACAAAAAGATTTTTAAAGTTTTCTTTATAGATATATAGAGAAAATAAGCCCCGCCCCCTGGCGGCCATGTTTTTTGACGAATCCAAATGGCTTGAACAATCTTGGTAGAGGATCACCAAAGGAACATTCCTGCAAAATTATATGGAAATCGGTCCAGTGGTTTCTGACAAGAAGATTTTTTAAGTTTTCTATACAGATATATAGGGAAAATAAGCCCCGCCCCCTGGCGGCCATGTTTTTTGATGAATCCAAATGGCTTGAACAATCTTGGTAGAAAATTACCAAAGAAACATTTCTGCAAAATTCTATTGAAATCGGTCCAGTGGTTTCTGACAAGAAGATTTTTAAAGTTTTCTATATAAATTATATAGAGAAAATAAGCCCCGCCCCTTGGTGGCCATGTTTTTTGACAAATCCAAATGGCTTGAACGTTCTTGGTAGAATGTCACCAAAGGAACATTTTTGCAAAATTATATGGAAATCGGTCCAGTGGTTTCTGACAAGAAGATTTTTTAAGTTTTTAGTTAAAAAATCTATTTTTAGCTCCTGTGACCTAGATATATATGCAATGGGCCGGAACCATTTGAACAACTTGGAAAGAGGACCAACCAAGGATCATTCCTGTGAAGTTTGGTCAAATTCCAATCAGTGGTTTAGGAGGAGATGTTGTTTAAAGATTGTGGACGGACGGACGACAACGATGACGCCGACGGACGGTGAGTGATCACAATACCTCACCTTGAGCCTTCGGCTCAGGTGAGCTAAAAAAGTATGCACACCTTTGAAAACTTAAACATTGTGCTAACGCGGACGCGGACGCCTACACCAACGACTGGGTAACAACATAAGTTCTCCAGGGACAGAGTCCCAGCGAGCTAGTAACTGTCTCCATGAAAATGTATGTTCTGTATCAGTAAGACCAACATACAGCAATATAACAAGACTCATTTTCTGTTTCCAAATGGACATATTTTTCTGTGTAAAAATAAAAAAAAAATAAGCTTTTATCTACAAAATAACACATAGCTTTTGATAAGGTGCTTTTTTCAACCAAAAAGTAACTACATTTTTTCTTATTTCTCGACAAAAACATATGTTGTGGGTACTTATTAGAAGTGCCCCAGCAAGGCGCATCTAATGAGTACCCACGACACATATTCGTTGAGAAGCCGAGGGCATCTAATAAGTACCCACAACATATGTTTTTGTCGGGAAATAAGAAAATTATTTATCTGATACCCACTCTTCTCTAGAACATACTTCACTATGTAACAATACCGTATTTACCCGGAGACACATTTTACTCCCTACCATACTTGTTCTCACATTTGAACAAGTAAATTTCACTTCCTGATAATGTGTCTAAAAAAACACTGGAAGAACACAGAGTAGACCATGATCAGATGCTACAGAATGTGGTGTCTGATGTGGGTCCACACTGCTTGCTCATGCCTGTCTGTCCCAATACTTAGGAATGATACAATATATCTAGACCACTGGTATCTGAAATCTGTTGCCAGATATTTGACAATATATAAATGGGCCATGTCCAGTGGAAGTGTCTTCGAACATGAGCAAACTGTGCATATTCAGATTGTCCTGCGTATGCACAAAATATCTCTCCATTCATACATTGTTTTATCCAATGATTCTGTTAGCAATCAGTGAAGGCCGTGATCAGATGGCACAGATGTGCAGGCTGATCTGGATCTTCGCTGTCCATATATGCCTGCTGTCCATGTATGCCTGAAGACATGTTTTTGCATGGCACAGCCCATTTATAAATATATCATACTTTAACTCATTGTGTAAGGAATAGACTCTCCCACACTATAATTGGAAGAGTCCAATTTCAATTTTAGGTAAACCCGGCTATGAGATTTACATATTCTTTGAGAAAAATTGCTTAACTATTTGCAAACAGTGGAGACCCTGATCAGACATCGCATTCTGCAGCATCTGATCTGGGTCTGCGCTGTTTGCCAAGTACCCTTTTAGGGGTCTCCTAACTACAATGGGTTAAAGGCTCAATATTCCTCAAAAACAGACATTTTTTATCCAAGAAAGGTTTGATAAATTTAAAGTATTAATACAATCATAAAATGTGGCATCTGACAGCCTGTAAAATTTCAGTAAGTCTCTCGTATTTGAACTGGATCAAAAATGAAATGATCTTTTATCATATCTCTGAATTAATGTTGCCAACATTAATTCAGAAATACGATAAAAAATCATTTCATTTCAAGAACCAAAAATGTTATGTCGCTGAGCTGAAATTCTAACTTGAAACTCCTCAATCTGCTACCAACTGCTACAATGGAGCCTAGACGTAGATAAAAATTAACCATACTACAAAACAATACAGTATCATTCCTTGATCCAGTACATGCTATAGAAATTTATTTTTTGTTTTAAAGATATGAAGATCTATATCTCCCCTTGTATGTTTGTCTCTCTTGCATGCGACACGCCTACTGTTCCTTCTCTTCATCCCTACCAAATATTATCAAATTATCTCAAACACTATGGGAGTTATGGCCTGCACAAGGTTTTGGCTTCAGGGGAGATAACAACATAACAAAGACAGTGAGAGTTGTCTCTCTTGCACACGACACACCTGCTGGTCCTCCACTTCATTCCTACTAAATATTATCAAAACATGTCTGTCTGTCTAGATACATGGATTCCAGCCACTCGGATGCTTCTACAGTTTGGACAGAGGTATCGGAACTCTACCCTCTAGGCAACCTTTTATACTAAAATTAGCCCATTTCCATGTTTTATTGAAATAAACATAATCCCATTCCAGACAAACCAGGATAATTTGCTGTGCTGTGTTTCTTTTTTTGTTGCTTTTTTTTTTTTTTTTTTGTATTATTTGTGTTTTATGTCACTTTCAATCATCTTTCAATCATGTAGTGACACTGTGACAGTGTCTGGATGTAGCAGGGAATTTAATGCTCACTTTTAGAGGGATGCCTCACTGAAACATCATGCCACAGACACATGACATGATATTCCACCCAGTCACAATTATACCACCCAGTGACATTATACTGACACTGGGCTATATTGATATACTGATTCCTAACTCTACTTTCTTAATGCTGAATTCCAAGCTAAAGAACAGCTAGTACCATTTTAGCAGTCTTTGGTATGACTTGGTCTGGCATTGAACCTGCAATCTCCTGGTCACAAAGTGGAAGCTCAACCAATGGAGCTACTGTGTTGATTTTATGGATAAAAGACTTACAGAGATATTGTAACCCACGGCCCCTAAATTTTTGGCTAGGCTCTTAGTTTTGAAAAAATGCCTATCATTTTAATGTATACAGTAATAACCCTAAGTATAGGGACAGATAGGCCTTTGAAAACAGTATAGACCCAGGTCAGACCCTGCATAACGTGGCACCTGATCAGGTCTACACTGTCTGCCATACATCCAGCACTGTTTTAGTCACATCAAGCAGCAGTAAAATAGACTTTTTCAAATTTTAATGAAAATTATGGTAAGGAGTTAGGGTGTCCCAAAACTAAGGGTAATTACGGTAATTTTCGTTTATGGCAGTCTGGGCCAATGAACAAAAATGCTCAACCTTTATCCCTACTGACTCTAAGAATTTCTATTTATTTTTTTTTTCCCTTATATCACATTTTAAACTGTAGTCCACCCCAGAGTAAATCTGAAAATACCATTCTAAAATTTGAACAAGTACAATTTACTACCTGATATTGTCTGTTTGCTCAGGCCTGTCCTGTTTGAATACATATAGAAAATACGGTAAGACCCAATATATTCACACACATATCATATCATATGGAGTGACTCACACTTATGCACTCCCTCCAACCCTCCCACCCCACAACTGGGCTTTGTACCACAATGTACATACTCTTTAAAAAATCAAACATGGTAAATGTCATAAATTTTGTACATCTAGTTTCTGGCAAAATGACATGTGCAAACAGTGTGGATCCAGATCAGATTGTTTGCCATTTCTACCAAATATTTTAAGAAACAACTTCATAAAAAAAACAAGCTTCAAGGCAGAAAAGTATGGAATAAAGTGTTTGAAATTTCAGGATATTTACTGTATACTTTTCATATTACCCACCTGTACATCCTAGACAAAATCTGCATCACTTCAGTTTCATGCCAGTCCTGTAAATACAAAGGGCTTTACATACGTATATTTATAACATATTCATATATGTATACCACACCCTCTTTATAACACTTTTGTTGGGGTCCACTGCATAAACCATGTCAGTTAAACAACCGCGTTATATCCAAACAAAAATGTATAGATTATATTGAAAAATGACCATAAATGGTCATTTTTCAATATAATCTATACATTTTTGGGATCCATCTTTGAACCGTGTTATATCCAAAACCATGTTTTAACGAACCGTGTTATAAAGAAGTTGTAGTGTATATTTAGTAACATACTCACAGACAAGCCTAAAGTCAATTTCTTACCATTTTAACCCAATGGCTCCAGTGGACTCTTCTACCACAACTCTTTGGACCAGTCTATTTCCAATAGCAGCATGTCTATGTTTTATAGAAATTCCAGTTTAAAATGCAAACAGTGAAGATCCTGATTAGACACACTGCATTCTGCAGTGTCTGATCTGGGTCTGCACTGTTTGGCAATTAACCTTTTGTGGGGTTCCCAAATAAAATGGGTTAAAGTGAATAAGTTCCACTTAATAGACTGTAGCAACAGTTTGTGGTCTGCTCAATGCATGGGTAAATATAAAGTATGTTCACGAGTCCTTTAACTTAACCCTTATCCTGCTGAATAAATTATGATGCCACACCCACTTCTAATTTTCAGCCAATCAGATTGCTTGATCTGGATTGTTGCTATAAATTCACATACTTAATGGCAAACAGTGCAGATCCAGATCAGTTGGCCTCTTCAGTCGCCAACTGATCTGGATCTATGCTGTTTGCAAAGGCAGGATATATCCAGGTTAAAATATTTCATGTATACATGTATTCTGCATGAGGAAAATAAAGTACAAACCAGTAACACTGTTTTCAGAGAAAACGGATGTCCACCATAAATTTTCAGTTTTTCTACTGCTGTGACCTTGAAAATGAAGTCAAGGTCACCAAAATCTAATCAGTTTTTTTTTATGTCCCAATTATATATCCATGAAAATTTGGTAAGAATCTAATCACTGGTTCACAAGGTATTGTGCAGACAAGAAAGTGTGATGCAAACACCAACGGGATCCGCACCAAAATCAGTATGTTCCCCTCCCCATAGATGGGGGGACATAATTATGATTACCAAGTAATTATGTTTTTTTTTTTTTTTCTGTTTTATTTAGCATGGACCCAGACCATGTCTTGGGTTGTCAAAAATAGTCTTAACTCTTCAGTAATCTGTTGACTTCCTGACCATGTATCAAAAAATGCTGGCTGAAGTGTTTTGTTTAAAGTTTAGGTATTTCAAGGAATTACAATACCTGGCATTTTTGGGGCTGAGTTCTTGTGTAATAATACATCAATTCTTGTAGGTTATTTTGTATCATCTAATGCATAGCAACAGATAAGGCACTTTTTCAACCAAACATTGATCATGTATTTCTTATTTCTCCGCAAAAACATATGTTGTGGGTACTCACTAGAAGCGCCTCAACGAGGCAGTTAAGGCTGTTAAGGCAGGACATATCCTGGCTCAGCAGGACAAGGGTTAAGATTTCTCGTTAAAAATTAACCAGAGTCCTGCTGAACCCGGATATGTCCTGCCTTTGCAAACAGTGTAGATCCACAGCATTCCCATTCACGTACTGCAGTACGTAATTCACGTAGAGAATCTGCCATGAGCGTACAAAACTGTTGGTATCTACGTACATAAACGTACCAAAAATTTGGTGCACGTATAAATTGCAACATGCGTACGTCCTACTGAGTCAGTTTTCGCTCAATAGCATATCATTTTAAATATTAATAAAGCATCGAAACACTGCGGTTGCTGGCGGACAATAACGAATGCGTTCGACGACTGCACAGGACGGAAATCCCGGAATGTATTTATATTCTTACCGAGAGGGATAAGATTATTGTTCATTGGTTATTGTGTATGATCTTTTTTGCATTATCCAATCACTGACGACCATTACATTGTATCGCGGTTCAGTGGACACCTCTTTTTCTCCGAGTTTCGATACGGCTCGGTCCGCTGAAGCGTATACAGAAGTTGTCAATTAGATCGGTAATTACTGCACGCAAAAGAAATATTTTGTTTCATTTAGATTAATTTAGGATAGTTGTACCGCTGCATGACTACTTTAGCCAAGTTTTTAATGACTGTTATCAACAAAAACATGTCCTTATTGCCGTAAAATCTACATGTCATAAGTTTTCGCGACTTCTAATTTCCCGAAAAAGTTTAATTATTCAGTCAATAAACACTGTTATGAAAATTAAAAGCGCTCAGAACTCCCAGGAAAATGTCATACACTCTTTCATAGAATTTCCAATCTTTCATGCCATTTTGCAGTAGCGATTTTCTATAAAATCCGTATGTCCGGCTCACACTGAATGAAAGGAACAACATTCTGGACAGAACATGTTTTACCTGTTTTTAAACATTGTATATCTAAGAAGCTTGAATAGTACTTGAACTTGGCTGTTAGTATTAGGTTCTTTTGACTGAAGAATATGTTTTGGAAAAGTGATGTCTTGATATGATCGAAGCACAGTTTTCCTTTTATTTAAAATACTAAGACAAAGTACCTAAAACTGACCACAATGACATTTAAAGTATAAAGTCTTCCCAGTGCTTAACAAGGCATTTAATTACCCACAAATATGTGTACCCTCAAAAAGTGATCTGTACCCCCAAATGCTAAACCCAAGGGGTACATGTACCCCTAAATCAAAATGTGAGTGGGAATGCTGGATCCAGATCAGTGGATCTGCACTGTTTGCCATGCAGTAAACTATGAATTTATATCAACAATCTGGATCAAGCTGAAAATTTGAAAAGGGTGTGGCTTCTTAATTTATCCAGCATGACAAGGGTTAATAGAATGTATTGATAAATTATGTTTTGCAATGAGATTTTTCTTCAAATTTAGCAAATTTCACTGAAATTTGTTTGCCAAAAAATGAGCAAATCTCTCATAATCTCCCCACAGAATAATCCTGGTTGTGCCAGTACCACCTTGGTTACAGATAAACAAAAGACATCTAGATCCAGTGCTTTTAAACGATTTTTGTGTTTATTAGATCAGAAAACTGTTTTGAGTTTGGTTCTTAATAAAGTGTTGTTGGCAATCAATCTGTGACCTTATTTTGATTTCTGTATGTTTTACACAAAGACAATTATAGAAATTAGTCCACGATGCAGAATGATACAGATCTTGCTTTCCGATTTGTTCCATCACATGAAGGAAACAGAACCAATCAAATTGTTCCATCAAAAATTTAAACAAATGACTAAATCACCTTTAATGTACCCAGGGTCACTAAAAGTTTTAGATGATCCTGGGTATCCAAGCATATACAACTGCCTAATTGCTGCAATTCTAATGATTATTCCAACTGTTTCTATAAACAAGAAAATTACTGGATATCTTGAATTACGAGTTTACATAATCTTACCAGGTCGGGGTTCTTTCCACACAAAGAGAAGAAGATTCTACAAGCTTCACACAGGTCTCTATAGTAGGCTTGGGTTTTGAAGAGCTGAAAATGCAGACGCATATCTTAACCCTTAGCACTCTGGGTAAAACTTTCAGCAGACAACATACTGAAATATTTTTCATTTTTCCCAGAAGCATGATTTGATATTTCATGCAAACTCTTCAATGAAGACAATTTGCATGAAATGTCAAATCATGTTTTCTATGAAAAATAAGAAAAATATCACCAATATGTCGTCTGCTGAGATAGACCAGAGAGTGGTAAAGGTTAATTACCCAAAATATTTAGACCCAACAAATGTCTCCTTACCATATTTATCATGAACTGAACAAATTTGTTTGACCTCCAGGTAATGGAAAACAGTACCCTGATCAAACTGCTCCTATCCATAGCCATCATGAAAACATGCCTATATAATTTTGACCCTCTTAAACCCCACTTTTATATAAAGTAAAACTGGGGTTTACAGGGGTATACATTATTTATTTTCTTATTTTTGCTCTAAAACATAGATTGTGGGTACTTGTTAGAACTGCCTCGATGAGGCAGTTCTAATGAGTACCCACAATCTATGTTTTGAGCAGAAATATAAAAAATATCAGAGTTTTTTATCTGAAAATTTTCAGTTTTTGGAGGTGAAATTTTCTATATATTTGAATAGGCATGTTTTTGTCATGGCCCAATCAGTAGAACACCCTTATACTGAAAGCTACATAACACCTTCACACCAGCGAACTGCCACCATAACTCTGGTTAAGGTGCTAATTTTCAAATGAAATGCGGGTATTTTTCTTATTTCTCCACAAAAACATAATTATGTTGTGGGTACTCAGTTGAAGCGCCTCGCAGAGGCCTTTCGAGTACCACAAAATATGTTTTTGTGGATAAATAAGAAAAATATTTATCTGATACCCTCTAAACTCTTATCTAGAGTTACGTGCCACCATCATGGTCTTTTATCCTTATATGTGCTTCCAACAGGAATTGCTTTAAACACAGTTCCCCCAACAGCCTCTGCTAAACACATACCAATAAACATATGTTACAAATAACAGAAGTAACCAAAACTTAATGGTTACATAAACCCCTTGTGTTTCGGTGCTCATGCAGTAATGCAAGTGTTTCTATGATTTGGCTGAGGCTACTGAAACAACAAGAGAGGGTTCTGACATGGCTAGAGGGAATTTCAAATAATAAGAAAGTCAAGGCATTTTAAAATATGGGCCGTTTTTTCAGTCCAAAAAATTCTTCTGAAAATGCAAGCAAACTATTTTTTCTTCCTTGCACATTAATATTATGTTTGTGTATCAAACAGAAGATTTTTAGAATGTCTATAGTTTCACAGATCATTTGACCTTCATTGTCATAGGGCAAAGTTGGCTTCTCTTTTCAGGCTTCAGACAATGAGGTTAAGACGAGTTTTTTGCCCAAATCGCCCTCTCGGATGGGCCCTGCACTTACAGTCTTACTACAAAAAGAATACAGAGAACAAGCTTGGGTCATTTTGACCATTGCACTCCTTTTTCAACCCGACTGTAAATCAAGTGCAACCAATGATGCCGCTCAGATTTGTGATTTGATTGGTCCAAGCAGACGGGACAATTATTAGATGCATGCATTACCATTCATACAGCAAAAGCAAGCGTTTTGTATCAAACTGAACAAAATGGCGATAATGTCTTCAGTTGAGCTGTAAACAAAAAGTACTCAGGCAAAATTGAATGTTTTGCGTAAATTGGAAATCATCTGCGTGAATTGTACACATAAAAATCAAATGGCATGTGTAGCTGCCAATTCTTATTGCGTAAAATAAGATAATACGCAGCTTAACTGGGCCTCTGTAATTCCTAGGGTAAAAATTTGTGCAGAATTTCAGGCCATTTTACAACAGATTTTATGAAGAACTAAACATAAATCACACACTGTTGTAGTTTCACAAGCTTCTGACATGAAAAAAGACATCAAGACTATATTGGGGGAACTCCAGTAATGTTTAAGAAAATCTTAAAATTTTGCCTTATCTCACAGATTTTAGTCCACAGCTTGTCACATGTATGAACTTTGGAAGCAATTCTAGGCATATTTTCTGAAGATTTTTCCTGGGTTTGTGCAAAAATAATTCCATTCTGGCTATGCCACCATTTTACAGTATTTCAGTCATATCAAGAGAATTCAGGGGTGATAACGAAAGGCTTCATACATGGAAGTGCACAAAGGCCTTGCGTTTTTCAGTCATAGAAATTACTGGCCTGCCTAAATTACAAATGGTCCTTCTTAAAGATGTCTGGAATTTACTATAATTTGCATTTCCTTTTTTTTTTTGCTCAACTGTTTTAGGATATTTTTTTGTGATTCTTAACTGTTGCATGTCTAAAATGACCACAAAATTTGGGGAACAATTCAGACATTCATAATTTTATTAAGTAATTCTCAGAAGTGCTCGGAAAAATATTTTTCAAAAAGTGGTTGCAGTGTTTCATGCAAACATTTCCAAAAGTGATGGATATTAAATATATGAATGAAATGCCAAGTCTTGTATTTTTAATGCCAAAAGAGCAGATTTTTAAATTCACATCAACACTGCTTCCAAACTGTTCAGCTTCCTGAAAAAGAAATGCAGATTGTAAATTGTTGTAAAGATTTGCAGAAGACGTCCTTAGAATTATGATCAAAATAAAATATTTATTTATAATTAAGTTTGTTGAGGGGTAGGCTATATTGACTGTGTCATGGAGAGTCAAGTTAGGCCACTGGGCTAGATTTCCCCATCCTACCTCCATGGCAATGTTTGAAGAAAAAAAAAATTATAAACGTCAAGCACAACTGGCTAAAAATAACATTTGCTAAGTACATATACAACACAAACCTGCTCAGACACTGCACGGAAAAGACAAAATCCATCCTTCGCAATTGGTTTCCTCCACAAATTCAGCGTTGACAAGTAGTGGTCCAAGAATAGTTCTTGCTTCGACTGCTTCCGCATTTTTCAGCTTCCTGAAATAAACATGCATTTACGGGCTGTACAGGTCAAAAGACATTGCTGTACATTACCATTTCCAGTGAATGAACGCGTAAAAAGCATGATAAAGGTCAACATTTTTATAGAACAGACCAACCTGACCTCTTTAAGTGTCTTTTTGTAATAAATTGTGTTGAACACGTGCTTCCAATCAGCTGGTAATTCCTCACGTTGCACGTGAAAATTGACAATTTAGACAGGTGTCAATCACACGCTTGAACGAGTACATGTTCATTTCGCAATGCAATGAACCACAAATATTGTTTATTTCAAATAAAATAAAATTTAAAGTGGAACTAAACTTTTGTGCACGTTTGTTTATGAATTAATTATTAATTGAAAAATTCTATCAATTAGCGTCTGCTTCCTAAATTGCGCATTTCTTTTTCCCGCGAAAATTACTGTATAAGTCAGAAGCTTGTTACCTCACTTCAATTAAAGAAACAAGCGTACATATGATACAGATTTGTTTGTAACCCGTCTACATTTACCTGTCGAACAATACGAGCGGGCGATAAATTCTACCTGTCTCTCTAAAATGTTGGGCTGTCCTCTTGGACTGTCCTACATTCCAGACAGAGTGCGCATATATGCTCCTATTAATACAGAAAATGTACAGGAACTAAAAGTTTAGTTTGGCATTGAGGATAAAACAAGATGATTTGTTAAAACAGCTCAGACCAGTTTATAATCAAACAATAACGGGCCCCCGTAGCCTAGTGGATAAGAGAGTTGACTCTTAATCCATTAGGTTTCTCACCGCTGTGGTTCGAGCCTCGCTCGGGTCATATGTGGGAAAGCCAAGTTCTGCTTACGGATGGTCAGGTGGTTTTTCTCCGGGTTCTCCGGTTTTCGCCCACCTTCGATGAACGATCGGCTCGATATAAGTGAAATATTCTTGAAAGGGCCGTAAAACCCAAATCAAAAAAAAAAAGGACCTGGACCTGGAGTGTTGCTGCGTGACCATGCAAACTGAAGCCTCAGTTGTGGGTGTCAAGGCTTTGCAAGTATACCACCATCAGATTACGGGAGAGCATTACATTGTAGATGGACGTGGGGAAAATGAGTATTTGTAATAGTCCTTTGATGTTCATGCCTGCCTGGAGAATACAGAATGCCAGTATTTGGATATCCTACTATGTCAAACATATATTGGACTTTGACCGAGGTCTATTTTTCACCGTTTCTTCAGTTACTAGAAACAAAATTTCTACTTAAACCAGAAACACTTTATTCTGTTAATGTAACTGGGTCCAGTGTTTTAGAATTTTATTTTATCTTAGTGATGTTTTTGAGGCCATGAAATGTGGAGGAGTTACATTTCGTATTCCATTAATCAGTCAAACGCTTTCACCGCTGTGTTTCTGAAGTGGACCCATTCCGCTTTTAAATTTAGACACATTAACTGTTGTAAAATTGGGATTTCTGTCAAAACTCAAAAACAAAAATAACAAAGAGTGTAGATCCTGATGAGACGGCTCGTTGTGAGGATCTGCATGCTTGCACCAGTATCTGTTTGTGGTCTGGAGGGGTGAGTGGTTAACAGTTATTTTTTGTCCCAAGGCTCAGAGCCAGAGGTTGTGTGGGAGACATCAGGGCTCATACCTATATAATTTTGACCGCCTTAGCCGCACTTTTAGATAGTAAACCTGGGGTTTACAGGGGTATACATTATTTTTCTTATTTCTGTTCAAAAACATAGATTGTGGGTACTCGTTAGAACTGCATCGGCGAAGCGGTTCTAACGAGTACCCACAATCTATGTTTTGAGCAGAAATATGAAGAATATCACAATTTTTATCTGAAAACTTTCAGTTTTGGGCGGTGAAATTTTCAATATATTTGAATAGGGGTGTTTTCGTAATGCTGTGGGGTACCGTTTTACTATTTATTCCCTATTTATAGATATTCATAATTCGAATTATGGATATCCATAATTCGAAATGGTGATATCACTCATTCAGCAAATTTATTGATATCACTAATTCGAATAATGGATATTCATAATTCAGCCTGATTCATGGACATCACTAATATGAATTATGGATATCACTAATTCGAATTATGGACATCCATAAATAATTATGGATATGTATAGATAGGGAATAAATGTAAAACGGCGCCCCATAATGTATCTGCCCCACTCCCTCTACACACAGTTAGGCCTATAATAATTCGTTATGGGATCCTCAGTCCAGGGCACTATTGACTGTTACTTGTACCAAAACGTTGTAAAAGTGCTTAGTAAAAAAAAAAAAAAAAAAAAAAAAAAAGGTAAGAGAAAAGTCCAGGGAGTGCCACAATCACAAACCGCAGCCTTAAAACACTCGAACGAATATGATAAATGTTTACCAACGTAGTCCTCTCATGAATTGGTAAAACGGTTCAGAGAAATTGGTTGACAAGAGGCAGTAAACGCATACAAATATAGAGCAAAATGTATATACCGTGTATACTAGAGGTCCTGTGTTGCAATTACACTTTGATGAAGAAAAACTGATTACAGTTTTCAGTGATGAATATCTCTCAATTTGTGCTTTTGGTAATTATCTTGAAACTTTTAACCTACCGACAATGTTTCTTGCATATGAACCGCAACGTGAAAAAAAGTACATTGTATGTCCTGACGTGCTCCCAACGAACCAAATTAGACTGCGCATCCACGCAGTCTGATCAGAGTCTTCCTTGTCCGCATGATAAAACTTTGCCCAGTAAGCATTCTATATAAATCTATATCGGGCCGTTATCGGCCCGTCAGGGTAGCTGACGGGCCGATAACGGCCCGATATAGATTTATATAGAATGCTAGCTGGGTGCATCCTTGGCTTTCCAAGAATGCGCACAATGAAGATTCTGATCAAACTGAGCGAATGCACAGGCTGATCGGAATCTTCGCTGGGCGCACATTGTCGAAGGTACGTTTTCTGACGATGCGCCAGGCTCATAACTTTACACTGTCTATGTACCAGTCCATGATTTATGTACTGTTTTCATAATTTTCATGAACTGAAACCTTTAAGGTGATAGGAATGAATGCTAGCTAGAGTCGCCAATGATACCAAAATAATAGAGGGTGTCTCCATGAACGGTCACCTCTCAGTAACAGCCACCTTCCTCCCTTTAACACTCACTTGTCTGAGTTCCAAAAGCGTTGTCATACAACAGTCACTTTTCTGATTTCTCATAGTATTGTTTTACTATATATTAAACCTCTTCATAAAAGCCGCCTTTCTACGACAGTCAGTTTATGCCTTCCCAAAAATGATTGTTGTAGAGAGGTAAACTGTATTTCACCTAAATGCAAGACATCGAGTGTGGCGTTGGAGACTTCTTTTAGAAAAAAAAAATGGGGTAAGAGAAAAGTTCAGGGAGTGCCACAATCACAAACCGCAGAACCGCAGCCCTTCCCAGACACCAAGAGGAAGAGGAAACAGAAAAAAACCAAACAAGCGCAAATTGAACAAACGTACGAAAAGCACTAAGATTAGCTCTCTCTTCCCCAAGCGAGGTAATCGCAATGCTAGAAGGACTGAAAAACACAAGAACAAAATAACACAAGATAAGACATAAAACAAATCGCCTCGTAGAATAAACCACAAAACAACAAAGAGTAAGACTAACACGGGACCACCGCCTTAGAACGGTCAGTAGAGTAAACCACCGTGGATATTGACTTAACTTGAGAAATTTCAACAGCCTAACCAAACGAATAAGACATCAAAATTACCAACACTCATCTTCATAGCCATGGCTTTTAAAAGTTGGAAATTATTTGTCAATATTGACCTGTTGGAAGCAGACGTCATGCTACTTTTAAATTGAATATGTACGAAATCAAAACCATCTCACAAAAGAAAAAAATGTTAAGGGGTTTGATGTATTAATTTTCAGGGAGGCAACTCTTTCAGAATTGTTTTGTCCCCTTTTAAAAAGGTCTATACTAAAAAGAAAAGAATTTGCTCCTTGAGAATAGACCCCTTTTCAGGAGGGACTTAAATTGTTGCGCACGCAGGAAAGCAAATAAGAAGTAAAAAAAGTTGTCTCCCTTGTAAAAATGACGGAAATTTTATCAAGTTTATCCATTCCCCTTAAGATTAAGTTATTGAATTTTAGACTTAACCTTAGCCTACGGTGCAGTGAGGCAATGAGGCAATGCAGCTTGTTCCAGGAAACCGCTGCACAATAGATAGATATTTCTTGTTTGTTTTCACTTACTGAAGGTATTTGAAAATATGATGTAGGTCAAACTTGTGTATTTTAAGGGGAACTAATATACATTCAGGGGAGGCAACTCTAAACAGTTCTGCCTCCCGTCTGAAAAGGGAAGTTACTCAAAAAGGAAAAAAAAATGCTCCACAGGAAGCAAATTCTTTCCTTCTAGTGCAGACTCTTTTCAGAGGGGCTTGGTGTGAAGGAGAGCATACAGGAAGTCACGGCAGAAAGCCTACCAAGTGTATCTAGTCCCCTTAAATAGTCACAGCCTTGCAATCATTTATGGTGAAAAGTCCTTATTGCCCATTTGCTAGAAATTACGTTAGTGATATCAATAAGGTCAGTTAATATGGGTACAAGTATTAGCTTTCACAAAACAGTTTGGTCTACGCTTAGCACACAATAAGCGTAGAATAATCTGGTTTGCGGAAGCTAATAATACTTGGTTATAGAACGCTAGGGCTAGATCCGTGTGGATTTTGAGGAAGAAGGCAAGAGAAGCCTGCTCCCGCTGGGCTTCCGGTGTTGGTCACTGCAATTTATCCAGCATCTCGCCAACATAGCTGGTGTTTCACCAACACCTGCAAGTCCAACCGGTAGATGTCTCCTGAACCTTCTCAATATGACCTGTTAAAGCTTGAGTGTATGGATTCCAAACTGGGACCACGCATTCCAGCTTGGGACGCACGCGCGTTTTGTATGCGGCTTCCTTAGTTTCTCTAGATGCCAGAGAAAGGTTCTGGTGTAGACATCTAAGGGTCTTTGTAGCTCTAGAAGAAATATCCGAGACATGCTGAACCCAGTCCAAAGTTTCTGAAATAGCAATACCCAGGTATTTTGCAGACTTAACCTGTTACAAAGTTTAATTGTGCAATGCATATTCATGTATAATTTGTTTGGGTGGAATATGCCGTGTGTCCAAATAGATGTCTGCATATATTATCTGCCTCTCATCTCTTTTGCCATTTAATGTTTCCTGACTCCCGGACTGCAGCTCTGATATCTGGGATGGTCACTGGTACTAATAACTCTGTCATTTTCTCTGTTCCTTCTGCTCCCTGTTTTACAAATTTATCTCATTTCCTATGTCTGTATGTCCTGGTGTTCATTTCAGAATGCTTTTTTTTTTTCTTTTTTTTTTCTGAACCGGACGCCAGGCCATACAGACATAGGAAATGGGATAGCTGATAAATGTTTAGCATGACCGTACTTTTATAGTATTCTGTATTTCTGCTATGACATCCTTGTGAGATTATTATGTCAACCTAATGATTCCCACTGCAGACAGCGAGTTTGAAAATATCAAAACATTCTATTTGTCTTTTAGCTCACCTGAGCTATGCTCAGGATGAGCTATTGTGATCACTTTTCGTCCTTCGTCCGTGTGTCCGTGCGTCCGTCAGTTAACATTTTCAAACGACTTCTCCTCTGACGCCCCTGAGCCAATTTTGCTCAAATTTCATATGGCGCCTTCTTAGGTTGGGGGAACGAAAAATTGCTAAAATGGTCGCGGTCCGTTTACCAAGATGGCCGCCATTCCCATATATGGTAAAAACCTTTAAAAATCTTCTTCTCCAGAACCGAGGATGCCTTGGGGCTGAATCTTTGCATAAATCATTGGAAACGGGGGTCTACCAAAACTGCTAAAATAATGGTCGTACATTGACATTTGAACTTTTTATGGCAAGGTCGCTTCCCTTTGCATTTGTATGGGAAAAGCCTTTAAAAGTCTTCTTCTCCAAAACCGAGGATGCCTTGTGGCTGAATCTTTGCGTATATCATCGGGAACAGGAGGTTTACCAAAGTTGCTAAAATAATGGTGGTACATTGACATTTGACCTTTTTACGGCAAGGTCAAATTTGCTTCCTTATGCATTTGTATGGGAAAAATGTTCAGAATTTCAAATGACTTCTCTTCTGGAGCCTCTGGGCCAATGTTGCTCAAATTTCATTTGGAGCCTCCCTGGGGCAGGGGAATGAAAAATTGTTAAAATGGTTGCCGTCAAGATGGCCGCCATACCCATATATGGTAAAAAGCTTTAAAAATCTCCTTCTCCAGAACCGAGGATTCCTTATGGCTGTAGAGATTATCAGGGACAGGAGGTCTACCGAAATAGCTAAAATAATGGTTGTACATTGACATTTGACCTCTTTACGGCGAGATCAAATTTGCTTCCCTATGGATTTTTATGGGAAAATGTTGAGAATTTCAAATGACTTCTCCTCTGGAGCCTCTGGGCCAATGTTGCTAAAATTTCATTCGGAGCCCGTCCCCCCCCCCCCCCCCCCCGCTGGTGCAGGGGAATGAAAGACTGCTAAAATATCTTTGTCCATTGACCAAGATCGCCGCCATGCCCATATATGGTAAAAACCTTTAAAAATCTTCTTTTCCAGAACCGAGTTTGCCTTGTGGCTGAATTTTTGATTAATCATCGGGGATGGCAGATCTACCAAAATTGCTAAAATAATGGTCATAATTGACATTTGACCTTTATACAGCGAGGTCAAGTTTGCTTCCCTATGGATTTTTACGGGGAGAATGTTGATAATCTCAAATGACTTCTCCTCTGAAGCCTCTGGGTTAGTGTTGCTCAAATTTCATGCAGAGCCTCTTTGGGCAGGAGAATAAAAGATAGCTAAAATGGGCGTGGTCCATTTATCAAAATGGCTGCCATGCCCATATATGGTAAAAATCTTTAAAAATCTTCTCCAGAGCCAAAGCTCTAGGCCCTAATCTTTGCACAGATTATGGGGGACAGGAGATCTACCATAATTGCTATTATGATGGTTTTATGTTGACGTTTGACCTTTTTACCTCCAAGGTTCAAATTTGCTTCCCCATTCATTTGTATGGGCCATATACATTTATATTGGAAGTATCGAAGTGACTTGTAGATTAACAGTAGCTAAAATCGTTCTGATTGGAATTCTAAGATGGCGGTCATCTTAGTTTCAGTTTCAAGTTTATGTTTATTATATTTCTCTGCCACTGGGCTGTTTACATATATAAAATCATGATTCTTCAGAAACCACTTAGCCAATTTCCACCAAATTTCACATTGATTCTACTGTTGAAATGTGATTGATAATTTATTCAAATGATCACGCTCCATTGACTGTCATGCCATGTGTAATATTCTTCTTCAAAACTAAGAACTGCTCAAATGATGATCTTTTCATTAGTTGTGATGATAGGATTGGAAAATGTTGCATAACATCTGCATGTCTGCAGTGGCTATGTCACTCAGGTGAGCGATCCGTGGCCCGTGGGCCTCTTGGTTATGTCTAGCTTGATGTGTTCTAAGGCAATCATTACCACTGTGATCATTACTGTGGCTCCTAGTACAATAGATGCTCTCATGGCCACTGGCTCATGTAAGGAGACTCTCCAAATTTGGAAATTACAAACATGTTCCTGGTCCACACGGTCCAGGTCCCTCTGCAAGAGCCATCTGCAAATACAAAAACTACATCTGGTCCTACTTTGCTTCCTTTATGACGCCTTCAATCACATTTTCACCGCTCCTTCCTGCATCGTACTTCTGGACTTAGAAGAGCCCAGGTACTGTTCCAATAATCAGTAATAATGTATTTGACTGTTCCGTCACGCATGTCAGTAGACAAGTCAATTTTTGACGTGGTATAAGAGTCGACTTAATTAAGGCGGTGGAAGAGTCTTTATTTTTGCTGTTGTTGTTTATCAGGCCTTTGGCCGAAGTATCACGCCAGTATCTTCAGTATATGCTCTTCTGGTAAAGACCCGTCGGTATTTTAGTGACTTTATTTATTTATTTATTTATTTACTTATTTTATTTTATTTTTTTTCATTAAAAGAGCTTGTGCGTCACGTTCGGTTGTTCTTGTTTTAAATAAAAAAAATTACATTTTGTCAAATCTTTTTGTCTCCCATATGAAACCATCAAGTATTAAATTGATGAGGTCTCTGTCAGAAAGATATGTATCTTCTGTCTTCACTTCCAAGAATAGTCTTATTGAAATCTCGTATAATTCACAGCCCTGAAATAGTCTTAATTGTCCTCAATCTTTCTATCATATTCTCGTACAGTTTGCACTCCTCGGTGATATGGGAAGCCGTCTCAGTTTCTCCACAAACACATTCTGCTACATCTTCAGCTTTGCCTTAAATTTGTATTCATTCAGACTGCAATATCTAGTTCGAAGCTGTGTTATGATTCTTTGCGTCCTTATATCTGATGTTGGGTTTGAGTTTACAGTTACTGACCTCCTTAGGTCAAACAGATGTCTGCCTGTATTACCGGCATCCCATCTCTTCTGCCATTTAATGTTTTCTGACTCCTGGACTGCAGCTTTTATATCAAATACGGTCACTGGTGTTGATAACTCTGGCATTTTCTCTGCTTCTTCTGCTGCCTGCTTTGCCAATTTATCAGCTATCTCATTTCCTGCTATGTCTGCATGGTCGGGTATCAAGTTAAGTTTAACATGAACATTCTTTTCATTCAATACTTCTAAACTTTTCTGGATTTCTGCTATGACAGCCTTGTGTGACTTCTTGCTCCACTCTAATGACATAATTTCCACTGCCGCATCACAAAAACACGACTAGATAATTTTGAGCCCCCTTAAACCCCACTTTTATATAGTAAAACTGGGGTTTACGGGGTATACATTATTTTTCTTATTTTGCTTAAAGACATAGAGTGTGGGTACTCGTTAGAACCGCCTCACCATCCACAATCTATGCTTTGAGCAGAAATATTAAAAATATCAGATATTTTTTTTAACTGAAATTTTCCTTTTTTAGTAGTAAAAGTTTCAATGTATTTGAATAGGCGTGTTTACGTAATGGATTGCGCGTTTGAAAACAACACTACATTTCTTATTTGTCTTTTTTGCTATTTCTAATTTGATATATACCCTAATGCATTTTTTATTCCAGATCTCCTAGTAAAATGGATGCTCTCCTAGCCACCGGTTGATGTAATTTTACTCTATCCTGATTGGGGAAATACAAACATGCTCCCCACATGGTCCCGAGTTCATTCCGGGTCGTTTCGGCCCTGGTCGTTTAGGTCCTGAGTCATTTCGGCCCTACGTCGATTCAGCCTGATGTTTTTTAAGTCCTTTTAGGTTAGGTATGATAGGTTAAACAATAATTTGGTTGTTTGATGAAGAGTCTAGTGGTGTCATAGGTCGTGGTTGATAGGGTATATCGTTTTTGTATTTAGTCTGTTTTGACTTACATATCCTATGTTATTTATCAAGCATTAAAATTATCTTTCTTTCTAACAGACGATTCACATAAAATATCAAGCTTTATAAGCGCTTTACACCAAAAAAATGCATAACAAATAAACGTCAAAAAGATTGTCTTTGTAAACAAAGAACACACTACAGATTAGAAAATGGGAGTCTCGGTTTTATTGAGACTCTTCATAAGCAGTAATGAAGTTTGCAACACTGCCTACGCCCTCTAGCGTATACATGAGCAGAACTCCATTTTCAAATATACTACAATAGGCCCAATGATCCCAAAGGAAATGAAATATAACCTGGACTATGGTAAAGTACGGGTAGGCGTTCTACCGCCGCCACACGGCACTAATACCAGCTGCAGTGTAGTAAAATAAACGTCAAAAAGATGATTAGAGTTTGATTACAATAACCATCAATTCTGTATGCTAGTGCCATAGGCCAAGTCCGTCGTACTATCATTTATTACGTCATGGGATACGTATTTATTGGTCGCGTCCGTACTTTCATAATTTATGTCGTTGGTCACGCCTGTTGTATTGTCCTTATATGTTTCTTTCCCAAATGCAAAGTCCATTAAAATGCAGATAAGTCCGTCATAACTTGATAGTGGCATGGGGGTCAGGACAACTCGGCCCAAAGACAAGTCGACCCAGGACAACTCGGCCCATAAAAGAAGTCGGCCCAAGACAACTCGGCCCAAGTCGTCCCAATTTCACAAGACAGCTCGGCCCAAATCGCCCAAATTGCTGAAGACCACTCGGCCCATAAAAATCAGACCAGGCACCCTTCAATGTATTAAAATAATGCATTGGTTGGTGGCACTTTTATTGCTGAATTCAGATAGCAAAACAAATTTGATCACAAGTAAGGAAAATAAATACATATAACCGCATCCTGCTCATCACGCACACATGCAATATGCACGTAACTCAGCAGCCTCAAATCAAATGAGCCACGCCAGTAGCCATTTCCTTAAAAAACTATTGGCTTGTATTCATACAGATCATGTCGGCAAATAAAAGAAATTATTTAAACAAAAGTTGGCAATTTGTTATTGTTCAAACTTACTAATCACAAACCTTTTACTAATCACAATTAACACTTTTGTTGCGAATTAACTCTTAGTAAATTTTAGTGCTGGTCGTTAATTAGCTTAACATATAATGCATTAAATCAAACACTGAAATAGTTTAAGTTTGAATTCAGAGATTAAAGGAGATTAACCGCTTATTATTGGTGATCAGCCGCCGATTACCACCGTTCATGAAAGTCTTTTTTTTTTTTTTCTTTTTTTTTTTTTCTCTTTGTTCGATTTTTTCACCTTTTTTCATGACTGAATTACCTAGCTAACTAGCTAGCTAGATAGATATATAGATAGGTAGGTGAGTGAGTTGGATGGATCCCACGCACTTTTATTTTCAACATTAAATAAATTATTTCGGTCACTTACATTATGCTGCTATAACCATCAGATGTCATTTAAATTAGAATATGTACATTAGCGATCTGATCTAAGACAGCTGCATATGCTTTTTATTCATCAGGTACAGAGCAATAAAAGTACCACCATCCAATTATTTTTTAATACATTAAGTGGTGCTTGGTCTGATTTTCATGGGCCGAGTTGTCTTCTGAAATTGGGACGACTTGGGCCGAGTTGTCTTGGGCCGACTTTTTTATGGACCGAGTTGTCCTGGGCCGACTTGTCTTTGGGCCGAGTTGTCCGTAATTGTTGCATGTACCTGGATATTGTTCGTCTTTATTGTTCGGTTGAATTATTGCGCTTCCGATTTCTCTGCAGACTTATATTGGTCTATCGTTAATGTTCGGCTGTTTCATTAATAGCTTCATTTCCGGTAAAAATGGTCAACAAAAATTGTTGTTCGATTAAGTAGTTTGATACCTCGACAAAGAATGCATATCTCTTGAGAAAGAGTAAGTGTAAAATGGTTTAAATGAAGCTGTTGTGACAGAATGACAATGAGCTGATAAAAGAGCAAAGTAGCTAGTCCCACAGGGGCCATAATGGTCGTTGTCTCTCCGGGACCAAGCTCCTATCCTGTTTGTCTTTCTTTAAATTATCCAAGCATGTTTCGTTATTGTGATTAGGATGTGCAGCTAAATTTAGAAGGCAGCTGATCCGAATGCCATAAAGCCAATTGTGTCTTGAAGGAACTCGCAAACAAATTGCCCCAGTTGTTACAGCTATTTTTCAGCTGTCCTTGGAGACAGGTACAGTTCCAGCAGACTGAAAAACTGCCATTGTCAGTCCCTTATTTAAGAAAGGTGACAAAGGTAATACAGCCAACTACCGTCCAATATCACTTACGTGCATCCATACCTCATTGCATATACTCTGACCAGGCGCTTTGATAAATATAATGTACTCTTTGACTTACAATATGGATTTTGTGAATGCAGGTCTTGCAAAACCCAACTTATTCAACTTGTTGAGGACCTTTCTAGATCACTGACAGAGGGTAAGCAAACTGACCTTATTCTACCATAGCAACAGATAAGGCACTTTTTTCATCCGAAAAATGCTGATATCTTTCTTATTTCTCAACGTAAACATATGGTTAGGCGCTTCTAATGAGTACCCACAACATATGTTTTCGTCTAGAAATAAGAAAAATATTATGTGGATACCCCCTCTTATCTGTAGCTATGATTCTACTTAATTTTAGTAAGGCCTTTGATAAGGTGAATCAACTTAAAGGCCAGATTCCTGTAGGTCCTACAGGAGAAATCTGGGGAGTGGCCAGACAAGAGATAATGGGTTAACTTAGGTCATGTCAGGGTCAGCTGCACAGGAATGTAAACATGCACATGTTGGAACCAGCTGATTACTTCATCAAGTATCTGTGTAAAGCTACTGTCAGATTCAAGGATAAACTAGATAAATGGATACTGTTTTGTGGTGGGGGAATTTAGATTTGTCAAACGGACATAGAAGAAAGGATTTTTTTTTTTTTTTTTAAAAAAAAAAAAAAGAATACACATGAAAGAAACACTTTCACATAAAAGTTTGAAATTTTGATCAATTTATATGTTGTGATTTTCTGAGCATTATCTTATGCATTCTTGAATCAAAATCTTGTTTATCCTTCAGCCGTTAATCTGAATTATTCACTTCTTTGATTTTCAAGAACATTTCACTTATATCGCACTGTTCGCTCATCAAACAGTTGTCAAAAACTGCAGTACCCATAGAAAAACTATCTGACTATCTGTAAGTTCACCATGTGCCAGCTATGGGAATTTATTTATTTATTAGAAACTTTATGTAAACAAAAACAGTCTACAGTGATTTGTTTTTATACAAACAAAAACAGTCTACAGTGAATTTTTTTATGTATGTATTTATGAATGCTAAAAAATGTAACATATGATTTGCTTTATGATGCTGCATAAAATTCATTTGGATCACATATCTGTTGGCACATTTGGATCACATATCTGTTGGCACATTTGGATTAACAAGAGTGGTGAGCTTTGCATGTTTGTTTACCTTTTGATTCCCCTGCATGCACAGCTGTGTGAAATGCCATGTGCTTTTCTATTTATATCTTGTTTGCCTGTCATTGCAGGGGTCAAAGGTGAAAATTCAAATCTAACTGACAGTTAGGCTCAGATTTTTAAAATAAAACTACATTGTTGTATTTATTGTAGTCTTATCCTTATCTGATTCTATAAAATGATCCCATGATTCATTAGAGACTGGCCAAAAGTTGTTCAGTTATTTTTATCTAATTAATATGAAAGTTGGTAAGACCAAAATCACTATTTATTCACTGAGCATCTGAAAAGTGTTTGAATTTGCCACCATCATAATTTGGGGGCGGAGCCTGCCCTTTTATAGCTGAACCTGGGGTTTAAACTGCTTTATAAACTCCGGCTACATGGTGTTCAAGGTAATGTTTTGGATTGGATCAAGTCCTTTCTTATAGGAAGAAGCCAGACTGCTGTGCTGTAAGTGATGTACCAGTTTCCTCAGGTGTGCAGCAGGGGTCCATCTTAGGCCCTATTTTATTTCTACTGTACAACAACTTGCCCATTAATGTACAGTCTCAAGTTCGCCTCTTTGCAGACGACACTGCCACACCTGACTATTAAAAGCCCAAATGACTCAGCTAACCTCCAGAAGGACCTTGACCTATTACTGAGAGGCACAATGGGATATGGAATTTAATCCTGGTAAATGTCAGGATTTACATATTACCAGGGCAAGAAATCAAGTTAACCTACATGTACACCATGCACAATAAGATTCTTGAAAGTGTCTCCTCTGCCAGATTCCTTGGTGTCGACCTGTCCACCAACTTAAGCGTCAACACTCATATAAACAGAATCACATCTAATGCAAATAAATCTCTAGGTTTCGTCAAACGCAATATTAAAACAAAACATAAAGGTGTCCGTGATGCTGCATATAAAACTATTGTGCGCCCACAACTTAAATATGCCTCCACTACATAGAGCCCCCATACCCAAAACTATACCCAGAAAATAGAAATAGTCCAGAGGAGAACTGCTTGCTGGACCATGAATGACTATTCCCCCTGCAGTAGCGTAACTCAGATAAAGCAAGATCTAGGTTGGCCATCACTGGAACAGAGGGCTAATGCCCGTCATTGTATGCTTTATAAAATCACACATGGCATGGTTGCCATCCAGATGCCTTCGTATTTCAAGCAACCCATGGCGGCGACCTGTCACAGCCTTTGGCACCCCCTCGTATATTGTCAGATCCATACCTCGGCTAATAAATACTCCTTTTTCCCATTGGCTGTTGTACAATGGAATACATTGCAACCTTCAACAAGCATGCTGCCGACACTAACACAGTTCAGTTTGGTAGTCAGGTCTCTTGACCATCACTTACCATATCACAACAGGCCTGTTTTTAACCTGATTTTAACCTCATCTTTTTAACCCGTAACACTATCATCTGTTATTTCCATCTCCTTATCGCACTTTTATCTTCACTTTTCATTCTTCTTTTTTTCTTCATGACGCGCAATCACCTGCATGTAATCCTTGTGAGGGGTGTTGCAGTACAAATAGATAGCAGCAAATCCAGAACAAGTGTCTCTTCATTGTTGCACAGACTGTCAGACACTTGAAGTCTTTGAAGAGAGACAAATTGTGACATATCTGTCTCTTTTACAAAATTATAAATGGCCTTGTGGCCATGCCTTTCCCGATTACATTCAGTCCCGCACTCGCAGGATATCCTGATACTGCCATTCTATGACATTTCATCAGCTTCATGCTGGCAAGGATTCCTGTAAGTATGCCTTTTTTCCACTGACCATTGTCCAGTGGAATGCCCTACCAGAGAGGGCTATAACATCTCCTAGTCTTGATTCATTGGGCCGATTCATTTAAGGTAGAAATTGGAAACGTGCAGCTCTCCAAGCAGTGTTTCAGATTGGTTGAAAAAATATGCAGGTGACCGAAAAAATCATGTCGGGAGGTCTGAATGTCAAAATAGAAGTGACAGCAATGACCAGTGTTAAGTCCGGTAAGTTAGTCCTGGCTTTTATACAGTCAAAAGTTGCCATAGTGCTTCACCAATGAAAAAGTAGATAACATCAGCCACTCGATCTGGTGTCCGAATTAACCTATTTATTGATTGCATATTTATACTTGCAAATCTGAAACCATATACATTGTACATGGCTTCTTAGAAAAGGAACAGTGCTTGCTTTAACTGTCAAAACCAGGAAGTCCCAAGATTTCCTAGTGCCATTGTCAGGAAGTCCAGTTAATTAAATATTTTTACTCTCTTCTAAATATTTAAGAAGTTGTGGTCATGGTACCCAAGCCATAATCCAAACTCATAAATCTGTAAACGAATGATGAATCCGAATGTTCAGACCAACAGACATGGACCCCAGAATAAAGGGTGTAATCATGGATAGTAAGCATTACTTGGTAAGCAAGCTTCGCCCACCATGCCCATAGGCCTGAACGAAGGAAATGTTGGTAGAAGCGTATGTCCGGGATTTCGGAAGTCTACTTTTGGCTTGTCATTGGAAAAAAACATCAGAAACAATTCTGGAAACTGCCACACTGTAGGGATTGACCAGATCATGGTGTCTCCCATAGAACTTCTTAAGTGTTGCTACAAGTTTGTTTTTTTGATACCCCTGGCTCAACAACTTTGTAGTGAGCACTTTCCCACGCTCCATGAAGTCCTAATAATTGGAACAGGCTCTGGCATAACAGATTAACTGTGATACGTAAACACCGTATGCTGTTGCAGAAGGGATATTACTGCTCAGGAATGGAAAGTTAACAATGGGAAAATTGAAGTCATCCTGTTTGTCGTAAAATGAATATTCTGAAACTCTTATTTATGGAGTAAAACTGTCATTCTTAAGCTAAATAGCATATAAATTCATTAAATCCTTTTAATAAATGGTGGGATATATTTAAAAATTGGGAGGAAGTCCTAGGCTTCTTGACGTTGATTTTTGGAAGTCCTACTCCCCAGGGCAATTTTTGGGAGTCTCTGACTCCCAGGCTTCCCTTAATGCAAGCACTGAAGAACAGTAGGTTCTATCCCTGAAACATGACAGAAAACACTGTTTTCGTTTGAATTCCAAAGATCTGGCGAGTAAGCCTCCGATGACTTATCCAGTAAGAACGTTGATCAGACGGAAAATGAACCTGTAATGCATAGAAATAATTCTTTGTTTTGTGTGGAATTTTTTGGTATATGGGTACACCTTCAGTTTTTGTTTTGTTGTTTCCTTTGTGTGTGTGTTTTCTCTTTTATCATTTAAGTTTAATTTAATAGGGATAACTGTAGTGACTTTCTGGCTTTCCTGAAAATCCAGACCCTCCACTCTTTCCTTTAAGAGTAGACTTATGTTTAAAAGGGAGAAAAAAAAACTGAAGAAAAAAAACCCCTCAAACAAACAAAAAGAAAATCAAAGTGTACAATGTATCTAGTCCCAATAAATTAGATTGGTTGACTTTATTATTTTTTGTCTTGTTATGAGGTATATTGTAGCAACAGTATTTTAGTAAAGTAGCAGTGGTTTAATCACACTGTTCCTGTCCAGGGCTAGGCATTTTCAGCCGTTTTCTAGAAGTATGCACACATACCTTCCCCAGTAACTGACAACAGCCCTTCTTGAATGAGCAGAAAATTATTTCATGATCCAGAGATTAAAGATAAAAATTGATTTTTTGCACTCCAGGTATAAAAATTGTGGTTTCCATGTCAAATTAAAATCTCTCCATAAATGCTTAGAATGCTAACATTTACCCCAGAGCATCTGGTAGGCAGGCCCCAGACCCCTTGCCTATAAGGGCTCGCTTCGCTCGTGTTTCCTGACTTTGCTTGGTCACTGTCCAAAGATAATAAAAAGTTTAGGACACAATGGCCAGAACCTTTAAGCCTCGTTTGGCCATCTGACCTAAAGGCCTTTTTTGTAGCAGGTACATGTACACTGCCCCAAGCCCTGGATACTTTATGCTTGCTTCTGATTCTATTGGTTTTAGCCCTGTAACCCAAATCATATGTTATTATGTCTCAGCTTTATTTTCTATCTAGATTTTTAACCTATCATCTTGACGTATCTCCTTTCACAACACAATGCACAGACCTTGCCAGAAATGCCCCCAAGGGCGTAGGCCATATTTGAAATAGATAAAAAAGCAACAACTACAATTAAAAGGGCCATTACAGAAAGGTTAGTGGTAAAAAACAATGATATGTATTTCTTCAAGATTTTGGAGAAGCACCAAACAAGCAGACTGCTTTCATTCTAATCCTATAAAATGTGTTATTTGTTGTATGGATACATCAAAGTGTTGAAATAACGTGAAAAAAATAATTTTGCCCAAAGTTTTGCTGACATTTAATGCAAATTGTCTCCTGTCAAACCTGTTAACTGAGAAAAATAAAATATTAACCAGTTTGTTATCTGCTGAATTTGTTTAGCGATTGCCATTTTAGGTTTTCACCCATTTATTTTCAGGATAATTTTCATGACATTTGTACAGAATGGCTGAAGATAATCTCATGACAGTTATACAGAATGGCTGAGGAACCACAAATAAGATGACGGCTTTAGAAAGAGCTGTGGAATATGCTGAGGTAAGCTCAAATCTCGAGGGTTGAGCGCAAGACTGTAGTAACTCAAACATATTTTTGAAACCCTTGTTTAAGGGCAACTTTGACCCCTTTGTAAACAGTGCAAATTTAGGTGCCATTGCTCATACGAGCAATGGCACCTAAATTTCCATTGTTTACAAAAAGAAATGTTGTAATCTTCATAATGCCTTCATGGTGAGGAGATTAAGTATTGGGAAAAACAACAATCTGACTTGCTACAGTCTTGCAATCAACCCTCGATCTGAAGGTTTGAGTTCAAGGTTCATTGGAAGTGTACAATGTATATTCTTAGTGTACAAACCTACTAAGGCTAAGAATGAAGAATATATGGGATTTCTGTTCATAGCCAATAAATTAAGGTCAGATAGCCAGCCTCGATGGCTCAGTCGGGTGCATGTCAGACTGGTGATCAGGAGGTCGCAGGTTCGATCCCCGTCGGGCCTGACAACATTCTTTCATGGAGATTGATCATGAAACATTTTCTACGGTTGTTCTCTCCCTTTCGCTGATCAAGGATGGCAGAGCATTGACTGTCCGGGTTTTCCCACGTGGGAAATCCTGGGTTTTCCCGGGCTGGGCAATAACCCTAAAATTGTAATACTGGGCATTACCGGGTAATATGATTTCAGATTTGGCAGGACTCTTCACATCTTGAAGACAAAGGATATGACCACTGAGCTATCATGGCCCCAGCATAGGCTAAAAGTAGATTTCTTAGCACTGCATAAATGGGGGTTCAGTAGTGATAAGTTTATGATACACTTGTACTACATTACCCTGCAATGCAGTACAAGACTAGCATACATATACATGTACCTATCACTACTATACAGGTTGCCAAGGTTCCATCCCCACCCGTGGAAATGGTGATAAGAATTTTTCTACTTATAACATCTGGCACCCAATGTGGGGCCCACAGAGCCTCAGTGCACAAAATGCATGTGGTTTGGAGCCTAAATGCTGGCTTGTTTGTTTGTGTTGAGGTTTTACGGGCGAGTCAACCCAATGGGGTCATGTCGAGTGCAGTCAGTTTACCTAACCACACGTTTACTGGGCAGGCTTAGTCCACTAAGGCGGTTAACCAGTATTGTGCACATTCTTTCGCCAGAAACTGACAACTGCCCTTCTTGAAATGCTGGCTTGTACCACATGGCAGTACAAGTATACAAGTACATGTATACCATATACCTATTGCTACTACAAGTACCATATACCTATTACTACTACAAGATCATTGGTGTACTCAGATTAATTTTTTATTTTATGCATGGCCTAAAGATGTGCATGTGGTTTGGACATAATCCGCATATTAATTTCTTCACATCGTAACTTAGGTACATAAATTCTTTGAATTTGCTTGTTGCTTTTTACATCAAGATATATCTAAAAACTGCTCCTCAGAAAATTTTGCCTTTTTCAGACAGTTCTGATGTGTTCTCATAAAATTGGTTAAATTGTAAAAAATTATATTTTATCTGGAGTAGCTGCGAATAATATGTTAATGAACCCATTACATAATATTTCTTTTCAGTACCTAGTAGAATTAGCCAGAAAGAACCCTTCAGCATTGTTGACAGCTCCCACCAGTAGTGTCTCAACTGGCAGGTTTGTACTTAACTCTTTGTATTGGTATTTTTCTATTAGAAGTACCGTGGTGATTGCTGTTAGAAGTACCATGTGATTGCTATTAGAAGTACCATGGTGATTGCTATTAGAAGTACCATGGTGATTGCTATTAGAAGTATCATGATGATTTCTATCAGAAGTACCATGGTGATTGCTATTAGAAGTACCATGGTGATTGCTATTAGAAGTACCATGGTGATTTTTATTAGAAGTACCATGGTGATTGCTATTAGAAGTACCATGGTGATTGCTATTAGAAGTACCATGGTGATTGCTGGCCTTGGTGGCTCAGTTGGATGTGCATCCCACTGGTGATCAGAAGGTTGCGGGTTCGACCCCTGCTGGGTCGGCAACATTCTTTCATGGAGATTGATCATGAAATGTTTTCTGCGGTCATTCTCTTCCTTCCACTGATTCAAGGGCAGTTCTCTTCTGCTATCTCTTCTGTCTCTTTTCTCCCTTTCTCTGGGAGACGACACAAAATGACTCACAAGGGTTGACGTGTCGTTAAACCCCAACTCAATCAATCAAACTTTCTAGTAAATGTGTGGTTAGGTAAAATGACAGTGCTTGACTTGACCCTGTTGTATCATTAAACCTCATCACTATCTACATATGTCACTACTTTATAAATTTTATATAAACTCCATGCATTTAAGCCATTTCTTTGTAACTGTGGACTAAGGCTGGCACAATTAATCGGATAATCAATTAATTGATCAATAAATTCCACAAAAATGATTATCATTACTGATTTGCTAATAATCAGTCATTTGATTTCTGTGTTTGTTACTTTACCGTATTTACCCTTAGTATTCAGACACCTAAAATCCTTACCATACATAATCTAAACTTTGAACAAGTACAATTTACTACCCATTATTGTATCTAAAAATAACTGGATGGGTGGCAAACAGTGTAGACCCTGATGAGACGCGGCATTAGCGGCATCTAAAATGCGGCATCTCATCTGGGTCTACACTGTTTGCTCAGACCTGGCTGACCAAATGTATGCAATAAAATATAACATATGGTAAGAGTCATGCTCAGACAGGTAAAATTATGACCAAATCTCCAGTGATTACTAATTGATTATTGATCACAATGGCAGGACTGATAATCGATTATCTTTTCAGCTCCAATTAGCCAGCCTTACTGTGGACCACTGTTGCAGATGGAGGAGAGAAGCTCCCCATCAGTATATGGCCGTGATCTACTTTTCATGCTTCACTGACTATGCCTCTCCTATTTCAGAAAATCTATACATCAGAAGCTTTTGGAGTTGTATGTAGAAGAGACTGGAAGGCAAGATGATGAGAATGTAAGTTGGCTGTATAACAAAACAGTGGCCTCAGTGGCTCAGTTGGATGCCCATCCAACTGGTGATCAGGAGTTCACGGGTTTGATCTCTGCTGGGTCCGTCAACATTCTTTCATAGAGATTGAGCAAGAAATATTTTCTAGGGTCATTCTATCCCTTCCTCTGATTCAAGAAGAGAAGTCGTCAGTTTCTTGCGAAGAATGTGCACAAGTATTGATTAACCTCTTAGAGGACTAAGCCTGTCCAGGAAAAGTGTGGTTAGGTAAACTGACAGCACTCAACATGCTCAGGCTGAATATTTGCTGTAAATATAGTACATTTAACCTTTACCACTCCCTGGGCTAATCCAGCAGACAACAAATTGATATTTTTCTTAATTTTTATCCAGAAAACAGGATTTGACATTTCATGCAAATTGTCTCCAATGGAGACAATTTGCATGAAATGTCAAATCCTGTTCTCAAGAAAAAAGTAATAAAATACCATCAGTTTGTTAGCTGCTGAATTGCCCGTAGCATGGTAAGTGTTAAGTTGTAGTGACTCCATTATGTATCTTATTGCAGCCGTTACTGTGTAATACCCTTCTATTACCAAAGCTCGTGCAGAGGGATAAGTTGAATTGCCTCGTTTTGAATCTGTATCCAGGCAATGAGGGCTACTCTCTAATGTTGAAAAGCAAAACTGGTATTGAAACAGAAACAGTCAAACTTCCATATGAGGTGAGTTTCTTTTTTCTTTTCTTTTTTCATTCCCCAGCCATTTTCAGTGGTGAGGGTGGGTCTGAAGGGGGGGTGCACATAGTATTATAGCTGTCTGTACGTCTAGCCGTATGTCCTGACAGTGAGACAAAATGCACACATAAAGACTCAGATCAACCTGTGCATTTGCACAGTTATGCAGTCTGCTCAAGAAAAGAAGTCTACAATCCTTTGCTATCCACAGAGCATCCCATAAGAGATCAAACTGTTCGGATGGGTGGTCTGATTTGAATCTACTTTGCTTTCTGTATTGTTTTTACATGTCATGTTTTTCTTGCACTGGGATCACTTTCAGTTACTGCCAATTTTGTGCCATAGCTCCAGATAAGAGAGGGTATCCACATAATATTTTTCTTATTTCTTCACAAAAACATACATTGTGGGTACTCATTAGAAGTGCCTCAGTGAGGCACTTCTAATGAGTACCCACAACATGTTTTAATGGAGAAATAAGAAAATTATCAGTACTTTTCGGTTGAAAAAAGTGTCTTTTCTGGAGCTATGCTGTTTCTTTTTGTTTGTGGTTTGTTTGTTTTGTACATATTGTGGGCAATATTTGAACCCAGGGTGAAGATTTGGTGCCACTAAAATTAATTTGATTCCCCCTGGCGATTTTCACTACTGACCATTCCAGCATGGTGGTTCTTGTTCATTCTTTATAGGCTTTGTGGTCCTTCACTACGTGTTGGGTCCTGTTTGGGTTTTGGCATTGTGGTCGTTCATTGTTCAGCTGTTCACTGCTTTCTGTTTTGTTCTCTTAGCTAGCTTTGCTGTCTGGCATTGTTGGTGTCTCATTAGGGGCCAGAGTGGGGGAAGCTGGCTGCTTGCTTTTCGTTGGTTTGCGGATTCGACACAGGCCAGGTCGGCAACATTCTGTCCTGGAGATTTGATCATGAAATATTTTCTATGGCCATTATCTCCCTTCCGCTGATTCAAGAAGGGCATTTGTCAGTTTCTGGCGAAAGAATGTTAACAATACTGGTTGATCGCTTAGAGGACTAAACCTGCCCAGTAAAAGTGTGGTTAGGTAAACAGACCATGCTCGACATGATCCCATTGGGTTGACTGGGCCGTAAAACCTCAACACAAACAAAATCTACTAAATTAAATATGAATTTTTTTCTTCTTTACCATAGGGACTGTTCTTAAAGTAAAGAATTTATCTGAAAAAAAAACACAGTTCATAGGCATAGTGGTCATTACACATGTGTGTAACATGTGTAAGAAAAATAATTATTGTGGGCTTCGGTGGCTCAGTTGGGTGCTGGTGCCAGTGGTGATCAGGAGGTTGCTGATTCGACCCCTGCCAGGTTGGCAACATTCTTTCATGGAGATTTGATCATGAAATATTTTCTGTAGTCATTATCTCCCTTCCACTGATTCAAGAAGGGCAGTTGTCAGTTTCTGGCAAAAAATGTGCACAATACTGGTTGACTGCTTAGAGGACTAAACCTGCCGAGTAAAAGTATGGTTAGGTAAACTGACCATACTCGACATGACCCCGTTGGGTTGACTGGGCCATAAAACTTCAACACAAAGAAACAAAATAATAATTATATTATTTGCAAAAAAACATAATATAAAATATTTTTCTTCTTTACCATAGAGACTTCTCTTAAAGTAAAGAATTTATTACTTCCAAACTAGGGGCTACTCTTAAAGGAAAGAATTTGCTCCCCCTAGGAGGAAATTATTTTCCTTAACCCTTGTCCTGCTGAATAAATTAAGATGCCACACCCTTTTCAAATTTTCAGCCAATCAGATAACTCAATCCAGATCATTGATATAAATTCACATATTGAATGGCAAACAGTGCAGATCCAGATCAGTTGGCTTCTTCTGGATCTACACTGTTTGCAAATGCAGGGCATATCCGGGCTCAGCAGGACAAGGGTTAAGAGTAGCCCCTAGTTTGAAAGTCATACTTGGGAGAATTTGTCAAGATTTTTCCTGTTTGTGTATAAAAATAATTCTGTTCTGGCTACACCACTGCACTTATCTGGAAGGAGGTGGTGGGGTGTGGCGAAGGTGTCGTGTATCTTACGCCACCAAGGTGTATATCTGATATTGGCTTACAGTTTGGCAAGACCTGCTATCCTTGTAGCAGGTAAGGGTAGAGGAGGAAGTTTTTTATTTCTTCTGTTTCTTCACTTTCATTCCTGTTTCTTTTTCTTCCCTATCTCTTTTCTCCCTTTCTCTGGGAGATGACACAAAATGACCCATAAGGGTTGACTTGTCATTAAACCCCAACACAATCAGTCAATCACTTATCTGGTGTCCATTTTTGTAATACTACAGAATAATAAATTCTACCTTTTAAGGTGTATTTATCAGATACCTCCCCTGCAGGTATAATACAGATTTCTTACTTTTTAATTTCCAGAATTTATTGGCTTCTTTAGAATATGTATATGCCTTACTTTCCACAGCACTTCAGCAGATGACAAATTATTGATTCTTTTTTTCTAGAAAATAAGGTTTGACATTTCATTCATGCAGATTGTCTCCTAAGGAGATTATACTGTAACCTCGTTATAACGCTGATCGTTTGAACGCGGAAATCAGTATAACGTGGGTGTTCCATGGCTCCCGTTTTTCATGCATTTTTTTTCCCCCAATTTTGAAAGTTTTGCCCTTTTCTGCGGAACTCAGCAGTCAAAAAGATCGTTAGCCATGGATTAACACAGTCTGTTTTATCAGTTGTCATCAGTATTTGCCTTTTGGCTATTTCAGAGCACTAAATAAGTGTCGTATTTTTTCAGTCATCTACCTGGTGACCGATGAAGGATTAACCCTTAAAGCATCAATCACAACTGCAGCAGAAAACAATTTTACTTTTATCATTTTATTTATTTATTTTTTATTCTATTTTTTCAGAGAATAAAGTCTTGACATTTCAGATGAGTCATCTGTCAAACAAATAATTCACACGAAATGTCAAGACTTATTTCTCTCTAAATAAATAATACTAAATAAAAAAAAATCAAAATGTTGTCTGCTACAATTTTTTGCTTAGTGCTTTAAAGGCTAGTTTAAACTGTAGCTGTCAATCAACTAATGGTAAATGCCCTGGTGTCATTTATGAGTGAAAGCTGATCAAAGGATGCCGAATCTCTTTGATGTTATCCAAGACTGTGAACACATTTAACCCCTAAAAGTGCCAAGCAAAATTTGTGGTAGACAACAATCTTAATTTATTTTTTCTGTTTTCAGAGAAAACAAGTGTTGACATTCTATGTGAATCGTCTGCTTGGCAGACGATTCACATGAAAAGTCAGGACCTGTTTTCTCTGGCAAATAAAAAAAATAGTCAAAATTACTGTCTGCTGCAGTTGTGATTGGCGGTATAAGGGTTAACTTATATATTGATGAGCTGCTGAAAAAAAAAAGCCAGAGAGTGTAAAATGTATAACTTCTTTTAACCCTTAAAGCGCCAATCGCGACTAGCTGGCCTCGGTGGCTCAGTTGGATGCGCCGTCCGACTGGAGACCAGGAGGTCGCGGGTTCAGCCCCCGCCGAGGTCGGCAACATTCTTTCATGGAGATTGATCGTGAAATATTTTCTACGGTCATTCTCTCCCTTCCGCTGATTCAAGAAGGGCAGTTGTCAGTTTCTGGCGAAAGAATGTGCACAATACTGGTTAACCGCTTAGAGGACTAAGCCTGCCCAGTAAACATGTGGTTAGGTTAACTGACAGGCTCGACATGACCCCATTGGGTTGACTGGGCCGTAAAACGTCAACACAAACAAACCAATCGCAACTGCAGTAGAAAACAGTTTTACTTTTATTATTTCAGAGAATAGTCTTGACATTTCATGTGAATCATCAGCCAAGCTGATGATTCACATGAACTGTCAAAACTTATTTTCCCTGAAAAATAAATAAATAATAAATAAAAAAATTCAAAATGTTGTCTGCTGCAAATTTTGCACGGCGCTTTAAGGGTTAATATCCAATCTAGCATGTGCTTTCTTACAGGTATTGCGTCAACGATAACTATAAAGGCTAATACACTTATGTCCGGCTTTTCAGTATATTCTAGTCTCCTGCTTTTCACTGCGAGTTTTTCCGTTTCAACAGACAGAAAGGATGAATTTATTTATTTATTCTCAAAAGAAATGGGCTTCTTGGGTGTATAAGAATAACTGACTAGCTGTCTCCATTGTTTATTTATGTGTAACAATTCATGTGTATCCATTTTTTTCCTTGGATTGCACACACAACTTCGATAGTATAGAAGTGGGTGGGGTATGACGACCGAGATTATGTCTGACTGTTATAAAGCGTAATCACTTATATTGCGGTCAGCTACCTTGGACCTCACCGACCGCGTTATAATGAGGTTACAGTGTACTTGCATGAAATTTTGAGATATATTCTGGAAAGAAGCCAATCATGCCTGAAATTTTTGGCATTATTCCTTCCTGGTAAATACATGTAGGTTTATTAATATTTTATATCACAGTGATTATTAAGGGCCAGTATAATCAGGGCATGTCAAATGCTCTCAATAAAAATTGACAAAACAAGACATCTTTCCTCCATGATGACAAAAAACCTGAGAAAATGCAGTTATGTGGAGGATTTACTGAACTATCGCCAACTCAAAGCAGTGGATTTTTTTTTTATTTTCCTGCTGTACAGGAAGTTAAATCGTATTTACATGGACTAGCATTTCCGGATTTCTGCATGTTTCATTCTTTCTTCTAAAATAAATCAAGAAATGGTAGAGCACCTACTGTTTGATGTGGTTACTACCTCGAGAGGTCTCAGATGTGGTGTGGGAACAAATTTTCATTAACACAACTTTGTGGTAGTTCCCCTGATTTCCAGGCATGTATGTGGAATGATTTTAAGTGACTTTCTTTGTTTTTAGGTCACAGAATTGTTGGAGTACATTGATGATTCAGAGGTGAGTATGTGAGAATAGGTCTTACCATAAAAATCCTAAAAGTTTGGACTCCTTGAGGTAATGCTGTAATTATCCTAAAATTTGAACAAATTGCTTTTGCCATCCATTGATCTGTTCATGAGATGCAGACAAATGGGCAAGTGTGTAGACACAGATCATCAGACTGCTGCAGTGAAGGAGCGGTCTGATGATCTGAGTCTACACTGTTGTCTCAGACCTGTATGTTCCATTTCTAAGGCTTATGATGGTAGTTTTATTGCCTCAGTGAGGCAATTCTGATAGGAACATACAAAATATGTTTCATGAAGAAATAAAAAACATGTACAGTCGAACCTCAATAGCTCGAACACCGATGGCTCGTTTACCATGGCTAATTCGAACTCATTTTTGTCCGAACAAAATTCTTCCGCTAGCCCAAGAAAACAAATATTTAGGGAAATTTTCTTATTTTATCATGAAATTGTATGTTGTGTGTACTCATTAGAATTGCCTCATCAAGGTGATTCTAATGAGTACACTCAACATACAATTATTGTGAAGGAAATAAAAAAAAAAATCCCTAAATTATCGCTATTTGCTTCCTAACCTGGTACCATGATTAACCCTCAGTGGCTCAAACTACCCATGTCTCGAACAATTTTCTATGGTCCCAAAGATGTTCGAGCCATTGAAGTTCGGCTGTATCTGGATATTCCTTTGATCTGGAGCTACAAATATAAGTACTTTGTCAACAGCATTCAGGGAAGATCCCATGTACTGTATTTTCCATAAATATTAACCCTAGTCCTGCTGAACCTGGATATATCCTGCCTTTGCAAACAGTGTAGATCCAGATCAGTTGGATTCTGAAGAAGCCAACTGATCTGGCTCTGCACTGTTTGCCATTAAGTTTGTGAATTTTTATCAACAATCTGGATCAAGTTATCTGATTGGCTGAAAATTAAAAATGGGCATGGCATCTTAATTTATTTAGCAGGATAAGGGTTAAGCCACCTCAACTTCTTACTATATTTGTCCTAAAACTTTAATCTATAAAGTTGCTCCAGGGTCCAGTTGTTCAAAACTAACGATGTCGTTAGTGAACGTATCGTTAAATCTTTGATTATTAAATATGGCATATATGCCAATATTTTTGCTGAAAAAATGTGAGTAGCTTTTGCATTTGCAAAAGCTACTCACATTTTTTCAGCAAAAGTACCTGTGAATTAGATATTGTATTTACTAGTCTAAGAACAGTTAACATTTGACCACTAACAAGCTCATTAAGCTAATGAGGCTTTGAACAACTGGGCTCTGTTTATTTATTTATTTATTTTTTATTTTTTTTTTTTCAATGGCTGAAATCTTAAAAGCACTAATCACAACTGCAGCAGATGGCATTTTTTTTTTCAAGAGAAAATAATTTGACATATGAAATGTATGCTGAGCAGACAATTCACAAAGTCTTATTTTCTCTGAAAAATAATAATAAAAAAATTGAATGTGGTATGCTACAATTTTGCTCAGTGCTTTAGGGTTAACTTCTGTTTTATTTTAGGGTTTTGAAGGTTTTGCTTGGTCAGTTTAAAGTGTTCGTGCTTTTTGTGGCAGAATTGGAAACCTACAAAATTTGAATAGCATTGCTAGCAAGTTAAAAAGAAAAACACAAGCAGAAAAACAACAATTATTTTTTTCCTCGGAGCATCTTAAAAGTATCGATATTTTGACTCTTTGAATACCAGGGAATGTGATAAAATGCAAGTTTGTTACTTGTAACATTATTGTATATACATACAGTGTCTTTTATTTTTCTTTCAGTTGCCTCCATTTCTGGTGGATATCTTGGAAAAGGCTCAGGTGATTTGTAAATAATGGTCAGCATGCTAGGAAAAAATTCAGCAGATGACATTTTGAAATGTTTTTTTCTTATTTTTCCCAGGACATTGGTTTTAGCTTTTAATGCAAATTGTTTCCTTAGGAGACAGTTTGCATAAAATATCAAAACCTATTTTCTGGGAGAAATAAGAAAATATCAATTTGAGGAAGTAAACATTGTAAGCCATGTTGTTGATCACATAAAATGTAGTAGATATTTTTTTCCATTTTACCCTGATGAAGGAGGGAATCCCTCCGAAAATTTTGAATTTTATAAGAGCTAGTATTTATTTTAAGTTACAGTTGACTCTCATTATCTCGACCTTGCTTATCTCGAAGTGAAAATTTGGTCCCTGATTAAATATGAAAATCTAATAACAGGTAACAAAATAGCAATTTCTCCTCTTTTCCAAAATATGTTTAATATATCTCTAACTTCAGGAGTCAGATTACATATACATTTGTTAAATGTGGTTGTTTGATTTAATTTTTTCTCAATTCTACAAATCTGATATGTCGAGGTACGGATATCACGAAGTATTTCAGAGAGTCCATTGGAATTCGAGATAACGAGAGTCAACTGTATATATGTTATTATCCCTTTGGATAAAGTACCACAAGTTGAGGGTTGAGCGCAAGACTGTAGTAACTCAAACATATTTTTGAAACCCTTGTTTAGGGGCAACTTTGACCCCTTTGTAAACAAATCAAATTTAGGTGCCATTGCTAAAATAAGTAATGGCACTTAAATTTCCATTGTTTACAGAAAGAAATGTTGTAATCTTCCTAATGCCTTCAGGGTGAGGAGATTAAGTATTGGGAAAAACAACCATCTGACTTGCTACAGTCTTGCGATCAACCCTCGAAGTGTATCAGTTTGTTGTCATCTGAATTAGCCAAGAGAGTGGTAAAGATTAAAATATATTACTACCCTATACTAAGAGTTTTATTTTTTGGGGTCTAAATTTGTGTGAATATTTTATAGTTCTTTAATTTTACACTACTATGATTCATTTTGATTTTGTTACCTGCTGCAAATAGTGAAATTTCAGTATTGTCTGAAATTGCTGGGGGATTTTGACAAAAGTTTTCATTGGCAATTAGTGTGAAGCATTTTTGTATTAATATTAAGGACGTCTGTTATTTTTCAATTGACCACTAGAAAGTGATTCAAACAGTAATAGTGAATCACATACAGGCAGTTGTTATCACTATTTCTTACCAGTTCACACAATTTGGTAGAGCATCCATCTTTGGATCAGGAGGTTGTGTGTTTGATCCGCTGACAGATTGTACCTATTACTTTCTAAACTTGGTAACCACGGTCATAGCTACAGATAAGAGGGGGTATCCACATAATATTTTTCTTATTTCTCCACAAAAACATATGTTGTGTACTCATTAGAAGCATCTCAGCGAGGTGCTTCTAATGAGTACCCACAACATATGTTTTCATGGAGAAATAAGAAAGATATCAGCATTTTTCTGATGAAAAAAGTGCCTTAGCTGTTGCTATGAATTGGTTCTTAAGCTTTGCACTCAACATTGTAAAGAAGAGTTTGGACTGGTTGTATCATGAATGGTAGTAGTATCAAGACAATGATACTGCAGTGAGGTGTCATATAAAACAACTTCACATTCAGACACCATCACAACATGGCTGAAAGATTGTATGATGAGGTTTCTCCTCTCGGACAAACATAAACCAACAACTCTCCGTTATACTGGTTATATAAAGATTTCAATACTTTTTACTTGTTTGCTTTATTCTTTATGTTTAGTAAAAAGAACATGAACATTTAAATTCAGATAAAAATATTATTGTTTAAAGACTAAATTATTCATTCTGATATTTGGAATCCAACTAGACAGTTTATTTTTTTTTTGGTAATGGCAGTTTTCTGTATAACTGTTTTACTAGAGTCTGTTACTGAATTTGAAAAGATCTAAGTATGATGTGCTGTATGCAAAAGGTCCCTTTAACCCGGGTCCTGCTGAATTCAGATATCCTTTTGCAAACAGTGTAGATCTAGATCGATTGGCACTGATCTGGATCTGCACGATTTGTCATTCAGTATGTGAATTTGTGTCAAAAATGCCGTCTGTTTATGTCGTCTGCTGCACATTCTTGCAAACTTTTCAAACATATTTTTTGCCTATAGGCAAACAGTGTGGACCAAGCTCAGACTGCTCCTAGAGGAGCAGTTTGATCTGGGTCCATACTGTTTGCAACAATGACTTTTAAAGTAACCGGCAGAAGACAAAGCAGACGACAATTGTTGTGTTTGGCATCTTAAGGGTTAATATGTCATGTGAATATTGAAGTCTAAGATCAGTCATTGCAGTCTGACATGGATCTCTGTTCATTAGTTTATTCATCAGTGTCCAGTTATTCTACATTGAAGAGTCTTCATCATCTGCGCATGATTGTAGGCTGATCTGGGCCTTCATTACCTGCCCGTTTCTTACATTGTGTCTCATTTCAGGTGAATGTGTTCTACAGTGGTTGTGTAATTGTTGAAGTTAGAGATTACAGAAGATCTGCCACTGGGTCATATGATACACAATATGTGTTGCTTAGACCCACCCCACAGGTATGCTATCACACAGTTCAGGTGTAATGCTCTTTTTTGACCAAAAAAAGAATTTTCATTTTCTCTGAAAGAATATTGTATTTACCTAAATATTGTCCTCTTGCACCTTTATATACAGTACAGCTCAGGTGGTTTTTCAAAATCCCCCCCGAACCGGTGGGGTTGATTTTTTAGCCCACCGCGGATCTTCCTGATATCCCACTCCAATTCCCACCGCGATGGATTTTTCGCCCACCGCGTTTCCGCCGAGTTCCCTCCGCAAAACCACCCACTTACCTGTAGAACTCAGCGGTGGGCAAAAGTTTATCCTGGCGAGCTCGCAATGAAAGATTAGTGAAGTCAGAATGATTGACAGCTCCAAATTTTTCCGAGTTTGCATGGGGAGAATATCGGAACCTTTATTTTGCTTTAGCATCATTCGGCTGATTTGCCGCTGAATAAATACAGAAATATTTCTACCTAGAGATATAAAAAAAAAAAAAAAAAGAAAGAATTAATGAGTAAAACAAGAAATATAAAAATAACGTATTTCTGTTTGTTTATTTCTTACCTTGTACCCGGGTACTTAAAGGGGCGCTTCTGCTATCTTAGAGGCTTTTATTTGGAGAGCAACGAGCATTGTCCCGAAAAAAAAAAAAATACGAGTAATGCCACGTAGGCGGACGCATTAATCTCCGATGGTTAGGATCGTGCATTCGATCATCACAGATTGAGCGATTTATCATGAAACGCATGTATTTGCTACGGTCATTCGCTCCTTCCACTGGTTCAAGATTGACAGTTACGAGTTTCTGGCGGAAGGGAGTTCATTGTACTAGTTCACCACTTATTGTATAAGCATGCCCCCCTCTGTATTGGCGCGATTCATAAAAAATGCTCTTCCCCATTCAATTTCGCAGTAAGATGCGCCGTCCGACTGGAGACCAGGAGGTCGCGGGTTCAACCCCTGCCGAGGTTGGCAACATTCTTTCGTGGAGACTGATCATGAAATATTGTCTACGATCATTCTCCCTTCCGCTGATTCAAGAAGGGCAATTGTCAGTTTCTGGCGAAAGAATGTGCGCAATACTTGTTAACCCCTTAGAGGACTAAGCTTGCCCAGTAAACGTGTGGTTAGGTAAACTGACCGCACTCGACATGACACCATTGGGTTGACTGGGTCGTAAAACCTCAACACAAACAAACAAACATTCCATTTTGCACAGATCAGACGCGTAAAGCAATTGCAGTTAACTCCCTTTTAAGTCAGTTACAGTTAGCTCCCTTAAATCAGTAAAACCTGCAGTGTGAGTACCTTACCAAGCATTTATCAGGGTGCAAATGAATACTTTGTTAAGTTATTCTCTTACAGTATAATACATTAATAACATTATATTTATTGGCATATACAGCAATCTTCAGAACTTTCATTTCCATGTAAAGTGTTCTGTTTTTGTGGCTTCATTATATGCGATATGCAAAACCAAGACCGTAATTTATTTAACAAGTAAAAGAGACGCATTGTATAAACCTAGGGCATCGGCGGGAAAGCGTCTTCTGGGCTAATTCAGCAGACGACAGATTGAATTCGTTTTCTTTTTTTTTTTCTCTTTTCATTACCAAGAAAACAGGATTTGACGTTTCATGCAGTGGAGACAATTTGCATGAAGTGCAAATAATGTTCTCTTGGAAGAATGACAAAATAATTCAAAATGTCGTCTGCTGAAAATTGTACCCAGGGTGCTTAGCGTTAAGGTTTGCACAAACAACTCGCACATGTGTCTCTGCATGGCAAAACCTACAATAAAACTTGTACGAAGAGATGGATCAGCCTGCACACTCTGAGACTGCACATCAGCAGATCTCAGTAGTCTGATCAGAGCCCTCGCTAATCGTAAGTACCCCCTATGATTACTGTGTGTAACAAAACGTCTTGTGCGACGAGCGAAGACTCGGGTCAGTACGCACCTGCACATTCTGATAAGAGCATTCGCTGATCGTATTTACCATCGATAGCCGGGCTGTCCAAAGCGGAATAAACCATGCGACTGCAACAGCACATTCTGTTCAGACCCTTCGCTGATCGTACAGTGTGCAAGAAGCTTTATCTAGTGGGTCGATGCACAGACTAACCTGAGTCTTTGCTGGTCGCACGTACATTGTAGTATTGTAGGTTTTATCTGGTTCAAAGTTAGTACATTGTAAATCATACTTCAGACATGAGAACTTTGTACTGACGTAATTTGTGTTTGAACTGGAGTTAAACTGACCAGTCAATACTATTCATCGAGCCCGCACACTTTTACGGGCGGGCTTATTCATAAGCTATTACAGCAGAAACTGACAACTGCCTTTCTTTTCTTCATATACTTAGAGATAGAGCCTACTTTTGGAGTAATGGCCCTTTGAACACCGAAACTATTTTAGTGATTTCTGTAATATATTTGTGTCTGCTCTGTAACTTGAAAACTGTTTGCAATATTTTCTTGAAACTTAATTAATTTATTATCAAAGTTATGGTACTTGTTTGATCTAAGTGCAGTGGTGGGGCATGGTGAAATGTCTGCAGCCCTTTTATTAGATATTTAACAGGTTGAAATATTGGGAAAAGGTGCCTCGGTGGTGTAGTGGTAAAGCTGCGCGCCTTGTCACCCAGGGGTCATGAGTTCGATCCCAGGCTTCTTTCATATGGGACTTTAAACCAAGGTCCACACACCTCCTTATGGACTAGCTATTAGTAGGACGTTAAAAAACTCACTCATTTGAATTGTCATTAACTTCTGTGGCCCCTTGTTCATTACGTGTGTTTTTTGTATGACAGACACCATTTTTGCTTGGGCTGTCTCTTTGATTCAATGCCTCTTTGATAGCAGAAGCGCCCCTTTAAGTAAATTTATATTGACACGTGCGTTTGCTGCACGCGAGTGAGAATTTCCCGGTCTTTTACCACATTACGTCATTTATATTGAGCGTGTGCGGTTGTTGCATGGGAAAAGGTAGTTACAGGAATACCAAACATAAATACGTAATTCGTGGATTCGAGGCAGATGTTTGATTCTCTTTGAGATTTTTGAGTGTTTGTTTTGTTTTTTATGGCACATTAAGTAAAAATGACAATGCCGTGCCCACTTGTTGGCCGGACCAAACTAAGCCACAGAATCCGGTACTTTTTCATATGGAGATTTGTTGCGGCCCATGTTACCTGCTCGAACAGTGAATGGGGCTACCGGGGTTTTCTATGGACCACGGAAACACCCAAATATATTTCAAGGAACAGGGCAGCATTGGTTAATATTTCAAGAGAACAAGCGAATAAACCTAATTTTGGGGGATCGGAAAGTGGCAATTTGGAAAACTCATCCTTTTCTATGCATTGGCCATATGCATTCCTTATTGTCCGTCGGCAATCGCAGTGTTTCGATGCTTTATTAATATTCAAAAGGATGCTGATGAGCGAAAACTGACTCAAACAGGACGTACGAATATTGCAATTTATGCACCGAATTTGCGGTACGTTTTGTGTACGCAAATACCAACAATTCTGTACGCTAATGGTGAATGGGAATGCTTACAATCAAAATTCGTTAATTGCTGTCACACAATGAGTTGAAAAGGCTGATTTGATCAGGTTGGCAGTTTGGTCCTATTCAACCGTGCATGCCGAAAAAGTACGACTGGCTTTAGCCACGCCCCTTTGGAAACAGCTTTCTCACTTCATTGCGGAAACACCGCGTGGCCCCCGCGGCTGTTTCAATTGCCTGTCATAATCGCATCGAATTTTACCTGTTCGAAAGTAATTTTATCAGGCGATTTTTACCACGGGAATGCAGCGGATCCACCGGCCCAAGTGAAACCACTGTGGGATACTAAAATTTAATCCTTTCCACCCGAATCCACTCCCCACCAGCTCGGGGGGGATTTTGAAAAACCACCTGAGCTGTACTGTATCTGACTGCGCGGGCCCCCCATAGCCTAGTTGATAGGAGAGCTGACTCTAAATCCATTAGGTGTCTCACCACTGTGGTTCAAGCCTCGCTCGGGTCACATGTGGGAAAGCAAAGTTCTGCTTACAGATGGTCAGGTGGTTTTTCCCTGGGTTGTCCATTTTTCGCCCACCTTTGATGAATGATCGGCTCGATATGAGTGAAATATCCTTGAAAGGTCCGTAAAACCCAAATCAAAAAAAAAAAGTTTAGTGTCTGGCTGCAGACCCAGAGGTTGCAAATTCAAATCCCAGCTCAGTGAAGATTGATCATGAAGTAATTTCTGTTTTCATTCTCCCCCTTCTGTTGATTCAAGAAGGGTAGTTTTCAGTTTTTGGCACAAGTATATGCACAAAGAGCTGGTTATCAATTTAGAGGATTAACCCTTGTCCTGCCGAATAAATTAAGATGCTACGCCCACATTTTTAATTTTCAGCCAATCCGATTTCTTGATCTGGATTGTTGCTATAAATTCACATTCTAAATGGCAAACAGTGCAGATCCAGATCAGTTGGCTTCTGAAGAAGCCAACTGATCTGGATCTACACTGTTTGCAAAGGCAGGGTATATCTGGGCTCAGCAGGACAAGGGTTAAGCTTGCCATGGAAAAGTGGGTTAACTGACCAGCTCAACATGATCTTAATAGTGTTGACTGGGTGGTAACACTCCAAATCTAATCAGAACCCATTCATTATATTATGGGTACTCATATGTTGTGGTACTCATTAAACGCACCTTGTGAGTTGTTTCTAACGAATACCCCAACTAAGGTTTTGGGGGAGGAATAAGAAAAATTATTATGTAGCTATAAATCTTAAATGATTAGAGATGAACCATAAAATCTGAGGAATAAGATGCCAATATTTCTCAATACCAGCACGCAATATCAAAATTGCACGCTTTCTGTAGAATGCTTGTTTGTTGACCATTACAAATCTCAAACTTTATTACCATTGTGGAATGTTGATGTTGTATGATGTCAAAATTGCTGACATAATTTTCACTTCACATCATGAAATATGATGTCATGCTGGACCAAAACATCATATAAGTTACTCTTAAAGTTTGAAAGTCGCAAGTGAAGCAACACAACTGATTTTTGCACAGATAATTTGTTTTTACTGCTAGATTCGCTGCAAAACATCAACAGTGCAAAAATAATATCATGTTTATATTGCACTAGTGCAAAAATGATATCACTTTTTGATACCAGTTTTGCACTGTTACAGAAGGCATTATTTGCAGCATCAAATCGAAAAAATATACAGAATAAGAAACAAAACGACAGAACAATATTTATAGCTATATAATAAAAGGGTTATTGCACTAATATTGGTGAATACTGTCCCTCTTTGGGATATATACAGACGCTCGTAAGCGCGTATCCTTTGATATCCCAACTCGGAACAATATTCAACAATATCAGTGCAATAACTCTATAATACTAATCGGTATCCTCTGTAATCTAGAAATAAGGCCAGGTATTCATCTGGCACCACAAAATTGTTTTACAGACTTTGATGTGTGACATCAACAACATGACCAATGATGGCCATGTGTGGACCCAGGAGGACATATTTCAGCTGGAGAGTAAGTTGCTATTGGCAACAGAAGAACCACTCTGTCTGGATCCCTCACCCACTGTCCTACTGGTAGCTAACAGGCAACAATTTGACAGGAAAAAGCTCAACTCTCCTATGTTAAAAAGGTATATAAATTCTATTTTCTTGTGTGCAGTCATTTGCTGTTGGTAATGTGAGTACTGATCAGAAAACTATGGTCATATTACACCAAGCATAGATCTAAATAAGTGTGGGTATCAGGTAAATATTTTTCTTATTTCTCCATGACAACATGTTGTGGGTACTCATCAGTGGCGCCTCACCAAGGCATCTCATGATTTTGTTAGAATTATTTTGAACAAATGCAATATGTCTGCCCTAGAAATCTGGGCCCGGTTGTTCAAAGCGTCGTTAGCTTAATGAGCTCGTTAAGGGTCATTTCGTTAACTGTTTTAGCGGATTCAATACACAATATTCTGATATTTTTTGCTGAAAAAATGTGAGTAGCTTTTGCATTGCAAAAGCTACTCACATTTTTTCAGCAAAAAATATCAGCATATTTGCGTATCACTCGATGTAAATTTTAACGAATCGTTAACTAACGACGTCGTTAGCTTTGAACAACTGGGCCCTGAAAAAAAAAAAAAAAAATGTATGCTCTCATCTACTGGCTCTAACTCTTTCACAAGCATTCTCACATAGGTCCAGCATAAAGGGAGTTTTTACAAATAATATTTTTTTTTAGTATTTTTATACCTAGACATGAAATGATTAGTGTAATTACACACAAGATATGTTTTCGTGCACATACAGCAAAAAAGAAAAAAAAAAAGAAAATGTCAAAATTAATTTGACATTTTTTTTTTTTTTTTTTTTTTTTAAATTTTTGCTATAATAATTACCACCTCTGGAGCTATTTACTTGTCACACCTAACAAAAAGAACTTTTATGTGAACATTTATATACATCTACAAAGTCTAATTTTAGTTTTTATATTTTGCATACACATTCTTTGAATAATATGGAATGATTTGGCAAACAACAAACACAAGAAACTTGTTAAAGAGGAGTATATGGAGATAATTCTGAGATTTTTTTTTTTTTTTCACATAAAAACATATCATGTTGACAGTCTGAGGTACCTTGCCGAGGCACTTCTCTAATTAGTACCCACAACATACATTTTTATAGAGAAACTGAGAGTTATCCCAGAATTACCATCAAATACTCCTTCTTAACAAGTCCAGTCCTAAAAAAGGCACTGCTTAGACTAGCGAGCTTGTAGTTTCATAGCTCTGGGTAAGAGGAGTAGACACAAAAATGTTTTTTTTCTAGACTCTCCATGAAAACATGTTGTGGATGCTGTGGGTTGACTTAATCCTTGATTTTTACATACATGTCTCCAGATAGGGCTATACTTGAATGACGATATTTCAGGACAGCTTCTGGAATTTTTGTACGAAAATATATCTTGTGGTTACATAAACAGACAACATTTTCAGATGCAGGTTTTCTTGGCATTTTAAGGGTTAATACTGCCCTTTTCTGGAGTATGCTTGCTATAGAATGGCTCTCTGAAAAGGTCAGATAATAAGAGTTTATCATATTTATCCAGAGTACAGTCAACTCTGGTTATCTCAACTTTGCTTAAATGCTTAATTCTTGAATAAGTTCTGCTTATCTTGAAGTGAAAATCTAGTCCCTGTTTTAACATGGAAATCTAACAACCGGTAACAAATTATTATGAAAAGGAAGAGAAATTGCTCCTCTTTTCTACAATATTTTCAATAAATCTCTAACTTCAGGAGTCAAATTACATATTCATTTGTGAAATGTAACTGCTTGATTTATTTTTTCCTGAATTCTTCACATCTGATATGTTGTGGTATGGATGTTTCAGAGTGTTTCAGTGTCCCTTGCACTTTGAGATAAGGAGAGTCAACTGTATTTGAATATATATAAAATTTGTCACCATGTTTACCTTGAAATTTGAACCAAGTCCATTGACTGCTTGTTGATATCTGCAGAAAACATACTCTGAATAGCAAAGAAGCAGACCATGATCAAACTATTCTAGGAGCTGTTTGATCTGGGCTTGCACTTTTTAGCTGTCAGAGTTATGACTGTCCAATATTTAGGGAAAATTTGTTATTACTTATGCCAATTACAGGTGTGTCAAGAAGTTTACCCAGGCTGCTGTGAACAGAAAAAGAAAATTTGCCCAGAGTGCAGCCCCAGCTGAACTGAAGCTACATGATTTTATATTGAAGAAAAAAGACAAGAGAATGTCAGCTGCAGTCAACTTGAAGTTAGGAAAGACGGTAAATATCATATATAGCCTAAGTATTTACTTTTCTTTTGACATCACTCGGAAAGATATTTTTTGCTTGGGGTTTTATTTTAGATGAAAACATTTTGTTCTGATTGATCATATCTTATCAGAAACCATTTGTCTTTTTCTGTTTCTGTGTTTTGCTCTCAAATATGTACCCTAAAATTAAATTTACAGTCAAAAATTGGTCTGACCCATAGTTGAGTGATTTTAACTTCATAATACATTAACCTATAGATAATGTGCTATTCTATTCTGTTTTCACACCTTCCACAGAAAAAACGACCTTTCAGTCGTTAATTAAAGTCTTAAACCAGAAGGTCCCTTAGGCAGTTACCTGTGTGACGTAACTCTTCCCGCTCAATTGACCACGTGTCAGTTTCTTTTCTGTGGACAAAGAAATTCAACAAGGATTATTTACCTGTGATAGAAATTTGGATTATTTCTTTCCTCACGGATAAATTTATGTATCCTTGTGTTTCTTTTGTTTATTTATCACTCCTTTCACTTTCTGTGTTATTATTTAAAATTTTCAATTTTCGATTTCATGTATTTTTGACTGGTCTTTTTCCACATGCGTTTTGGCGACTCTCGCTTTTCGGCACAACGCTCGTGCACGATCGGTTCGATAGTCGTGTTTATATATGTAGAATATTTTTGTTCTTTTCGTTCCAGGTTATTCAGCAATTACGATATGTTTTTTTTCCTGGACTTTTTGTTTGCAGAGATCTTCAGTTGGCTAAAGATTCTCATGGTGGAGAAGCTGATTGTAAAGAACTTGTCAACCCTTGATGGGTTATAAGACAATTCTTTACTGATGGGAGCCCCACCCCATATGGCTATACTGCCGGGGTAAGACCCATCAAGGTGGCATCTTTGGGTACTTAGTATCCTATAAAGTCTAAGTCCACCAGTCACCAGTCATCCAGTCACCAGTCACCAGTCACCAGTCAACCAGGCTCCAGTCAATCAGCTTCACCAGTCACCAGTCAATCAGGTGCCAGTCAACCAGGCACCAGTCACCAGTCATCCAGGTGCCAGTCAACCAGGCACCAGTCACCAGTCACCAGTCACCCAGTCACCAGTCACCAGTCACCCAGTCACCAGTCACCCAGTCACCAGTCACCAGTCAACTAGTCTCCAGTCAATAATTTAATTATTTTCTGGAAAGACTTAGTTTCTGACATATTTCACCGGACAAAATAGTCACGTATACTAACTTCCGGTCATTATGTCTAATTATTTAAAAAAAAAAAAAAAAAAAAAAAAATTTTCACTGGGCAAAGTATCAGTAATATTTTTGATACTTATACCCGGTCATATTATAATATTATTTCTGATTTTTCACCAGGCAAACTTTTACAGAAAGTGTCTGGTCAATTTTTGCCTAAAAATTAATTATCTTCGGGAAAAAGTTTCGAATACTTGTGCCCGCTCAGTTTTCATATATAATCTCCCTTTTTTCATCGGACTAGAGTTACGAATACTACTATCCGATCAATTTGTCAAATTACTTGTAACTTTACCGGGCAACAGTTACGAATATTAGTGTCCGGTCATTGTGTCGGGTAACTAGTGTCAAAATAATGATTACTAATTCCCGAACAATCTATTATCGTTCATAGAGCTCCATTCACGTTTAAGTCAATGGATATAGGTTATTAAGTGAAATACATAATAACTTTTTATACAAAAAAATTCTGTACAGTCTTTCCCAAATCAGACTAGAATTTTTAATATTCCATTGACTTATTATAGGTGTGTAATTCCATTAATATTTTAAATTAACTTATGTTTTATCTCTTTTATCCGCTAGAAAGAGTTAAACTTCCGACTATAACAAAATTCTTACCGGGCAGCAGTTCGTAGACTAGTGCCAGGTCATTCAAATGATGTTTTATCTCTTTAATTCGCTAGACAGCGTTTAAATTCCGGCTCTAACGAAAATTTCATCGGGAGGCACTTCGTAGAGTAGTGCCAGGTCATTCTAACGAAATTCCACCGGGCAGTAGTTTCGTAGACTTTGTGTCGGATTACTAGTGTGTTCCAGGCTCAACATATATTCATATATAACCTCTATAGACATGTATAGTCTTGGATTATAGGTTATTGAATGACAGCGATGGGTTCTAATACCTAGTAGCCATTTATATTGTTGAATTCTGTCCAGTTACTTTTGAACTTGACTTAAATTCTATATATATATTTATTATTGAAAATGAATTAAGAAATCGGTTACGATCAAATTCGCAATTCATTCACTAAGTGTAGAAGATACTTCCAGCTATAATTATATCTCGTTTGTTCGCTACAAAGAGATTAACTTCTTACATATTCACCTTATTCGGCTCTAGGGCAAAGGTGAACTATAAAACTATCGTTATTTATAAGAAGAAAAATATACACGAAATATAAAAATTTTTCTTCTTTCCTCCCCTGTTTTTTTCTTCTACATGCTCCGATATGTAATCAGCATGTAATCTAAGGAGTAAATTGACAAGAAAGTAGCAATCGATCTTTTCTACTTTCTATTAATTTTTCATTCTTAAGGTATCGGAAATTTACACCAACCAGATAAATAAATTAACAGTTTATTTATTTATTCGCTACCTCTCTAGATTACTACGATTTAAAATTCTAGTTGAGGTACATATTTTCCTTTTGCCTTTTCTACATGGAAAATAGTTGATCCGATAAGCTATTATTCTATTTTATACTATCTTTTGATTGATTATATTAGAGTCTAGGTCAGTCGTGCTCTGTCTAAACTCTGCTATAAAATAATAAATAAGAAAAAAATCTTATATTTAGGCATAGATATAATTCGATACGTTCTTTACTTTGCCTGTTTTATTTTTTCTTCTGGATCATTTAAGACTACGATAGCAATATACCAGATATTTTAACTTCATAATACATTAACCTATAGATAATGTGCTATTCTATTCTGTTTTCACACCTTCCACAGAAAAAACGACCTTTCAGTCGTTAATTAAAGTCTTAAACCAGAAGGTCCCTTAGGCAGTTACCTGTGTGACGTAACTCTTCCCGCTCAATTGACCACGTGTCAGTTTCTTTTCTGTGGACAAAGAAATTCAACAAGGATTATTTACCTGTGATAGAAATTTGGATTATTTCTTTCCTCACGGATAAATTTATGTATCCTTGTGTTTCTTTTGTTTATTTATCACTCCTTTCACTTTCTGTGTTATTATTTAAAATTTTCAATTTTCGATTTCATGTATTTTTGACTGGTCTTTTTCCACATGCGTTTTGGCGACTCTCGCTTTTCGGCACAACGCTCGTGCGCGATCGGTTCGATAGTCGTGTTTATATATGCAGAATATTTTTGTTCTTTTCGTTCCAGGTTATTCAGCAATTACGATATGTTTTTTTTCCTGGACTTTTGTTTGCAGAGATCTTCAGTTGGCTAAAGATTCTCATGGTGGAGAAGCTGATTGTAAAGAACTTGTCAACCCTTGATGGGTTATAAGACAATTCTTTACTGATGGGAGCCCCACCCCATATGGCTATACTGCCGGGGTAAGACCCATCAAGGTGGCATCTTTGGGTACTTAGTATCCTATAAAGTCTAAGTCCACCAGTCACCAGTCACCAGTCATCCAGTCACCAGTCACCAGTCACCCAGGCTCCAGTCAATCAGCTTCACCAGTCACCAGTCAATCAGGTGCCAGTCAACCAGGCACCAGTCACCAGTCATCCAGGTGCCAGTCAACCAGGCACCAGTCACCAGTCACCAGTCACCCAGTCACCAGTCACCAGTCACCCAGTCACCAGTCACCAGTCACCAGTCAACTAGTCTCCAGTCAATAATTTAATTATTTTCTGGAAAGACTTATTTTCTGACATATTTCACCGGACAAAATAGTCACGTATACTAACTTCCGGTCATTATGTCTAATTATTAAAAAATTTTTTCACTGGGCAAAGTATCAGTAATATTTCTGATACTTATACCCGGTCATATTATTATATTATTTCTGATTTTTCACCAGGCAAACTTTTACAGAAAGTGTCTGGTCAATTTTTGCCTTATAATTAATTATCTTCGGGAAAAAGTTTCGAATACTTGTGCCCGCTCAGTTTTCATATATAATCTCCCTTTTTCATCGGACTAGAGTTACGAATACTACTATCCGATCAATTTGTCAAATTTCTTGTAACCTTACCGGGCAACAGTTACGAATATTAGTGTCCGGTCATTGTGTCGGGTAACTAGTGTCAAAATAATGATTACTAATTCCCGAACAATCTATTATCGTTCATAGAGCTCCATTCACGTTTAAGTCAATGGATATAGGTTATTAAGTGAAATACATAATAACTTTTTATACAAAAAATTCTGTACAGTCTTTCCCAAATCAGACTAGAATTTTTAATATTCCATTGACTTATTATAGGTGTGTAATTCCATTAATATTTTAAATTAACTTATGTTTTATCTCTTTTATCCGCTAGAAAGAGTTAAACTTCCGACTATAACAAAATTCTTACCGGGCAGCAGTTCGTAGACTAGTGCCAGGTCATTCAAATGATGTTTTATCTCTTTAATTCGCTAGACAGCGTTTAAATTCCGGCTCTAACGAAAATTTCATCGGGAGGCACTTCGTAGAGTAGTGCCAGGTCATTCTAACGAAATTCCACCGGGCAGTAGTTTCGTAGACTTTGTGTCGGATTACTAGTGTGTTCCAGGCTCAACATATATTCATATATAACCACTATAGACATGTATAGTCTTGGATTATAGGTTATTGAATGACAGCGATGGGTTCTAATACCTAGTAGCCATTTATATTGTTGAATTCTGTCCAGTTACTTTTGAACTTGACTTAAATTCTATATATATATTTATTATTGAAAATGAATTAAGAATTATCGATTACGATCAAATTCGCAATTCATTCACTAAGTGTAGAAGATACTTCCAGCTATAATTATATCTCGTTTGTTCGCTACAAAGAGATTAACTTCTTACATATTCACCTTATTCGGCTCTAGGGCAAAGGTGAACTATAAAACTATCGTTATTTATAAGAAGAAAAATATACACGAAATATAAAAATTTTTCTTCTTTCCTCCCCTGTTTTTCTTCTACATGCTCCGATATGTAATCAGCATGTAATCTAAGGAGTAAATTGACAAGAAAGTAGCAATCGATCTTTTCTACTTTCTATTAATTTTTCATTCTTAAGGTATCGGAAATTTACACCAACCAGATAAATAAATTAACAGTTTATTTATTTATTCACTACCTCTCTAGATTACTACGATTTAAAATTCTAGTTGAGGTACATATTTTCCTTTTGCCTTTTCTACATGGAAAATAGTTGATCCGATAAGCTATTATTCTATTTTATACTATCTTTTGATTGATTATATAAGAGTCTAGGTCAGTCGTGCTCTGTCTAAACTCTGCTATAAAATAATAAATAAGAAAAAAATCTTATATTTAGGCATAGATATAATTCGATACGTTCTTTACTTTGCCTGTTTTATTTTTTCTTCTGGATCATTTAAGACTACGATAGCAATATACCAGATATCTTTGCCTCAGTAAGAATCTATTACGCTGAAGATTCTTCATATTGGAATAATAATTTTATTATGATTATAATTCTAGACCCAATTAATCCTCGTATATTATAGGTCTACTTTATCTTATTGAGGAATAGTTTTGCTTCGACTAGCTCTATACCTCTAATATTTTATTTATAACTAGAGTCCATGTCAATCAAAATTTTCTTGCACTTTGGTATTGACAATGGATACATATTTAGTAAAGGCATTAATTATTCAGTAGGTGACAGATTATTATTGCCTAAATTAGATTTTATATACAATACTTTCCTTTTGATATTTTGTTTTATTGACTTTGTAACTATTCAGAAACTGCCAAAGTCAATCATTTCCTTCCTCTAAACTTACCGAAGCTCTAGATTATGTTGATATATATTTTTGATATATGCTTAGAGGTTAATTAACGAGAGTTTACCTCATAATAGCAGATATTATTATAATTATATTAATCAATCTATAGTCTAGGCTTAGACAAAAGGGAAAACATCCTTAATTACGAGCCGGTAAAGAATTAAGACACTCTTAATTATCTCTTTACCCCTCCTTTATGTTTACATTCGTTAAAGGGATCATAGTAATTCTCGCTAAGAGTTCAAGTTCAGTTTGCGAATAATGCAAAGATTAATATCTTGATTTCCAGTCCGCATCAAAAATGGTCTATATATATAGATAAATATCTTTCCGAAACTGGATATTTATTTATTTTTCCACACAATAAGTCATTTCAAGATGTCGATGATTTTGAAATGCACTGCTTCAATTTATAATATAAAATATGTTTATATTAACTTCACAACTTAGTAAGTGCTGCACCTACGTTCCTGGTCAGATCTTACTTTTGTGATACGTTTTTGAACATACTGAAAGTTTTCTCCGATTATACATTCGGTAAATAAACTTTCGAGTAGTATTTATGCCTTTAAACATTCAGATTATTTGATAATTGTTGGAGATAATATATTATTCCGATATTTATATATCTATCTTCATTATTTATCTTTCTCATCTTACTTTTAAATTAGATTGACCTTCTCGCTACGTTCCAGGTTTAAATCTAGCTAACATTGTGGAACAGTCACTTTTTTATTTCCTAAACAATATTTTAACTTTTTTCTCAGTATTCAGAGCATAACGACTTCATGAATACTTGAAAATAATTCAATTCTACGCTTGTTAAACTAAGCCTAAAACAAGCCCTAGTTTTTTAGAATGGATATTATCCTTCGATTCAGTTCATGGAGATACATCCTTTTAGATCCCATTATCTCTATTTCAATCATTCAAAATTCTAATGACTAAGTACTCCTTTTCTACGTACGAATACAGAATATCGAGTCACTGTTGCTGCATATTGGTTAAAGATTAAACAAATTTTATCTTAAACCTATATGACGTTAAATTAATTATTATCTCTTTCATATACATTTTTTTTACCCTTCCGTCAGGGATCGCGGTAATAATATTATTACTCTCTATGGTTTACACATAGATCTCGAGAGTATATATATGTATTTTCTTCCTGAACTCATTTGCGAGTACGTAATTTGATATTTCAGGAATTACCAATTATGCAGACATAGATTTTATTCTATTAATATTCAATTCTAAAAATTTGATTGAATGTTTATCTATAAAATTTCTGGGCAGTAATTTTATAGAGAGTTATATGTTTAATAATTCCTTGCTTAAATAATAGTTACGCTTAACCTATGATTTATAGCGGGAATTTTGTTCAGTAGTATAATTTTTATTTAGTATTAATATATTTCTTACTATTCTTAAATATGCGTATAGAATAGTAATACTATCTCTTAACTTTTAAATTAAGTGTTTTTTGAGATTAATAATCAGTATTATTGTATAATCTTTCTTCAGAGATTATCACACTATTACTTTTTCTCTGAGTCCTTCTCTTTTTATGAACATTTTGATTCGTATCAAAGTGGATTTTTAACATTTCTTGATTTCCATGATTATTTACTCAGGAGTACTTTTCATGGCAATCTTCTGGTATAGAAAGATTCTATCCAGCTTATTTATTATTGCTTAATCTTATCAATACGGTAAGATTTAGCCAAACTATGACCGTCATACAGTTTGCTGCGATCAACCTTATTCTTATCTCTTTTATTGTCTGTCAAACTCTTTAGTTATGATGTTGACAGTTTATTCTTTATTTTTTTTTGTCAGGACATCAAACGCTTTTATATGTCTATGACAAAACTAATTATCAATTGTTTAAGTTGTTTTTTCTTCCCAGCAGTTATATGCAAACTCTGTATTATTTTATTGCTTGACTAAAAATTCGTTATACAATTAGTCTAGCAATAGTTTTAACCATTATGTTTGTCTATACCTTTTTTCTTCTGATGGATAACTTAGTTATAGTTAAGTTAACTCCATCTACTTTTATTATCTCCCCTTCTTTAATTTGATCAAGGGAAATAATTACACATTATGGTTATTTTAAGTCTGTGTCTGTTCATCGGAAACTGTCCTGTCGCTCCAATTAACAGAATTTAATTAGTTTATAATTCTAATAGCTTAGACTATTACAATTACATAGCTTCACATATCTAGAATTTTATCCAAAATATCTACATATGTCAGTTATCTATAGGAAACTCCACCGAGTAGACTTTTCCTTATTTATTCAAGATCCTACATAGACTACTTACAGTGTATGGTCTTGGCTTTTTGTTTTACAAATTTTGTTTTCAAAATATTTCTATATTCCTAGCTTACTTTGCGATGGAATATTTATGTTATGTCTCAATGACTCCCTTTTCTTTTTGAAGCCAATTGTTGTTTCCCAAAAGAAAAAAAGAGGGGGGGGCCGATGTTAGGTCTCTGAGACTTAAGAACTGGCTTCCTCTAGAGTCTACTAATATATATAAGGTTGTTAGATCATAACACCTTAAAGCTATTTTGTGAATCTAGACCATTCTTTCTATTAAATATAGAATTAGAATGTATCTGATTCCTTTGAGTTTCCTGAGTCTTAACCAGAAGTGGTGAGATATTATTGGTGTTAGAATTAGGAGAGCACCTCCCTCCTATTCTGCAAATTCTAGCACATTATCTATAGGTTAATGTATTATGAAGTTAAAATGAAGATTTTTAAAAGTAAAACATATTTTAACGAGTAATACTTAACCTATAGATAATCAATTATCTCCCTCCGTCCACCCTCGCTTATCTCTCCTAATTGTGTCTATTGTTTTACACATAAAAGAAACTGACACGTGGTCAATTGAGCGGGAAGAGTTACGTCACACAGGTAACTGCCTAAGGGACCTTCTGGTTTAAGACTTTAATTAACGACTGAAAGGTCGTTTTTTCTGTGGAAGGTGTGAAAACAGAATAGAATAGCACATTATCTATAGGTTAAGTATTACTCGTTAAAATATGTTTTACTTTTAAAAAACTTCATTTTTGCCTCAGTAAGAATCTATTACGCTGAAGATTCTTCATATTGGAATAATAATTTTATTATGATTATAATTCTAGACCCAATTAATCCTCGTATATTATAGGTCTACTTTATCTTATTGAGGAATAGTTTTGCTTCGACTAGCTCTATACCTCTAATATTTTATTTATAACTAGAGTCCATGTCAATCAAAATTTTCTTGCACTTTGGTATTGACAATGGATACATATTTAGTAAAGGCATTAATTATTCAGTACGTGACAGATTATTATTGCCTAAATTAGATTTTATATACAATACTTTCCTTTTGATATTTTGTTTTATTGACTTTGTAACTATTCAGAAACTGCCAAAGTCAATCATTTCCTTCCTCTAAACTTACTGAAGCTCTAGATTATGTTGATATATATTTTTGATATATGCTTAGAGGTTAATTAACGAGAGTTTACCTCATAATAGCAGATATTATTATAATTATATTAATCAATCTATAGTTTAGGCTTAAACAAAAGGGAAAACATCCTTAATTATTAGTATACGAGCCGGTAAAGAATTAAGACACTCTTAATTATCTCTTTACCCCTCCTTTATGTTTACATTCGTTAAAGGGATCATAGTAATTCTCGCTAAGAGTTCAAGTTCAGTTTGCGAATAATGCAAAGATTAATATCTTGATTTCCAGTCCGCATCAAAAATGGTCTATATATATAGATAAATATCTTTCCGAAACTGGATATTTATTTATTTTTCCACACAATAAGTCATTTCAAGATGTCGATGATTTTGAAATGCACTGCTTCAATTTATAATATAAAATATGTTTATATTAACTTCACAACTTAGTAAGTGCTGCACCTACGTTCCTGGTCAGATCTTACTTTTGTGATACGTTTTTCAACATACTGAAAGTTTTCTCCGATTATACATTCGGTAAATAAACTTTCGAGTAGTATTTATGCCTTTAAACATTCAGATTATTTGATAATTGTTGGAGATAATATATTATTCCGATATTTATATATCTATCTTCATTATTTATCTTTCTCATCTTACTTTTAAATTAGATTGACCTTCTCGCTACGTTCCAGGTTTAAATCTAGCTAACATTGTGGAACAGTCACTTTTTTATTTCCTAAACAATATTTTAACATTTTTCTCAGTATTCAGAGCATAACGACTTCATGAATACTTGAAAATAATTCAGTTCTACGCTTGTTAAACTAAGCCTAAAACAAGCCCTAGTTTTTTAGAATGGATATTATCCTTCGATTCAGTTCATGGAGATACATCCTTTTAGATCCCATTATCTTTATTTCAATCATTCAAAATTCTAATGACTAAGTACTCCTTTTCTACGTACGAATACAGAATATCGAGTCACTGTTGCTGCATATTGGTTAAAGATTAAACAAATTTTATCTTAAACCTATATGACGTTAAATTAATTATTATCTCTTTCATATACATGTTTTTACCCTTCCGTCAGGGATCGCGGTAATAATATTATTACTCTCTATGGTTTACACATAGATCTCGAGAGTATATATATGTATTTTCTTCCTGAACTCATTTGCGAGTACGTAATTTGATATTTCAGGAATTACCAATTATGCAGACATAGATTTTATTCTATTAATATTCAATTCTAAAAAAATTTGATTGAATGTTTATCTATAAAATTTCCGGGCAGTAATTTTATAGAGAGTTATATGTTTAATAATTCCTTGCTTAAATAATAGTTACGCTTAACCTATGATTTATAGCGGGAATTTTGTTCAGTAGTATAATTTTTATTTAGTATTAATATATTTCTTACTATTCTTAAATATGCGTATAGAATAGTAATACTATCTCTTAACTTTTAAATTAAGTGTTTTTTGAGATTAATAATCAGTATTATTGTATAATCTTTCTTCAGAGATTATCACACTATTACTTTTTCTCTGAGTCCTTCTCTTTTTATGAACATTTTGATTCGTATCAAAGTGGATTTTTAACATTTCTTGATTTCCATGATTATTTACTCAGGAGTACTTTTCATGGCAATCTTCTGGTATAGAAAGATTCTATCCAGCTTATTTATTATTGTTTAATCTTATCAATACGGTAAGATTTAGCCAAACTATGACTGTCGTACAGTTTGCTGCGATCAACCTTATTCTTATCTCTCTTATTCTCTGTCAAACTCTTTAGTTATGATGTTGACAGTTTATTCTTTATTTTTTGTCAGGACATCAAACGCTTTTATATGTCTATGACAAAACTAATTATCAATGGTTTAGGTTGTTTTTTCTTCACAGCAGTTATATGCAAACTCTGTATTATTTTATTGCTTGACTAAAAATTCATTATACAATTAGTCTAGCAATAGTTTTAACCATTATGTTTGTCTATACTTTTTTTTTTTTCTTCTGATGGATAACTTAGTTATAGTTAAGTTAACTCCATCTACTTTTATTATCTCCCCTTCTTTAATTTGATCAAGGGAAATAATTACACATTATGGTTATTTTAAGTCTGTGTCTGTTCATCGGAAACTGTCCTGTCGCTCCAATTAACAGAATTTAATTAGTTTATAATTCTAATAGCTTAGACTATTACAATTACATAGCTTCACATATCTAGAATTTTATCCAAAATATCTACATATGTCAGTTATCTATAGGAAACTCCACCGAGTAGACTTTTTCTCATTTATTCAAGATCCTACATAGACTACTTACAGTGTATGGTCTTGGCTTTTTGTTTTACAAATTTTGTTTTCAAAATTTTCTATATTCCTAGCTTACTTTGCGATGGAATATTTATGTTATGTCTCAATGACTCCCTTTTCTTTTTGAAGCCAATTGTTGTTTCCCAAAAAAAAAAAAAAAAAAAGAGGGGGGGGGGGGGGGGGGGGCCAATGTTAGGTCTCTGAGACTTAAGAACTGGCTTCCTCTAGAGTCTACTAATATATATAAGGTTGTTAGATCATAACACCTTAAAGCTATTTTGTGAATCTAGACCATTCTTTCTATTAAATATAGAATTAGAATGTATCTGATTCCTTTGAGTTTCCTGAGTCTTAACCAGAAGTGGTGAGATATTATTGGTGTTAGAATTAGGAGAGCACCTCCCTCCTATTCTGCAAATTCTAGCACATTATCTATAGGTTAATGTATTATGAAGTTAAAATGAAGTTTTTTTTTAAAAGTAAAACATATTTTAACGAGTAATGCTTAACCTATAGATAATCAATTATCTCCCTCCGCCCACCCTCGCTTATCTCTCCTAATTGTGTCTATTGTTTTACACATAAAAGAAACTGACACGTGGTCAATTGAGCGGGAAGAGTTACGTCACACAGGTAACTGCCTAAGGGGCCTTCTGGTTTAAGACTTTAATTAACGACTGAAAGGTCGTTTTTTCTGTGGAAGGTGTGAAAACAGAATAGAATAGCACATTATCTATAGGTTAAGTATTACTCGTTAAAATATGTTTTACTTTTAAAAACTTCATTTTTTTGAATTTATGTCAAAGAAAAAAGTTTTTACTTTTCTTTTCTAAATTGAATTATTGATGTTTGAACAATATATTGTGAAAATTACAGAAAAATTGAACAAGCGTAACTTGTTGAAAATTTGCCTCCAAGTTACCTACCTCACAGATTTTTGCATAATTTGCATTCACATTTACTGTGGGAAGAAGTCAAAATACTTGTTTTTTTTTTTTAAATAAAACCAATGACTAGAATAAAACTTTTTGTGCATAGGTAGTTACGACAAATGGTTTTGCATTAAATCATGACAAAAGTTTGCAATGTTACTATTTTTATGTAAAGCGCCAAGCAATAAACAACTTTCTGAAATATGTTGAAAGTACAGTAAACAAATACACCCAAGCAAGTGAATGTAAACCATGTTCAGATGCCACAGAATGTCTACAGTTGTGGTGCTCATCTAGCCTTTTTTCTAGACTTTTCGGCAAGAGGTAAAATTGGCTTGATAAAGTGTGGCAAGCAGTTGTAAGTGTTTGAATATTATGATAAAAATGGTACCTCAACTCTTTCACTGCCACAGGCGATAATAGGCTTTCGCAAACAGCATAGATCCAGATAAGATGGCTCATAATGAGCTGTCTCATCTGGATCTACACAGTTTGACATTCAGTCTTTCAACTTTACATATAAACTGCTTTCCAAGCGATATTTTGTTTTATAAAAAAAAAAAAAGCAGACGACAAATGTCATCAGAAATTTGGCACCAAAAGAGTCAACCTGTTTTGAGTAGGAGAAAGTTTTGAGGAAAAGAATTGCAAGTATATTATACCATTTTTACTCCTGGCCCCGAGATTATAAAACTTTTTTCATGCTAAACTCAGCTGAGCATAAAATTTGTCCTGCTAATAAATCTTAAATTACTAATAAATGCAAATTCTTTCTTGCTAAATATAGCTGTGCATGAAATTTTCATTGCTAATAAATATGAAAATGCCAACTATTGTTGGCATATTCATATTTATTAGCAGAGAAAATTTCATGCTCAGCTGAGTTGAGCATGAAAAAAGTTTTATAACCTGGAGGCCTGAACAAGTCCATTTCACTGGAGATGTAACTAAAAAGTGCTGGTTGAATAGCAAAAAGTGTAGATCCAAGTTCTTGATAAGATGCTATTTTCAATCCAAAAGTATTGATAATTTTCTTATTTCTCCAGGAAACATATGTTGTGGGTACTTATTAGAAGCACCTGGCCGAGGCACCTTTAATGAGTACCAACAACATATGTTTTTGTGGAGAAACAAGAAAAATACTTACCTGATACCTATGAGATCAGATGCTCTATTTTGTGGCACCTTGTTTGTTTGTGTTGAGGTTTTATGACCCAGTCAACCCAATGGCATCATGTCGAGCACAGTCAGTTAGGTTACCTAACCACACATTTACTGGGCAGGCTTAGTCCTCTTTTCAATGCAAAAGCTACTCACATTTTTTCAGCAAAAAATTTCAGCATATTTGCGTATCACTCGATGTAAATTTTAACGAATCGTTAACTAACGACATCGTTAGTTTTGAACAAATGAGCCCTGAAGTATCGGGACAGACAGGCTAGAACCTACAGAGCAAACCCAGATCAGATGCCTAAAAATTTTCTAGCGAAAGAATGTGACATGCTGGTTAACTGCTTAGAGGACTAAGCCTGCCCAGTAAATGTGTGGTTAGGTAACATTGATAACGATGACATGTTGCTGTTAGACAAAAATAAGTGCCAAGGGGTTAATTCCTTAAGAGTTATTTCCCGTTGTAATTCTTGAAAAGGTGTTTTGGTTTTGGTTTCTGCTTCTTATTCTTCTTATCTTCCTAAATAATTTCAGGAATCTTTTCATATTTTGCATAAACATTGATATTGATAAAATGTTGCTGTTAGACAAAAATAAGGGCCTAGGGGTCAATTTCTTCATAGTTGTTTCCCTTTGTAATTCTTGAAAAACAGTTGTCGTCTCTGGTGCTAAATAATTTCCGAATTCTTTTCATATTTTGCATAAACCTTGATATTGATAAGGCGTTGCTGTTACACAAAAGGAAGGGCCTAGGGGTTAATTCCTTTAGAGTTACTTCCCTTTGTAATTCTTGAAAAGGCATTTTGGTTTCTGCTTCTTATCTTGCTAAATAATTTCAGGAATCTTTTCACATTTTGTATAACAGTTCATATTGATGAGGTTTCACTGTTAGACAAAAATAAGGGTCTAGAGGTAATTCCTTTAGAATTATTTCCCTTTGTTATTCTTGAAAAAGCATTTAAGTTTCTGCTTTTCTTGTCTTGCTAAATAGTTTAAGGAATCTTTTCATATTTTGCATAAATGTTGATATTGATGAGATGTTATTGTCAGAGAAAAATAAGAGCCTAAGGGTTAATTCCTTTATAGTTGTTTCCCTTTATTATTCTTGAAAAGATATTTTGTTTTCTGATTTTTATCTTGCTAAATAATTTAAGGACTCTTTCTTATTTTGCATAAATGTTGATATTGATGAGATGTTCATGTTAAAGAAAAATAAGGGCTTATGGATTAATTTCTTTACAATTATTTCCCTTTATTGTTCTTGAAAAGGTATTTTTGTTTCTGCTTCTTTATCTTGATGACTTATTTAAGGAATCTTTTCATATTTTGCATAAATGTTGATACTGATGAGATATTGCTGTAGAGAAAAATAAGGGCATAGGGGTTCATTCTTTTAAGGTTAATTCCTGTTGTTCTTCTTGAAAAGTTGCTTTGGCATGACAATAATGCATGCACAGTAAAATCAACTCATCTCAAAGTATTTGTTGAAGCAATCTGATATTTTGCAGACTTATTACAGACATACTAAACATGTGCAGGAAGACGTATCATGCTGAAAAGATTATTTTTGTCAAAACAACAGTTTTTTTTCACTTAGCCATATTTAGGTAATTCTTGACTACTGGGTTTTGTATGCTCTAAGATGTTGCAGCTGAGATTGTGCATGCATGATGAAATCAACTTGACTCAAAGAATTTGTTGACAAATTCTGATACTTTGCAGATTCATTAAAGACATATTGAACATGTGCATGAAGAGGTTTGCTACTGGAAAAAATCATTTTTGACAAAATGACTGCCACTTCAACTTCACCATTTATGTATATCCATGTGTCTGTCTGTCTGTATTAGTTTTTCCAATCACATACAAACTGAAGCAAATATGCATTTTAATACCGGTACATTGCTTTTCAGTACCCACAAGGCAGTAATTAACTGCAGAGGGTATCTAATAAGCACTGCTTATTGGCAATTTCTTGTTTATTTTGCTTTTCCCTGTTGCATTGTAGTTATTGATGTTTCATAAAATATTATGAAAATTTCAGAAAATTTGAGCATGGGACATGATGCAGCTGATGATATGCAGCCTAACCTGTCGATTGTTGGATAATTTGCTGTCATTCTTGTGTCACCTGTGTAGCATTGCAGACACATAGGGACCATGTTCTTGTCGGTGTAGTTGTCACACTTTTTGATTCTGCTCAATAACTTTTGAAAGGATGTATTGAGTTCATTTGTAGTCTGCAGAAGGATATATCATTGTAAAATACAGGTCAAGTTCCAAATTGGTAATCATCGACAAAATTTTGGCCAAGTTATGGCCTGTTTTGTCAACTTAGTTTTTGTTGTTGGGGTAAAATACAGGGTAAAGATATTGTTTCCACTCAATAACTTTTGAAGGGGTGGATTGATTTCATTTGATGTTTGCAGAATGGTATATCATAGCACAAAGGTCAAGTTTGATTTGGTAATCATCCGAAAAATTTCATTCGAGATGTAGCCCTTTATTTACTTAATAAAGTTTGCCGAGGTCGGCAACATTCTTTCGTGGAGATTGATCATGAAATATTTTCTACTGTCATTCTCTCCCTTCCGCTGATTCAAGAAGGGCAGTTGTCAGTTTCTGGCGAAAGAATGTGCACAATACTGGTTAACCGCTTAGAGGACTAAACCTGCCCAGTAAACGTGTGGTTAGGTAAACTGACCGCGCTCGACATGACCCCATTGGGTTGACTGGGCCGTAAAACCTCAACACAAACAAAATACTTAATAAAGTTTAGACAAAGTATTGAGGATTGCCTATAGGGATAGGAGTGGTTTTTAGGACAAATTCAGTATTTTTTCTTTTTTTGTATCAAAAGGTTGGTGCTTGAAGCAGGCGACACATCTGATTCTCAGAATTCTAGTTATAATGTGGAAAATCAAAATATTATTATGTTTTTTTAAACCAATGGTGCATAGTTACAAGCCAAACTGACTTTACGAGAGTAGACCCAGATCGCACTTCTCATAATGGAGCCATCTGAAAAAACAGTGAAAATATTGTATACAATGTGTATTATTTTTTCTTCTGTAGACAGTGGATGCCTGGAAGCAAAAGCCAGTGTCTCTGACTGCCCCTGAGCTAGTGGATGTGGAGAAGTTTGCCAAGGTGTTGGAGAAACCAGAACCAAATGCTCTGAGAGATAATTCACTGGTGGGGTTACCTTCATATACTTATTAACTTTTTCAGAGGAATCGTTATGGAGAAATATTTAGTGATAATTCTCTGATAACTTTTGTTATTTCTGCATAAAACATATGTTGTGGGTACTCATTAGAAGCGCCTCACCGAGGCGCTTCTAATGAGTACCCACAACATATGTTTTTAAGCAGCACTAGAGAAAATTATCCCAAATACACCCACTTAACAATACTTCTGTTTTTGCATGTTATACTTGAAGTCATTTTTGAAAACTTACTTATTTTTTCTTGTTTTCTCATGACAATAAAACTTGACAGTACATGTACAGTTAGATTGATTGAAATTTCAGCCCTTATTTTGAAAGAAAGATTGTTTTAAAATAATGTACAGTGAATATAAATTGACCTTACTGCAGTCTGATCAGGTCTTCCTCTGTTTGCCTATAGTCTACAGTGTTCAATGATTTTGTAAACTGGTAACAAAGTTCTGATCAGACTGCAAGCATTTATTATATACCTACGAAAAATACCACTGCCTACTAGCAACTTTCTGGCACAAAAATACAACTTCCTGTATCATGCTAATAGCTTTTTCCAATTCCGTATCACTATCATAGCTTATGCTGGTTCCTGGTTTTGGAGTGACGTTACCAAACGTCATTTAATGCAATGGAACCAAAGCTATAACATCAGCCACTAATGACTTAAATTTTGGCACATATTAGTATAATATGAGTAAAATTATGAACAAAAATTAGAGATAAGGTATATAATAAAAACATCATTACTGTAGTAACTTGATCTGGTGTACTGTATCGTGTCTCTTGGATGAGATGATATCATCGGATCACACGAGATGTCGCGTGTGATCCGATGATATCAGCTCATCCATTCAATGTGATACTGTCCGACAGATCAAGTTACTACAGTAATAATGTGTACCATAAGGGCTAATTTTGTGCTGCAAGATATTGTTTGCTAAATCAAAAAGAGGTATGATAAAAATATTCCATTCTGACATTGTGAGCTGCATTGTAGTTCCAGGTTATCAATAGAAAAAAACATAGCCAGTGAAAATAAGGCCATCAGTTGTAAGATGTCTTGGTACAGCACAATCTTTTCCTTCCACCTGATTGTAACTTTGCCTCAAGCAATACTGTTTCACTGCTGGATGAAAAAAAAAGTTTGGCCATATAAAACAAGCATCATTTGAGAAACTATATTGGGCACAACTTTTCAGTGCTACTTAATTATGACTGACTCATTTGCACTTTGGAAACAACAGAAACAAAACAAAAAAAAAAAAAAAAAAGAAACCAAAAAAAAAAAAAATAAATAAATAAATAAAAAAGCCAAATGTCATCATATCTTAACCCTGACATAGTTTCTCTGAAATTTTTGATTTGTAATAATGAGCTCTTAGATTCATAGCTCTGCGTAAGTGAAGTATCTACAAAAATATTTTTCTAAACTCCCCTTGTAAACATATGTTGTGGATGCTCATTAGAATTACTCACTAGCCCTTAAAGCAACAAACAAAAATGTGGCAGATGCCAGTTTAATTAAATAAGGCTTGACATTTCATGTGAATCATCTGCTTAGCAGATGATTCACATGACATGTCAAAACCTTATTTTCTCTGAAAAATAATAAAAAATATTTCAAAGTGGCTTCTTGAAGTAAAATTTGTTTTCTACATGTGTTAGATTTTGATAGAAGAGCATACATTGGAAAGAGATGTGACACAGGAGAAGAAGCTACTGGCAAAACTGACCATCTATAATCGTCCTGGTGATGATGCCCACTTAGGGGAGCTGTATCTTGACCATGATTTTGTGGAGAATAAATCTCAGGGAGCTACTTGCAAGTGAGTTTATTGGTTATGCTCTATTTATTTAAGTAAAGTTACTAAAGCTGGCACAATTAATTGGATAATCGATTAATTGATTGATAATTTCCACACAAAATGATTATCGTTACAGATTTGCTAATAATCAATCATCTCTTACTTTACCATATTCACCCTTAGTATTATTCCGACACCTCAATTCCTTACCACACTTATTCTGAAATTCGAACAAGTACAACTAACAACTCAATGTTGTGTCTAAAAATAGCCAACAAACAGAGTAGACCCTGATGAAACGCAACAAAATGTGACGTCTCATCAGGGTCTACACTGTTTGTCTGCTAATCATGAGCTTATAGATTCATGGCTCTGTTTGTCGGCTAATCATGAGCTTGTAGATTCATGGCTCTGGGTAAGAGTAGACCCTCATCTGGGTCTACACTGTTTGCTCAGGCCTGTCAGATCAAATGCATACAGAAAAGTACAATATATGGTAAAAGTCGTGCTCAGACAGACAGGTAAAATTGTGACCAAATCTTCAGTGATTACTAATCGATTATTGATAGCAATGGCAGGACTGATGATCAATTATCTTTTCAGCTCTGATAAGCCAGCCTTAAAAATTACTGTACATTGTATTTATCATAAGTTTTCAGACAGATGAGCCTGAGCAAACAGAGTAGACCCAGATCAGATGCTGCAAATGCAGCATCTGGTCTGGGTCTGCCCTGTTTGCCACTCATTCAGCAGTTTTTAGAAACAGTAATAGATAACTAGTATGTTGGACGTTCTAAGTTTAGGACAGGTATGGTAAGGAGATGAATTGTTCATTTATTTAGGGTATATGTGGTAGTATTATTATCCATAGTGTACGCCAGTCAAATTGACCTGTCACTTTGACCTTTCGATTACAATATTTATAGTTATGGACAGTTTTTACCTGTACAGGTAAGTGAATAGCTGTATCATGTGGAACACGGAATTTTCTGACATCCCATGCCTAAATTTACATGCCTTATGGACATAGATTATAATTATGAAATGTAAAGGTCAATTTGATCAGTCTGTAAGCTGATGTTGAAATTAGTAAACAACAAATTGGCAAGATAGTAAATGTCATAAAACTAAACTTAAAACACTTTATTCTGTACTTTTTTCCCCAAAATTTTCTATGAGTTTGTTTCACAGACTACTTGGTGCAAAGGCAAACACTGCATATCTGATCAGACAGCTCCTTTAGGAGCAAGCTGATCTGGGTCTACACTGTTTGCATATTTTAGAACTATTACTGTATGCTGTGCTATGTTTTCCCTGTGTTCCTGTAACAAACTTCATCTGAAATTATTATATTTGCTGAACATTTGGGACAGAGGGGTGAAAGCATACATTGTAAATTCAGATCAAATGCTCCTGAAGAAGCAGTTTGATCTGGGTCTGCATTATTAGCCGTACAATCACTACAATGTAGACACATCCTCAGGTTGTCAAAATGCTTATCACAACTTTAGCAGACAACTCTTTGAAACATATTTTTTTATAATTTTTCAGAGAAAATCAGATGACATTTCATGTGAATCATCTGCCATGATGATTCACATGAAATACCAAGTATTATTTTCTCTAAAAAGTAACAAATTCAGTTGTAATTAAATTGTAATTCAAATTCAGTTTTTCAGAGAAAATAATACTTGACATTTCATGTGAATCATCTGCCATGCAGATGATTCACATGAAATGCCAAGTATTATTTTCTCTGAAATACTGTATAGCAAAATCAGTTGTAGAAAGCCATCTGCTGCAGATTTGCTTAACGCTTTAATGGTTAACGTGTTTGAATCTATGATATGAGCTGTGATGTTCCTTCTGACGCAGCAAATGAAGACCCAAATCAGTCTACACATCTGCACAACATGATCAGGACCCAGTTGTTCAAAATTAACAATGTCATTAGTTAACGATTTGTTAAAATTTACATCGAGTGATACGCAAATATGCTGAAATTTTTAGCTGAAAAAATGTGAGTAGCTTTTGCAGTGCAAAAGCTACTCACATTTTTTCAGCAAAAAATATCAGAAAATTGTATATTGAATCCGCTAAAACAGTTAACGAAATGACCCTTAAGGAGCTTGTTAAGCTAACAATGGTTTGAACAACTGGGCCCAGATCTTTGTTATCTGCATGAAGAAAATGTGCTATCCAAAATGTGCCCAGTAAAGGTTCTGATTAGACTATGCAAATGCACAAGCTAATCTGATCTTCACTGGGTGCAGATTTTCAAATGTATATTTTGCTGACGTTGCGGCTCATATTATGAAAGAGACTTCCATGAACAATTTTGTTTGATATTTTACAGATTCATGCTTGGTAACTTGGATGGAGTGAAGAAGTAAGTACTATATAAGGAGCCATAGTTTTGTTGACTCTTTGAGCTACATCACGAAAACATGCCTATAAAATTTTGACCCCATTAAACCCCACTTTTATAAAGTAAAACTGGGGTTTACAGGGGTGTGCATTATTTTTTTTATTTCTGCTCAAAACATAGATTGTGGGTACTCGTTAGAACTGCCTCGTCAAGGCGGTTCTAACGAGTTTACCTACAATCTATGTTTTGAGCAGAAGTATAAAAAATATTAGGATTTTTATCTGAAAATTTTCATTTTTTGGTGGTAAAATTTTCAATATATTTGAATAGGCATGTTTTCGTAATGTAGTGCATGACAAAACCTACAATAAGACAGGTGTAACCAGCAACGACTCGAATCAGCCTGTACATCCACCCTGTATGGCAAGGGTTCTTGTTTATCCCTTTTTGGATAGCCTGGGGGCTGTAGAAGGCACATGCAATCAGCTAAGATTCTGATCAGACTGCACGGATATGCACATGTCTTATTGAAGGTTTTGTTGTGCGCTGGCTCATTTATGACTTTTGTACAGCAAAATGATTTCAAGTTAACCCTCAGCATGCTGGGTGAAATTTCAGCAGATAACATTCGAAAAATAAGAATATTGTAGGGAAAATAAGAAAAATATCATCAGAGAGTACTTATTCACCCTAAGAGATGCCGGAGCAAACAGTGTAGACCTAGATCAAATGCTGCAGGGGTCTACACTGTTTGCCAATCATTCAGCATTTTAGACACATCAAGCTGAATGGATACACTTTTAGGGGAGATAACTCTGCTATAATTGTTTTGCCTCCCTTCTGAAAAATGGTCTTCTCTAAAAAGGAAGAATTTGCTCCCTGTGGGAGCAAATTCTTCCCTTTTAGGGTAGACCCCTTTTCAGAAGTGATTTGATGGTCAGGAGAGCAAACAGTTAATCACACAGTTATCTCCCTTGTAAACTATGGTGAGCAATCTACTAAATGTTTGAAGCCATTTTAAGGGATGCATTATAAAATTTGTTTGTAGAAAAGAAATTATTATTGTTTTATTTCTTGAAAGAAGATTAATCTATGTGAGAATACATCTGTTAGTAGAGGTGATGTTAGAAATTATGAATAACCAGTCTGACAGCACTTATGATCTTAACAAAGCTTTATATTGGTTTACACAATAGTTTGTTGACTATAATGTATACAACACAAACATACACAAATGACATAAAGGATTAGATAACAAGCTAATTATAGCTGATGTAAATCTTCTCCTAGAAAACTTTATATTGTCTACAAAGTTCGATTTCTTTGAGTTACAAGTAGTGCCAGAACATGAGACCTAACTTTGCATCAGATGAGACCTAACTTTGCATCAGATCACAAAAATACAAACAATAAAATACCAAAAAATACTCTGGAGGCATTTATCTCTTCCAATGACTCTCCTGTATTCTTTTCTTTGATCTTTATTGTTGCAAATAATAAAATAAATGAATAAATAAATACAGTCACAAGCTGAATTCTGTCTTCAGTGTGATTCAAACCTGGGACCTTGTTATTTGCATTCAGGAGCGCTGCACACTTTGCCAGATAAATGAGTGAAAGAATGAATGCATGATTGGATAAATTAATGAATGAATAGATCAATAAAAATCTCCTGTGCCATTTGTGTTTCTTTAAAAACTATGATGAGAATTTCATTCCTTCCAAAGCTCTTCACAAATGTAGCTTGTTGTACTCGAGATATTCAAGTCATATATAGGTTTGATGTCTTGCATGGTTTTCATTTCATCTCTGTATTTAGGTACTTGAACCAGTTTAAAGAGATCTTCACTGAAGAGGGACGGCGGATTGTAAAGATAACAACCCAGCGTCCTGGGCAACCACCCATTGTGACCTGCACACAGACCACACCCCCGGCATCTCGTCCTGAAGCTCCCTCAAATACAGTAGTGTCATCCAAACAGAACATCACAGCCACCAGTGTGATATCTAGTCAGGTGTATATGATGTTTAATTGAAATAGATACACTTTCAAGGGAGGTGACTCTGTCAAAATAATTCTTTCCTTTTAGAATAGACTCCTTTTTAAAGGGGCTTGGGATTCAAGATAGCAAAAGAAAGTCACAAATCATGTCTTCTCCCTTGTAACAGATGTTGGAATTTCTATGTAAGGTTATGGTCCCCTCAAATACATGGTTTAAACAACTCATTTGTTGAGGAGATGTGCTTATCGAACCTTAGTTGCTCCCATCTGAATCCTAGAAATATTCATTTGATGTGAATTTTTAGTCTTTTATGTATGCATGTTGGCTCTGAATAAATATTGTTGAAACCAAAGTTGTTTATATAGCCTTAGGATTCAAGCATGTCTTTTTTTTTTTTATTTGTTGAGTCTCATGGAAGATGCTTATTTCAGGTATAAAAGAATTTATTTGTTAACTTAAAGCTATTTTCAGAATTTATAATATGTCAGTAGATTATATTTAAAAATGTTTTTTGTTTTTTTTCTCTTTTTTTTTTTCTCATGGAAAATGGGTCAGTATTATTTCTTCATTCAAATTGTCTCTACAATTAATTTGACACCATCTGATGTAATAAATGACAGCACAGACTAGGCTGCACATCTTGTGAGTATCTTAAATGTTTACATTTCCAGTGCCCAGTTATTCAAAGCTGACAATGTCGTTAGTTAACGTATAGTTAAAACTTTGATCATTAAATATGCGTATATACTAATATTTTTGCTGAAAAAATGTGAGTAGCTTTTGCTTGGTCATTTAGCCAACACAGTAGTTGCTTTGGATCCTAGCAACATTGTTATAAAGAGGTTGTGGTGTAGTACCATCCCTGCCCTTTTAGTGACCTTGCTGTCAAGCTATTGACCTTCAGATCACTGTCACAGACTTAGAACATTTTAAGTTGAAATTTTTTATTAAATTATATATGTACCATTAACAGAAAAGCTTCCATTCAGGCATACTATGTTATCATGTGACAACTCTGGTTGTTTTACTATTCAGGCAGGAGAAGCTACTGCTACAACAAGTCAGTCTACCACTGCTGTTGGCCAGAAGAGAACTCTACCAATACAACTGTCTCTTTCAATAGCTCCAGGAACTCTTGGTGCTAACCAGAATATTATTACCCCACCTACTCAAAATGCACAAGGTAATGTAGATTTAGTGACCATATTTACCTAAAGCATTAGGACACCATACCTGTCCTAAAAGTGTGAACAAATCCATTTGGCGACATGTTAACCCATTGTAGTCGGGAGACCCGTAAAAGGGTAATTGGTAAACAGTGCAGACCCAGATCAGAGGCCGCTAAATGCGGCGTCTGATCAGGGTCTCCACTGTTTGCAAATAGTATAGCCATTTTTCTCTAGGAATATGTAAATCTAGCTGGGCGTACCTAAAATTGAAATTGGACTCTTCCAATATATAGCATGGGAGAGTATTCAGTATACAATGGGTTAATGTGTCTGAGAATCGCTGGATTAATGGCAAACAATGTAGCCCTGCAGTGCAGCATTCTGCAGTATCTTATTTGGGTCTACACTGTTTGATCAGGCCTATCGTTCCCTATACTTAGGGTGAATATAGTACCTCGTATTATTTTAAAGAAAAATTAATAGTCTTCTTTTTTTACTAGAACTGTTATCATTTAGAGATTCAAGCATGAAACTTTATTTTTAATTTTTACTTGTCAGACAAAAATTAAAGTAGTTTAATCGTTTTTAGAATGCCTTTATTCTGCTATTAGCCAGCCTCGCTGGCCAACTGGTGATCAGGAGGTTGCGGGTTCGCCCACCGCCAGGTTGGCAACAGTCTTTCATGGAGATTGACCATGAAATATTTTCTACAGTCATTCTCTGCATTCAGCTGATTTAAAAAGGTCAGTTGTCTGTTTCTGGAGAAAGAATGTGCACAATACTGGTTAACCATTTAGAGAGACTAAGCCTGCCCAGTAAACGTGTGGTTAGATAAACTGATCCCACACAACATGATCCCATTGGGTTGACTGGGCCATAAAACCTCAACACAAACAGATTATTCTGCTATTAAGGCACTTTAGGTTCTAGATTACACTCCTTTTCAGAAGTGGCTTGGTGTTCTGGAAAGCAAACAAGAAGTCACAAAAGTTGTCTCCCTTATATAAAATGTCATAAAATTTACCTAGTGTATTTAGTCCCCTTAAATATACATACAATGGCACCTCTAGTTATTGTCATTTCAGCACCAGCCACATCTCTGTAACAGCCACTTTTCTGATTCCCCATACTACATACAGTAAAACCTCGATGCTTCGAACACCAATGGCTCATTAACCTTGGCTGATTCAAACTCGTTTTTGAGTCCCTGCGAAATTCTTCCAGTAGCTCAAGTGGGGGTGGTCGGGTGGTGCGAAGGTGCTGTGTATCTTACATCACTGGGGCGTCCAACTGATATTGGCTTACAGTTGGGCAAGGCCTGCTATCCTTGTAGTGGGTAAGGGTAGAGAGGGAATGTTTTTATTTCTTCTGTTTCTTCACTTTCATTCCTTCTGTTTCTTCACTTTCATTCCTTCTGTTTCTTCACTTTCATTCCTGTTCCTCTTTCTTCCCTGTCCCTCTCTTTCATCTCCTCTACTCTCTCTTCTATCTATTTTCTCCCTTTCTCTGGGAGACGACACAAAATGACCCTCAAGGGTTGACGTGTCGTTAAACCCCAACACAATCAAATCCAGTAGCTCAAGAAAACCAATATATTAAGGAAATTTTCTTATTTTATCATTTCTTATTTTATCAAGAAATTTTATGCTGTGTTTACTCATTAGAATTGCCTCATTGAGGCAATTCTAATGAGTACACTTGACATACCATTATTTTATAAAATATCAAATTGACTTCCCTGAATTATCACCATTTGCTTTCTGACCTGGTGCCATGATTAACCCTCAGTGGCTGGAACTACCCATGTATCAAATAAATTTTTATGCTCCCAAAGATGTTTGAGCCATTGAGGTTTTACAATATTATTCAACCTCTCGTTTTTTTAACCACGTATTATTCAACCTCTCCACACTGCTGGGCTTCATAAAACAGTCTGTAGCACATCTAACTGCAGATGCAGGGGTCGCAAGTTGGAATCCCAGCTCAGCCTCATAACTCATGCAGATTGATGATATATTCATTTTTATGGTCATTCTCCCCTTTGGCTGATTAATGAAGGGTGGATTGTCAGTTACTGGCGAAAGTATATGCACAAGTACTGGTTAACCGCATAGAGGACTAATCCTGCCTAGGAAAGATGTGAGATGGTTAATTGACAGGCTCAACATGACTAAGAAGTAATAAGGAATGTAAATAGCAAACGAAGCTGTAGATAAAAAGGCTATTCAAATAAATAGTTTTCTAGTTGTTTTTTTTTTTTCACAAAACCTGCCGATCTTCTTTTAGAAGTGCCTTGGCAAAGCCCTTCTAATGAATACCACAATATCCATTTTCATGAGAAAGAAGTAAACTGTTAATATTTTTCGTTCAGAAAAGCTCTTTATTTAGAACTATGAGCAAACATTGTAGGCTCAAGTGAACCTCTTCTGGACCTTCCCTGCTTGGATTTGGCAGGTTTTCTCAGAGATTGGCTTATTTAACTTTATTAAAATTAGAAGATGACAAATTGATATTTTTTTTGCTTACATTCCCCAGAAATTAGGACTTGACATTGTCACATTCATTAGGAGACAGTTTTGCATGAAATGTCAAAACCCATTTTCTGAAAAAAAAAAAAAAAAAAAAAAAATAATAATAATAATAATAAAATAAAATGTCTGTTGAAATTTTTTACCCATCATGCTTAGCGTTAAATCACTGGGTCATCCATTTTAGGTGCAACAACCAATCAGCTTCAGTTTAACATTCAACAACCTAACCAAGCACAGTTGGTGTCTCAAAGACTTCAGCAAGGAAGCAGCCAATCACAGTCAGCCTCTCAAAGACTGAAGCAGCTTGGGATACACACAAGTATAGGGTCAAGAAATAATACCCCTACAGCTAGTCCTGTCACCACTCAACCTCCAGTTGGTAAGTATCATGTTTTGTTCTGCCCTTCTTTGAAAACTAGTATACCATAACAAACCTAAATGTTCAGACAGACAGACCCGAGCAAACAGTGTAGACCCTGATCAGATGCCACAGAATGTGGCATCTGATCAGAGTCAACTCTATTTGCCACTAATCCAGCAGTTTTTGTTCAGATCAAGAATTAGCAAAATCAGCATGTTCAAATTTTAGGACAAGTATGGTAAGGAGGCAAGGTGTCCCAATACTTAGGGTAAATATGATACATACTGCATTTTGTGAACTTATTGCTTTCTTTAACCCATTGTAGACTGAATGAACTCCCCCATACTATATATTGGAAGATTCTGATTTTGATATTAGGTATGTCAGGCTATGTAATTAAGGTAATCCTAGAGAAAAATGGTTGACTTATTTGCAAAGAGTGGAGACCCTATCAGACGCCGCAGAACGTGGCGTCTGCTCTGGGTCTGCACTTTTTGCCAAGTACCCTTTTAGGGGTCTCCAGACTACAATGGGTTAAAGTGTTCTTTGCTTTCAAGGGATGCATTTTTCGCAGAATTTATTTAGTCAGACAGTTTTAAATACTTGTTGTACATGTACATTGGTAAATGTATTTTAGTCATGAAACTGACATCTACAGAAGCAAACAAACATACAGTTACAGCAGAAGTATACAAATTGGAATTGGAAGAAAGTCATGACTTTTGTAAATCTGTATCCCATGCATTCTGCTCTTAAAAAAGTTACTGTAGCAAGTAGCTGTTCTCATGAATGTTTGTTTCTTTTCTTTAGCTCTTTTCCTGCTAGTGCTGACTTTTGTCGTCTGCTGATAAACATTGCAAACAGTTGAGAACCAGATCAGGTCCAACAAAATGTCCGGCCTGATCTGGATCCAAACTGTTTGACACTCTGATGGTATTCCTGCAAGATTTTTTTTGAAAAAGTCGATTTAAAAAAATAAATCCACAGACGACAAAAAACGTGCAGAATTACCCATCATGCAAAGAGTTAAAAGTATCTGTGAGCCATGTATATGAGCCACCGTGTGAAAAAATGAACCTTCAGACATCGCACCCAGATGGGACTAAGATCTGTCATGCAGTCTCTCAGGATAGCCAAGCATCCAAGGTTTCTTCTTGCAGAGAATGTAGAATGATCAGACTGTGTGGATGTGTAGGCTGATCTGAGTTTTCACTGGGCACACATGTCCCAAGGTATAATTTCTCATATTAAGGCTCGGATATGTTCTGAGATCTCATTAGAATCCTCTTAGTTCTTTCCCTACTAGCGACAGCATTTGTCGTCTGCTGATAACCCTTGCAAACAGTTTGGAACCAGATCAGGCCTGACATAATGTTGGCCCTGATCTTGATCCAAACTGTTTGACACTCTGATGGTATTCCTGAAAGAATTTTTCTGAAAAGTTAATTTAAAAAAAAAATATCCATAGACGATGAAAAAGCATGCAAAATTACCCAGCATGCAAAGAGTTAACAAAGGATTTCTAATGAAATACAGGAATATGCTTTAAAGAATAGTTCTTATTTCTCCACAAAAACATGTTTTTTTGTGGAGAAATAAGAAAAAAAGAACATCAACATTTCTGCGTTATCTAGCGCTTGGAGTGATAAGACAGAATTCAGTATTTTTGACGCCAACTACAACAGCTCTTGAATTTCTGAATTTTCCAACTTTCAGCTCAATTATTTGGCAGTCCACCTCCCCAGCAGTCTAATCCACCAGTGCTACAACAACAGACTAGTGTCACTAGGACACCCACCAATACCCCCACCCCAACCCCACCTCCACAGATACTGTCTCCACCTGTGATACCAGTGACAGCTGCGAGGAAGACATCGTCATTACAAGAATCATCCACTGTACATCATTTGGCACAGACTCCACATCATGCCAATGTTGCAACTTACATTCAGGGTCAAGGTCAAAGTCAAGGTAATTATAAATGAGGCAAGCCATGGGAAAATTATCTGTGGGCATATGCAGACAGCGAAGGTCCTGATCAGACTGTGCAGATGCAGTCTGACCAGAGCCTTTGCTGCCTGCTTACAGAACTGTTGAATAAACAGAGAGAAAGAAAAAAAAAGGTAACATATTCCAAAAGAGTATATGTGTATATCAATGTATAGCAAAGCCCTTATCAGATTATGTGGCTTTTCCATCTGATCTAGCTCTCTGATGATAGCATATGCCCCAAAAACATCTTTCCTGGCATGGCTCCTAAGTATCTTAACTGTTTTCATCATGTCTGTCAAAGTAAGGAGTAATCTTTCATTATATCTGGGCAAAATAATGCTAACAGTATGCGGTGTCTGATCAGGCTCTACACTGTTTGCATCAAGATTGAAAATTTCTACAAAACATGTAAAAATAACCAAACAACTCTTATATATGAAATGGACCTGTCCAAAGAGTTACGGTAGAAGTCCACTTGTCATAAATGGGTTAATACCATACTTTTCTTACAATTTGAACAAGTCCATTTTACCACCTACTGATGTGTCTAAAACCTGTATGGCAGTTAGCGAATAGTGTAGACCCTGATCAGATGCCCCATTCTGCAGCATCTGATCTGGGTCTACACTATTTGCTCGGACTGATCTGCCAGAATACATGGGCTAAATGATAATTGTTTATTTTACAGGTGAGACAAGCCAGCCATCAACTGTTAGTCATCCGCAGGCAGGTATGGCGAATATCAACATTGCCAATATCACAGGGATTCCACCAAATATTAATATACAGAATCTTACTGGGCTTCCAGGAATGAACATAACAAATCTACAAGGACTGCAAAATATGCAGGTTAGTACGCAGGATCCTTTTTATAACTTTGTTCATTATAACACAATTTTGGATATAACATGGTTTAAAGATGGACCATAAATCCGTAAGGACAACTAAAAATAAATGTGCAGGTTAGTGTGCAGGAACCTCTGTATAACACAGTTCCTTATAGCACAGTCTTAGGTTAGGATATGACATGTTTTAAAGTTGAACCGTTACTTGTTATATCCCAACAAAATGTATAGATTATATAGAAAAATGTCCATAAATGGTCATTTTTTTCTATATAATTAAACATTTTGGTTTGAAGGACCATTTGTGGCAATTTTTCTATTTAATTTGTTTGTTTTGTTTGGCTATAACAGGGTTGTTTAGCTAACACCATTTAGGCTTTAGATCTCGGTAAATGTTATAGGCAACATATGGTGTATCTAATAGTTGCATTCCAGATTGTCACCATGAGCAATAGATTTTCATTAATTTTGACAAAGTGTATACAGACTGGCAACTGCAATGAAAATACTACTGGGCCCAGTTGTTCAAAGCGTTGTTAGCTTAACGAGCTCGTTAAGGGTCATTTCTTTAAGTGTTTTAGCAGATTAAATATACAATATTCTGATATTTTTTGCTGAAAAAATGTGAGTAGCTTTTGCACTGCAAAAGCTACTCACATTTTTCAGCAAAAAATTTCAGCATATTTGCATATCACTCAATATAAATTTTAACGTATTGTTAACTAACAATGTTGTTAGCTTTGAACAACTGGGCCCTGGTTGTCAAAATTATGGTATCTTCTCCAAACCTTTAACAACAGTTGGCCAAATGGCCTGGAATTGGAGGGTCACAGGTTTGTGTCCACTCAAGGCAAAGAAATTTTTAGACCTAGATGCATAAAAATGCATGACTAAATCTGCATGGACTGTCTGGGGAAAGCAGGACAGCACAAATGGACATATAAATAAACGACCAACCAGTATAATACAAATACTGTTGACATATCCTGTTTTATCCTAAGTATTGGGACAGACAGGCCTGAGCAAACAATTTAGACCCAGATCAGATGCTGCAGAATGCGGCATCTATTCTGCGGCATCTGATCAGGGTCTGTATTGTTTGCCACTTATACAACAGTTTTGTTTTTGATTCAGCAATTACAGTCGAACTTCAATGGCTCGAACATCTTTGGGACCATAGAAATTTGTTCGAGATATGGGTAGTTTGAGCCACTGAGGGTTAATCATGATACCAGGTCAGGAAGCAAATAGTGATAATTTAAGGTATTTTTTTTTCAATTTTCTACACAAAAATTGTATGTTGAGTGTACTCATTAGAATCGCCTCAATGAGGTGATTGTAATGAGTACACACAACATATAATTTCGTGATAAAATGAGAAAATTTCCCTAAATATTTGTTTTCTTGAGCTGTCGGAAGAAATTCATAGGGACTCAAAAACGAGTTTGAATGAGCCATGGTAAATGAGCCATCGGTGTTCGAGCTATCCACAAACTGTATGTAGTAAAATGGACATATTCAAAATTTAGCATAAGTATGGTAATGAGTTAAAGTGTCCTTTTATTTAGGTTTAAAAAAGTAGCTGTAATAACTCAAGAACATCGCCCCTACCTCTCTGCATGCATTGGACTTTATAGCTCTTGATAAGATGCTTTTTTTTTTTAATCCAATTTTTAAGTATTGATATTTTTTCTTATTTCACTACAAAAACATATTTTGTGGGTATTCATTATAAGGTCCTCAGTGAGGTACTTCTAATGAGTACCCACAACATGTTTTCATGGAGAAATAAGAAAAAATATTTACCTGATACCCACTAATATCTAGACCTATGCACTTTATGGAAAGCTATATTTGTTGTAGGTGTCTCTGTCAGTACCAGGAGGAAGTATAGCAGTACCAGTACCCATCAGTATGATCTCCACCAATCCTGTCATACAGAACCAAGCTGGTGTTATAGTGAGTGCTGCCTCGGTCAATGTCAGTGGTGCACCTGTGTCACAGGTACTGTCACTAGAAATTCTAGCATTTTTTTCTATTATGTGATTTTTGTGGACTGCCTGACCTTTAGGACCCTGTTGATGTGTGAATTTTCTAAATACCCGAAAGAATGGAGTACATCACTGAAAGGCTCTTATTCCTCAAAAATGGACTTTTTTTTATCCAAAAATGGTTTAATAAATTGATATATACTATGTAGTATTAATATGATCGTAAAATGTGGCATCTGACAGCCTGTGAAATTTCAGTTAGTCGCCCAGTAAACATATGGTTAGGTAAACTGACCACGCTCGACATGACCCCATTGGGTTGACTGGGCCGTAAAACCTCAACACAAACAAACTCTCGTTTTTGGAGTGGATCAAAAATGAAATGATTTTTTTTATCATATCTCTGAATTAGTGTTGGCAACATTAATGCAGATACGTTAAAAAATCATTTCATTTCAAAGAACGAGAGACTAACTGAAATTTTACAGGCTGTCAGATGCAACATTTTATGATTGTATTAATACCCTATATTCTTGGATAATAAAATGTCTATGTTTGAGGAATATAGAGCTTTGAAGTCTGCTGCTGCTGCCTTGACTCAAACAATATATTTCATGGTCAGATGACTTTGTCATTAATTTTACATCAACCCTAGCATTTAACTCCATCTCTCATTATACAGGGCATACACTTCCTTCCTATTAACAGGAAGTCAATCACTGTGTTATTGTTTTATGACTCAGTCTTGTATTTCATGCTTCTTTGACTTTGTCATGTTTTGTAGTAGTCCTAGCATTTTGCTCCCCTTTCTGAATACGAGGGTCCTGCAAAAAGTTTTGTCACTGGGTTCGGATTACTACAGTGCTATGTTTTATCAAACATATTTTTATTACAAACCTTCAAAGTATTCCCCCTTTACTGAAACACATTTTTGTAACCTTTTTACCCAGTCACGAAAAGCAGATAAATAGTCTTCTTTTGGTATCTGTTGGAGACACTGATAAATAGCTCTGCCAAGAGAACTTCTAGACGTATACTTATTTCCAGAAAGCATTTTCTTAAGCCTTGGAAATAAAAAGAAGTCACAGGGACTCAGGTTAGGTGAATAAAGTGGATGGTTTAAAACTTTCACCTTTTCAGAAGCCAAAAAAGACTTAACAACCTCACACTTATGAGAGGAGGCATTGTCATGTAAAAGGTGGACTCGTGACCATCATTTACTTGGTCCATGTTCCAGTGTAACAAGTAAATTGGTCAGTGTATATGACTGCATTTATTTCAATTTGAAATAACTCGGTCAGTTGGAAAGCAATTTGAACGAAATAAAAGAGTATCATTACTTATTCAACACACCATTCAAGTACAGTGAAGCATTTTAAAATATACCTGGGATAAAACCAAGGAAGCCTATTAGTGACAGAACTTTTTGCATGACCCTCGTAACAATATGACTTAAAGGCATACTCTTCCTCCTGAAAAGTTATATAAACACTGCGGTATCATTTTATGAACCTAGCATATATTTCACGGAGTAATGATTATAAAATTATTTGCATCAGTCCTAGCATTTAACTCCATATCTGATGAACTATATGACTGACAGTCATCAAATTTAGTGCACACATCCTCCCTAACAGGGACTGAAATACTGTGGTATCACTATGCCATTGACTTTATCATTTTTGTATGAATTGTAGTGTTTAAATTGTTTAAACAGCCAACCCTCTGTATACCGACACTCGTTACAATGACGAAATTCGTTACAATAATAATTTGACTGGCACAAAGCCATTGCTCAAGAGGTGACAGTTAATCAGAAATTTTGCAAGAAACATGTGTTTTGGATATTTGTTAGAATTCTAACAAATATCCAAATCACATGTTCTATGAGGAAATAAGAAAATATACAAAACTATTTTTACATATTGTTCTGCTGCATTTAAAGATTTTTTACAACACAGATTCATTTTAATAGTAATTTCTTTAAGAACAAATGGTGTGATTGTAGCGAGGGTTCACTATAATACTGATAGGTGCCAGTAGGTACGACACTGTCTTCTGTAGAATTCTTGTTCTGTATCTGCTTGGTTAACAAGCAATTGATTTGTATTTGAACATCTACATCCTACCATAAATAATATTTTTGTGCCAACATGGAGTTGTAAACACATCCTCCCTAACAGAGAGCTATTTATCAGTGTCTCCAACAGATACCAAAAGAAGACTATTTATCTGCTTTTCGTGACTGTAAATATTATATAAACATTTTCATTCCTGAATTTATTTTGAATTAAACAAAATTGCAGATGTCTAAGTCAGTCTCTTTGTCCCCTGCCTTTTTGAAGAAAAGCAAGGGGACATAGTATTCGGCTTTCCGTAATTCCGTAACTCCATAATTCCACCCTCTGAGAGTAGGTACCTTGTGGAGGAAACTCCTCCTACAGTTGTGGACGGATCCTTTTGAAACTTTGCAAGTGTTTTGTCATGGTCTGAAGATTTATGTATGCTTTTGGTATGTTCATGAAATTATTTTTTGTCACTTTTTTGGGGTTTGAACTTTGAGTTATTTTTTTTTTTAGCTCAAATAGTATAGATAGTTGGTACCTTGTGGATGCAACTCCTACAGTTGTAGACGGTTCTTTTTGAAACTTTGCAGGTGTTTTTGTCATGGTCTGAAGATATGCATGTGCTAATGTTATATTCCTGAAATGATTTTTTTGTCACTTTTTCTGGGTTTTAAACTGTGACATTTTTCGAGCTGAAATAGTATAGATAGTGAGTACCTAGTGGATGCAACTATTCCTGCATTTGTTAACAGTTCTTTTTTAAACCTTGCAGGTGTTTCTTTCATGGTCTGAAGATATGCATGTGCTTTTGATTAATTCCTGAGATTACTTTTTATCACTTTATCTGAGTTTTGAACTATGTCTTTTTTAGAACTCAAATACTAAAGGTAGTGGGTACCTTATGCACTCAGCTCCTACTACAGTTGTGGATGGTTGTTTTTGAAACTTTGCAGGTGTTTTTGTCATGGTCTGAAGATACTTTTTGAGTGTTTTGAACTTAGTCATATTTTACAGCTCAGATATTATAATCATGCATAGAGTATTGATACCTTGTGGATGCAACTTCTCTTACAGTTGTGGACTTTTAAAAGCACATCAAGTTGTCAAATTGAGTTGTAGTTCATGTACTTACAAAAGGCAGGGGACATAAATTGCCTGTGGAATTTGCTTGTTAGTCTTAGTTTTCAAACTCTTATAAATTGGTTATTTTAGTTTAAACATATTTATTTCACAATTTATCTATGACGTGCAAAATATACATACATACAATAATACTTTATGGGATTGGAACGAAAGCTTAGTGCTTATAGAGTTCCTTTCCCATATAAATTGGTTATTTTAAATAATTCTCCTAGTACAGTTCAACCTGTCTTAAGCAAGTGGCTAAGGGATAAGGCAAAATTGCTTGCTTAAGGCAGGTGCCTGCTTAATAGCGGTTCGACTGAGACCTGAGAAAAACTGTTTGGTCCAGACCAAGGGCATCAGGTGGCTTGTATGGACTGTAACATTACTGGACAGTGCCAGAAACAGAAAGAAATATGATAATAAAGGTTTATAAATCTGGTCATCAAAACAAAAAAAAAAAAACATCCTTTGATGGTTTACCGAGTCATTAATTTTTCGCCCCTTACTCAAATTACTTACCTTAACACTTGCCTTGCTATGGGCAAATTCAACAGACGGCAAACTGAAGATAGTTTTTTTTATTTTTTCTAGAAAATAGGATCTGACACTTCTTGCAAATTGTCTCATTAGGAGATAAATTGCACAAAGTGTCAAATCCTATTTTCTAGGAAAAATAAGAAAAATATTTCAAAATGTCCTCTGCTGAAATTTTTACCTAGCATGTGAAAATACGGTAGTATTAGCAAGACTTATCAAGGTCATGGCCCATTGCACTGTTTAACTCTTCATTGCATTATGAAATATAATTTTTACATCTCTGCTAAGTTGTAAACAAACAGTTATTATCCATATATTGATTGCACCTGCGATATTACATTTGGTTATGGTGTAAACCAATCGGCGTCGACAAGCTTACTTCCTTTTTGATGTTGGGTTTTGTACACATTTTACTGGTTACTGGTGTCACCACACTGAACTCAAACATATTGATTTATACTGGAATCCAGTACATGAAAATAATATACCTGTTTGTTTAGCTCTATTGAGTGGTTGGGTCTATCTAAACACCGAAATAGTTGGCCTCAGCACTCCGAACTTTTACACCTACGTAATGCAGTGCCGAAAAATAGATACTGTGGCAAAATAATGTTCGCTTAAACAAGGATTTTATGCAATTTTGGATGTATTTTACCGGCTGTTGGTATAGACAGGTGCTTGCTTAATACGGGCTCATTTACATGGGAAATTGCTTGGGGTGGGTGGGGGGGGGGGGGGGGAGGGGGGGGGGGGGGGGCTGGGAACCAGAAATGGCTGTTAAAGACAGATGCACACTGAATTGAGGTGGTCTTAAGTTCAGGTTGGACTGTATCAGTTTTAATGTTTGTTTGAGATTAATCAAATTTTCTTATTAATTTCAGGTTTCATCCACTTCTACTGCAACATCCATTGTTACCATGGTTACACCACTGCCATCAACAACAGTGTCTTCAACACAGTCATCATCCACCACTCAGGTTGTCACAGGTAAAGATGTCTGTCCAGATGTTAAAATAAGTTTACAACCAAATATTAAATCAGACATATTTTCTTGTAGTAAGGGGAATGGCTACTCTTTCAGGGGAGGCAACTCTAACATTATTTTTGCCTCCCTTTTGAAAAGGGTTCTACTCTTAAAGGAAAGAATTTGCTCCCTTTGGGAGCAAATTCTTTTCTTTTAGAGTAGAACACCTTTCAGTAGGGAGTTAGTGAATAGGAAAGCAAATAGGCGGTCACAAAATTTGTCTACTATGTAAAAAATGACAAATTGTGCCAAGGGTATCGAGGCCCCATAACATTTCGCAAGAGTCAGAAGGTGAAATCTGAGCCATAAGGCATTTGCCTCCCTTCTCACTTTTAAAGCAAAAGATTTGCTTCCTCCATTAACCCATTTACACAGAATGGACTCTACTACCTCAACTCTTTGGACTGGCCCATTTCAAATAGAGAGGGTATCTGGTTTTTATATTTACCATGTTTTAGAGAAATTCCTGTGTTTAATGCAAACAGTGTAGACCCTGATTAGACGCTGCATTATGCGGCATCTGATCTGGTTTTACACTGTTTGCCAGTGTCCCATTTATTGGACACTAGGCATATATAGGTTAAAGGTAGCCCCCTTTCAGATAACTCAAATGGTACAAGTGGATTATTTCATTTGTCCCTTGCTTTATATTGGCCTGAATCCTGTAGTACATTTTTCATTTACTTCAGTAATGACATCACAACTTTACACTATGGGAAATGAATCGGGCAGTTTTATGTATTTTTATTTAGGTATTTTTATTTAGCTATTAACTCTCTCTTCATTTGCATCTGATTTGGTGAGTTATATTTCTTGTTTTGCAAGCTGTATTTGTAGCATGTCAGTAATGGATATCCAACCACTGATACCCAAATATAGCTACTTTATCACTGATTGGTCTGCAGTGATTTCCGGGCAAGCAAAGTGAATTATCTATATATGAATTTTGATATTTTTATGCCGTTGTAGAAAGGTGCCTACAAGCACTTTCAAAGGGCATAATGCAAATGTTTTGCCTTTCAGAAAGAATTCCGGGCAAGCAAATTGAATTATCTATACATGAATTTTGATATTTTTATGCCGTTGTAGAAAGGTGTCTACAAGCGCTTTCAAAGGGCATAATGCAAATGTTTTGCCTTTCAGAAAGAATTCTTATAACAGTTGGTTAAAAGCTTTTTTCTGCTAGACTAGTTGTCCTTTGAAAAATGAGGTAGCAACTTTAAAACTAAGTTCTCTCTCTTTGATATGTGTCCAGTCTCCTTAATTAAGGGAAATTGATACACTTTCAGGGGAGGCAACGTTGTCAAATTGTTTTTTGCCTCCCTTCTAAAAAAGGGGTCTACTCTAAAAAGAAAGCATTTGCTCCCCTGGATCAAATGCTTTCCTTTTAGAGTAGACCTGTTTTCAAAAGGGCTTGGTTTGCAGGAAAGTGAAACAGGGAGTCAGAAATTTATCTCCCTTTTAAGAAATGTTGGCTAAATCTCAAAGTGTTTACATTCACCTTAAGCTAATTGTTATGCCACCAACTTTGAAGAAGTTTGAAGTTGTGTGTGTGTGTGTGTGGGCGTTGGGGTGGGGGGGGGGGGGGGGAGTGGGGGGGGAGCATATTGCTTTTGGGTTTTTTGTCTATCTGTTCATTTGACTGGCACAGTGGCTCAGTTGGTAGAGCATCCGCTTTGTGACTGGGAGGTTGTGGGTTCGATCGCTAGCCGAGTCATACCAAAGACAGTTCTTTCGCTTGGTGCTCAGCATTAAGAAAGCAGAGCTAGGAACCGGAACTGATCAGCTCAGTGTCAGTATAATGTGACTGGGCGGAATATCATCTCAGGTGTCTGGGGCGTGATATTTCAGTGAGGCAGCAGTCTAAAAAATGAGCATTGAGCTCCCTGCCACATCCAGACACCGTCGCGATATGACTGAAAGATTGTTGAAAACGACGTAAAGCCCGAATAAAACAAACAAACCATCTGTTTATTCATTCATTGTCATGCTTTTCTTGTCAGCATCTCAATGACCTTTTGAGCTAGGGCCTTGAAACTTGATGAGATTTTTGGGGATGTTGAGTAGATCACCTAATTAACCCTATTAAGAAAAAAAAAACAAAAAAAAAAAAAAATAATAATACATGTAATAATAATTTTGTGAGAGTTGTGGCAATTTTCAACATTGGCATATTGTAAGGACTAGTATATTTTTGGGGGCATAGTGGTTTACAAACATATTTGACCACAACTTGAGAAAATATACCTTCTGATGTGCCCAAAGAAGACTTAAATCAACATGTGCGTCCATATGAAGAAATTTTGCATCCTTTGTTTGCTTTCCAAAATGTGCCACGATAAGATTCTGATGCGACAGCTGATCTGAATCTTTGCTAGGCACACGTCAGAAGGTATGGCAGGCTCGGTCGGATGTGCGTCTGACTGGTGATCAGGTGGCAGGTTTGATCCCTGCCGGGTCCGGCAACATTCTTTCGTGGAGATTGGTCATGAAATGTTTTAAACAGTCATTCTCTCCCTTCCCTTTCAAGAAGGGCAGTTATCAGTTTCTGGCAAAAGAATGTGCACTGGTTAACTGCTTAGAGGACTAAGCCTGCCCAGGAAAAAGTTTGGTTAGGTAAACTGACCACGCACATCATGACCCTTTATGAGTTGACTGGGTTGTAAAACCTCAACACAAACAAACAAATTAACCTTTACCACTCTCTGGGCACAGCAGAGGACAAATTCGTGAAATTTTTCTAATTTTTCCCAGAAAACAGGATTTGACATTTCCTGCAAATTGTCTCCAATGTGCATGAAATGTCAAATCTTGTTTTCTGGGAAAAATAAAAAAAAAATAATTCAAACTGTCATCTGCTGAAAATTTTGCTCAGAGTGCTAAGCATTAACAAATAGTAACAACATGACCCATATGGGTTGACTGGGCCATAAATCCTCAACACAAACAAATATCAGGTTCTGATGTTGCAACTCAGTTTTAGTTGATTGTAAATTTTCAGGAGTACTAACCAATACAAGCACAGTGTTGAGTGCCCCTACTGGGATGTTGTCTCTGCCGTTAGGACTGAGTGGTAACATTACCCAGCTTGTTCCCGCAGGAATAAAGTCACATGGTCAGCTGAGAGCTTCTTCATCCATGCCAGTGTTTCAGGTAATTGCATATTTAAACTTTTAAACAGTGGAAAGAAGGAGTTATTTTATTAGGGTAACTTTGCACAACTTTAACTTTTACCACTCTCTGGGCTAATTCAACAGAGGACAAATTGATGATATTTTTCTTATTTTTCCCAGAAAACAGGATTTGATATTTCATGCAAATTGTCTCTGCATGAAATGTTGAAGCCTATTTTCTTTGAAAAATAGAAAAAAAAAAAAAAAAAAAAAAATATGTGGTTTATTGAAAATTCTACCAAGAGTGCTTAGTGCTAACAAATGGTAACATCACGAAAACATATCTATAAAATGTTGACCCCCTTAAACCCCACTTTTATATAGTAAAACTGGGGTTTACAGGGGTATACATTATTTTTCTTATTTCTGATCAAACACATAGATTGTGGGTACTCATTAGAACCGCCTAGCCAAGGCGGTTCTAACGACTACCCACAATCTATGTTTTGAGCAGTAATATGAAAAATATCAGAGATTTTATCTGAAAATTTTCAGTTTTTGGAGGTGAAATTTTCTATATATTTGAATAGGTGTGTTTTCGTTATGAAATGTGTAGCTTTTCATAAAAAAATATTTTAAAAAATATAAAAAAAACTGCTGGCTTTCAGTTTTCTTCCATAGTAATTCATACCAAAGCAACCAGCTCTTTCTTCCCAGCAAGTTGATCACGATTCAAGAGAGGAGGTTATGAGAGCTATGCCAAATAGGTTCTGGTGCCTTACACATGTAAAAAAGTAGGATACTATATACATGTATCTACAAAAATAGTTTTAAGATGACGCTTGGTATTTTATTTCATGTATCAGTTTCCTACCCTGTCCTGTTTGTCCTTAACATTGTGAAATGTGCTGACTCAGATCAGCCTACACTTATAGAGAATTGATACACTTTAAAGGGAGGCAACTCTTTCAGATTTGATTTGGCTCCCTTTTGAAAAGGGGCCTACTCTAAAAGGAAATACAACTTTTCAGAAGTGAGGTGTGTAGGAAATAGGAAGTCTTCCCATTTCAAAAGTGACGTGTATAGGAATTAGGAAGTCACAAAGGTTGGCTCCCTTTTAAAAAAAATGACAGAAAATCAGACAAATTGTTAAGATGACATATTTGGTGATAATTATGGGATAATTTTCTTCAGTTCTCCATAAAAACATATGTTGTGGGTACTCATTAGAAGCGCCTCAGCGAAGCGCTTCTAATAAGTACCCACAACATACGTTTTTATGGAGAAATAAGGAAAATTATCCCAGAATTATCTCGAAATACTCCTCCTTAAGAATTCCTTTGGAAAATCTACCAAGTGTATCCAATTCCCATACAGGCAGTCCCATTAGCTCATGATTGAACAGCTAATCAACCAGGAACATAACTTTAAAAGGTTGAAATTTTGAGAAGATTTATAACTTGGTTAAGTTAAAATTCAACTACACCACAACCTCTTTATAACACTATTGTTGGGGTCCATAGCATAAACAGTTTTACTTAAACAGCTGTGTGTTATATCCAAACAAAAATGTATAGATTATATTGAAAAATGACCATTTATGGTCATTTTTCAATATAATCTATACATTTTTGGGACCCATCTTTGAACCGTGTTATGGCCAAAAACATGTTATAAAGAACCATGTTATAAAGAGGTTGAAGTGTATAAAGTAACCTCCCTTCCAAAGAGTAAGAGTTAACTTTCCGTTGGCTGAAGGTTCTAACTTATTTCTTAGATTTGTAAATATTTTGAAAATAACCTAAATAAGTTAAAAAGTATATTTTTCATTAACTTCAATGGCCCTGCGTACACATTTCTAGACGATGCATACAAAATTTTATTTCTTGATCATAAAGTCACATAATGGTTCTTTCACTCAAAATTAACCACTTGCCCATAAAAATTCTTGGTCTACAATCAGAAGGTGAAAAAAAGGCACAAATTAGGAAATAACTGAAACAAATTCAATCCACAAGCTGTAACAAAATTGTTAACTCTTTTGAGTTAAGAAGTTATGCTCCTGACTGTTAATCTGAATCTATCATTTTGCACCAGAACATAATTTAGTGTAATTACTCTTAATATTGTAACATCTTAACTCCTTACCATACTTGTGCTATAATTTGTGTGTTCCACTACCTGTTGATGTGTTTAAGATATTGCTGGACAAGTGTCAAACCGTGCAGACCCTGACCAGACTACGCATTCTGCAGTGTCTGATCTGGGTCTATACTGATTGCTAAGGCCTGTCTGTCCCAGTATTTTGGGTTATTATGGTAATCCCAGATTTTCATGGCAAGAAACTGATTTGAAAAAAAAACAAAGAAGAATTTAGGAACATTTATAAAAAAGGACAGGGTTGAAAGCCTGTTCATGAAACAAAACACCAACACTCAAGTCAAACTGTTTTTACTGATAGGGTAGAACTTTTTTGTGGCATTACGAAAACAAGCCTATTCAAATATACTGAAAAATTTACCACCAAAAAAATGAATTTTCAGATAAAAATTCAGATTTTTTTTTCATATATCTGCTCAAAACATAGATTGTGGGTACTCGTTAGAACTGCCTCACCTAGGCAGTTCTAACGAGTACCCACAATCTATGTTTTTGAGCAGAAATAAGACCAATAGTGTATACCCCTGTAAACCCCAGTTTTACTATATAAAAGTGGGGTTTAAGGGGGTCAACTTTATATAGGCGTGTTTTCGTGATGGATTTAATTTCTACTCTTATTTGCATGAAGAAAGACAAGATTTGTAAATGTTAAGATTTGTGTAACTCAATTCACTGTTCGGTAATTGTCATTGATTGGTTTTTGGCAGCTTGGTCAACAAGGCATCCAGTTAGTGAATATTCCACCAAGAGGCCCTCTTAAAACAAGTGCTACTATACAGCCAGGACAACCAGTGGGGCAGGTCCCCGCAGTTGCAAAACCTGCCAGCAGTAACTCTGGACCAATTACAACAGGTATGAGGTTTATGTAACTTTTCATGCTAATTAAATTTCTCTAGAAACAACATTGAATATGTTTTTCCCAGAAGATAGAGCTTGACATTTTCATGCAAATTTTCTTAGGAGACAGTTTGCATGAAAAATGGGACCCAGTCTTCTGATAAAAATTACAGGAAAAATATCAGAAATGTGTTGACTGCTATATTCACTTTCAGGTGCAAGGAGCTAAAAGGGCAGTGCCATGCCATATGTGTCTTCAGGTACAAGCAAACAGTGAAGGCCCAGATTAGCCTGCATGTCTGCGCAATCTGATGAGGACCTTCACTGTTTGTTTAAAGAATCATCAGATACTAAAAAATGTATGAATGGAGAGCAGAGGCCTGGTTGATACTTTGTGCGTGCACAGGATGATCTGAATTTGCACATTGTGGGCATGTTTGAAGGCATGTTTTCACTTGACAGCCCAAAGAATTCACTGCTCCAGTCATAATTTTGTAACAGTTATCATTTTCTGCAGCATATTTCTGACAGTTTCATAAAAAAAATAATTATAATACCCTGTCCATTTTTTTTATTAAGTTGTGATCAAATATTGATTTTAAGCAAAAAGATGACTGCCTTGATGAAGAAAGTTGGTTACAGTTTTCTGTACTATTGTGCTAAAAACAAGTTTGAGTATATTGTCCTTTTGCTTTGACTGATCTTCAAAATTAAAACAGGAAATGTTTTCCAGTCATTTCTGATCATTTTTGCTAGACATAAAGTAATTAGTTATGTAGAATTGTTTGTCTTACCATTGTTAGCAGTTTTGGTTATGACCTTTAATCAGGCATCTGTTCAGGGTCTACACAATTTGCTACTCATCCAGTAGATTTTAGAAACATCAGCAAGTAGTCAGATAGACTTATTCAAAATTTACAATTGGGGTGGTTGGGTAAGGCAAAGGTGTCGTGTATCTTGCGTCGTAGGGGCATCCAACTGATATTGGCTTACAGTTGGGCAAGGCCTGCTATCCTTGCAGCAGGTAAGGTTAGAGGTAGAATGTTTTTGTTTCTCCTGATTTTTCACTTTCATTCATTTTTCTCTTTCTCCCCTGCCCCTCTCTTTTATCTCCTCTACTATCTCTCTTCTCCCTTTCTCAAGGAGATGACACAAAATGACCCACAAGGGTTGATGTGTCGTTAAACCCCAACACACACACAAAAAAAAATTACAGCAAGTATGGTAAGGAGTTTAGATGTGCAAATGTTTAGGGTAAATAGCAGGGCTCGGGAAAACCGGAAAAATAGCCGGTCTGGACCGAAATTAAGAATTCTGGACCGATTTCAAACACCCCAAAACGCTAATAAATCGGTCCAACATTTCCCAAACCAACCAATTTTCACAAATCAATGATGTCTAAAAAATCACAAACGGTCTAGTCTTTCCAAACTGACAATGTCCGCGCACCTTTTAAATGCGATATTATGGTAGTTAAAAGGCTCTAAACGGTCATTTGACATGTATATTGGAGAGACAGCTGAATAACGGCAACCTACCCGCAGCACAAATTAATTACGTCATTATCCAAACATTGTCAAAAAATCAACACTTCACTGACCTTTGTACGGTAAACAAGCGATTAACACGAATCATCAGTAACGGTAGTCTGATAATTAATCCGTTTGTGTGACACGAGACTGCAAAACATCCAGGTGCAGTCGGCGTGTCCAAAAGATCAAAGGTCGCTTTACTGAGAGTGATAAAAGAATGCACCGCTTGAACGCACCCGTTTTCTTCCTCTTCTTTTTTGTTTTGATCAACACGGTTTGTCGGTCCCAGATTCGATAAATAAATTCCCAAACCGTGTACGTCCTGATCAGATGTCACATACAACGGCGTCTGATCTGGGTATAATTGATTGCTTCTTTTTTTTCTTTTTTTTTAATCTGTTGATTGCCGTAACACGCGAGTATAATTCAAGGTAGATTTCACAGTAAAAATAAGTAATGCACCACTTGCGCTAGGCAAGATTGGTCAGTGCTTAAAATTTAAGCAGTCTGATTAAATCTTGAACACTGAAAACTGCAAAATCGCCCGTGGCGCAGGCCTTTTTTATTAGACCTAATTAGGTCCATGAAAGTCGTTTCGTTCCGTCACTCCTGTTTCCCGCCGTCTTCGCGCTTATACAAGACGGGAATCAGTTGTTTATAAATAGTTTAGGAAAACCCTGCGGAGGTGGAAATAACAACAAAACCGTTTTTTCTTTTTTTTTCTTCTTTTTTTTTTCTTTCTTTTTACATACCTGACTGTATTTATTGATGACGCCAGCTTTGATCATGCTCGTTGTACTCGGACTTCCGTCATATAACGGAGTTGAGGTGTATTATTTAAAAGGAGTTATATGACTGCCAATTGTCATTAGTTTTCGTGACAGGTGATATACACATATTTTTTTTTTTGGAAATGGGCTCATTGATGACGTCATCGTCATCGGCTGGACCGATTCAGATTTAAAAATTTCCCGAGCCCTGGTAAATAGGGTATCACAAATATGTCTAAAAAGTTTGTAATGCTCAGATAAGTGTTATTTTTAGTTAATCCATTTAAGTCTAGCCCTGAATAAAAGAGGTATTGGCAAACAGTGTAGACCCAGATCAGACACCACAGAATGCGGCATCTGATCAGGTCTACTCTGTTTGAATTAAATACAGAAATTTCTATAAAACATGGTAGTTATAATAACTAACCAGACACTTGGGCTACTGGAATTAGGCCAAAGAGTTAAGGTAGTCAATTTGGCATAAATGGGTTAGGTTATACCTTTCAGGACAATTGGGAAGGAAAGAAATGAAGTTTACAAAAGGAGGTTGTTTAGTAAGGAAGGGAAAGGAACCAGTTTGGAAGATAGAGCAGATTAAGATGATGGTTAAGATGACTAGATACACTTGGTAGAGTTTATGTCTGCTCCAAAAAGAAAAAAAAAGCCTCCAACTACCCCCTCCCACCCTTTCTGGGAGCAAATTCTTTCCTCTTAGTGTATACCCCTTTCAGAAGGTAATTACTGATACAAAAAAAAAAAAAAAAAAAAAAAAAAAAAAAAAAATGATAGTTGCCTCCCCACAGAGTGTGCAGAGTTAGCTCCTTCTTACACCGGCATTGATAAAGTTAACTAGGTCTTTTAATCAAAATACTTATGCTATTATGGCTTTGGTAGAAGCATGCTGCTTTTATAATCAGCCTTTTTTTTTTTTTGATTTATTTTCAGCAATATTGGCAAACCCAGCTCTTGGAGGACAGCCTATATTGTCACAGATATCAGTGAACCAAAAGCCACAGAGTGGTGTACCGACAACCATAGCACATGCAGCAACATTGTTACAACTGCCCCAGTTTCAGGCTCAGATTCAATCCTTTCAGAAACAGGGCCAGCAGCCCTTACAGTTTCACCCAATAATTAGACAACCCATACCTGCTCAACAGTTACAAACATTTGGAGGAAAACCTAAAAGCAAAAAAAGAACTACACCAACTCCACCTAAACAGTGATAATGGTAGTTCAGTCCTTCCTACGTTTGTCAGGAAATTGACAGATGACATTTTAGTGATTTTTCTTATTTTTCCCAGAAAATAGGACTTGGCCATTCAAGCTTTATAAAGTGTTTGAAATTGAAATGTCATGACCTATGTGGTTTAAAAATCTGAGTTTAAAAATCAGCAGATGGACTTTTAAAACATTTTTCCCTGTTTTTTTCCTAGAAAATATGGCATGACATGTGATGTGGATAAACTTGAGTATGAAGTATTGAGCCTTTCAGGGGAAAAAAAGTAAGAAAAACTGTTTATAAAATGCCACATCAGAGATGCTTTCTGCAAAATATTAAGCCAGGTTTTCTGTAAAAAATAAAAAAGAAATGTTTTTAAAAAAGCCGTTTGCTGATATATTTAAATTCAGGGTTTTAATCTTCAGTGTTTTCTAGGAGAAATACCCACACACAACTGATAAGTGGTATTTTTTCTGCCATGGAGACAGTTGGAATGAAATGTCAAGCAATGTTTTCTGAAAAACAACAAAATATTTTTAAATACTATCTGCAGTTATTTTAATTCAGCAGGGTAAAGTTAAGGGCCCAATTGTTCGAAGCGTCATTAGCTTAACAAGCTCATTAGAGGTCAAAATGTTAACTGTTCTAGTAAGTACAATATCTAATTCACAGGTATTTTTGCTGAAAAAATGTGAGTAGCTTTTGCAAATGCAAAAGCTACTCACATTTTTTCAGCAAAAAATATTAGCATATATGCCATATTTAATGATAAATGTTTTAACGATACGTTAACTATAGACATCGTTAGTTTTGAACAACTGGGCCAAGGGTTTTATTGGATGCCAAATAAAATGGAGTTGTGGCATATAAACAAAATCATGATGAAAAGGCTCTACACATCATCCAGCAGAGAAAACCTTCATCAGCAGGGCTCATTATGTGTGGATACACAGTTTGATTTTACAGTATACCTGTCCCTATCTATCTATCTTTATATACTGCCATACACCCTCACAGACATTCTAGGCAAGTGTACATTGTGTACTCGGGGTTGCAGGATGAAGGCCTACAAGTAACGATTTTGATTAAGTTGTGATCAAATATTGATTTTAACCCTTGTCCTGCTGAATAAATTAAAAGATGCCACTCCCTTTTCAAATTTTCTTTAAGTTCTTTAAGCTGCACAGGGGATGACTTTCCATGCACAGGGGGCCTCCAGCTATCGTTCCAGTCTGAAGGAAGGCTCACTGGTTTTATGTCATGCCTGCAAATGACATGAATGAAAGCGTGTTTGGACACTGAAATTCCCTTACCTACACTTGGGATCAATCCAAGTGCCTCTAGCTCTAGAGACCAGCGTGTTAATCACTGAGCTACCACGCTTTTTATTATATGATCATGTACCATTTGCTTGTCAAGGATTGGTATTGAAACCGCTCAAGATACACTATCAAAGAGCATTGACAATTTACTTATTTCTCCATAAATATATACGTTTATTGTGGCACTCATTGGAAGCACGAAACAAAGGCACTTCTAATGAGAACCCACAAAATGTGTTATCAAGGAGAAATAAGAAACAAATATTTATTTCAGTGCTCCAGCTAGGATTCTAGAGCAGAGGGGTGTCGGGTAGGGCACTTTTTGTGCGGCCATACAAGAATGAGGGAAATGTGTCATGTGATGTGTTTGGAATCAAGATATGTTACAAAATATAATCCTATTCCACAATAAATGGAATGGGATTATAATGATTGTCTTTTCATGCTTAGTACTCTGGGTAAAATTTTCAGCAGATGCGATACAGAAATATTTTTCTTATTTTTCCCAGAAAACCGGTTTTGACATTTCATGCAAATTGTCTACAATAGAGACAATTTGCATGAAATGTCAAAACCTGTTTTCTGAGAAAAATAAGATAAATATCATCAATTTGTCTGCTGATTTTTACCGGAGAGTTGTAAATGTTAAATATTGAATTTTTTTTTTCAGTTTGGTCTGATTTTCATGAAATTTTCACCAACATCTAGGGTTTGATATCTGGAGTTGAAATAAGGCAGGGCAGCTTAAAAATGACAGAGGGGCAGCAGGAAAGGGCAAGAGGGGCGGCCTGCCAGTGTATAAGGCAACTTGATCACTGTATTTTGATGTACCTGTTATATAGTGCTTTGAACTATTGAAGCATTGTCTTTTGGAAAGAGACCATAGTACAAGATAATGTAATAATTCGATGCACAACACATGAAAAGGGCCCTTATATATTTTGCGGACAATGTAGGACCAGATCAGTGCACATCTGTACAGTCTAATCTGGGCATTTTCTGTCCATTGACCCATACTATAGTATCCACTGATTCTGTAAACAGACAACGAAGGCCATGATCAGCCTGCTTTTATGCACAGGCTGATCAGGGCCTGCATTGTTCAGAAATTGCATAAGGGCCTTTTTAGTGTGCTGCCCATTGTTTGGGATATGTTGTTTTTGCACCAAACTGTGGATGCTGATAAGAATCAAGTACCCACAACATATGCACCCTCCATGTACTACCGAAATTGATTTTGTGACATCTGACCAGTGTAGTGAGGTAATGGTCACATATAGCATATGATCGATTTCTGTTTGGACCAGCTCACATAGTTTGATTTGATGTAATCATTTTTCATGCAAAAGATTTCCTTCTAAATATCTCTTGTCTGAAGCATTGCAAATCTTTTTATTCTTTTAATCAGTTTATTTGTTTTCAGATGTGTCCAGTTAGCAGTATTATGCAGCCTTTAGCAGTTAGCAGTAGTCATGCCCTCACCAAACAGGGTTTGTAGGGGAGGGGAGGATATACAGAAATCACTTCTTCCTAGTCCTGTCTGGATTGATTTTTTTTTATAATTCAAATATACATGTATCTTATACCTCAAATGAAATCATAGAAACTCTTGTTGCTATTTTTTTGCATGATTTGTGGCCTCTTTTCAAACTTTGGTATTAATCCAATCCATACGCAATCTAACTTTGTTATCCTTGAATTGTTTTGAAATTTGAACAGACATTTATTCCTGGCAAATTTATGGAATCGGCCATATCCTTTGTCCATTCATTAATCCTTTTATGCATAATGTAAACATTTATTTAACCCTGGTCCTGCTGAACCCGGGTATACCCTGCCATTGCAAACAGTGTAGATCCAGATCAGTTGGCTTCTAAGAACTGCACTGTTTGTCATTCAGTATGTGAATTTGTATCGACAACCTGAATCAAGTAATCTGATTGGCTGAAAATCTGAATTTGGCATGGCATCTTAATTTATTCAACATGGCAAGGGTTATTGCTAAAACTGGCTTTGGGTGGGGGCATTATTATGCTTTTTGAACCTTAAGTCTACGAATTTCGTAAAGTTACGATGTTTAGTGAAACAGGCGCCTGATGATTGACTGTTTGATAAAATGTTGTTTTAACTTTGCTTTTTTCATTTCAGAAAGATATTTTATGTGTCATTCTGCATTTATACAGACCAGAGCAACCATGTAGGCACAGATCAGCTGCCTTCCATAATTGACTACTTTTGTCCATGCAGGGTAGATCAACTTGGCTGCCTTAGAGGTACCCGCAATGCTGAGATGAGCCCGACCTGACTGCCATCTGATAATGACCAATATCCATCAATGTTAAGATTTAAAGCAGATACAATACTGTATACACCCTAAATATTAGGACAACAACTCTTTATGATACTTGTTCTAAAATTCGAGGATGTAGATTTGGCCCTGTTGATGTGTACAGTAATTTTAAGTATTGGCACAGATAGGCCTTTGCAAACAGTGTAGACCCAGATCAGACATCACAAAATGCAGCTTCTGATCAGAGTCAACACTGTTTGCCATACATACAGCAATATTTTAGACACCTCTACAGGTAGTAGAATGGACTATTTCAAATTTTATAACAAGTATGGTAAGTAGATAAGGTGTCCCAATACTTCGGGTAAATATGGTATTAAAAAAACAAAATTGCTGGATTGGTGGCAAACAGTGTTGACACTGATCAGATGCTGCATTCTGCAGCACCTTATCTAGGTCTACACTGTTCGGTCAGACCTGTCTTTCCTTGTTATACTTTGGGTATATAGGATAAATGTTGTTCTGAAATTAATTAACCCTTTAAGTGCTGATCACAGCTGCAGCAGTTGACATTTTGATTATTTATTTCTTTTGTATTTTTCAGAGAAAATAAGACTGACATTTCATGTGAATCATCTACTAAGCAGATGATTCACATGAAATGCCAAGTCTTATTTTCTCTGAAAAATTATAAAAATTATAAAACAAAATAAGAATGTCTTTTGCTGTAATTTTGCATGGCATATTAAAGGTTTAGGGATGTGTTGTGGTTATTTTAGAATGAATGAAGGTAATATTTCATTTATAATTTTCATAAACAGGAGCATGAAATTTGTTTGTGATAAATAAATTGTAAATCAAGATTTTTGAGTTGGTATTTTATGAGTCTCGATAACTAGAGCAGCTTTCCTTTTTGGACGGGTTTTTAAAAAAATCCATCCTTTAAAAATAGCAATGTCCGGGCCTATTACAAAGCAGACAAACTCCTGTAACCAAAGCCCCATCTGAGAAGGGGCCTATTCCAAAAGGAAAGAATTTGCTCCCCAAGGGAAAGCTTTTAGAAAACAAATCAGATTACCTATTACAAAGCCGACAACTTTCTGTAACCAAAGCCCCATCTGAGAAGGGGCCTACTCCAAAAGGAAAGAATTTGATCCCCTTTTTGAGTAGAACCCTTTCAGACAGGAGGAAAATACATTTTGACAGACTTGTCTCACTTGAAAATATATCCTTTTGGGGGCAAATTCTTTCCTTTTAGGGAGCAAATTCTTTCCTTTCAGAGTAAGACACCTTTTCAGAACGGAGGAAAAAAAAAAAAAGATTTTGACAGTTTCCTCCTCTGAAAGTGTATCAGTTATCCTAAGTACAAAATGTATTTTAAGTACAAAATATGCACAAATTCAGTTTTCCAGTAAAGTTATCTTTCAGGTAAAAAATTTGAGATTTTTTTATTTCACATGCAAATGTACTAGGATCTCACTAAAGTACAAAATGTGCACAAATTCAGTTCTCCAGAAAAGTTATCTGTCAGGGTCTCCGCTGTTTGCAAATAGTTTAGTCATTTTTATGCCTCCACCATTTGAAGAATGGTGGAAAGGGCATATAGTGTTACCCCAGTCTGTCAGTCCGTCTCCATCCGGCGTTAGCAATTTGCGTTAAAGTTTTTCAGCCGGGGGCATCCGTATCCTTTAGACACATTTCTAGTTCTCTAGGAAAATCTAAATCACAAAGCCTGGCATATCTAAAATTGAAATTCAACTTTCCAATATATAGTGTTGGGGAGTCTATTCAGTCTAAAATGGATTAACCCTTATCCTGCTGAATAATTTAATTAGCCACACCCATTTCTGACTGAGCCAATCGGATTACATCATGTAATGTTTTCATTCAAATTCACAAACTGAATGACAAACAGTGTAGATCCTGATCAGATGGCTTCAGAAGCCATCTGATCTGGATCAACACTGTTTGCAAAGGTAGAGGTTGTCGTGAACAGCAGGATAAGGGTTAAATATTGTCTTGGTTGTAGGGCCTCAAGAATTTGTATATCAAAACACTGACAGCACTGATGGGTCGATTGTCTCTGAGTGTAGGCGGAAGGGGGATTTAAGATTGTTTTATCTAATCCTAACTACTTGTAATTTAAGCACTCAGTGCAGACCCTGATCAGACGCTGCCTTCTGCGGCATCTGATCTGGGTCTGCCCTGTTTGCCAATGTTTCAGCAGGTTTTACAGATAACGCTCTTTACACGGCACTTTGACGTCACAGCGACAAGAATAGCGTGGCTATAAATAACCGTTACCTAGATTTCATACAAATGCGCGGTTTGATTTCAATGGTCAATAATAATCATGTGAGCAACAACCTTAAGGTATGCTTAGACTCGATTGTGAACAATCGGCCCAATCAAATGAACCACGTCACAAGAAAAGGGATTTTCCAAACATATGCAAACATTAAAGATCCTGATTCTGCAGTGAAGACATAGAATTTGGTCTGAGTCTTTGCTGTATACCAATATTTTTAGTGTGATTAAAGGGGTTTGAATACATGTAGTAGTTTTTCCATCATATTCATAAGGGAGATAAGTTTTATGATACAATGCTTTCTTGCACATTAACATGCCTGGGAATCGGTCAACTTGTACGCCGTCAGAGTACTATTGAACAATAAATTGACCTGTTCCGGTAGACAAGTTGACTGTTTGTAAACAAACACCAGAGGCGAAGATTATTAAGTTTATTGTAAGCTTATGTTTACATTTTTCTTTTTTTCGAAAATTGGAAAATGTCATATGCTGTGGCAACAAATGGAGATAATCCTGACACAAGGATCATAGAAAAAATCGGAGGATTTCTACAGAATTTTTTTGGCGTAAAAAAATCATGGCTTGAACATGCCTTACCGTGATGCAAACTATCCATGTAGGGCAATTTAAACCTTAACTCCAGGACATTAGCAACTGAAATTCAAGTCCATGTTAAAATTAGTCACACTTTTGCTTAAATGAAGTGATTCGCTTCCGATACACAGAGAAAAAGTTTCTGTATGTACCATTTGACCGATGGCATACAATTTAACTAATGGGATTTACTGTGCAGTCGGGTACATTTTTGAAAAACCAAGAAAATTCGCTTGTTCTTAACATTTTAACATCATCGATAGCTTTGGTTATTTATTTGAAACCCATTTTCCTTATTCATCATTTAATTCCTATTTTACCTATGTCACCTATGTCAAAGACTTTGAAAACTCAAGCACCTCCTATATAATTTACATTAGTGAAATTGTACACCGCAAGTCAACTGGTACGCATCGAAGTTTGTTTTAACTTGTACCTGAAAAATGAAACATCTCGTTTTTTGCATAAACATATTTAAAAGGTTTGCAATTTGCAACGGTTTTACACGGACTTGTGTCATCTGACTAAAATGTCATGAAATGCACAACAACTGCATCTTTTGCCTCTGTGCTTATTGTTCAATACATGATTTTTAGTCACCATCAAGAAAACATACCTATATAATTTTGACCCCCTCAAACCCCACTTCGATATAGTAAAACTGGGGTTTACAGGGGTATACAATATTTTTCTTATTTCTGATCAAAAACATAGATTGTGGGTACTCGTTAGAACCGCCTCGGCGAGGCGGTTCTAACCAGTACCCACGATCTATGATTTGAGCAGAAATATGAAAAATATCAGAATTTTTATCTGAAACTCTTCAGGTTTTTTAGTGGTGACATTTTCAATATATTTGAATAGGCGTGTTTTCGTAATGCCAAAAACAGTATCTCGAGAAATCTACGGGGTTTTCCGATAAAACAAGTGTTATAACAATCTTGAATTTATCCAGCTGATCAGCACTCTGGGAAGTTGTTTATACACGTCAATAGGTCTGTCAATAGGTCTACCGAAACAAGTCAACTTATTCCTTTATAGTACAAGTCGGAGTACAAGTTGACCGATTCCCGGGTGTGATTAAGCCCCTTCCAATGGGAGCAAATTCTTTCCTTTTAGATAGAAGACAAAACAATTTAGCAGGAGTTCTCTGCAACCAGAAGGCAAGGACGCAGAGCAAAATCCTATATGCTCTGACTGAGGTTACCTTTTCCCAAAGTGCAGTTTACAGGGCTCTGTTAATTGTATGAAGTGCTGAACACAAAAGGAGAATGACTAGTTCGTTTTGCTTAGTTACAGAATTAATGGTATCACATAGTAATTATAAATCTTACAAAACGGTCATTATTTACCGTTTTGTAAGATTTATAATGTATTGAAAGCACACAAATTAGTTTCCCACACATTTCTGATGACTGATAATATATTTGATCCCTATTATTTAGCTCAGCTGAGCCAAAGACACAGGATGAGCTATTGTAATCACTCCCGTCCGTCTGTCCGTCCGTTCACACTTTTGAACAACTTCTCCCCTGTAATCCCTTGGCCAATTTTATTCAAACTTCATATGGAGCCTTCTGTTAAAGGGGGATTGAAAATTTGTACAAACGTCACAGTCCGTAAATCAAGATGGCCGCGATGCCCATACATGGTAAAACACTTAAAAAAATCTTTTTCTCCAGAACCACGAAAGCTTGGGGCTGAATCTTGGTATAAAGCATCGAGGACTCAAGGTCTACCAAGTTTGTTCAAAAGATGACCGTAGGTTGACCTTTGACCTTTTATGGCAAGGTCAAATTTGCGTCCCTATACATTCGTATGGGGAAAATGTTAGAAAGTCATTTTCTCAAAATGTATTAAAGACTAACGGCTGAAACGTACAATGTATGATTAACTTACTAAAACTTTTTAGTTACAATTAAAATTTGTCCCCTCTGCCCTTGCCTGACTACCTGTATAAAATTGTGCCCTTATTAAATGTTTTCTTCTCAGAAACCACTTGAGCAATATGAGGTCTGTTAAAAAGGTACTTACAATTTATTCGAATGGTTCCCCGCCATTAAACAAGGTGGTCGCCATGCCCATATATGGTCAAAGCACTTCAAAATCTTCTCCAGAACCAAGAACACTTTGAGGCTGAATGTTGGTGTACAGCATCGGGAATACCAAGTCTTTTCAAGTTATGGTTGTAGGTTGACCATTGACCTTTTTACGGGAAGGTCAGATTTTTGTGATATATGGTAAAACATTTAAAAATCTACTTCTTCAGAACTAAGAAAGCTTTTAGGCTGAATCTTGGTATACAACATTGGGGACTCAAAGTCTACTAAGTCGGTTCAAATGATGATACTAGATTGACCGTTGACCTTTTTACGATATGTTGCTTGTTGCTGTGGCGATACTGGAAGGAGCTGCATGGCATTTGCAGATATGCAATAGCTGTTTTTATCAGTTGAGCGAATTGTGGCCCATGGGACTCTTGTTTAATATGTAGTATCTAATATTTACAATGCGCAAGAATTCCTAGGTATATATCGTTTGCATATGAATTTTGTAGGACTTCCCATATATGCGTACAAATATTGTGATTGTTTGGGCCGACATTGTTATATTTTTACGAAATACATTTTTGAAATCCTTCGTTTAACTGGTAATAATTACATTACAGAACATAGTTTACTGGAAAATATAATCTTGAAGAAAAAAAAAAATTTTTTTTTTTTTTTTTTTTTTTTTTGAAGCACGGACGCATCAGATAAAGCAAACATAACAGAATTGGTTTTATTGAGACTGTTCATGGACAATAATATAATTTGCAACACTACAAACACCTCTTAACATTGTCTCGAGAGTCATATCAACTCTATGGGCAGATTCAGCAGATGACAAAATGATGATATTATTTTCTTTTGTTTTCCTAGAAAATAGGATCTGACACTTCATGCAAATGGTCTCCTGAGGAGACAATTTGCATGAAGTGTCAGATCCTATTTGCTAGAAAAATGTAGTCTGCTGAAAATTTGACCCAGCATGCAGTGTTAATAGGCTCATTGCTCCCAAAATGACCAGGTATTTATTTTCTAGATAACTTAAAGAAACACAAAAACTAAAGATATGTGTAGCAACAAGACATCCAAGCGGACAGATGACGTTTATACAACGTCGCATCAATGTCGATGCAACGTTGACGTTGATGGGACATTATCTCAATGTTGGGTACTTGCTGGAATGTTTCTTCATTTATGCTGATACTCAATTTTCATTCTTCAGACACAACTGTATCTGTTGATATAACAGATAAAAGATAATTTAGAAAAAAAATGCTTGTCAATTTCACCACAGAACAGTGTATAGTAAATCGTCACGAAAACACGCCTATATAATGTTGACCCCTTAAACCCTACTTTTGTATAGTAAAACTGGGGTCTACAGAGATATACATTATTTTTCATATTTCTGCTCAAAAACATAAATTGTTGGTACTCGTTAGAACCGCCTCGCTGAGGTGGTCTACTCGTTAGAACCACCTCGTTGAGGCGGTTCTAACGAGTACTCACAATCTATCTTTTTGAGCAGAAATATGAAAAAAATATCAGAATTTTTATCTGAAAATTTACATGTTTTGGTGGTAAAATTTTCAGTATATTTTCTTGTATATATTTTCTTATATAGGCTTGTTTTCGTAATGGTAATACTGAGCAGCGTCTGGAGAGAAAAAGAAGTACTTATAGTACAGATTGTTTCATTGATTTGATTTTTTATTATTTTCATGTGTCTCTGAGGTTTGCCTTATGAAATCATGCTGTCTTAACTTTTAGTACTCTGGGAAAAAAATATTAAAATATTTTTCCTAGAAAAAAGGTTTTGACATTTCATGCAAATTGTCTCCAATTTTTTAAAAGAAACACCGACAAGCTTTAGAAAAAAAAAATCTTGTCTCTCTCTCTCGCACACACACACACACACACACACACACACACACACACACACACACACACACACACACACACACACACACACATTGTCATTATAAAAAAAAAAAAACAGATACTACTGATGAGATATAAAGCAAAAAGAAAAAACGGAAAGAACAAAAAAAAAAATCTTATTTGGACAACATACCTCTCCATTCACAATATTAATATGATCAAATCATGCACTCGTTTACTGTGAGATTCAGTGAGATTATCCCCTCAGCTGGGGTTGAAACATTGTCTGTTCGTCACGTTTGTTCATAAATGTCCTTAACTGCTTCTACTTAACCCTGGTCGTGATAAAGATGGATATGCCCTGCTTTTGTAAAACATGTAGGACTGGATCTGCACTGTTTGTCATTAAGTGTATGAGTTTGTATCAACAATATTGTTTAAATATTCTGAAAATTAGAAGTGGGCGTGGCATATTTATTCAGCATGGTAAGGGTTATTGATATGTAATTTATAATGGCCACATATATCAAATATAGATGTATTATTTTCACACTTTAAGATGAGATTGGACAACACTTTTCTTTTTTTTCTCTCATGAAAAATAAAACATCCCTAATACTGCATAATACACTGCCACTGCCCAGTGTTTGCAAGATATTGAGCAGAAACCATTTTTGTCAACTGCCAAGGATAGTAACTTAAATTGATGAAAAATGCCAAGTGATTTCCATTTCCGAAGCATTTGATATATGAAGTTTTGTACAAATTCATTAATTCATTCTCATGATACTGACGAAAACCAGATTTTGTTGATAAGCAGGGACAGCTACTGTTGAAAATTGATGAAAAATGCCAAGTAATAATCCAAATTAAGAGTATTATTTGACATATGAAGTTTCATCCAAATTCATTAATTCATTTTCATGATATTGAATGAAAACCTTTTTTGTCGCTAAGCAGGGGCAGTAACTCTACTCATCACGAAAACATGCCTATATAATGTTGATCCCCTTAAACCCCACTCTTATATAGTAAAACTTGGGTTTACAGGGGTATACATTATTTTTCTTATTTTTGCTCAAAACATACATTGTGGATACTCGTTAGAACCGGCGAGGCGATTCTAACGAGTACCTACAATCTATGTTTTGAGCAGAGATATGAAAAAATATCAGAATTTTTATCCGAAAATTTTCATTTTTTGGTGGTAAAATTTTCAATACATTGTATATTTGGATAGGCTTGTTTTCGTAATGTGAAAATTGATGATAAATGCCGAGTAATAATCACAGGTGAATTATTGTCAATCTATTTGGTATATGGAATTTTATCCAGATCCACCAATTCTTTCTGAAGCCACCGTGTATGAAGTGGAAACCACATTTTTTGTCAATAACCAAGGGCAGTAACTCTGTTGAAAATTGACAAAAACTGTGAGTAATAATCCGAAGCAAGATATTGTCAGTATCGTTTGATATACAGACAACCCTATTTATATCGACACTCGATACAACGACAAAATTCGTTATAATGACAATTTGACTGTCACGAAACCTTCGCTAAAGAGGTAACAATTAGTCACAAATGATGCAAGAATATTGTACTTAATTCTTTAAAGAAACCTGTGATTTGGATATTTGTTAGAATCGGTTCGGTGGGGCGATTCTAAAAATATTCAAAACATATGTTCTGTGAGGAAATAAGAACGAAACAAGACCTTTCTTACATATCAATCTACTCATTAAGTATTCTGTACAACAGCAAATCCATTTTAATGGCAACTTTTTGTTGTTGTAACGAGGGTTGACCGTATGAAGTTTCGACCAAATCCATTGATTTGTTCTTATGATACTCAGTGGAAGCCATTTTTGTCGGTAAGTAAGGACAGTAACTCTGCCCATCAACAATCCCAAACTACTGAACCCCGGTATAAATGTGATAAATGTGTATGCAGAATTTGAATAAAACTCATCAAAAAATATTCGTTAGAGAACGGAAACCCATCACGAAAACACGCCTATATAATTTTGACCCCCTGAAACCCCACTTTTATATAGTAAAACTGGGGTTTACAGGGGTATACATTATTTTTCTTATTTCTGCTCTAAACATAGATTGTGGGTACTCGTTAGAACCGCTTCGACGAGGCGGTTCTAACGAGTACCCACAATCTATGTTTTGAGCAGATATACGAAAAATATCAGAGATTTTTTTTTCAGAAAATTTTCATGTTTTGGTGGTAAAATTTTCAGTATGTATTTGAATAGGTGTGTTTTCGTAATGTTCAAGTTAGAGAACGGAAACCAAGGACTTACAGACGCACAGATGGGTAGACACTCAAGGGGAAAATATAACACTCAAACACTGTTGTGCGGCAGATATAAAAAAAAAATGCTTGACATTCCATGTGAATTGTCTCCTCAGAAGACTATTCATGAGTTGCATTGTCAAATTCTCATGTCCTTGGAAAACAAGAAAAGTACCACGCATTTATTTTCTGTCAAGAAGACTGGATAATACGACGTCCGTCTTAACCTTTACCACTGTCCTGGCAGATTCAGCAGACGACAAACTGTTAATTCTTTTTTTTTTCTTTATGCATGACATTTTATGCAAATTGTCTCCTAAGGAGATATTTGCACGAAATGTCAGTCTATTTTATGAAAAAAAAAAAAAAAAAAAAAAAAAAAAACAAGAAAAAATATTTAAAAATGTCTGCTGAAATTTTTTCCTCAGCAAAATTTTAAGAATGCAAAGAGTCAAATATGTTCTTACAAAAAGAAGATAAAGAATCAATTCCTGTCTACTGAATGTCCTTATATCCGGTAATAATATTTGGAAATTCCTCTTATTGTTTTCTTGGATTGCTTTCTTCCTCTGCAAGGGTAATTTGACTATTTCCCTTTCAATTGAGATTAATATCCTTTTGTTTGAATGGAGATCCCTGAATAGAGATGTATTACATCCTTATTTTGTTTGAAGTGAAAATTATAGTTTTCTGCTTGGACTGGTATTTCTGGCTTTCCTTCTGAGCTAACACAGTATCCTCCATTTGGAAATGAGTTTAATACTGTCAGTAACTTTGAACGAATTGGGAGACACATCACTCAAAAGGGACCTCTCTGCGTATGCAAATCTTGGTCTTAAATCATCCTGGACAGCCACGCGTATGACCATTACGAAAACACGCCTATTCAAATATATAGAAAATTTCACCTCCAAAAACTGAAAATTTTCAGATAATGAAAATCTGATATTTTTCATATTTCTGCTCAAAACATAGATTGTGGATACTCATTAGAACCACCTCTATGAGGCGGTTCTAACGAGTACCCACAATCTATGTTTTTGAGCAGAAATAAGAAAAATAATGTATACCCCTGTAAACCCCAGTTTTACTATATAAAAGTGGGGTTTAAGGGGGTCAACATTATAAAGGCATGTTTTCGTGATCTTATCTGCAACATTATAGAATCTACTCATGATCACACTACACGCATGTGCAGGCTGATTAGGCAATTTACTGTCTGCATATGCACTAAGGCTTTTTTGTCACGCGGCTTGTGTAAATATAAAATCTTTGGCACAAAGAGATCCCAGAAAGCATACAGTGTCACAACAATGTTGTAACAACGTCATTCCTTCTAAACATTGTTTCGACGTTGTTGTGAAGTGGTATGTTTACTGGGATAGGGATAGCTATCATCATAATTCTGTGTGGTCCTGTTCACGCATAAAATGTTCAAATCCAATACTTGGTGGTGAGTAAGCATAAGAAAACTGAAAAAAAAGAGAACATCTTTATAAGTTAATATGATTAATTTACCTTTACGACTCCCTGGGCTATTTCAGCAGATGACGAACTGATGATTTTTTTTCGCAAATTATAGTTTACAGGAAAAGCCAAAGCCTATTCAGAAAAATATGTTGTTATTTCGTGCAAATTGTTGCATAAGAAGACAATTTGCATGAAATATCAAAGCCGATTTTCTTGAAAAACTAAGAAAAATATTTCAAGTTGTCTGCTGAAATTTTTACCAAGTATCCTAAACGCTATTGCACCATGTGAAACTGAGCCTTCTGGGCCTGTTCGGATATCCCAGGTGCATATCAGCCTCCACAACTGCTTACATGTTTATTAAATAGAGACAACCCTCTTTATACCGATACTCGATACAACAACAAAATTCGTTATAATGACAATTTGACTGTCACGAAACCTTCGCGTAATAAGAGGTACAATGTATGAATTTGTCACACATTATGCAAGAATATTGTACTTCATACTTTAAAGAAACATATGATTTGGATATTTGTTAAAATCGCCTTGGTGAGGCGATTCTAACATATATCTAATACATATGTTCTATGAGGAAATAACAAAACAAGACCTTTCTTACATATCAATCTGCTCATTAAGGATTCTGTACAACAGCGAATTCATTTTAATGGCAATGTTTTTGGGGAACAAATGCTGTCGTTGTAACGAGGGTTCACTGTACTGTTGTATATACAAATGGACAGCAAGCAAAAGCCTTGATGAGACAAGGTGTATTCAAAGCTTCTCTGTTTTTGTGTTCCTTGCATGTTCCCTGAAAACACATTTTACATGATGATGCTCATAAAACTCCAATCAGCAAACATGTACAATATTCCATATGTAAGAGCAACAGGTTTTTATCTCCAAATACAGACAACCCTCTTTATACCGACACCCGATACAACGACAAAATTCGTTATAATGACAATTTGACTGTCACGAAACCTTCGCTAAAGAGGTAACAATTAGTCACACATTATGCAAGAATATTGTACTTAATACTTTAAAGAAACATATGATTTGGATAATTGTTAAAATCGCCTTGGTGAGGCGATTCTGACAAATATCCAAAACCTATGTTCTATGAGGAAATAACAAAACAAGACCTTTCTTACATATCAATCTTCTCATTAAGTATTCTGTACAACAGCAAATTCATTTTAATGGCAACGTTTTTGGGAACAAATTTTGCAACGAGGGTTCACTGTATTAAAAGTGAATGGATATACTTACAAGGAAGAATTTAGTCGTTCTTAGCAGGGAAGGGAGGCACATATTTCCATGTCGGAGTAATTTGACTTGGCGGTGAAGCCATTTCTCTTAATAGCACATCAATTGTGTCTATGTACCATAATTGGGGTGTGCCATACTCTTACATTATTTGTGTACAAGTAAATGATACTACATGTCCATGTTCCGAACAGTTGAAATATGACCCACGCCCAAACCAAACCCGTTTCTTCCCTGGTCCTTCCTAACCATTCAAGGATAAACATGTTAGTTAAACCTTGTTATACGTTTCGCCAAAACTATGAGTTGTCCTGGAGCCAACAAGGAGAAAACTTAAGGCACAAGCATAAACATTGAAAGCAGTATTTGCAGCTAAAGGTTGTAGCCACAATGCTGGCACAAAGCATAAAAACACGACACATAAAATCGAAAGCCTGTTGCGGGCATTGTGAGTTTCAAATCCAAAGAACAGGAAACCCCAAACCCACAAGCACATCTTCAGACCATATAGAACACATATACATAGTTTCAAACTGATTGGTAGAAAATTCTAGGAGGGGTCGCGGCTAAAAGTTCCAATACTTATTGGACCTGGAAAAAACTGTCAAAAGGTGGAAAAAGTTGATAAAAATACTGGGAGGATAACTCCAAAACCACACGCACAACTTCAGACCATAAAGAACAAGTATGCATCGTTTAAAAATGATGGGTGGAAAGCTGTAGGATGAATTGCATCCACAAGGTAGCTATTCTTATACTAATCAGACCTGATAAACAACGTCGAAAAAGTAGAAAAAGTTGATAAAAAAAGATGGGAGGATAACCCCAAAAGCATATGCACATCTTCAGACCATAAAAAAAACACCTGCAAAGTTTCAAAAAAGTTTGGTATAAAACTGTAAGAGAAGTTGCGACCAAAAGCTACCCTTGTCATTGTGTCACAACTAAACAAAAATTAAGTTGAAAAAGTTAAAAACAGGTAATGTCAGGATAACCCCAAAACCACCTGCACATCATCATACCATGTAAAACAAGAAACCCTTGTCATGCTGATTAAATTAAGATGCCACGCCCACTTCTAATTTCCAGCCAATCGGATTACTTGATCCGAGTTTTTTTTATAGAAATTCACACATTTAATGATAAACAGTGCGGATCCAGATCAGTTGGCTTCAGAAGCCAACTAATCTGGATCTACACTGTTTGCTAAGACAGGCCATGTTGTGTTTAGCAAGAGAAGGGTAAAGGGATGCCCCAGATTTGTAGGTCCTACCATCCATTAAGATGGTATCACCGATGCAATAGAGATGCTCCAGTATTGCCTGCCGCCTATGAAGATTGTATCCCCAATGTAAAAGATGCCTCAGATATGTACGGTCTGCCATCCAGAAATATGGTATCGCCAATGTAAGACAGATGCCCCAGATTTACGTGTATTCTCTTGTTTAGTTATCCGAAAGTTTTGTCTTGTATTGGGACTAAATGTTGATTCCAGGTGAAGAGCTGCACTTATCTACTAGGTAAGAACACTGCCAGGCGCTTATTAAAAAGTACTTAAAATTCTGACATTAAATCAGTGATATCTACATTCAAATGTGCAATCTTGTCTAAATATTTCAACTATCCAGAGAAAATCATACTTCAAATAAAAGCTGCAAACGTCATTGAAAAATCTGCAGTAGTTTTTAAGGTTTGTCGATATAAAATGTTACCAAAATGCATAGACTAATAAAACAGGCATTTACCCGTGTTTTCACCCAGTGCGTAAAGTACCTGGATGATCGAAATCAATATTGGACAGGAAGTGACATGGCACTAGTCAGTAACAGAATGGCCTGTCGCCCAGAAAGATGGAATCATAATGTAAAAGAGAAAATATTACCGTTGCCTCTTCTTTGTCACAGTTTTGAACAGTAATTGGGTACTCTCTAAAACATCCATTTTCTTTTTCAGCTGTTGGCGTTGCGCTTAATAAGGTAACAGCTGTCTCTGTACCTTTCATATAAGGTGTCTGAAACGATAAATTGCCCAGTGTCCTAAATACAGAAGCTTGCAGGGATGGACCCAGAAGAGTTTGCGGGGTGAGTGCTTTCAATCAAAACCACTTTGACTAAAAATTTTATTTTCAGGGGAAATTTTGATAAATTTGATAGATTTCAGACACTAAGTTACCCTAAGTATTTATATTATATTGCTTACATTCAAAACGGGCAATATAGATGCTTTTACTACCTGTTGAAGTGTCTGAAATTGCTGGATGAGGGAGAAAAATGTAGACTCTGACCAGATACTTTATTCTGCGGCGTCTGATCTGAGTTTACAGTGATATTGCTTATATAATATGATTAGTGGTAGTTACAAACGTTTCATAACTCAATTTCTTTTGCTTTTTCTTACCAGATACTTAAAAAACAAACAAATCCAGGTATTTCTTTTCTTACTTTTCGACGAAAAAAACAACACCATATATACATGTAGTTGCTACTCATAACAATCGTTTTTGAGCGAACAATATCAAGATTTTAGGATTAAACTGCCATGAATACATGTACTACCACCGATGACGTAGGAGATTCTGTAAGTGTCCAAGAGGGAACAATTCCACGGATTCCATATATACCATCACGAAAACATGCCTATATAAGGTTGACCCCCTTAAACCCCACTTTTATATAGTAAAACTGGGGTTTACAGGGGTATACATTATTTTCTTTTTTCTGCTAAAAAACATAGATAATGGGTACTCGTTAGAACCGCCTCGCCGAGGCGGTTCTAACAAGTACCCATAATATATGTTTAGAGCAGAAATATGAAAACATTCACAATTTTTATCTGAAAAAAAAAAAAATCATTATTTGGTGGTAAAATTTTCAGTATATTTGAATAGGCGTGTTTTCGTAATGCGAGCGTTTTACGGTATTGGATAAAAATGAATGCAACGTTTAATGGTGTTACTGATTTCTTGGTGATAAAGGAAAGTAAGGAACTTTCCTTTATATGCATCGTTACAGTATTCATATCTTAAGAATGAAGCATATCAACTTTTGTGTTGTAAGCAGCAGCAATTTCTGTCAGACGAAAATGGTACCTGCTCAAAAATTGCACTTTCGCACCTTTGTTAGCAGCTAAGGGTCACAGTACAAAATCATCTGCGACACTCACTGCAAAAGTCTGCACAATCTCGTGCACTATAAGTGTCCGGTCGCTTCTTCCACGTGCTGATCATGTTATGTTTTAAGCATATATTTCTCATTGTAATCAGTTTCAAATGCAATGAAATGTTGCTGTCGAATTAAGAGCTCGCATAATTGGCATTTTGCAGCACTGGGCCAGCACAGAACAAGTATTGACATTGTCAGGACAGTCTGAACACCGAGGACCTACCCTGGTATTTTAAAGGCAGAACAGTTATTTTTGATATTGTTTGATTTTTATGATTTTTCATTTTGCAGTTTCACGCTAGAGTTGCAAACTTCATTACTGCTTATGAAGAGGCTAAATAAAACCGAGATTCCCATTTTATAATCTGTAATGTGTTCTTTGTTGCCAAAGGCAGTCTTTTTGACGTTTATATTAGAAGAATGGAATAAAGCGAATCAATTATGGATCTATTGCTGGGTTTTGTCACGTCCAACTTGCATTGTGTATCTGCGGTCAATCTATTAAACTGCTAAAAAAAGGGGCAAAAGAGTATTTTTTGAGTAGGTACCCCTTCAGTCTATCAAACCCTGCTGAACTTCAGTAGCTACTCACAAGAAAAAAAATCCTGTGCCCCATGCTTTAGATATGAATACTGTATCCAAGAATATATAACACAATTCCTTTTCTTAATTTATCACAAAGAAATCAGTAAAACAGTTAAAAGTTGCAATATTTTTTCCGATACAACTGAACCTCGAACATAACTCGAACATCTTTGGGGCCATTTTAAGTTCTAGAGATGGGTAATTCGAGCTACTGAGGGTTAATTATAACGTCAGGTCAAAAGACAAATGGATGTAATGTAGGGTGTCTTTTCGATCGTCTATATAATAACGGTATGTTGAGAGAACTCATTGGAAGTACGAGTATACAAGCATTTGCTTTCTTGGGTTATCAAGAGAATTTCCTAGAGACTCAAAAACGAGTTCGAATTAGCCATGATAAACGAGTCATCGAGTAATGTAGGTTTTACTATAATATACTTGAAAGCACTGATCTGTATCTTCAACTGTATGCACTATGCACGGCAACCTACCTTTTCTAAAAGTTTTGATTTTTTACACAAGAATTCTGCACTTGCTAATACAACAGCGAAGACTAATCCTGCTATTAAAATATAGAATATTCCTGCAACATTACTAAGTGAAAGTTCTCTCTTCCCTGACTCCTGAAAAAAAAAAAAAGAAACACAAAGTAGTTTAAAAGTAATCTTCAAAAATTGAGTCGTCATATACCATTTTATTTTCGTTTTCTCCAGCCAACTGCTACTAGACTTATTACACTGGTAAAAATGTCAATGTGAGTTACATATTAATTTATAATGTTGAGCTGCATTAGAATTAAGGGCGAGGTTGCGATATTGTAAAAGTAATTTAAGCTCCCTATTGGTTATTTCTGCTGAACATTCTAAGACGGTTCTTCTGTTGCAGGAGTTCTTTGTTTGTATGTCGATTATTGCAACTGTGCCGTTATATCGATTATTGCAACTGGGCCGTTATATCGATTATTGCAACTGTGTCATATGTCGATTATTGCAACTGTGGCGTTATATCGATTATTGCAACTAAGCCGTAATGTTGATTATTGCAACTGGGCCATTATGTCGATTATTGCAACTTGTCGATTATTGCAACTGTGCCATTATATCGATTATTGCAACTATGCCGTTATGTCGATTATTGCAACTGTGCCGTTATATCGATTATTGCAACTGTGCCGTTATGTTGATTATTGAAAATGGGCCGTTATGTCGATTATTGAAACTGTGCAGTTATAGTGATAACTGCAACTGGACCGTTATGTCGATTATTGCAACTGTGCCGTTATGTCAATTATTGCAACTGTGCCAATATGTTGATTATTGCAACTGTGCCATTATGTTGATTATCGCAACTGTGCCGTTATGTTGATTATTGCACTGTGCCGTTATATCGATGATTGCAGCTGTGCCGTTATGTTGATTATTGCAACTGTGCCGTTATGTTGATTATTGCAACTGTGCCGTTATGTTGATAACTACACCTGGGCCGTTATATTACTGCAACTGTGCTGTCATGTCGATTATTGCAACTTTGCCATTATGTTGATTATTGCAATTGTGCCGTTATGTCGAATATTGCAACTTCCGTTATGTTGATTATTTCAACTGGGCCGTTATGTTGATTATTGCACCTGGGCCGTCATGTTGATTATTACAACTGTGCCGTTATGTCGATTATTGCACCTGGGCCGTTATGTCGATTATTGCAACTGTGCCGTTATGTCGATTATTGCAACTGTGCCATTATGTTAATTTTTGCATCTGGGCCGTTATGTCGATTATTGCAACTGTGCCGTTATGTTAATTTTTGCACCTGGGCCGTTATGTCGATTATTGCAACTGCCGTTATTTGGATTATTGCAACTGTGCCGTTATGTCGATTATTGCAACTGTGCCGTTATGTCGATTATTGCACCTGGGCCGTTATGTTGATTATTGCAACTGTGCCGTCATGTCGATTATTGCAACAGTACCGTTATGTCGATTATTAAATGCCGTTATGTTGATTATTGCAACTGTACCGTTATGTTGATTATTGCAAGTGTGCCGTTATGTTGCTTATTGCAACTGTGCCGTTATTTCGATTATTGCAACTGTGTCGTAATGTTGATTATCGCAACTGTGCCGTTATGTTGATTATTGCAACTGTGCCATTAAGTTGATTATTGCAACTGTTCCGTTATGTCGATTATCGCAACTGTGCCATTATGTTGATTATTGTAACTGTGCCGTTATGTCGATTATTCCAACTGTGCCGTTATGTCGATTATTGCAACTGGGCCGTTATGTCTTGTCAATGTGTGTTCTTTATCTATTTCAATGCCTTGGGAAGGCTGTGTTTCGTAATTGTGGTCTTTACTGGATAGCTTGATTATAGGGATCAAACAGGTTTTCATGCATTACCATTTGCCAGGTCCCGTGGGAGGTGTTGAAAACCGAGGCCGAAGGCCGCCGTTTTCGACACCTCCCAAAGGATCTGGCGAATGTTAATGCATTGAAAAACGATGTTCGATCGCTATTATTGCATAAAAATTGAAAGCATTTGCTACATTTCGCTTTATTTCTTGCACTATTTTGTTTCGCCTTTTCACCGATGTCTCGCGAACGTAATTTCCACTGACTATGCTCGTTCTAGGGCCGGGCCGGGCAGTACACATCTCGTAACGGCAGCAAATATGTAGCCCCGGTACGATCATAATGAAAGTTGCGTAGCCGTGCATTAACAGCGCGTGAATTGTCTTGTTATTATACGGCTTTTCGCCGGTTAATGCACGGCTATTAATAACGTGCGACACTGCTTTAATAATCATTAATTGAGCCAGCGCATGACAAAATCTATAAAAAGACTTGTATAACCAGCCAAGCCTCAGATCAGCCTGTACATCCATCCAGTATGACAAGGCTTCTTATTCATCCCTCTTAACACGGCGCAGATCAGATTGGTAAACCACCGCCCTTTGATTGGTTGACCATTACCCTCTCAGATTTCGGCAATGACGACAGCGGTTAAACTCAAGTACAATAACCACTATCCTATCTTTGCCATCACATACTGACGAGGCTAGTGTTATTGTAGGAATAAACCTAATTTTTTGCGTTTTTTTATGGATGTGTAAACGCCAGCGAATCACTCATCTGCGTTTGCAGATCGATTAAAAATCCACAAAAGTGGAAGGGGCTAATTTAGTTGGGAGTGATTCGCCGGTGTTTAAACATCGATTAAACATCCACAAAAAAATGGAAAGGGCTAATTTAGTTTGGGAGTGATTCGCCGGCGTTTACACATCGATAAAAATCCACAAAAAATGGAAAGGCTAATTAAGTTTGGGAGTGATTCGCCGGCGTTTACATCGATAAAAATCCATAAAAAAATAAAAAAAAAGGGCTAATTTAGTTTGGGAGTGATTCGCCGGCGTTTACACATCGACGAAAACCACAAAAAGGAAATTAATTCCTAATAATTCTAACTTGGCCATGTGTACATTGATAATGCGTTACGCAGCTTATTTTAGAAAACTACACATAGAAAATAGTTCCATAATTCAAAGTCGATGGATTTATCAAAGTATAAATACCAGATTGAAATTGCTTGCGGCCAATCAGGTTGCATCAAATTAGTGTACATGTAAGTCTGTTGAGTTAAAATTTATTATTGACACTGCAACATTACCTCCGCATCAGAGCACTCTCCTTTATCCTTCCACCACTTGGTTTTCAATTTGTGTAACGTTCCATCTTCTATTAATACTAACACGGCTAAATTTATCTTGTCCCTAGTAAGAAAGAATAACATATTATCTTCAGTAACAGTCTCCTCTAACTGCTGAATGTTTTAAAAATATTACTTAATCATGGGCGAAGCGTGCTTGCCAAGTAATGTTTACTTATCAAGGACACCTGATTACAGCCCATATTTTGAACCCATGCCAGTCTGTTTGAACATTACTAATTTTGCCTTTGTGTTTATCGACTTCATGATTTTTTCAAAATACCATCCCGAAAACATACCTATATAATTTTGACCCCCTTAAACCCCACTTTTATATTGTAAAACTGGGGTTTACAGGGGTATACATTATTTTTCTTATTTCTGCTCAGAAACATAAATTGTGGGTACTCGTTAGAACCGCCTCACCCACAATCTATGTTTTGAGCAGAAATATGAAAAATATCAGATTTTTTTATCTGAATAATTGCCATTTTTTGGTGGTAAAATTTTCAATATATTTGAATAGGCGTGTTTTCGTAATGGATTTAAGTATCTTGGCCTCAGACTCATTATTTGCTTTATATACATGTATATATATATATAGCTTTCAGAAATACTCAATAATGAAGAGTGGGCAGAAAAAAAGCCAGCGAAATTTATATTAAAGCAGAGAAATGACCTTTAGTTTCAAATAATATTGCGATTTTGAAAGTTGCAAAGATATAGCTTTCAATTATCTCAAGATATTGTCACTGTTTTATAATTTGTAAGATATAGCCTCTTTCAAAAACCACCCTCTTGTCTGACTTCATGAAAGAAAGAAGCCATAGAGAATTAAAACTCACCTGTATGCAGACCCTTTCGGGGTTGCGATTCCAAACCCTTTAGAATTTAATTCGCGTCCCACCATCATCGTATCACAGGGTTCTCTGTTATTGAGATATTCGTTGGATGGCGATTCTAAGAGAAAAGCGTATTTGCCCTTGGCTTTTCTAACTCTGTCTACACCATCTGGTACAGTGTCTACAAACACTGTTGGGTTGGCAGACATAAAGTTCCACATGCGTTGGTACGTCGTCACATTGGAATTCTGCAATTTAACATTAAATAGATGAAAAAACACACCAGAAAATGACCTTTTCTACTGACCATTCCAAAGCGGCTCCTCTGTTGGAATTCTCCTTATGTGCAGTTTGTGTAGTCATTGTTTGTACCTCATCTCTCCTTTCATTGGTGAGTCGCGAAGGGCTTTGCTTCATGAATGTGGCACTTCCTCAGTTTCTTCACATACATGTATATTCTTTTATCTTATATGCAAACTGCAAAGATCCAGATCTGTGCTTCTCCGAGTGTGGCCATAGCCTTCTCTGTCGATATATTCTTATATTCTGCGGCAATCATTCATTCTATAAGCAGGCAATCGAGGCCAAGATCAGACTGCGCAAACGCGCAGGCCTTACTTGCCTGCATATGGTATGACACATTTTCTTTCGTTATTAATTTATCATTACAAGCCGAAAAAGACGTATAAACACAACACACGTTTTGAAATGAGATGTAGCATGCCATAGGGGCTACTTACAGTGTTTTCTTTTCGAACTCATTTGATTTTTTATTAAGATACTTGTTTTCGCTCGACAGCAACGGATATGTTTGTCTTGTACCTCTCATTTGTTATCGCAGACAAGCACATTTTCTACATACTTTTTAAACTGGAAGGTTGCTTCTGTATAGTTTTGCTTTTCTTTGGTTCGTGATACAGTGAACCCTCAGTAGTATTAGGCGGCACTATGGGGACGCCCCTCATAGTGCCACCGACTACTACTACCCTCGTAACAACGACAGCATTTGTTTCCAAAGACGTTGCCATCAAAATGAATTTGCTGTTGTATAGAATACTTATTGAGCAGATTGAAGTCTTTTTTTTCTTACTTCCTCATAGAACCCATTTTGCCCTTCCCCATGCACATTCAAAGCCTACAAACCCATAAAACAAAGAATAAATACCTTAAAAAATAATTTTGTGGTACCCGAGGAAACGGTGCCATACTTGATTTGATTCTGGTTGGCGAGATCATCCGCCGACTCGATAGGCGTTTGCATACGTTCTATGGTGAGAAAGGCAGCTAAATTGGCAGTATATGATGATATAATTATTAAGACGAAAAACCACCAGACGGTGCCAATAACACGTCCTGAAAACGACCTGCAAATAGAATGCAACGACAAATGAAGTAGAAAAGTGCAAGAATATTGTTTCAGCTCTAGGAAATTTGAATCAAAGCACTGATAACTCTCGTGGGTCGATTGTCTCCGAGTGTAGGCTGGGAAAATGGTCCTGAACGGGGATAAACCCTTAACTTCCTATAATTTAAGCGAACAGTGCAAGCCCTGATCAGACGCCACGTTCTGTGGCGTCTGATCTGGGTCTGCACTGTTTGCCAACGTCCTAGCACTAAGCCCAGTCCGACGTCACGGCGACAAGAATAGCACGGCTGTAAATAACCGTTATCTGGATTTCGTCTTAGCGGCTTGATTTCATTGGGCATTGATAATCAAGGGGACAAAAACCTTAAGGAAAATTTTCGTGTCTGTGCTGTGTTGATATTGCGAAATTATGTAACTATGGTATTTACTTTAGCTTTAAGGGGACTGGATAACTCGATAGATATTCCGCCATTTTTGACAATGGCATAACTTTTGTGACTTCCTGTTTGCATTCCTGTCAACCGAAACCCTTCCGAAAAAGATTTTACTGAAAAAGTATTAGAAGGGAGGCAAAACAACTTTGACAGAGTTTTTTCCCCTGAAAGTGTATCCATTCCCCTTAAAATGCGAGAATTCACCATAATGATTTATTACTAAAATAAAAAAATGTAAGTGCTGGATATTTGAACGGACAAGAATATATACGAGATATATGCACAGCACGAAAACATGCCTATATAATCTTAACCCCCTTAAACCCCACTTTTATATAGTAAAACTGGGGTTTACATGGATATACATTATTTTTCTTATTTCTGCTTAAAATCATAGATTGTGAATACTCGTTAGAACCGCCTCGACGAGGCGGTTCTAACGCGTACCCACAATCTATGTTTTGTGCAGAAATTAAAAAAAAAAAAAAAAATAGATTTTTTTTATCTGAAAGTTTTCGTTTTTTGATGGTAAAGTATATTTGAATAGGCATGTTTTCGTAATGAGATATCGTACACTAGCATTAGTGTAGTATGACCAGTATCGCATCTTGCGAGCTTATTTAGGAATTCTCTTTACAAAATATAGTGTTAAATAGCGGGGGGGGGGGGGGGGGGGGGGGGGGGGGTGGGGCATGGTTGTGTATAAATCTTAGAAATAGTTTAGGAGACTGTTTTAATTGTTAAGCCACGCTGAAAAGGAAAGGAACATAACTTTGTGCAAGCACATAAAAAGGTTCCAGAGTTGAAATGTTTAACTTGCTGACTATACATACAAGCTGAAAATGTCTTTAAAATGTTGTGTGCTTGTATTTATAGTCTTATTTATCGCTGAACATAAGCCTCGAACTTACATTCAAAGTGTTTTTGAAGGCGCGAATTTGAATGAAATGCCAAACCTTGTGGTCTGTGGAAAACAGAAAAGTTTCCCTTATTATCATTTGATAATTTAGCCAGCAGTATGCCAAAGCCTTTTAACTGCATGTGTCACACATTAACGTGCATAACCGGCGAACAACGGACAAACTTTACAGTGTTGCACATTACGAAAACATGCCTATTCAAATATATTGAACAGTTCACCACCAAAAAATGAAAATTTTCAGATAAAAAAATCTGATAGGTTTTATATTTCTGCTGAAAACATAGCTTGTGGGTACTCGTTAGAACCGCCTCTATGTTTTTGAGTAGGAATAAGAAACATAATGTTTACCCTTGTAAACCCCAGTTTTACTATATAAAAGTGGGGTTTAAGGGGGTCAAAATTATATAGGTATGTTTTCGTGATGATATCAAGAGACTCAATCAAACCGAGTCTCCGAATTTCGTAATTTTATGTGTTCTTTGTTTCCAAAGGCTTTTTGACTTTTATTTTACTCTACTGTAGCTGGTGTTGTGTCGTGTGGCGGCCGTAGAAGTCTCCTCGTACATCGTCATAGTGCAGGTTATATTTTATTTCCTTTTGGATCATTGAGCCCATCCTGGTTATTTTGAAAATTGAATACCGCTTAAGCCGGTGCTAGGGGTCGTATGCAGCCTCGCAAACTACAGTGTTACATATGAAGAGACTCAATCAAACCGAGTCTCCGATTTTCGTGATTTTGTTTGTTCTTTGTTTCCAAAGGCAATCCTTTTTTACTTTTATTTGTTTTCTTACCTAGGGCATGCGTCACTTCCTTGTAACATTAGCGCTCCCATCGTGAACCACAAAGCGTTCAAGGCATTAAATTTATTTTCTTGCTGTCCAGCAGCCACCGTCTCCCACTCGTAAGGACTAAACCTGCTGACCAGAAAAAGTCCTACACTTACACCGCAGTAGGCGAAAACTATACAAATCCAGATCATTGGACTGAGAGGTTCCATAAACGAGAACACTCCAGGCTTTGTAATCTCTGGTTTCTTTATCATAATACTAATGCCGAAATTCATGAAAGGCTTTGTAAAATCAATGACTTTCTCACGATCGTAGGTGATTGTCAGTGGCGCTATGCAAAGATCAGCTTTCTGAAAAAGAAGTATCATATCTCAGGGGCGGATTCAGAGGGGGTCGGGGGTTCAGTCGAATTCAAATTTGACTGAAAATTTCAATTTCACGGGAAATTTTGGATAAATTTGATAAATTTTGGACACTTTTTCTTATCCTTCTCTTCAACAGGTCCATTTTACTACCTGTGAATGTGTGTAAAATTGCTGGGTGAGTCGCAATCAGTGTAGACCTTGATCAGACGCCGCGTTCTGCGGCGTCTGATCTGGGTCTACACTGTTTGCCAAGGCTTGTCTGTCCGAATACGTAGAGTAAGTACGGTAATATGATTAAATCGAGCCCCTCAGAAATCCTCTTGGATCCGCACCTGTACATGTATCTATTCTAAATACTCATACATCGTAACTTTTCATCCCAGGAGAACAAAACAGATACCTGTGCAAACCGTATAGATCCAGATGAGACGGCTCGTAATGAGCCGTCTCATCAGGATCTACACTGTTTGCCATTCTGTTTTTGATTTTAGACTGAATCCCCTATTTACATCAAGTGGACATGTCGAAATTCATTACGAAAAACAAGCCTATTCAAATATATTGAAAATTTTACCACCAAAAACTGAAAATTTTCAGATAAAATTTCTGATATTTTTCATATTTCTGCTCAAAACATAGATTATGGGTACTCGTTAGAACCGCCTCGATGAGGCGGTTCTTTATGGTCCCGTTAGAACCGCGTCGGCGAGGCGGTTCTAACGATTACCCACACTCTATGTTTTTGAGCAGAAATAAGATAAATAATGTATACTCCGTAAACCCCAGTTTTACTATATAAGATGGGGTTTACATTATATAGGCATGTTTTCGTGATGCAAGGATGGAAGATTCCACTTCAGAAACTCAGGGATGAAAAAGTTAACTCCTCACCATACTTCTCCTATAATTGGAAAACAAGTCCATTTCCCTACCTGCTTATGTGTCTAAACGTACTGGATACAGGGAACTAATTATTTTCCCCATATACCTCCATAATAATTCCACCCTTTTTGGCGGTTCATTGTAGAGTTCATTTTAGGGTATGGCTGGGCTTCCAAATTTTGTTTTAATTCAAAGACCAGGCTTAGCACAGCAAACTTAATAAGGAAAAACACCACTGTCATCAGCATTTTCTGGGACTTTTTGGAGGCTGAATTTAGCAACCCCTCAACTGGCAGGTATCAAAAATTGAAACTTTGATGAAATTTTACCACTTCTTCTTTTGGCTGCAGCAAACACAAACAGAAACATTCATTTCTTTGAAACAATCAGGAAACTACACAGCGACATTTTTTCTTCAAATAAGAATGATGTTTTAATTCATCTTTATCATTAACCAAACACAGGTCGCCTTATACAAAATAACTACCCCGGGCTACCCTGTACTTTTTTTTACACCAATCAGCAGTCCTGCCACAATTGGTTCCCTGTGCCCTACTGGACTAGTGGCTAACAATATAGACTGATCAAACACAAAGTTCTGTTGACTTTTGAGCAGGATCTTAGCTTTTTGTTTAGGTCTGCCTGCATGTAAGACCGTACTTACTCTAAACAGTTGGTCACCTCAACTCCTTACCATACTTGGCCTACTAATCTATTCAACTTGCCTACCTGCTGTTGTGTCTGAAACTGCTGTACAAGTGGCAAACAGTTTAGGCCATGATCAGACACCGCGGTTTGCTTTCTCAGGCCTGTCTGTCCGAACAATTAGGGAAATAATGATTGCATACAGTATAGACCTTGCTCGGACGCCGCGTTCTGTGACGTCCGATCTGGGCCTTCACTGTGTGACTAAATTTGTGTATCCGAATTCTTAGAGTAAATACGGTATTATAGTAAAACCCAGTGGATAAAATATTTCATCTGTGTCATGAGAAAAGGGGCTTTCAAGGCATACGTGAAAAGTAAAGATACACTTTTTCTGCCATAGTTTACAAAGGAGACGATTTTTGTATTCTCTCTGCACATCTAGTCTCTTTTGAAAAGGGGTCTACTGAAAAGGACAGAATTTGCTCCCAAGGAGAGCAAATTCTTTCCGTATAGATGACCCTTCTCAGAAGAGAGACAAACAATTTTGACAGAAGTGCCGTCCCAGAAAGTACGGATGCGCCACGCACGAAAATGGCTCTTATACAATTTGCGGATAACGTAGCTCCATATCAGCGTGCGTATCTGTGCCTTCTAATCTGGGCATTTATGTTCGTCGACATATACTACAGTATACACTGATTTTGTAAGCGGACAACGAAGGCCCAGATCAGAATGCGCTTATGCGCAGGCTGATCAGGGCCTGCGTTGTCCTCAAATTACATAAGGGCCCTTTTCGTGGGTTACGCAGCATATGTAAGCGGAGGGCGAGTACCCTGATAAGACTGTGCGGATATGCCCGTAGACACCTTTTCAACACAGCGTGGCCCAATTATAACGGACCCATTACTTGGAACATGTGTTTAATAGTCGATGTTATCATGAATGACAAAATCCAACAACATATTATGGAAACAGACTGAATGGTAATTCTCAGAAAACGCCACCACCATGTAGCAGTGCAAAAATATGGAAAGATAATATGAAAAGGAGGGTTTTAAGAAATAAAGGGGCAATACAAAACAATCCTTCCTTGAAAATAGAATGAGAAAAATTGGGAATCCCGGGGATAATTGTTAACCCTTGCCATGCTGAATAAACTAAGATGTCACATCCACTTCAAGTTTTCAGTCAATCAGATAACTCGATCCAGAATTTGTTTTTTTTATATAAATTCACATACTTAATGACAAACAGTGCAGATCCAGATCAGTTGGCTTCTTCATAAACCAACTGATCTGGATCTACATTGTTTGCGAAGGCAGGGTATATCCGGGTTCAGTAGGACTAGGGTTAACATCCAGTTTCTTGAAGGCTGTACTTTAAAAGGTTCAGTTCGTTACAGTTGTTCTTCTTTTCCTATGTATTGTGCCAAACTTAATCCATTTATGCCGGGTGGACTCTCCTGCCACAATTCTTGGACAGGACTATTTCCAATCGCAGGTTGTCTGATTAGTGTTTATTGCAACTATGTTTAAAAGAAATTCCTGTGTTTAATGCAAACAGTGTAGACCTTGATCAGACGCCGCATTCGTTAGCGTCTGATCAGGTCTACACTGTTTGCCAATGTCGCTTTTTTGAGACGCTAGGCATAAATCGGTTAAACATACCTTTTGGTATAGTTCTCCAACCATCCCATTCCAAGTTTTATTTTCTTCAACCCACTCCCCATACTTCTCATCTATTACCGGTACAAATTTGTATTCAATGTCTAAGATATCCGCCAAGTATTCAGCAAGATCATAAACATAACCTATTAGGGAAGAATAGTAAAGATTACCGTTAGAACCCTAAGTATTGCGGCAGGCAGGTCTTTGCAAACAGTGCAGACCCAGATCAGACGCCGCAGAACGCGGCGTCTGATCAGGGTCTACTCTCTTTGCCAAACATACAGCAATATTTTAGACACATCAACAGGTAGTAGAATTGACTATTTTAAATTTTAGGACAAGTATGGTAATTAGATAAGATGTCCCTATACTTAGGGTAAATACGGTACTTTCTAATTGATGTGCCCAAGAAGCACGTTAACATTTTCTAGCTTTTATTGCTGTAATCAGAATTTCCAAGTTTAAAATTATCTTGAAGATACTTCTACATGAAGGTCTTTTGGATTCCGAATTTTATAGTGACTGAGTCTACAAATTCAGAAGAACTGTTAGTAATTCTGTGTTTTCGGAGCATTTAAAAAATATTGTCGATGTTACAAAAATTTCGGTTTCACCATAAATGTTCTGCCAACCGCACGCATCGTTATAATTATGGTTGATAATTTTGTTTTGCTCTTTCGTTGCACGACGGCGTTGCACGACGGCGAGTCGGGTTTCACACTGAATGACAGCTCCTTTCGCTGTGTGTCTCAGATGGCTGGAGCCTGATGATCGATGTTTGTGGTTAGGTCAAAGGTTGATCGGCTTGTGACTTTCTTAAAAATTGCTCTGGCTTCAGATCGCCATTGAGCCAACCGCAGTCGAACTTCAATAGCTCGAAAATCTTTGAGACCATGCGTATTCGTTCTAGACATGGGTAGCCCAACCCACTCAAGCCATTAAGGGTAAATCATAGTGCCAGGTCAGAAGGCAAATGTGGATGATTAAGGGATGCCTTTTCTGCAACATACAATTTCATGACAGAATAAGAAAATTTCCTTAAATTATTTGTTTTCTGGAGTTTTCGGAAGAATTTCGTAGGGACTCTAAAACGAGTTCGAATTAGCCATGATAAACGAGCCATCGGTGTTCGAGCTTTTGAAGTTCGACTGTATAGTGAAAATATAAATAACATCACGAAAACACGCCTATATAATTTTGACCCCCCTTAAACCCCACTTTTATATAGTGAAACTGGGTTTTACAGGGGTATACATTATTTTTCTTATTTTGCTAAAAACATAGATTGTGGGTACTCGTTAGAACCACCTCGGCGATGCGGTTCTAACAAGTACCCATAATCTATGTTTCGAGCAGAAATATGAAAAATATTAGATTTTTTATCTGAAAATTTTCCTATTTTGGTTGTAAAATTTTCAATATATTTGAATAGGCATGTTTTCGTAAGGACTTAACTCAGGAAAGGCCACAACCTCAGCTCAGCCTATCCGAGGCACTCAAAGAAGGAGAGATGAGGAATAAATAATGACAGGACACAAGGACACAGTTTCATTAGCCAACATTTAAAAAAAAAGAGGATCATGATGATGGTCCTATATCGCTCACCTGAGCAAACAGCTTTACAAACTTACTGTTGAAGTTTCAGCCAAGTTCACTGCTCTAAGATTTTTGTATAAATTTTATAGCCCTACTCCCGAGCGGCCATGTTTTTTTTTCATGCATCATGATCGCTGGAACTGAATCTTGAAAGAAGGTCACCAAAGAAACAATTCTGTCAAGTTATATTGAAATTGGTCCAGTGGTTTCTGACAAAAAGATTTTTGAAGTGTTTTATATAGCTATATAGGGAAAATAAATCCCACCCCTAACGGCCATGTTTTTTGACGAATCATGACAGCTTGAACAAACTTGGTAGAGGGCCACAAAAGGAACATTCCTGCCAAGTTATAGTGAAATCGTGCAAGAAGATTTTTAAAGTTTCTATTTAGATATATAGGGAAAATAAGCCCCACCCCTAGCAGCCATGTTTTTTGACGAATCATGATTGCTTGAACAATCTTGGTACAAGGTCACCAAAGCAACATTCCTGCCAAGTAATATTGAAATCGGTCAGGTGGTTTCTGACAAGAAGAATTTTAAAATTTTCTATACAGATATATACGGAAAATAAGCCCCGCCCCCTGGCGGGCTTGAACAATCTTGGTAGAAGGTCACCAAAGCAACATTCCTGCCAAGTTACAATGAACTTGATCCAACGGTTTCTTACGAGAAGATTTTTAAAGTTTTCTATATAGATATATAGGGAAAATATGCCCCACCCCCTAGCGGTCATGTTTTTTGATTAAATCATGCCGGCTTAAACAATCTTGGTAGAGGGTCACCAAAGAAACATTCCTGCCAAGTTATATTGAAATCGGTCCATTGGTTTCTGACAAGAAAATTTTTAAACTTTTCTATATAGATATATAGGGAAAAATAAGCCCCGCCCCTTGGCGGCCATGTTTTTTGATGGATCATAATAACTTGAACAATCTTGGTAAAGGGTCAACAAGGAAACATTTCTGTCAAGTTATAATGAAATCGGTCCAGTGGTTTCTGACAAGAAGATTTTTAAAGTTTTCTATTTAGATACATAGGGAAAATAAGCCCCGCCCCCTGGCAGCCACGTTTCTTGATGAATCATGACGACTTGATCAATTTGGTAGAGGATCGCCAAAGGAATATTTCTGCAAAATTATATTGAAATCGGTCCAGTGGTTTCTGACAAGAAGATTTTTAAAGTTTTCTATATAGATATATAGGGAAAATAAGCCCCGCCCCCTGGCGGCCATATTTTTCTGACAAATCAAAATGGCTTGAACAATCTTGGTAGAGGATCACCAAAGGAACTTTTCTGCAAAATTATATTGAAATCGGTCCAGTGGTTTCTGACAAGAAGATTTTTAAAATGTTCTATGTAGATATATAGGGAAAATAAGCCCCGCACCCTGGCGGCCACGTTTTCTGACGAATCCAAATGGCTTGAACAATCTTGGTAGAAGATAATCAAAGGAACATTTCTGCAAAATTATATTGGAATCTGTCCAGTGATTTCTGACAAGAAGATTTTTAAAGTTTTCTATATAGATATATAGGGAAAATAAGCCGCGCCCCCTGGCGGCCATGTTTTTTGATGAATCCTAATGGCTTGACAATCATGGTAGAGGATTACCAAAGGAACATTTCTGCAAAATTATATTGAAATCGGTCAAGTGGTTTCTGACAAGAAGATATTTACAGTTTTCTATATAGATATATAGGGAATATAAGCCCCGCCCCCTGGCGGCCATGTTATTTGACGAATCCAAATGGCTTGAATAATCTTGGTAGAGGATCACCAAAGGAACATTTCTGCAAAATTATATTGAAATCGGTCTAGTGGTTTCTGACAAGAAGATTTTTAAATTTTTCTATATAGATATATAAAGAAAATAGGCCCCGCCCCCTGGCGGCCATGTTTTTTGACGAATCCAAATTACTTGAACAATCTTGATAGAAGATCACCAAAGGAATATTTCTGCAAAATTATATTGAAATCGATCCAGTGGTTTCTGACAAGAAGATTTTTTAAGTTTCCTATATAGATAATATAGGGAAAATAAGCCCCGCCCTCTGGCGGCCATGTTTTTTGACGAATCCAAATGGCTTGAACAATCTTGTTAGAGGATCACCAAAAGAACACTTCTGCAAAATTATTTTGAAATCGGTCCAGTGGTTTCTGACAAGAAGATTTTTAAAGTTTTCTATACAGATATATAGGGAAAATAAGCCCCGCCCCCTGGCGGCCATGTTTTTTGACGAATCCAAATGGCTTGAACAATCTTGGTAGAGGGTCAACAAAGGAACATTTCTGCAAAATTATACTGAAATCGGTCCAGTGGTTTCTGACAAGAAGATTTTTTAAGTTTTTAATTAAAAAATCTATGTTTAGCTCCTGTGACCTAGATATGCAATGGACCGGAATCATCTGAACAATTTTGAAAGAGGACCAACCATACATCATTCCTGTGAAGTTTGGTCAAATTCCAATCAGTGGTTTAGGAGGAGATGTTGTTTAAAGATTGTGAACGGACGGACAGACGGACGACGACGACGACGGACGGTGGGTGATCACAATAGCTCACCTTGAGCCTTCGGCTCAGGTGAGCTAAAAAGAGAACTTGCAATAGAAGGACCGTCTTGGAACGGTCAGCAAAACAATTGGGGGATTATAGGGATGGAGAAGCTTAATCTAGTTTAACATATTCTACACATTTGGGAGATCATGAATTTAGAATCTATATACCTGGGCCCAGTTGTTCAAGGCATCTTAAGCTTAACGAGCTCGTTAGTGGTCAAAATGTTAACTGTTCTAGTAAGTATAATATCTAAATCACAGGTATTTTTGCTGAAAACATGTAAGTAGCTTCTGCAAATGCAAAAGCTACTCACATTTTTTTTCAGCATAAATATTAGCATATATGCCATATTTAATGCAAATTTTTAACGATACGTTAACTAAATGCATCGTTAGTATTGAACAACTGGGCCGTGGTGTGTGTTCACAGGGCGGCCGTAAAACGTCTCCTTGTATTTCTCTATAATGTGGTTTATAATATTAGTTTCTGGCCCTTTGAAATCAGTGAGCCCACTCTGGGATCTTGAACTTTTTATATTAAGGTCACTGATGAAGTCTAATTGACCTAAACTAGCGAGTCTGCCTGAGAAATCTATAACTCACTATATTCATTCGTGTTTATGTGTGGTCATTGCTCTCAATGGTCTTTTCTTTTAGAATCTATGTATTTCAAATAATTTTCAAGAGATAAGTAATATACTATAGCTTACCATCATATTTTTCGTTTCCAACGGGAATATTACCATCTTTATCAGGTCCTCTTTCCATCAGGAAGGGTGGTGACTGAAGTTGGAAAATATGCATACGATAAGTCTACGTTGATGATTTAGAAAGCAATGCAGATGGGTCTATAACTGAAATCAACCATATTTATTTCTTATCAAATTTGTCCCATCAATAAGTCTCTATGATGCTGATTTAGAAGGCAATGCAGATAAAGTTTATAACTTAACCAGCCATATTGATTTCCATCTGTCCCGTCAACCAGCCTCTACGATGCTAATTTAGAAAGCAATGCAGATGGGTCTATAACTTAACCGGACAAACCTATTCATTCTCAAATGTGTCCCACTCAATTAAAGTTGTTCCGTCAATCAACCTCTAGGATGCTGATTTAGTAGGCAATGCAGATACAGTTTATAACTTAACCAGCCATATTGATTTCCATCTGTCCCGTCAACCAACCTCTACGATGCTGATTTAGAAAGCAATGCAGATGGTCTATAACTTAACCGGACAAACTCATTTATTCTCACGTTTCACACTCAATCGACCTCTACGCCGCTGATTTAAAAGGCAACGGTTCACTCTTTTTTCTCAAATTCTTCTCAGTCAATCGACCGCTGCCTCTTCGAGGACGCAGATAGATGTATAACTTACCCAGATATTTGTGCTCAAGTCCCAGTCAATCAACCTTTACAACAGTGATTTAGAAAGCAATGCAGGGGGATCTATAACTTGACTAGACATATTTATTTTTTCTCAAAATCACCCGGCCAATCAACTTCTACGATGCTGATCCAAAAAGCAATTCAGATGGAACTAAAACTTAACTGGGTTAACTTATTTATTCTCAAATTTGTCCCAGTCAATCAACCTCTACGACGATTCTTTGGAAAGCAATGCAGAAAATCTATAGCTTAACCTAACAAACGTATTTATTCTCAAATGTGTCCCCGTCAATCCACCTCTATGACGGTGCTTTAGAAAGCAATGCATATACGTCTTTGTCTAAAATAGACTGGGGCGAAATTTGCCCCAGTCAGTCGGTCTGTACGTCGGTGCTTTAGAAAACAATATTGTTAGGTCTATTACTGGACAAGAAACATTTAGTTATCATGAAATTTGTTCTGGTCAAAACACCTTTGCGTTGCTGATTTAGAGAGCAAAAAAGAAAGTTCTATAACTTAACCGGACAAACTTATTTATTCTCAACTTTTCCCCGTCAGTCGCTCTCTACTATGCTGAATTAGAACAAAATGTAGAAAGATCTATAACTAAACCGGACAAGCTAATTTATTCTCAGATTTGTCCAAGTCAGTCGACCTTTGCATTGGGTTTGACGCTAAGAACAAAGCCTTTATAACAACCTACAGTCGAACCTCGATGTCTCGAATATCCTTGGGGCCATGATAAATTGTTCGAGATATGGGTTGTACGAGCCATGGAGGGTTAATCATAAAGCCAGGTCAGGAAGCAAATCGCGACGATTTAGGAAAGTCTTTTCGATCTTCTACACAATAATGGTATGTTGTCTACTCATTAGAATCGCCTCGATGAGGCGATTCTAATGAGTATACACAAACTAGAATTCCAAGGTGAAATAAGAAAATGTCCATGAATATTTGTTTTCTTGAGCAATCTGAAGAATTTCGTAGGAACTCAAAAACGGGTTCGAATTAGCCAGGGTAAACGTGCCATCGATGTTTGAGTTAGAGATTCGACTGTAAATAGTTTGTCGATGACCCTCGGTCGCGAAATTAAGGTGTAACTGAGCAAGCAATGTTGTCGGAATGCTAAGCCATTATATTGTCTACATTTATGTTTGAAATTGTATTTTTCTAGAATTAGATATGATTTTAAAGGTAAACTATTACTTTGAAGTATGACAAGTTATTACAGTAAATTACACAATGTAGGGGCAGAAGTTCAATGGCGTCTTTTTTTAAATGATTTAAAAACGTCATAGCATTGTACAAGTAAAACCACATACACTAAAATAATATCTTGTCAAAATCTTCCAAATGTTTAATGTGAATATGAAATACATGCCTTATGTTTGGTGAAAGCATAAATACCTCGATTGTGGTAACAATTTTTATCTTTTTCTCCATGTCAGTACGTCTATTCACTTCACTGTTAGATACACTACTTTGGAATCCAACCGCATGGTACCAAGATCCTATCTGAAAAATTACATTTTGTGAGACTGAGTACGGCAAGGCCCCGTATGATGAAAATCGTGGATAAAAGACTTTTATGCGACCAGCCAAGGTCCAGAGCAGCGTGCACATCATTTCAGTCTGAGCTGGGCAATCACTGTTCGTCGACATATACTACAATATCCATATTGATTCTGTAAGCGGCAACGAAGGTCCTGATTAGTCTGAGCGAATGCGCGGGCTATCAGGGCCTGCGTTGTCTGAGCGTTCCGTGTGGGATTGGCAAAGACACATACTATAATTACCGTACATTTTTGGACATTTTTACCACATCTATCCTACATCTTTATCATCTCTATTTGATTACCCAGTGATGTGTCAAACAGATTTCATACTCACGTTAAATAGTATCAGCTCCGGCAATTATTTTTAAAAAGAACAAAAAACATCGTTTTTATTTATTTATTTTCAAATTGAGCTGTACCATGGGAAAACAGTATCCCTTATACTGAAACGTATTGAGGACTCAAAAGAGACAGCTAGTACATCAGGGCAGTCTAGTTTGAGTCCTCGATGCTCGCTTTCATAGGCAAAAATACGAAACTGTAACCAAGGGACAGATCACTGAGCTCCACTGGCTGATGTTTGAAGGAATGCAATATTTTTCCCATGCCATATCTCAATTGATCATTATCTTCACTGCGCATCCGTGAAGAGGCTGAACCGCCAAGCAAATGTCAATGTGAACATCAAAACTGTACTTGTTGTTGTGTTTCATTTTTAACAGACTGAAATCGTTCGTATATATACTGTATATATGCGCACTTACGCATTACTGAGTTTTAAATAGCTTGAAGGGGTGTGCGCTGCAACCTGATTGCCTATGCTTGTTTGCATTGGGGGCTTGGGTGGCAGGGACGCAGACTGGATGGTGGCTAAGCATCCGTCCGGTTTGCTTTTTCTCTCTCCCACACCTGACCGATATCAATGCATCGGTTAGAGGACGCGAACAGACATGGGCCGGGTAGCAGGGCCCAGCATTATTTGCTATTCCTGTCATAACCCTTCTCAGTTGAAATTTATTTGCATGTCCAATGTTTGTTCCATGTTTCCTTATTATGAGTCTTTGTTAAGATGTCCTCGTTGTTTACTGAATAAACTTGAAACAAAAACTGTGGAAACTCATTTATTTCAAAGGCAATGTCGCTAAGTTTACTGGCTGGACTGGTTCTTTGCTGTTGCCATATGGGAAAATTTTGAGTTTGCTACAAAGGGTCTCGGCTTACCTTGGTAGGTCCATTGTCAAGTCCAACTGTATATACGTCCAATTTGTAATCAGTTCTATAGCCTTCTTCATCAAACTTGATCTTTCCTGTTAGTCCATCGAATTCTAGCTGAAATAATTCAATATTAAAATAGTTTTATTGTTTGTTTGAAGTTTCTAATAGTTATATAAATGACGTACACCGCACGAAAAAGTCACTTATGCAGTTTGCGGACAACGCAGGCCCCGATCATCCTGCCCATTCGCGCAAGCTGATTTGGGCCTTCGTTGTCCGCTTACAGAATCAATCATGGATACTGTAGTATATGTCGACGAACAGAGAATGTTCAAATCAACTGCAGGGATGCGCATGCTGATTTCATCAGAGCCCTTTTCGTGCCTTGCTCATCAAATATAAAATTAACCGGGCTGCAACGTGAGGAAACGTACATTCTGAAATATTAGGCCAATGAAGACTCAAACCAGCATGCGCATCCGCACAGTCTGATCAGAGTCTTCATTGTCCACATGAAGAAACTTTACATTGCTAGCTATAAAAAAATACACCAGTAAATGTTCTAATTGGCCTGCGCGATCACGCTGGCTGCTCTGAATCTACGCTGGACGCACATATCCGAAAGTACATTTTCAGACGTTGTGGCTCAACTTGTGTATTTCTAATTTTCTAGTGCAAATCTCGATGTTATTTGACTGATTGAGTTGAGGTTTTACGGCCAACTCAACTGATTAGGGTCATGTCAAGCGCGGTCCGTTTTCCTAACCACGCATTTTCTGGGCAGGGCTTTTATTCTGTGTATACGAAATATGATACAGAAGATGTCCAGGAAGAGTCACAATCACAGAACATCGTAGCATATCAATGCCACTAAGGAAAAGAGTCATTACGAAAACAAGCCTATTCAAATATACTGAAAATTGTACCACAAAAAATGAAGATAAAAAAATGTGATATTTTTCATAGTTCTGCTCAAAACATAGATTGTGGGTACCCGTTAGAACCGCCTCGGCGAGGCGGTTCTAAAGAGTACCCACAATCTATGTTTTTGAGCAGAAATAAGAAAAATAATGTAGACTCCTGTAAACCCCAGTTTTACTATACAAAAGTGCGGTTTAAGAGGGTCAATATTATATAGGCATGTTTTCGTGATGATAGAAACCGAAGAAACGCAAAGCTGACATACCCCCTCTTCTCAGTTAGCATTCTACTTAAATCTGTATTGGATCGTTATCGGTACGACAGGAATCTTGTCGGACCGATAACTGTCCAATATAGATTTCTGTAGAATGCTAACTAAATCACTTCCTCCGCTGTTTTTTTCAACCCTTCAAACCACCCCGAGTTTCTTAAGTGGACTCTTCCATCCTTGAGCTTTGACACATCCACTGTCACAAATAAGAATAACTGTTAAAAGTAAAAACAGAATAGTTTGGCAAAGAGAATAAATCCTAATGAGATGGCTCGGAGCCATCTCATCTGAATGTCTGTGTGGGATAGTTTTGGACTGCACCGCTGAATGAGTGTGTACATTCACCTCTAAAAGGAGAGTGTCACTCTAACTTGAATGAATTTGTCACCCGTTTTAGAGGAAGACAGCCCAAGCTCAAAATATCGGCTTCCCTGATGCTATCAGATGCATCACTTTGCAAAGCAGGGTAGTCTTAAAGGAAAAAATTCTCCCAGGATGGCTACCATTGAGAAGGGACCATGGATCAGTAGGCATATAACGTTGAAACACTGGGAGTACTGTCGTTTCTTTAACCTATTGTAGACTGAATAGACTCTCCCACACTATATATTGGAAGAGTTCAATTTCAATTTTAGGTATGTCAGGCTATGAGATTTATATATTCCTAAAGAAAAAATGGTTAAACTATTTGCAAACAGTGCAGACCCTGATCAAACGCCGCGTTCTGTGGCGTCTGATCAGGATCTGCACTGTTTGACAATTACCCTTTTACGGGTCTCCCGACTACAATGGGTTAAGAGTAGCCCGCATATCAGAAATGTCTCAAATACTTTTTGTATGGATACAAATCCCTGCCTTCAAAAGTTGCCTCTCTCTTTTTTTTTTTGCAGCAAAATGGTGGCTAAATTTGTTCAGGTTAACCCTTCACTGGGTAGGGTTTGATTAGAAGTAAGAAATGATTTAAACAATCAACGTAAATTCTTGTGAAAAAACTCGCCTCTAAATCTAGTTTTTATCTCGCCCTTTTAATCTTTCCGCTTGTGTAAATTAGCCTCTAAATCTATTTTTATCTTTTTTTCCCATTTGTGTACATTACGCCTCTTAATCTAGTTTTATCTTACCCTTTTAATTTCTTCCACAATAGCATCCCCATGCATCCACGGTAAAGGGGGCTGGGTAGTACAAGGCACTCCTTTGGTTTTGTCATAATTATACACTTCCTTCCGTCGAATAGTTGATTGGAAAATCTTCGAGTTCGCTGTTACCATAGACATGAGGGCACGAGTTATGACTTCTATGGCATCAACAGACAGAGCCTCTTCATACTATAGTAACAAAATATTCACCTAATCCGACCATAGCAGGCAGGCAACGTTGAGGCAATGTAGAATCAACGTCGATACAACGCCATGACCTTGCGTCGACGTTGATGCGACGTTGTATAAAAGCCATGTACTCACTGGGAACGCGCGAAAAATTTTAACTGAGCAGCAAACTGAGACAATGTTCCTTGTGTTGCAACAGGAGAATATGTTAATTGGGCAGATTTGTTGAGCTCTCTTCGGACCACAAAAAATCAAAATATCTTTCAGGCGGACAGCAACGACTCGGATCAGACTGCGTGGATGTGCAGGTTGCTCTAAGTGGTCACTGAGAAAACATGCTCGAAGATGAATTTTCTCACGGTGCAGTTTAGTTGTGCTTTATGCGAATAGCTAAGACTAAGATCTGCCTGCACAACTACACTGTATCATCAGATTATAGGGATCAAACATGGATTATCATGCATTAACATTCGCCAAGTCCCGTGGGAGGTGTTGAAAACCGAGGCCGAAGGCCGCGGTTTTCAACACCTCCCAAGGGACCTGGCGAATGTTAATGCATTGAAAAACCATGTTCGATCGCTATTATTGCATAAAAACTGAAAACATTTGCTACATTTCGCGTTATTTCTTGCACTATTTTGTTTCGGCCTTTCACCGATGTCTCGCGAACCTTATTTCCACTGACTATGCTCTTTCTAGGGCCGGGCAGTACACATCTCGTAACGGCAACAAATCTGTGGCCCTGGTACAATCATGTTGAAAGTTGCGTAGCCGTGCATTAACAGCGCGTGAATTGCCTTGTTAATACACGGCTTTTCGCCGGTTAATGCACGGCTGTTAATGACGTGCGACACTGCTTTTTATGCAATAATGATCGTTAATGTGTTCTGTAATATTGATGTGGATCTGATTGTATCAGCTCCTGAGCTCACTTATTTTGCTTTTCATCCATTCAATAACTGGATAGAATGCCATAATCAGACTGCGCAGATAAAACAGGCTGGGCCCATTTGTTCAAAGTATCGTTAGCTTAACAAGCTCATTAATGACAAACTCATTAACTGTTGTAGCTAAGTATTTTACAAATATATTGATATTTTTGCAGCAAAATATATCAATGTATTTATATATGTCAAGTCACCTCAGCTAACAACTTCGTTGTTTTAAACAACTGAGCCCCGGTTTTCAAAACTGCTTTCCTCATTTGCGATAAGAGGCATTTCCATATTTGACACAACCTGTCTACAATACGTTGCAAAATTATTTCAGAGAACATAGAGTTAATCATAGTGTTCGCCGGAATTATTTGCAACGTATTGTTAATCGTTCGCTGGCGGTGTGTTTGCAGGGCATTGTTGACAATCTGGCATCTATTCGACAGATTAATCTGCTTTTCCTTACGAAACTGAATGATTTATTTGTTTTTCGACATCAAAATGAATTATTGCAAGATAACAAGCTTCTTTTTTCAAAGACAATTGCTTGTAACAGACACGAAAATGCACTAAAGAAAACATTCACTGATGCAGCCAATTGGCTGGCATTTCCCTGTCGCCGACAAAAATCAAGATATATGACAGCAGAATTAATGGCAAAAGCGGAGTTCAAATATACTGAAATAGAATAGGAACGTATGGTGTATTATCTTATAGAATAAATACTAGCATAGTTTTTCCTTACATAAAAGTCTGTGGCCAGGCTCATCGTGGTTCTGTTTGTAGTTTTCTTGTGTTCTTACTTCAGGGCACAGTTGTTCAAAGCATCGCTAGCTTAACGAGCTCGTTAGTGGTCAAAATGTTAACTGTTCTAGTAAGTACTATATCTAATTCACAAGTATTTTTGTTTAAAAAAATGTGAGTAGCTTTTGCAAATGCAAAAGCTACTCACATTTTTTCAGCAAAAATATCAGCTATTTTTGGTGAAAAAATGTGAGTAGCTTTGCAAAAGCTACTCACATTTTTCAGCAAAAATATTAGCATATATGCCATATTTAATGATCAAAGTTTTAACGATACGTTAACTAACAGCATCGTTAGTTTTGAACAACTGGGCCCAGATCGCCATTGAGCCCTTTGCTTTGTTGTATCAGTGTTTTCCATAATATGAGTTTCACTGTAATGTGAGCAAAAAGAACCCTATGCGGACCTATATTATTAAGGGTGAGATTTCACGCGAATAAAACTGGTTTAACCTCCCCAAGTAGTTTTCCTTCTGATCGTTTTAAGGCGGTTGTTCTGTTGCAGTCCTTCTTTGTTTGTGCGTCTGTGGTTTCATATGTGGCGTTTGTGTTGTCCTTATTTGTTCCTCAACTCTTTATTTTGATGCCTCGAGAGGGCTGTGCTTCGTGATTGTAGCTTTTCCTTCAATATTTGTTTGTTTGTTTTATTTTGGTTTTACGTCGTTTTTAACACTCTTTAAGTCACATCTTAACGATGGCGTCTGGATGTGACACCGAGCTCAACGTTCACTTTTACAGCACTGCCTCAATGAAATATCGCGCCTCAGACACATGACATGATATTTTCCCCCAGTCTCATTCTGCTGACACCAGGCTGACCAGTTCTAGCTCTATTTGCTTAATATAGAGCGCCACGCGAAAAAGCATCTAATACCATTTTCAAAGTCTTTGGTATGACTCGATCAGGGTTAGAACCTATAGCCTCACGGTCAGAAAAGCGGATGCTTTAACAATTCTGCTACTATGTCAGTCGGAAGTCAATAAATTGCTTAAAGTTTAGAGGATTAATACTACATGTTTTAGCCTGAGGATTGTCTCTCTGACGCTCCTTAATCCCATTAACTTAACAAGGTATATGTTCTTCCGTAATATAATAGTAAAATCAAAGCGCTGACAGCACTGGTGGGTCGATTATCTCTGCGTGTAGGCTGTGAAAATGGTCCTGAACAGGGATTAAAGACTGTTTCACTGAACCCTTAACTTCCTGTTATTTAAGCAAACAGTGCAGACCCTGATCAGATGCCGCGGTCTGCGTTTTGCAACGATGCTTGCCAATGTCCCAGTCCAGGTTTTACAGATAACCCTCTATCAACAACACTCTGACGTCACACCGACAAAAAATAGCGCGGCTATATATAAGTGTCCAATGCGTGGTTTGATTACATTGGTCAATGATAAAAACGTGGACAACTACCTTAAGGGCTTTTTTGACATTTGTTAAACTATGGGTCGATCGTTTGCTGTCATACGTGAAAATATGCCATGGTCTTCTTATTTCTAAATAAAAATGTGTCCAGATAAATATTATTCTTATTTCTCTACAAAAAATTATGTTGTGTGTACTCATAAGAAGCGCATAAGAATGACAGCTATCCAATGCGTCATGTAAGAAGCTTCTTTGTCGTTGAAATGACGCACACGTTCTGTCATAAGGTCATGTTTCATACAAGGGTTATTTTTTATGCTCATTATGTAAGAGAGACAGTTGCTCATTACATCAAAGAAGTACAATGATGTTTGACCTTTATCGAGATACCGCTTGTCTGGGCACATTTGGGAAGTCTTTTAATGGCCTAGATATATTCAAATTAATTTCTTGCCTTTTTTTTACAAGAGCGATACCTTTTGTGACTTCCGGTCTCCATTCCGGCATCCCAAATCCCTTCTAAAAATGGGTCTACGCTGAAAGGAACAAATTTGTTCTCAGTTTCCAAGGAGTGCTAATTCGTTCCTTTTAGAGTAGGCCACTTTCCAGAGAGAATAAAAAGCAAATATGACAGAGTTGTCTCCCTTGAGCGTGTGTAGATTCCCCGTAAAACAGGTTCGACTGTATATGTTTTCGTGACACAAGCAGACATATGAGTCTCGCCAAGCGAAAATTGCCTTCGGAGCATGATCGGACAGTAAAGGCCCAGATCAGACTGCACGGATGCGCAGTCTGATCAGAGGTACCGGGTTCGATCCCCACTAACTGCAAGTGTTGTTTCCTTGAGCAAGAGACTTTATCCACATTGCTTAGTACTGGTTTCTACCCAGGAAAAAAGAGGGCCACATGGAAGATTAGTACTAAATTACTAAATGTGTTACCCTCTATAAATAACGTCGATTATTATTATTATTATTATCAGGGCATTCACTGTCCGCTGCCAGAATCAGTGGATATTATAGAATGTATCAGTGGAGACTAAAGTCTCCGATAATAGTTTGCACATGCGCAGGATGATCTGAATCTGCGCATGCTGCGTATGTACGAAGACACGTAATCGCTTGACGCGACCCGTATAATACCGTGAGTGTGTCATCTCCAGGGTAAGTAAGCTTATCCCGCCTTGAGAAGGCTTCCATGAATTCCTTTAATTGCTTGCTGTCAGGTTCCAGCAGTTGGAAGCCAGTTATATTCACACCTCCATGTAAATAACGACCCATATCCACGTTGATAAAATCCTAAAACAAAGAGCAGTATTATTATCTTAACTATTAAAAGATCAATGATTATGCCCTGAAATAGGGTCATTACTTAAAGTACAAGTATTCCATGAATTCTTTTAATTGCTTGCTATCAGGTTCTAGCAGTTGAAAGCCAGTTATATTCACACCTCCGTGTAAATAACGACCCATATCCACGTTGATGAAATCCTAAAACAAATAGCATTATCATTAAATTATTATTATCTTAACTATTAAAATATGAATAGTTCAGCCCTGAAACAGGGTCATTACTTAAACTACAAGTATTCCATGAATTCTTTTAATTGCTTGCTCTTGGAAGCCAGTTATTTTCACACCTCCATGCAAATAATGACCCATATCCACTTTGTTAAAACCCTAAAACAAATACATTGTAGTAGCATTCTATTAATTTAATCATTTAAATATTAATGGTTAATCCATTTTAGTCTGGAGGCCCAAAAAAGGGTAACAGTCAAACAGCGCAGAGCCAGATCAGAACTCGGCGTCTAATCAGGGTCTATACTGTTTGTAATAACTACAGGGATTTCTATAAAACATAGTTATAATGAAAACTAAGCAGACACCCTGCTATTGGAAATAGACCGGCCAAAAGAAATGTGGTAGAAGACTCCACCCGAGGTAAATGGGTCAAGCACTGAAATAGGGTCATTACATAAAATCTAACTGATATGATGCGATATGCAAAAAGGCCCTTAGACCTTAATCAACATGTATATGTATGATCCGCACTCTTAACAGGTCTTCTCTGGTCATCGATACATTTACAGTGTCAACTAATTCTATACGTGAACAGCGATGAAACAGATCAGACAGCGCTGATGGGTCGTTCTTGCTGGTATATGACAGAATGGCCCTCACCATATGCTTGTAATGTAAATGAATTGTGTAATGCAACAGTTTAGGTGAAACAGCATCTGTCTTTTCAACATCTCTCAAAACATATCATTAGAACCAACAAACGTATGAGAAAATGTGAAATTTGAACTCTACCTGCCTCGTTATATTGTTATATCTCCTTTACTATTTACATCACGAAAACATACCTACATAATTTTGACCCCCTTAAACCCCACTTTTATATAGTAAAACTGGGGTTTACAGAGGTATACATTATTTTTCTTATTTCTGCTCAAAACATAAATTGTGGGTACTCGTCAGAACCGCCTCGCAGAGGCGGTTCTAACAAGTACCCACAATCTATGTTTTGAGCAGACATATAAAAAATATCAGAATTTTTATCTGAAAACTTTCAGTTTTTGGTGATGATTTTTTCAATATATTTGAATAGGCGTGTTTTCGTAATGCCCCTTTCTAACGCCTAAGTGCAACATTTATTATTAGCATATAGAGCATATATGATCGAGGTCATGAATAAAAGCTCTTTTCATTCAAAATGTAATAAAATAATGACAGTTTGTTTAAAACAATTTGAACTTCCTTATAGGACTGCTACTTATTTTTGTGGATTTTATCGATGTGTAAACTTCGGCGAATCACTCTGATTCGCAGAAGTTTACATATCGATAAAATCCACAAAAATAATAATTAATTACTTACAATTCTAATTTAGTTAAACTTAGTCATCAAAATGCTACAAAGGTTGCCAGAATGTCTAATCTTTTCTGGCTACGGTAGGAAAATAGATCCGACGGATTCCTGCCCGGACTTTATATTGAAGTGTAAAACTTTTCCTTCAACCAATCAAATTGTCTGCCTGGACTTTATTAAAGTGTAAAACTTTTCCTTCACCCAATCAAATTGTCTGCCTGGACTTTATTAAAGTGTAAAACTTTTTCTTCAACCAATCTAATTGTCTGACTGGACCTTATTTAAGTGTAAAACGTTTCCTTCAACCAATCAAATTGTCTATCTGGACTTTATTAAAGTGTAAAACTTTTCCTTCAACCAATCAAATTGTCTGCCTGGACTTTATTAAAGTGTAAAACTTTTCCTTCACCCAATCAAATTGTCTGCCTGGACTTTATTAAAGTGTAAAACTTTTTCTTCAACCAATCAAATTGTCTGCCTGGACTTTATTAATGTGTAAAACTTTTCCTTCAACCAATCGAATTGCGTGAAATGTGTATAAAGATGAGGAGTTGGAATTAGATGCATATGGTGCGTACAACAATAAAGGGCGGTTATGCCATATGTGGGCAGGTGAATTAAGTCTTGTCAAGGCATTCCTTGCCTTTTTCAGATTAAGTCAAAACTGTATAACAGAGCGATGAGCAAAGAAGGTCCTGATCAGTCTTAAGGGATGTGCACATGAACTGAGCCATCATTATTCGAATATGGTATAATCACTTCGGCCTTCGTTATTAGCAATTGGTATAAAGAGCTGGGTTTTTGCTGGTCGAATATGACATAAGAACCCTTTTCTTGATTTAAACGGTGGTTCCATTGAATAACATGTACAAGAAACTGCATAACACATTGGTACATTGATTAAGTATTGTACCCAAAGGGATTTGAAAAAAAAAAACAACAAAAAAAGAAAAAAAAACAAAAAAAAAAAAAAAAAACACTCTATATGAAATCAACTCCCATACTATTTTGAAACCCTTTTCTTGCGTTGTGTATTCACCCCATCCCCCAGTTTAAATTTGAGTCTTTACACTTGTAATATAGGTACTAAGCTTCAATGATGTGTAAAACAACAAAGCATCTTTACCCAGCTGACATTCTACTTAAATGTATATCGGTTTTATGCATAACGGTCCGACATAGAGTGAAACAGAATGCCTGTCGTGTACTTATAAAATATCTTACCATTGTTGCGACAAGATAGCGATATCCTTCTTTGTTCATGCCCACTTCAGGAATCTGCAAATGTTTTAGAAATAATTCATTATATGTTATTTGTACTAAATTCATCAGAATTAATCATCTAGGGATAAACTGTTATAAATAGGCGTTTTCCAGAATAAATATAAACGTTTGTAACTTGTTTAGAGACCTAATTCCACGCAAAAACATAGGTCACTTGAGCCAGCACATTCGAAGAGGCTACTTATCACATAGGTGACCAGCAAAGGCTCAGGCGAACCTGTGCATACACGCAGACTCACCAGAACCTTTGCTGTACGCAGACATGTAGTAAAGACATTGAGGAAGCTTCAGGCAAAAAAAAATAAAAAAATAAAAAAAAACAGAACAAAAACCAAAAAAAACCAAAAAAAAAACCTTTGCTGTTCGCAGACATATAGTAAAGACACTGAGGAAGCTTAGGCAAAGAACAAAAAAAAAACAAAAAACAAAACAAAACAAAAACAACAACAACAACAACAACAACAACAAAAACAAAAAAAAACAAACAAAAAAAAAACCCAAAACAACAAACAAACAAAAACAACGCAGGTCTGTAGGCCAAACAGCAAATAGGGAAATGTGCATGCGCATTTGAAGAACAACAAACCGGAAAACAATTAGGTCATTTTTTGTTGGGTTGGCGGCTATCTGTAGTTCCATATTGGGTCTGCTGCTGCAAGAGTATCCTCTAAGACCCTTATTTGATATAGTACGTGTTTAAATATCTGTGGTGGGCGAAGCATGCTTACCAAGTATCTGTCTGACCATTTCTAATTTTGTCTTTTTGTATATTGACTTTATGATTTTCCGAATTACGATTTCGGTATGTTGATAAGACTTGGATACACCAATAAACAGTAAGACTGGCCTGTTCAATTTTAGGATACGTACAGTAACGAATAAGGTGCCCGAATATTTCGAGTAAACGCGGTAGTTTTATTATATGAGCCAGCGCATGACAAAACCAACAAAATGGCATGTGCGCCCAGCGAAGACTCAGGTCAGCCTGGGCATCCGCCCAGTCTGATCAGAGTCTTCGCTGTTCGCATGAAGAAAGCTTGGGTCCAGCGACTCTGATCAGACTGGGCGGATGCCCAGGCTCATATGTGTCTTGGCTGGGCGCACATGCCATTTTGTTGGTTTGTCATGTTCTGGCTCATATAAGAAAACTGTCAAGAACAAATCACCCAGTGGGTAACTAGTGGATGGTGCTCTCGACTTGCAAGTGGAAGTTCGTCGGTCCGAATCCCACAAGGGTCGAGAAAAAGTTTCAGACCATTAGTACGCCTAGCTCTGGATTGAGGAAAGAATGGACATGGGAACTCTTGTTGACAGACAGCGGCACCAAGTGTGCATGGGTGATCCATGAAAGCAAACGCCTGCACGCTACACAGTCGACAATGTTTCCGGGTGCCGCGGGTGCCCGGTAGCATTAAAAGTCTGCGCAGCAACAACAAAGAACAAACTACCTGTCGAAGAATAAGTCTATATGCCTCCTCGGACGAGAGATCAAAGACAATAATCTTGTCTAGGGTGGGATCCGTTTCCATCCTGTCAAGCTGTCTGAGTTCATCATGAGCATTCCGGATATTGTGAATCCGCCGAGGAAGAACGCTTACACGAAATGGTCGGCCACCTTCGGACATTACCCGTAGAGTACTTAGAAGCAGTTGAATATGGCGTAGTCCTGAAATTAAAAACGCACAGTCTCGTAAAGTTCTGTGCCGTTCGCCTCATTCCAAAATACGTAAAGCAAGAGGAAAACAAAATACTAGACTGGCTGATCAGGTTCGGAAGGATATTGAATACGTCCCTACAGTATCTTGGTAAATTCTTCTTATGTAAAACTGTTTTAACTCTAAATAAACCAAAACCAAATAGTCGGACAGAAAAATATACAGTGAACCCTCGTTACAACGACAGCATTTGTTCCCAAAAAATGTTGCCATTATAATCAATATGCTGTTCTAAAGAATCCTTAATGGACAGAATGATATGTAAGAAAGACCTTGTTTTATTCTTATTTCCTCACAGAACATATGTTTAGGATATTTGTTAGAATCGCCTCTCTGAGGCGATTCTAACAAATATCCAAAACATATGTTGCTTGCAGACATTATGCAATGGTTTTTGCATAATTTCTCATTAACCGTCACCTCTTGAGCAAATGTTTCGTAACATTCGAATTGTCATTATAACGAATTTTGTCGTTGTATCGAGTGTCGGTATAAAGAGGGCTGACTGTATGTGAAGTTACCCAGGAAATGCCACAATCACGAAGAATAGCCTTCCAGAGACACCAAAAAAAGGAGAGATAAGACTTGAGCAAGTTATATTCTAACCTATTTATGTCTGTTAACTTACCAAGCTCACACTTGCGTTCCTTAACCCATTTTATGTCGTGTGGACTCTTCTACCATTACTCTTTAGACAAGTTCATTTCGTATATAGCCGGCCTCGGTGGCTCACCTGGATGCGCGTTCGACTGGTGAACAGGAGGTTGCGGGTTTGAACCCCGCTGGGTCGGCAATATTCTTTCGTGGAGATTGATCATGAAATATTTTCTGTGGTCGTCCTCTCCCTTCCGCCCATTCAAGAAGGGATATTTCAGTTTCTGGCGAAAGAATGTGCACGATACTGGTAATCGCTTAGAGGACTAAACCTGCCTAGTAAAAGTTTGGTTGAGTAAACTGACCGCACTAGACATGACCCACTGGGTTGACTGGGCCGTAAAACCTTAACACAAACGAACGATATCGTATATAAGGGGTGTCTGTTTGGTTGTTATTAATATCATGTTTTGCAGAAATTTCTGAAATTAATGCAAACAGTGTGGACACTGATCAGACGCCGCGTTCTGCGTATATCGTCTGCGGCGTCTGATCTGGGTCTACACCGTTTGCCAATGTCCTTTTTATGGAACGCTAGGCTTAAAAGAGTTAATGAAAGCTGGTTATGAAAGGTAGATGATATCCGGTTACGCCGTGCGCGAACAATTTCAGCGAAAATGCGTCAAAACTGACAAATCATGTTAAGTAGACATCATTTTCGAAAATCTGAGAATGTTATTCGATGTAAACAGAAACGATCATAGTGCCAACGAGTTTCTGATTGCCAGGAGATGACTTTAAGACAAGCTAAGGCTTACAGTCAGATCCTCGAAAATATTGTATTGTTATAAATTATGTTGTATTTGAAGCAATCAAAATAAAGTTTAAACCAAAACCAACGAGTTTCTGATTCAGTAGGCTAGACCAGTTCGATTGCCTGCAGAACGAAAACTACAACTTACAACGCCGATAACCAATGGCAATGCAGGTGATCTAAAGAAAAAGAAAGAAAAAAATCGTATTTCTTATAGTAAAGGGAAAGGGAAAGGAACATATCATCACGAAAACATGCCTATATAATTTTGACCCCCCCCCCGCGAAACCCCACTTTTATATAGTAAAACTGGGGTTTACAAGGGTATACATTATTTTCTTATTTCTGCTCAAAAACATAGATTGTGGGTACTCGTTAGAACCGCCTCACCGAGGCGGTTCTAACGAGTACCCACAATCTATGTTTTGAGCGGAAATATGAAAAATATCAGAATTTTTATCCGAAAATTTTCATTTTTTGGTCAAATATATTTGAATAGGCGTGTTTTCGTAATGTGCTGCACATCCACAAATTATGATTTAGCTGTCAGTGTCAAATGCTTTACTTAGTGTACGAAATCAGAATGAACATGAAAAAAAGGCTGTAGTCAGCACCAGCTTACAGATACGACACATGTCCCACATAATTATTGGTTCTTATTACCCTTTAATACTTTCTCGTGTTTTATTATTGATATTACTAGTTGATTCATACGTTTTCAAGAAACAGAAATGCTTTTCTAAATTAGTTGTCTCGCCAAAATATAAGGCAACCCAGGTGCACGAATGGCGCAATAAGTATGCAAGGGTCCACGGACCTTTCAGGCGCGTAATAAAGCTTTATTTTTCTACAAGACTTTTGCACTCTGTGTGACTTCTTTTGGAAAATTCAAAAAATTCATCAGGTGTAAATAAATACAAGTTATTGTTGTAGTTACTGTTCGTTTTATAAAGTTTTGTGAGACTGTCGTATTTAAAGCATTCTTTATTATGTCTAAATAAATGCGCCTTGTGCTAGTAATTTCCTGAAGATTGTTACAACAATACATATTAACACTTTCTTCACAATTTTCATTGGAAAATCAGTATGCTCTTTCGAAATATTTGTTAATGCAATCAGATGTGTGAGGGTTTTAGTTTACTTTGTGACATATGTAGTGTGTGTATTTTTTTCTCATTTTGCATGTATTTTGTACTTTGTGGTATTTCATTAGGTACATTTTCATAACATCGGTGGCACGTACAGTCGACTCTCGTTATCTCGAAGCCCTAGGGACTCTCTGAAATACGAGATATCCGTACCCCGACATATCAGATTTGCAGAATTTAGGAAATAATAACTCGAACAACCACATTTCACAAATGAATATGTAATTTGTCTCCTGAAGTTAGAGATATATTGAAAATATTGTGGAAAAAACGAGAAATTGCTAGGAGCAATTTCTCCTCTTTTCCACAATGTTTTGTTACTTGTTGTTAGATTTCCACGTTAAAGCAGGGACCAGACTTACAGTTCGAGATAAGCGGTTATTCGAGAAAAGCGAAGTCGAGATAACGAAAATTGACTGTAGTTATAAATATTTGGAGTTAACGTTAACCCGCGGTCCTTTTACGGTCTCCACGCACACATTTAACCCTTGTCCTGCTGAATAAATTAAGATGCCACGCCCACTTTTAATTTTCAGTCAATCACGTAATTTGATCCAGATTGTTGACATATATTCATGTACTGAATGGCAAACAGTGCAGATTTCTTCAGAAGCCAACTGATCTGGATCTGCACTGTTTGCAAAAGCAGAGTATATCCGGATTCAGCAGAATAAGTTTTAACGATAGATTCTGCGGTCACAAACTATTCTGAAATTGGGATCTTTTGGAAATACAACCCGAAACAAAAGTAGAAAACAGCAGACTCGGTTTGACTTTTCATGGGGAATTGAAATATGCAAAATCTTAGCAGCTTTAAGTAGAACTCTATTTTCAAATATAATGCAAAGAGCCCAATAGGCCCAAAAAAGACATTAACTTTCGGCGGGCCGGCCCTGCCATCACTGGACTTTGACAGGATGGTGCTTGAGGCGTTTTTTTTATCATTTATCCCAATGTTTCTTTCTATTCCCCCTCCCACCCCCCACATATCTGAGAAATAGCTCGACATCATTGAAATATTGTTGACAGGGCATTTAACGCTCTCAGCCCTTTGTTTCTAAGTTTGGACTATTTCGCCTTTGGATTTTGACATGTCCATTAATAAAATTAGGGTTGTCAACACATAAACAAAACTGAACGGCAAACAGTGTAGATCCGGATGAGACGGCTCGTTATGAGACGTCTCATCGGGACCTACACTGCTTGCAAAGGTATTTGTTTTTTGTCTGCAGGGATGAAAGAGTTAAAACCTCTCAATTCAAAATCAAAATCACACAGGACCATATTATTCAATACTATAGGCACCACTGAGCACATATTGAAATGTAGGGCGACGTGTTATGGTCTTCATCCAAACATTTAACGACAGTTGCTGCGATCACGAAATATTCAAATAACGGATAGTCTTTGGGAAAAATGTGGATGAACAATGCACACACTTATTCTACATTATCCATTTTTTCCTAGATAGTCGGACTTCAGTTTGGTACCATCGTTGTTCGAGCCATTACGGGTTAATCATAATGCCGCATCTGGGAGGGGAGGAGGGTGCGGGGGGGGGGGGGGGAAGCAGAGGGAGGGTGTGGGGAAGGCAAATGGTGGTAATTTAGGGATATCATTTCGGTCGTCTACGAGGGTCCTGCAAAAAGTTTTGTCACTGGGTTCGTATTACTTCAGTGCTACGTTTTATCAAATATATTTTTATTACAAACCTTCAAAGTACTCCCCCTTTACTGAAACACATTTTTGTAACCTTTTACCCAGTCGCGAAAAGCAGATAAATAGTCTTCTTTTGGTATCTGTTGGAGACACTGATAAATAGCGCTGCCAAGAGAACTTCTAGACGTATACCTATTTCCAGAAAGCATTTTCTTAAGCCTTGGAAATAAAAAGAAGTCACAGGGACTCAGGTCAGGTGAATAAGGTGGATAGTTTAAAACTTTCACCTTTTCAGAAGCCAAAAAGGACTTAACAACCTCACACTTATGAGAGGAGGCGTTGTCATGTAAAAGGTGGACTCCTGACCATCCTTTGCTTGGTCGTTTGTTATTGTAACAAGTAAATTGGTCAGTGTTTATGACTGCATCTATTTCAATTTGAAATAACTCGGTCAGTTGGAAAGCAATTTGCACGAAATAAACGGGTATCGTTAGCTATTCAACACACCATTTAAGTGCAGTGAAGCATTTTAAAATATACCTGGGATAAAACTTAGGAAGCCTATTAGTGACAGAACTTTTTGCACGATCCTCGTATAAAAGAATGGTATGCTGAGTGTACTCATTAGAATCGCTTCGATGAGTAATTCTAATGGGTACGCACAACATACATTTTCATGATAAATTAAGAAGATATCCCTAAATATTTGTTTTCTTGAGCCATCAGAATAATTATCTAGAAACTCAAAAATGAGTTCGAATTAGCCATGTTTAATGAGCTATTGGTGTTCGATTTTTTGACGTTTTACTGTACATGTGTATCTTCATTATTTTATTCTAGCTATCATTTTGACACTGACAATGAGGTTCACTACCATTACGAAAACATGCCTATACAAATATATTGGAAATTTCACCACCAAAAAACTCAAGATTTTTCCGATAAAAATTCTGTTATTTTTCTTATTTCTGCTCAAAACATAGATTGTGGGTACTCGTTAGAACCGCCTCGCCGAGGCGGTTCTAACGAGTACCCACAGTCTTTGTTTTGAGCAGAAATAAGAAAAATGGGCGAGGAGGTTCTAACGAGTACCCACAATCTTTGTTTTGAGCAGAAATAAGAAAAATAATGTATACCCCTGTAAACCCCAGTTTTACTATATAAAGGTGGGGTATAAAGGGGGTCAAAATTATATAGGTATGTTTTTGTGAGGTTTCTGGCATGTCCGAATGCGTTTGGCTGTTCTTCCAACAAAGCCATAGCCTCCTATAATAATGTTCAATGGTTTCATTTATTATGTGTTTATCTGATTTTTATTACATTAATCAGTTTATGAAGAGCGAACTCTTCTACATGTACTCTTTTGGCCGATCAATTTCAAAATGAGGGGGTGTCTAGCTGGGTTTATTATAACCATATTTTATAGAAATTACTGTATTTACTGCAATCAGTGTAGACCCTGATCAGACACCGCGTTCTGCGGCTTCTGATTGGGGTCGATAATGTTTCCCAATGTCCATTCACAGGGACGCTAGGCATAAATAGGTTAATCTCACATAAATTGCTAAAAAATGCCCTTCTGAATTTGGGTCTATTCTTAAGGAAAGAATTAACTCCCAGTGGTGCTGCCGAAAAGTTAATCACAGAAAAACGCTTATTACCAGTGAACATGCCAACTGATAACTTACAGCCAATAGAAAATGCAAACTTACCTTCATCGGAATCATATAGATAATGAATTTTTCGCCAGTCGAAATGCACAATCATGTCTATTATTGCAAAGGTAAACTCAGGTTTCATGTGGATTTCATAGGTGGCGCCCGGATTCATTGTTGAAGATGGTGTGCTAGGAGACAAGAAAGGCATATGGAATGTTCTAGTAAATGATTGGACAATATCTAGTGACGTCATGTCTTTGACACCGTAGAACAGAAAAACTCCACCAGCCATGCGTTCACAAACTGAAAATAGAAAATTGGAATAATATAATTGCATATCACAATATTCAAAATTAACCTTAAATTGACAGTTACAACTGCAGCAGACGACATTGTAGTTTTATTTTTATTATTCTGAGGAAATAAGGTTTCACATTTCATGTCAATTGACTTCCAAACAGACTAGTCCTGTTAAACGTAAGGCTTACTTTCTCCGAAAAATAAAAATATTTTAGAATGTCGTCAGCAACAATTTTAAAAGAGGCTTTAACGGTTAAGCTATTCCTTGCCATTTTGCTTTCTCACACACACCGGCTTAAAAATTGGCAACCAACATTAACCTTTATCACTCTTTGAGTAAATACAGCAGACGGCAAATTGATGAATTTTCTCTCTTTTTTCCAATCGAAAAGGATTTGACATTTCATGCAAATTGTCTACATTGGTGACATTGGTTTAAACATATGTTATTTCACAAAGTATACAAAGGTACAAAAAATAATGCTGTGATAATACAGTTGACTCTCGTTATCTCGACCTCGCTTATCTCGAATAACCGCTTATCTCGAAGTGAAAATCTGGTCCCTGCCTATACATGACAACCTAACAACAGATGGAAAATATTGTAGAAAGAGGAGACCTAAGGAGCAATTTCTCCTCTTTTCCACAATATTTTCAATATATCTCTAACTTCAAAAGTCCATTTACCTTTCAGTTTGTTAAATGTGGTTAATCAAATTATTTTTTCCTCAATTCTACAAACCTGATATGTCGAACTACGGATATCTCGAAGTATTTCAGAGAGTCCCTTGGGATTCGAGATAACGAGAGTCGACTGTACATAATAAAGGATCAGATCGAAAGCGAATGGTACTTATTAAGCTCTTCTCCTTAACTCATTTGGCGCCAAATTACAGACTACATTTGCCGTCTGCCTTTTTTTCTTAACAAACTATCGATAGGAAAAAAATTTATATGTAAAGTTGACAGACTGAATGTCAAACAGCATAGATCCTGATGAGACGTCTCATCTGGATCTAAGCTGTTTGCAAAAGCCAATATCATGTATTATCGCCTATGGCAGTGAAAGAGTTAATAATAACAACTGTAAAAAGAAGGCGAAGACCATAGGCAAGTGATACTCTGAATTAATGGAACTGTGTCTTAATAACGCAGTCAAGCAAACATTATAAATTAAATTGTCAATCAATTTCAATTACTGAGGTTACTGTATCAGAAGCAAAAGGTTAAGAAAAACAGCAACAGAGAACAGTTTGCATTCAATGTCAATGTTTTGTTTTCTTGGAAAATGAATTAAATATTTTAAAATGTCGTCTACTGAATATTTTTATCATTCGAGCATGCTAAGCGTTAAATGTTACAATGTTTCTTGTAAGGCTGGCACGATTAATCAGATAATCGATTAATTGATCGATAAATTCCACAAAAATGATTATCATTACTGATTTGCTAATGATCGAGCATTTGATTTCTGTATTTCTGTGTTTGTTACTTTACTGTATTTACCCTTAGTATTCAGACACCAAAACTCCTTACCATACTTAATCTAAACTTTGAACAAGTACAATTTACTACCCATTGTTGTATCTAAAAATAACTGGATGGGTGGCAAACAGTGTAGACCCTGATGAGACGCCGCATCTCATCAGGGTCTACACTGTTTGCTCAGACCTGGCTGACCGAATATATGCAATAAAGTATAACATGTGGCAAGAGTCATGCTCAGACAGGTAAAATTATGACCAAATCTCCAGTGATTACTAATCACAATGGCAGGACTAATAATCGATTATCTTTTCAGCTCCGATTAGCCAGCCTTAGTTCCTTGCCACCTTGCTGTCCAATACGCATGGGCTTCAAACTCGGTCACTAACATTCAAATTATTTCTTCTTTGCGCAGAAATGGTTTAAAAACACCAAATATATATATATATATATATATATATATATATATATATATATATATATATATATATATATATATATATATATATATATAGTTCAACTAAATACATTTGTAAATGCCGCAAAACTTGAGTATAGGTTATACTACTTTTTGTGCGAAAGCATGTTCAGTGGTGTTGAAAGCCACTAACACAGGAAACAATTGATGGTAAAGAAAAATGAGAAATTAATTTGTCATGAAAACAACAAGGAATTCTATAATAACTAGTCATTCATACTGTGTGGCACGGATATCAGTTGTAAAAGAATAATTCTTACAGCGCCAAACACAACAGCTGTAGACGAGGACTGTAGACGACATATTAATGTGTGTGTGTGTGTGTGTGTGTGTGTGTGTGTGTGTGTGTGTGTGTGTGTTTTCAAAGAAAATAAGGCTTGACATTTCATTTGAGTCATCTGCTATACAGATGATTCATATAAAATGCCAAGCCTTGTTTTCACTAAAAAGTAATAATAATACTGAGAATAAAAATAGAATGTCGCCTGCTGCAATTTTCTTTGGCACTTTAAGGATTCAGTCAGATACTCTAATTGATTCTTAGAATCTCTAAGAAATACAAAGAATAAATAAATTCGCTTTCATTAAAATGTTTTTTGTCAGAAAAAATCAAAAGCAATTCAGATTTATTACAAAATTTAAATCAGGACTACGACATAAGTATTTTCATTAAAATGCTTTCTTTCATTTTAAACACGCTACACTCGAAAAGGTAGTACGATTCATCATCTAACTCATTAATCTTTACCGCTCTCTGGGTTAATTCAGCAGACGACAAACTAATAATAGTTTTCTTATTTTTTCCCGGAAATAGGCTTTGGCATTTCTTGCAAATTGTCTGCCTAGCAGAAGAGGGTTATTACCATACAGTTTCATGTATTGTAGGATTTGGGAAAGACCTTCCATTTGCGAAGAATCAAAAAAGACCAATGCTGTTTCCATTTTGCATTTGCTTTCTACAATAGCCAAAGTTTGTTAGAAAGAGCACATATCTGATTGTTTGCGAGGAAGCACATAATATTCTGGATTAACACTGATATTGCAAAAAAAGATATGTTTTCGCGTGACACATAACTCCAGATAAGTTGGGATATAAGGATATTTTTTGTTATTTCTCCATAAAAAACATATGCTGTGAGTACTCATTAGAAGCGCCTCAGTGAGGCGCTTCTAATAAGCACCACAACATGTATTTTGCGGTGAAATAAGAAAAATATCATCAACTTTGGTTGAAAAAAGGGCCTTATCTGGATCTATGGTGATATGACAGGTATATTCTCCCAGAGAAATTATTCCGCCATTTATCAAAAACAAGGAAAAATAATTTAGATTTATGCGCGCCCTGTTGGCCACCTAACTGATTCCATCCAAGTTTTATCAGCAATAATTCATCAGCAAATTAATGGAGAAAAATTCATCCATCAATTCTGATTATAGATACCGAATAATAGATGACGGCTTGAGAAAAAGATGAACTTGCGTGAACCGAATTAGGTAATGGAATTATACGACAGCTTGCTGAAGATATTCGTGCCTACGTGGGATAGCAAACTGTTTATCTTCACTACAGCTTGTGTTAGGGCCGAACGTCTCTGCAGTGTCAGCTATAGTATAGTTTAAATTTGCTGATCCTTTGTTATCATTGCGCCTATTGTGGTTTATATTTTCTGATCCTTTGTGACCACTGGGCCTACTGTGGCTTATATTTTATGATCTTTTGTGATCATTCAGCCTTTTGTGGCTTATATTTTCTGTTCCTTTGTGAGCATTGAGCCTATTGTGGCTTATATTTTCTGTTCCTTTGTGACCATTGAGCCTATTGTGGCTTATATTTTCTTATCCTCTGTGACCATTGAGCCTGTTGTGGCTTATATTTTCTGATCCCTTGTGACCATTGAGCCTATTGTGGCTAATAGGTTCTGATCCTTCGTCACCATTAACTCTATTGAGACTTATAGATCTTTTGCGACCATTAAGCATATTGTGGCTTATATTTTCTGAGCCTTTGTGACAATTTAGTATATTGTGGCTTATATATTCTGTTCCTTTATGACAATTAAGCATATTGTGGCTTATATTTTTTGTACCTTTGTGGCCACTGAGCTTATTGTGGCTTATATTTTCTGTTCCTTTGTGGCCATTGAGCCTGTTGTGGCTTATATCTTCTGTTCCTTTATGACAATTAAGCATATTGTGGCTTATTTTTTCTGTTCCTCTGTGACCATTGAGCCTATTGTGGCTTATATTTTCTGTTCCTTTGTGACTATTTAGCTTATTGTAGCTTATATTGTCTGAGCCTTTGTGACCATTGAGCCTATTGCAGCTTATATTTTATGTTCCTTTGTGACCATCGAACATAATGTGGCATATATTTTCTAATCCTTTGTGACCACTGAGCCTATTGTGGCTTATATTTTCTGATCCTTTGTGACCATTGAGCCTATCGAGGGTTATATTTTTTGTCCCTTTTTGACCATTGATCATATTGTGGCTTATAATTTCTGATCCTTTGTGATATTCAGCCTGTTGTGACTTCTATTTTCTGATCCTTTGTGACCATTGAGCCTATTGTGGCTAATAGGTTCTGATCCTTTGTCACCATTAACTCTATTGTGGCTTATATTTTCTGATCCTTTCTGACCATTGAGCCAATTGTGGCTTATATTTTCTGATCCTTTGTGAACATTGAGTCTATTCTGGCTGAAATTTTCTGATCCTTTGTCACCATTTACTATATTGGGGCTTATATTTTCTATTCCTTTGTGACCATTCACTCTATTGGGGCTAATATTTTCTGATCTTTGTAACCATTCACTCTTGTGGCTTATATTTTCTGTTCGTTTGTGACCATTGAGCCTAGTGTGGCTTATATTTTCTGTTCCTTTGAAACCATTAAGCCTATTGTGGCTTATATATTTTCTTTTCCTTTGTGACCATTAAACCTGTTGTGGCTTATATTTTCTGATTCTTTGTGACCATTGAGCCTATTGTGGATTATAATTTCTGTTCCTTTGTAACTATTGAGCATATTGTGGCTTTTATTTTCTATTCCTTTGTGACCATTAAGACTATTGTGGCTTATGTTTTCTGATCCTTTGTGACTACTGAGCCTATTGTGGCTTATACTTTCTGATCCTTGTGACCAGTGAGCATATTGTGGCTTATAACTTCTGATCCTTTGTGATCATTTTGTTGTCACCGAGCTATTGCAGTTATTATTTTCTAATCCTTTGTTATCACTAAGCCTATGACGGGATTTTTGAAAATTTATGAAGGTCACTGATGAGACATTTTAGCTAGTCTGCCCCATAAATATTGACTCTTCAGCTGTTTCAGTTTTATGAGTGTGTTGATTGCTTTCAAAGGTCATTGTTTTTAGAATATATTTATTTTGTTCACGAGTCAGGTGAGGATTTGATCTGAAGGGTTGGGGCGGGGTAGAGGTAAGGGACTATTAAAACCTAACTAATAAATGTGCATCTACATATAAAAAACGACCAGGTAGACCCAGATCAGCTTGTTCATCCACGCATTCAGATCAGTGTCTGTGTGGTTCGCTATAGAATATTTACAATCCATATATCTTGTCTAGGTATTGATCATGAAATATTTTCTACGGTCATTCTCTCCCTTCCGCTGATTCAAGAAGGGCAATTGTCAGTTTCTGGCGAAAGAATGTGCACAATACTGGTTAACCACTTAGTGGACTAAGCCTGCCCAGTAAACGTATGGTTAGGTAAACTGACCGCGCTCGACATGACCCCACTGGGTTGACTGGGCCGAAAAACCTCACCACAAACAATCATGTCTAGGTAACCAGCATATGCACAGGCTGATCTGAGTGTACGCTATTCCAATATCTCAAAAGATCGTTTTCTGTTTGGGGAAGTGCGGGGGGGGGGGGGGGTGCAGGGGGGAGGGGGGAAGGGGTGGCATATTGTGACGGTAAAAACCTCTTGGTAAATATGTAATAATCCTTAAATACAGGGTCTCATAAAAAAACAATTCAATTTCACACCTACAGATACATAGATGATGTATTATCTCTGAATAATTCAGAGTTTTTACAGTACCATGAATTCTTCCCCGTGAACTTGAAAGTAGAGAAACATCTGAGACGATAACCTCTTCCTCATATTTGGATTTATATATCTATATCAACAATGGAAAGCTCACTACTAGGCTTTACAACAAACGGGATGACTTCAACTTTCCCATAGTTATTTTTCCGCTTCTGAGCAGCAGTATTTCTTCTGCTCCAGCAAACGGTGTTTACGTTTCACAATTAATACGTTATGCTAGAGCCTGCTCTGACTATCAGGGCCCAGTTGTTCAAAGCTAACGATGTCGTTAGTTAACGATTCGTTAAAATTTACATTGAGTGATACGCAAATATACTGAAATTTTTTGCTGAAAACATGTGAGTAGCTTTTGCAGTGCAAAAGCTACTCACATTTTTTTCAGCAAAAAGTATCAGAATATTGTGTATTGAATCCGCTAAAACAGTTAACGAAATGACCCTTAACGAGCTCGTTAAGCTAACGACGCTTTGAACAACTGGGCCCAGGACTTTATCGAACGAGGAAGACTGCTCACTACGAGACTACTGAGTCAGGGATAACATACTGGTGTCAACTTTTAGGAAATTCTAAGGGAGGCATCATGACCTTGTCAGTTCCTACAAAGTTTCCAGACTAGTTTAGGATGTTATTGTCACAGCCAAGCCATACACAGACTTTCTAAACCCCGTACATTAATTCCTTATAGGCACGGTGGGCGGACCGTGCGTACCAAGTACTGCTTACTTTCCAAGGACGCCTGATTACACCCCATTTATTTTGTATCCATGTCTGTCTGTCTGAACTTTCCTCAGTTTGCCTTTGTTTCTATCGATTGTATGATTTTCCGGAATAAAATTTTGGTATGTTGACCTCATTAATATACCATTTTTCTTGAAATAATACGTAAGATCAAAGTAATTTGTGGTATGTTATATGTTATACGTTCATTGTCCTTGCCTATGCATACGTATTAATTGTATGAGTGCATTAACTTTGTTGGAGTTACGTCTGAGCAACTATTCTATTTTATTCTATTCTATTCTAATTTTATTTGAATAAATTTATTCTATTCTATTCTGATATACTTTTCTGTTCTGGTTCTGTTCTGCGGTGTCTGAAGTCAATCTGTTTGAATTGTCGATATTTCCGAAAACTTAGTATAAATACGGTAACTGAATCTTATTTAAGGGTTAAGATTAAAAAAAAAAAAACAAAAAACAAAAAAAAAACAAAAACAGATGCACAGTTGTGTAGTACCAAACGAGCCACGTAAAGCAAAAAAGTTATTTTCGGATATGCGAAAAATGCATAGATTAAGATTATCCTGCGCATGCGAAAAGTATATATAAAGGGCATTTTGTTTTTCATTCATACTTTCTGTAGTATCCAATGATTCTGTCAGCGAACAGTAAAGGCCCTGATCAGACTGCGCGGATGCGCAGTCTGATCTGGTCCTTCACTGTCCGCATATGTTTGCAGACACGTGCCCGCCTGATGTGGCCCATTTGTGATTTTTGGATTTTTTTTTTTAAAATTGAAGATGTGGTATTGAACAAATGTGTATCTTTTTTTCCATCTTTACGCTTACACTCCTCGGTTAACCCTTTGTTAGACAACGAAGAAACTCAAACGTAATTGAATGAAAAATTGGCTGTAATTACAGCATTCAGTCAGCTCCAAGTATGTCTGGAGAAGAATTGATTAAATTTGCTGACACAATTAGGGTTGTTGGAAAGCCAGACGTCAACTAAGTCAGCCAGAAGACCGGCAATTACCATCTTTTACGACATCTCCGGGAAAGTCAAGTTTGCACGTTATTGATAGAGACGTGAAATTGCACAGTATTATCATAAATTTGTGTGAGAGTTTTTGCTTTTTACTGCATACATGATTACATGTGCCAAAAATGTTAGATTTACTTTATTCGTCTGTTAAAAGTGAATACTCTTATTCAACATTATTTCAGCAGTGCATAAGTAGCTGTCAAATTAAGCAGCAATGGACCATTATGTAAATTATTTAAGGCAGATTTTAAACTTGTTAAGTTTGCACAAAGAGTTGTGAAACATCAATGAACGTCGGCTGAGAAAACTAAACATATTTTCTTGTAAAACAAACTTTAACATTCAATAGAAATGCTCGGCACTTTCAACTTCTAAACATGAATGGATGTAGATTTTCCGCCAGTTATTACACAGGAGGCGACTTCTGCATTACGAAAACACGCCTATTCAAATATATTGAAAATTTTACCACAAAAAACTTGCAAGTTTCTGATAAAAAATCTGATATTTCTCATATTTCTGCTCTACACATAGATTATGGGTACTCGTTAGAACCGCCTCGCAACGAGTACCAACAATCTATGTTTTGAGCAGAAACAAGGAAAATAATGTATACTCCTGTAAACCCCAGTTTTAATATATAAAAGTGGGGTTTAAGGGGTCAAAATTACATATGTATGTTTTCGTGATGGTGACTTCCTGTATGCGTTGATGCACACCGATTCCCGTCTGAAAGGAGGTGTACTCTAAAACGAAATAATTTACTCGCGTTGGTCTACTCTAAACGGAAAGAATTTGCTCCCAAAGTAAGTATTTTTTTCCCTTTTAGAGTAGACCCTTTTCAGGAGAGAGGCAAAAACAATATAATGGAAGTTACAATTCTAACTTCTTGCTCACATTCTAATTTAAATGTTACGTACATGTGTATTATATTGCATGATACGGACTGTGTCTGTGTATAATATCATATAGTGCGGAGATTCCTTCGGACAGGCAGGGCTGTGCAAACAATGTTCATCCAGAACAGACGCCACAAAAAGCGGCATCTGACACTGTTTGTCATTCACTCGGCGGTAGACAGATACATAATTAAGAAGCAAATCTGGACCCTGCATACAGGGTACTTTGTACGATAAAACATTAACATGTTTATCGATTGATCAGTACAGGTAACGGTCACTAAAAAAATCATAACAGTTTTAAATCGCACAGTCAGTTTTGAATTGCCTTCCTAAATGATACCAAAAATGGTTTCTGAAACTGACAGAGCTAATTTGGGCCGCGTCAAGCGAAACAGTGCCTTCGAACATGCACAAAATTAAAAACATTCAGAGCCCACTTGTTCAAAGCGTCGTTAGCTTAACGAGCTCGTTAGTGGTCAAAATGTTAACTGTTCTAGTAAGTACAATACCAAATTCACAGGTATCTTTGTTGAAAAGATGTGAGTAGCTTTTGCAAATCACATTTTTTCAGCAAAAATATTAAATGCGTCCAACCCGAACCGCGAAGCGGTTCTGCGTGCAGATGCACTGCTATAGACTAACTATGTGACCAGTGATGTGTGTGACCACAAATGTACTGGTCCAACAAACGCTTGGGTGGTTCGGTGCTTATCTTGAAAAACAATAAGCGTTCCGTGATTTGGCAGACACTATTGACACAGCGGCGGTGCCGACAATAGCAACAAAACAGCAAATAATGCCAAGTATTCCAATTGCAGGGGGTTGAATCACGCGACTCATGACGTCAGCCTACAAAATTTGTGATCGCCGCCATTTTGAATTTTGTCTCTTCGAATTTTATTTCTATCCATTCTCAGTCTCTTTATAAGCTAAGCATGAATCGTTTTGTGCATAAGGTACACTTTGATGTAAATTGTTTGATAACACATAGACTGTACGCTCTTTTCGCGTGATAATCTGAAAAACTTCGACACAATAATGTGTTTGTTCGACCGGTTTGTAAATCATGTAAATTGTTTTTATGTTTGTCTTTCTGCTTTTAATAATGTGTAAACTCGCAAAAAAAAGGACCAAAAAGAAACAAAGACAAAAACACCATACCATCAAAAGTCTTTAGGAAAAATCCTGAAGCAGTAAAATGGATTTCAGGTAGCGAACGATAGTGTATGTCATTGTGCCTGTTACCGGCATACACTAGTTTTTGGAAAGCATGGCCCCTGCCCATCGGGGCCCGCGAAATAGATGGGCTGCCTAAAGCCTCCATGGCAGAGCTGCTAGTAACTAAGCAGGACCCGAATTCATGTGATCGGGTCGGGTAAAAGTCCCACAAATTTGGAGGCAATGTCTCTAAACCACTGAAAATTAATATTGTTGACTTGGACGTTATATAGCAATTCATGCAGTGGATTCAAAAGTCAAGCGTGGTCTGAAATCAATTCAGTTAGATCTGGTCAATCCACCTATGAAGTATGTGATGATAATTTGGACGCATGGATATAAGTAGCACCTATTAAATTCATATTAGTGTATATGCGATAGTTTTAACAATACGTTAACTAACGACATCGTTAGTTTTGAACAACTGGGTCTAGATCTTCCAGCACTGGCGCAAAATATCATCCGAGCATTTGCACTCCATTCAAACATTCTGTAGTATCCAGTGATTCTGTAAACGGACGGTGACTGCCCTGTTCAGACTATGCGGATGCGCAGGCTGATCCTGGCTTTTGCTGTCCTCATACGCCCAAAGGCACGTTTTCTCATGGCACGGCTTGTTTATCTTGCATGTAAAACAGTTTAGAAAAGTCTTTTCCTATAACCAATACGGTATTTTTCAAAAGATTCTTACAAAACCAATCACTGCAGATACATTATTACAGATTATTGTATGTAACAAAAGTTTGGAAAACAAAATCAATAAAACTGGCCCAGCATTCAGGTCGTACATGTAAACAGATGCTGAAGTAACATGCCAAAAGTTCTGTGAACTAAATTACTAAACTTCTCACTACTGTCCGTGCACATGTTTAACAATCAGATATACATTCCACCGCTGTTTCAATAATGAACATTAACGATAAACAGTGAAAAATTGTGAGGTAAAATATAATCATTTTTTTTCAAGAATAACAAACCTACATCACAGTGGCAAATATGTTACATAAAAATAGAAATTCTAGAATGCTGTAATTAAAAAGCAGAACTTAAAAAAACAATAATGCTACCTAAGTTTGTTACAAACAGTGGCGTAGCTAGACCGGAACCAATTTTATACTCATACGGAAAAAGCTAGAAACAATTCTCCCAAGTATCGCTTTTAAGATGAAATCGTTTGCTCACAGAGGGAGTAATTTCTGAGGAGCAAATTATTTCCTTCAAGAACAGTTTTTACGATAAAGGAGGGACGTATTTTTTTGACGAAAAATGTTTCGTGCAAATATTTTTATCTTATGCACATGAGCGCTGCGTTTATGCACATCTGGAAGCCGCGGTGGGCAGTTGCCATAAATGTTGGTTTACGGATCTCTGGCCTTTCTCCTTTGACTCCAGAATGTTTAATAGTGTATGCATATATGCATATGCTAAGAAATCGCAATCACCATTCTGTCTGTCTCCTTCTTTCTGTCTGTCTGTCTCTCTCTCTCTCTTACTATTATTAACAGCATTTTTTTAACTGTCCAAGCTTACAATCATAGTACTGGGCTATCGTAGTCCCTATTTCTCAGTTTGATGCAAGAAGGGAACGATTCGGTAGGCAGACTGGAAAGATCTCGGTGAGATTCCATCCTTGCATAGCTTAGTCCGGTGTTTGTTGTTAGTTTGTGGTACGGCAGTGAGTGCGCTAACATTTGAGCCGGGGCCCAGCATTTTCTACAAGATTGCATGTGTGCCCAGCGATGACTCAGATCAGCTTGCGCATACGCGCAGTCTGATCAGAGTCTTCGCAGAGCACTCTGTGGGTAGTCAAGGATCCAAAGCGTCTTAAAGCAAACAGCAAAGTCTCTGATCAGCCTGCGCTGAGGCGCAGGCTGATCTGAGTCTTCGCTGGGAGCACATGCAATCCGATAGGAAATGCTGAGCCAGGCTCATTCCTTGACATTTGCTCTAAGTAGAGACAATTAGCTGGAGCATGTCTTTTATCGTTTAGCCAGGAAACATCAAGCTCTTGACCTTCTGCAGATTGTAGACCTTTTGTCAAATATAACTGCCAATTCCGTTTGATGTATGAGTACGTATTTCTTTGCCAGAATAGATTAATGTCTGATCCCGTGTAATTGGTATTTTACTACTTATGCTGTTCTCATCCCTAAAACGTCGATGGAAAGATGTAGTGAAGAAACGGTTAGCGAATATGCAATTATGATATGACAAAGTAGCAAATCGCCAACGTCAAGTTCTATACTTTATTCAGTATGAATTAAACCAGCCATATAACATAAGCTCGGGCGACCGGTCTTAACCACAACAGTGCTCCAAGCGGGCACATGACGCATAAACAACGTCGCCTCAACGTCAATCGATGCTGAGACGACGTTGTATAGACGTAATGTGCCACAGTGCTAATGACAGACTATTTCGGAAATTAGTAAGCGTGCTCATATAGAAATAATAGTAACAGCACGCGCAATAATGCAAGCTTAACGCGCATGTAGATAAACATTTAGCCGTGGCCGAAATGTTAGAGCATTTGACATCTATGCTGAAAATTGTGGACTCGAGCCGAGTTTAGACCAACTCTCTTTCTGTTCACCCAGCAGTGTATGGGTACTTTCTGGGGATGGTTTAAGGCTGCGAAAAGAGAGGATTTGGCCCGTTTTATGTGCTGTAACACATCACACAGTGGCCTCTAAATGCTAGCATCCTTACGGCCGCAAGCGTACGGAGCATTTTTACTTTTACCTTTTTTAGCTCACCTGAGCCGAAGGCTCAGGATGAGCTATTGTGACCACTCTCCGTCCGTCGTCCGTCCTTCCGTCTGTTCACACCTTTGGACGACTTCTCCTCTGAAACCCCTGGGCCAAATTTCTTCAAACTTTATATGGAGCCTTGTATTTAAGGGGGATTGAACATTTGTAAAAATGGTAACGATCCGTAAATCAAGATGGCTCCCATAGACTTATAATGCGAAAAACTTAAAAACAATCTTCTTCTCTGAAACCACGAGGTCCACAGTTTATACTCGTATATTTTGTATGTAGCAATTTTTAGTGGTCCCCTACATAAATCCTGCCAATCAAGCCCCTGGGGTCAAAACTGGCCACGCCCCAGGGGGTCGTGAACTCCCATAGACTTATAAAAATGGGAAAAACTTAATAAAAACTTCTTCTCTGAAACCATGAGGCCCAGAGCTTATATATTAAGTATGTAGCAATGTTTAGTGGTCCCCTACATAAATCCTGCCAATCAAGCCCCTGGGGACCAAACTGGCAGCACGCCCCGGGGGTCATTAGCTCCCATAGACTTATAATGGAAAAACTTAAAAAATCTTCTTCTCTGAAACCATGGGGCCAACAGCTTACATATTTAGTATGTAGCAATGATAAGTGGTCCCCTAGATAAATCCTGCCAATCAAGCCCCTGGGACCCAAACTGGCCACACCCCAGGGGTCATTAACTTCCATAGACTTATAATGGGAAAAACTTAAAAAAATCTTCGTCTCTGAAACCATGAGGCCCAGAGTTTACATATTTAGTAAGTAAGAAATGTTTAGTGGTCCCCTACATAAATCCTGCCGATCAAGCTCCTGGGGCCCAAAGTGGCCACGCTCTAGGGGGTCATTAGCTCCGATAGACTTATAATGGGAAAAAACTAAAAAAAAAGCTCCTTCTCTGAAACCATGAGGCACACAGCTTATAAAAACTTATGACACCCATCTGTTGCATTGGTTACATCGTGATAAACAGGTAATCGCTGAATCATTTCAAATACCCGTGCTAGGCTGCATTAATTCAGAATGGCTTTCTATACTATTTTGTCTTTAACCTTTACCTCTCTAGGCTAACAGTTTTCTTATTTTTTTTTCCTCCCAGAAAACAGGTTTTGGCACTTCATGCAAATTGTCTTCTATTGAGACAATTTGCGTGAAATTTCAAATCCTGTTTTCTGGAACAAATAAGAAAATTATTTCAATATGTCTGCTGAAATTTTTATTCAAAGTGCTAAGCGATAAATGTTTTATAGTAACGACAAACATGACAAAGTGATAAGCATTAAATGTTTTATATGTAACGACGGTAAGGCGGGCTCTTTCCTCAATCAGTTTCAGTAGTCTGGCGTCTGACTTTTGCTGTCTGCGGCCTGACCTTCCATTGTCCAACTTGTGGATTTCTTTTATTCTGGCTTCGGATTACCTTTAAGCCCTGTACTTTATTTTATTGCTATTATTTGTTTTTACTGTGATGCTTCACCGATGAGGCAGACGACCCAGCGGGCACTAAATATGTATTTGCAATTTTAAGCTGTATCAGAAATAAGCGCGCCGGCGGCTTCGATCTAGTAAAACTAGTTTAACTCTTTCTCTGCCATAGGCGATAATAATAGGCTTTTGAAACGACGTAGATTAGGATCATGAGCCGTCTCATCAGGATCTACGCTGTTTGACACTTATTTCCAATTGATAGTTTTTTTGTTTTTTTTTTAGAAGACGACAAAAGTAGTCTAAAATTTGGCATCGAAAGAGTTAAGCCCCGCCCCTATTCTGAAATTTGGCACCGAAAGAGTTAAGTCCCGCCCCTAGTCTGAAATGTGGCACCGAAAGAGTTAAGCCCCGCTCCCTACCCCAGTAGTTGTTTCTGCTAACCTGACGTTTCAAGGCGGTTCCTATGTTGAAGTCCTTATTTGTTTGTATACCAGTTACTGCACTGAGTCTCGTCGTTGTTTGTTACTCATATCTTCATATTAAGATGCCTCTGGAGGGCCGTGTTTTGTGATTATGTCCCCTTCTTGTTACATGTAACTTCATTTATATTTTACTTTCACAATGAGTCACATGCACCTGTTTCATTCTTGTAGATGTCGCTGTAAAACCTGTTTTTTTATCCATTACTTTAATGCCATTTACTTACTACATGTATTTGATTCTTGTTGAATTCTGTATGATTTGTATGCGTTTGCTTCAAGTACGAGTATATTAGCCATGTACCTTTTCCAATATGTATTTTGGTTCTTGTTGCTTTTTACACACATTTTTATTTGTAATTTGGCACTATGAATTTGTTACTTTTATATTATACTTGTACCTTTCTGTCTGTGGCACGTTAAATGTCATTTACTTGTGTTTTATTCTTCCCAGCGGGAACAGGACGTTTACACAACGTCGCCAAATGTCGATGCAACGTCATGACGCTGCAACGACGTTGAGGCGACATTGTATGAACGTCATGATGTTTTATCGACGTTGAGGCGACGTTGTATAAACGTCATGTGTCCACTTTTTTATTATATGGTATGCTTGCTACAGAAAAATTATGCTTGTGCCTTTTCTGTTATTTACCATCGTTTTGCTACATATATCCAACATCTGAGCGGCACCATATAAAAGTGTGTCTTCAAGGCATACCAGACAACAAAAGCCCATATCATCTGCACAATCGCGCGGACTAATCAGGGTCTTCATAGTCCGTTTACAGAACCTTTGGATTATGTAGCATGTAACAATGCCTAGTAAAGACCCTATCTGATTGTGCAGGGGGCGGTTGGGTGAGGCAAAGGTGTCTTACGTCACCGGTGTGCCCAATTGATGTTGGCTTACAGTTGGGCAAGACCTGCTGTCCTTGCAGCAAGTAAGGGTAGAGGGGGAATGTTTTTATTTCTTCTGTTTCTTCACTTTCATTCATTTTCCTCTTTCTCCCATGTCCCTCTATTTCATCTCCTCTACTATCTCTTCCATCTCTCTTCTCCCTTTCTCTGGGAGATGACACAACACGACCCACACGGGTTGACGTGACTTAAAACCCCAACTCAATTATCCGGCTAATCTTCATCTTCAGCTTCCCTATTCGCGCATGCGCTGAAGACACCTTTGCTCGTGGCGCGACTCATTTGAATTGCATATAATCTCCAGATAAGGAACTTTATTTCAGCAGAAAAGTACTGATATTTTTCTTATTTCTCCACGAAAACATATATTGCTGTACTCATTAGAAGCGCCTCATTCCACAAAAAACACGTATGTTCTGAGTACTCATTAAAAGCGCCTCACTGAGGCGCTTCTAATGAGTACCACAACGATTTGTTTGTCATGAAGAAATGAGAGTATATTATGTGGATAACCGCCCTTATCTGGCGCTATATTGCTGCTAGGTTAAGGCAACATTACATGTATGTACTTGGACAGATATGAATCACAACATGAGAATATTTAGCTTATGATATGTACGCCCAGGAAGACTCAGATCAGCTCCTGATTCTGGGCAGTCAGCAGGGCATTTTTTATTCACCAATAAATTTTAACGTATGCTTTACAATATATTTTACAGTTCTGTAAGCGGACAAGGAAGGCCTTGATCAGACTGCGCAATGCGCAGTCTGATCAAGGCCTTCCTTGTCCGCATTAATATGATAAGGGCCCTTGTCTCATGGTCCGGCTTATATATTTTCCTATCAAACCGTGGTACGTCTAATGGCCTTCAAGATCGTTGTAGAATTCCCCCGAGCCCTTTTATAAAGTCTCTTCAATTGAACAGAATGATGGAGAAATCACAAAGACATCCAACTGACTTCTTTATATATATAAAGGAAGCCAGAAAATGGAACTTTATAAAAGGAGACAGAAAATGTTCTTTATAAAGGGAGCCAGAAATTTGTACTTTATAAAAGAAGTGAGAAAAACGATACTTCAGAAAATATAAGAACATATCAGACAGCAAGCGATTTTATTTCTATCTGTCATTACTGTTAGCAATATGTTGGTCTTGAAATGGTATAAAATAGAATAGATGTCCATGAATAGCTTCAATCACAGAAAAAAGCCTACCAATGACACCAAGAGGAAGAGCACACAAACCATTACAGACAGTACACAAACCATAAACCCGAAGAAAGTCAAAGCATTCATTTCATTACGAAAACAAGCCTATTCAAATATACTGAATATTTTACCACCGAAAAATGAAAATTTTCAGATAAAAAAATCTGATATTTTCATATTTCTGCCCAAAACATAGATTGTGGGTACTCGTTAGAATCGCCTTGGCGAGGCGGTTCTAACGAGTACTCACAATCTATGTTTTGAGCAAACATAAGAAAAATAATGTATACCCCTGTAAACCCTAGTTTTACAATATAAAATAGGGTTTAAGGGGGTCAAAATTATATAGGCATGTTTTCGTGATGTCCCTTTTCACAGTGCTTGGCAGGATCCACTAACCACAACAATAAGACAACGAACGGGAAAAACATGAAAAAAAAAAAAAAAAAAAAAAAAAAAAAAAAGCCTAGCAGAAGCGGGGATGGGGGATGGGGCGGGAGGTGGTTATATCGATTTTACTGGTGCCAAACTTTCTACCAGTCTAAAACCGGTAAACCGTGTCGATCGATTGTGCGAATGCTTGTATGGATTTCGTGGTAATCAGGGTCGTTCTGTACCTTCTCATAATGTCAGTCTGTTACAGCTATATCTTAAGAATGCTAAATAAGGCCACTAATCGTGTTTATCCCAAAATGGTTACAAACGTATATGTGAGTTACTCTGCATGACAGTCCGATCTAGATCTTCAGGTGGGGTGTGTCTATCTGAATCTGAGAGTTATTTAACGGCTATTACGCTCTGGGCAATATCAGCAGACGACAATTTGTTTAGATTTATTATTATTATTGTTGTTTTTGTTCCTGTGGTTGTTGTTGTAGAAACTAATTTAGAGACAATTTTTGCATGAAATATCAAAATCTTTTTTTCTGGGGGAAATATCCCGACTGCAGAAGGTTTTACCCAGAGTAACTTGATACAGAATATAGATATGTTAGGGTAGAAAAAATTAACCTTCACCACTCCCTTGCACAAATTCAGCAGACGACAAATTGGTTATATTTTTCTTACTTTTCTTACTTTTCATGCAAATTGTCTCCTCTGAAGGAGACAATTTGCATGACATGTCAAAACCTGTTGTCTGGGAAAAAATGTCGTCTGCTGAAATTATTACCCAACGTGCTTAGCGTTAGTTACACTTCATTCAATATTTGACTCTCAGCACTGTGACACTCAGAATGTCTTTGTAATATATCAGACACTGAAGTCAGTGCCGTCTACATCCATAAGTTTTAATCATTTTGATTTATGGCTAGATTGTCTCTTGAGGACTTTTGAGGATTCTTGAAAAGCGTGCACATGCTATCCCACAGAAATTACGGAAAACAAAAAACCTTGTCGAATTTGACAGTGAGTGGCAAGTTTTGTGCACGTCTACTATTCCTTGTTTTGTCAAGCTATCGCTCAAATGTCATCTGCAAAAGGTTTTACCCAGAATAATCTGATACGGAATACAGATATTTTAAAGCAAAACAAGCTTAAGCTTTTCCACTATCTGGACAAATCGATAGTTTTTATTTTTCCTAGGAAACACGCTTTGATATTTCATGTCTCAAAGACAGTTTGTATGAAATATCAATGCCAGTTTTCTGGAAAAAATAAGAAAAGTACATGAATTTCAAAATGTAGTCTGGTCTGCTGAAATCATTACCCATCATACTTAGCGTAAATGATCCTGTTTTCATTACTGTACTCTCAGCACTGTGACACTCATAATGTCTTTGTAATATATTAGACACTGGTTTGTTTGTTTGTTTATGTTGAGGTTTTACGACCCAGTCAATCCAATTGGGTAATGTCGAACGACCTAACCACACTTTTACTGGGCAGGCTCAGTCCTCTAAGCGGTAAACCAGTATTGTGCAAATTCTTTCGCCAGAAACTGATTACTGCCCTTCTTGAATCAGCGGAAGGGAGAGAATGACCATAGAACATATGATCAAATCTTCACAAAAGAATGTTGCCGACCGGGCGGGGGTCGAACCCGAAACCTATTCACTGCCGTCTACATCCATGAGTTTTAATCATTTTGATTTATAGCTAGATTGCCTCTTGAGGACTCTTAAACTTGCTGACACGATATGTGAGTTTAGTCTGCACCAAAACTATTTTAAATTTTGTATGTTTGGTATAAGCGTGCACGCGTTTGGTATAAATGTGCATGTGTTTGGTATAAAGGTACAAGTGTTTGGTTTGATCGTGCAAGTGTTTTGTATAAGCGTGCAAATGTTTTGTTTCATCATACAAGTGTTTGGTATAGGCGTACATGTGTTTTGTATATGCATGCAAGTGTTTATTATAAGCGTGCAAACGTCTGATATAAGCATGCAAGTGTTTGGTTTAAGCTTGCAAGTGTTTGGTATAAGCGTGCAAGTGTTTGGTTTAAGCGCGCTAGTGTTTGTATAAGCGTGCTAGTGTTTAGTATAAGCGTAGTTGTGTAATCCCTTTCTCGAATGAATGTTGGCGGAACTTTAAGTTGAATGCTCATCGAGTTTAAGAAATGAATGATCATTAGCAAAAAGGTAAGATCAGCCTATTTGCTAATAAAATGCCAATTTCATATTTGAACAATACCGTATTCAACCTAAGTTCCGCACTGTGCGTTTAAGTTTTCCAAAATTACTGAAGGAAAAAAAAACTAGTAAAATATCAAACATATAAAAGCACATTTTTTAAAGAAAGATCAGCAGTGGATTTCATGAGATGCGTATTTAGTGATGTTTATGCGATATTTTTTTTATTTTTATTTTGTTTTACAGATTTTCTGTATAAGAACACATTTCTTTATAAAAGCATATGCACTCATTTGAATTGCCTCGGCACGGTCAATTCAGTTGAGTACCAACAACATATGCTTTCGTATAGAAGTAGATAAAGTATACTAGTTGTAATCTGAACACTACGAAATTGCTTGACAGTGCGCTTGTAGGATTATGTATGGTAATTAGGTCAAATACGGTATAACGATTAATCCGTCTAAAACCAGTATCCCTGGATGATAGTTCAAGATCCTATCTCTAATACGTGAGGTGTACTTTTCCTACACCATGACCCAGTTCCGCTATACGTGATGCATGTTTAATCTAAGCTTGCACATCTGTCTCTAATGTAATAAGTACAGGAATAAAATGCTGCCAAGGGAAATATTGAAGAAACTTTTCTGGAAACGAATGCCTACAAACGGAATTGAAATGACTGAAATGAGCCGCAACGCCGGAAAACGTACTTTGACATGTGCACCCAGTGAAAATCATCAGATCAGCCTGCGCTTTCGCAAGTCAGAATCTTTACTGGGTTTATTTTGGATAGCCAAGGATGCAACGTTTCTTAATGAGGACAACGAAGGTTCTGATCAGACTGCGCGGATGCGCAGGCTGATTTGAATCTTCGTTGAACACACATGTAAGAAAGAACGTTTTCGCCCTTTGTGGCTAATGTCCTTGGTTTAGCAAGGGTAACAGCATCAGTATTTTGGCTACAAATTCATAATACTTTGGCTGCTCGACATAAACAATAAATCCTTCTATGGCATTACAGTCCAGAGAGACGCGTAAGTCAAGTTACACACTGGTAGATATTGTAGGAATGAATTCTTTTTTGTGGATTTTATCCGTGTGTAAACGCCGGCGAATTAGTCACAAACTGAATAAATCACCAAGGGTTTTTTACGCTGAGTGTGAGTGATCCGTTGCCATCAATAAAAACCATAAAAAATAAAAATCATTTCTTATGATTCTAACTCGGTCATATTTGCATTGAAAACTAAAGCAAAGTTGCCTATTTTATAAATCTGCGCAAAGATAATTGTTTCAGGATTCCCACTCAGCGGATCCATCGAAGTAAAAATGCGGTTTTGAATTTTCTCTTGACCAATCAAATCGCACTAAATTAGTATGGGCCTGTTGAGCTGGAATTTTAGGAAGGTACATACACATTACTACAAATACATGTAGTCATCTGACGCTCTGTATCTCGTTCAAGGGATGTTCCCTGATCATAGGATCACGCAAAACGCGCGCATCCCATCATGAAAAGATGCCTATATAATTTTGACCCCCTTAAACCCCAATTTTATATAGTAAAACATGGGTTTACAGGGGTATACATTACTGTTTTTGTTTCTGCTCAAAAACAGATTGTTGGTACTCGTTAGAACCATCTCAGCGAGGCGGTCCTAACGAGTATCCAAAATCTATGTCTTGAGCAAGATGATAAAAAGTCTCTGAATCTTTTATCTGAAAATTTTCATTTTTGGCGGTAAAATTTTCAGTATGCTTGAATAAGCATGCTTTCGTAATGGAGTGTGCTTCTGGGCAATGGAAATATCCACAAGACATGATACATAGCATCACCTCGTGTTACTGTTGTAATAATGAAACTCAACGGATCTTGGTTATCTGATCTGACTATGAAATTTAACTGTTTGATTTGCTTCATCATTATAACATTGTGTAGGTATATAAGAAAATATTTACATTTTCATCGCAATCGCCTTGGATGAGGCAGTCATTCTTGTTGCACAATTTCTCGATGAAAAACATTGAGACGTCATGTGATATAAGCCTCGCCTTAGGGCGGAGCGACGTCAACGTCAACCAATAACGCTGTTTGTTTACTGACATTTGTGTGACGTTGGTCACTTATCGTTGGGCTTTTCCGAAACCTCCGACAAGCTATACTAATTCCAAAATATTAGAAAACTTATACAACTTTCTGGAAAAGGCTTGGTCAATAAAAGATTAACAAAATAAAATGTAAATATAAGAATTGAAACCACACTTTTGAGGTTTCATCGAGTAATGAAAAACATTTATTACATTTTCAGCAGTGATTTACTGAGATACATGTATCTCAGTGAATTATAATCGATAATTCACCGAGTGAATTATTTCATTTCGAACGTTTTGACGTCATAACTGCTAGGCGACGTTGCTGAAGTTGTTGGTAACAACAATAACAATGGTTGACGTTTTGTGGAGAATTTGATAAAATCATGGAAATCAGACTGCAATTTTTACGTCCAATTGGCGGTTTTGAGGAAAGACCTGCGACACTAATATAAAGTATGATTTTCTCGATATTCCAGTTCTATTTTCGGGACATTGTTGTGTCTACATATTAAGCTAAGGATGATTTTTGGATTAAAGTGAAAAAAGATGGCGACTGATTTTCAAACTAAACCACGCCTCCTGAAATTCATGCACTGACTGGAACTATTTTGGTAGGAAATCATAACGGCTGAATGTGAGAATTAAAAAGTAAAACGTGAATGAAAATGTAATAAACTGTTTTTTTTTTTGTTTTTTTTTTTTTTTGTTTTTTTTTTTGATCGACTACGGGGAAATAATTCATTCGTGTTCTAAGGTATCTATGTATCTATTCCTTTAACATATGTCTCAAAATTTAGGATAAATACTGTACCTGTAATATATACACGAGGTGTCTGTTAGGCATTCTTTGAATTTATTTGTCAGTCATAAGCATACAACAGCATGCTCAGCTAGTCACTGTCAGATATATTCAGTGACTTTCCAATCATGTGTAAGACTTTAGAACATATTGAGGGAAAGCCTAACTTTGATTGGTCAGTGTCGGGTTGATGGAGTCGATCACTGCGCATGAACCTGGACGGTGTGAAAGTACACTAACTTCTATCTAAAAACGTTGGCTTGGGACTCGATGACGTCTCGAGATTAAAGTCAAGATGCGTGTGCTCACCCATTGTGTGTTTCTGAGATACATATCGTCCATAATGGCAAAGAATCTTGATGGTTAAGGGCACTGGTCTCATTCTGCTAGATTTTTCGAAGACTGCAGAAATAAATGCGTGGAGTGTCACCCGTTTCAGTTTACCATTTTCCGCCTAAAGTGAACAATTATGTAGCCTATGTATTGTTTGGCTTCTTTGATACACAGTCATCATTTGTATACATAAAGCGTACAATGGATGTTATCAAACAGTCACTCATTGTCGAGCAGGCTAGTCTCTAAACGCTTATTATTTGTAATGCAAGCATTCATTTGTATTATCAAAAAAAGTCGTATAAAAATTAAACCGACGCCAATTTTCGTTCTTTTATATGTTCTTTGTTTCCAAGGGCATGCAACCTTAATAAAATTTATTTCATTAACCCAATAAACATTCTATATAAATCTATAGCGGGCCGTTAGCGGCTCGTCAGGGTAGCTGACGGGCCGCTTACGGCCCGCTGTAGATTTATCTAGAATGCTAGCTGGGAAATGTATAAACTGTAGTTCGAAGAAGTGAATTTATATGGTTAAAAAACTGAAATCAAATATATGATAGCGCCAGATAGTGGACGTGAGTGGCTTATTCTAGCAGCCAATCTAGGTAAGGGAAAGAAACACTTTTGCAAATGGAGTAATTTCCTCCTTTTGCTCAAATGATTGTCTCCTTTGCTTAGATTGGTTAACCTTTACCACTCTCCGGGCAAATTCAGCAAACCACAAATTGATGATATTTTTCTTAGTTTTCCCATAAAATAGGATTTGATATTTCATGCAGACTATCTTCTAAGAAGACAATTTACATGAGATGCCAAAACCTATTTTCTGGGAAGAATAAGCAAAATAGTTCAAATCGTCGTCTGCTGAATTACAGTCGAACCTCGTTATCTCGAACTCGCTTATTTCGAATTACCGCTTACCTCGAAGTGAAAATCTGGTCCCTGTTTTTACATAAAACTATGACAAAAGTAACAAAATAATGTGGAAAAGAGGAGAAATTGCTCCTAAGGAGCAATTTCTCCTCTTTTCCACATTATTTTATATATATATATTTCCTACCTCAGGGGTCAAATTACATATTCATTTGTTAAATGTGGTTGTTCAATTTATTGTTTTCCTCACTCTCTCAACTCTGATATGTCGAGGTACGGATACCTCGTAGATTTTTAGTAAGTCCTTTGAAATTCGAGATAACGAGAGTCGACTGTATTTATAACCAGCTACTAAGCGTTAAAGGCGATTTTCCACCAATATCACCCATTATAAATATGTAGAAACGGGATTTACGCGATTAAGATTGTGAGGTGACTGTGTAATAATGCATTGCATCAATTCGATTCCCAAGGCAGAATGTCTAATCTCGATTTGTTTTCACAGACGGCTCTCTTTCAAACTGCACTTTTGCATATCTTTCTACATCATGACCATGCTCATACATCAATACCCATGCATGTGCCTATTTGAAGCCATGGTGGAAGGCAGAATCTCGTGATCTATGAACATGTTGTTTGCTTAAAAATTATCGAAAATGTAGCGTGGCATAATATTGTCGCCCTGGAATAAACATTTTGTCTAAACGTTTGTTGACGGCAACGCAATTCTTGTTTACGTGGAATAATGGAGGGCACCCACATGTTTTTTTTTTATTCCCATGCATCAATATTTGCAATGTCCCAAAGAAGTTGCTCGAATATGCGGTCGCAGGCCGCGCGTTCAAATACCTTCCGAGGGACCAAGCGAATGTTAACTCAATGAAACAAACATATACAATCGCTGGCCTTGCATTTTTAGTATTATTACATTTAAAAGTCTCATCGCAGTCCGAAAAATCATAAAAATAGTTGCATTTGGTACGTTGTATATAATGATGTTATTTCGCGAAAATAAGAATGACGTTGATGTCAACAAAAGTTTAGACGAAATGATTATTCCAGGTCGGCAACTTTATGTCTCATAACATTACGTAGACAAGCTACAATCCATTTTGAGATGGGGGTGGAGGGTTAACCCTCTTTTGCCCGTGGGCCACTTTCGGGTCACTATATGTTATCCGTTGGGTGCCAACAGGTCACCTCATCACGAAAACAGACCTATATAATTTTGACCCCCTTAAACCCTACCTTCATATAGTAAAACTGGGGTTTACAGGGGTATACATTATTTTTTTCTTATTTCTGCTCAAAAGCATAGATTGTGGGTACTCGTTAGAACCGCCTCGGCAAGGCGGTTCTAACGAGTACCAACAATCTATGTTTTAGGCAGAAATAAGAAAAAATATCAGAATTTTTATCTGAAAACTTGCAGGTTTTCGGTGGTGAAATTTTCAATATATTTGAATAGGCGTGTTTTCGTAATGTTTAGGCCGCCTCTTTGGGCGAATATAGTGGATCATAAGCCAAGTACAAACAGCACGTGTCCATTTGACCACGCATTTAAACAGATATAGGCATGGATATTCAGGCAAGAACTTATGCGTATACGAGTATAATGTACTAAATGCACGAATTCATTATATTTGGAGTTTTCGATGGGCCTTTGAAATGGAACCACGCAATTATGCAAGAACAGTGATCGCACATGTTTGCACACCTTTTTTTCTTTTTCTTTTTTCTTTGTCTTTTTTTTGAAGAATATACCCCTTCTCAGAAGGGGAATAATGTACCGGAAGCAATCAGGGAGTCACATAAGTTGTCAAATGTGGCGGTTAATCTACCATTTGTATCCATTCACATTTAGTATAATAGTGAACGTTATGGAAGAATTTACACAGACATTTTAAATGAAGTAACTATTCAGATGTAAACGAACTTTATTCAAGAACTTATCACAAATGTTGTGGTAAGGCAACTATTCAGGGGTAAATTAAAATGCAAGAATTTATGGCAAGCTTTGTGGCATAGCAATTATTCAGATTAAATTAAATTTATACGAGAATTTTGGCAAACTTTGTAGCATAGCGATTTTTCAGGTGAAAATGAAATTTATACGAGAATTTATGGAAGACTTTGTGGCATAGCAATTATTCAGGTTTAATTGAAGTTAAAGTCTACAATTAATCATATTGTGTAAGTGTACATGTTTCCATTTTAGTATAGGAACTACATTTTCAAGAAAAAATCGAAAATATTCCCTAAGCGCCTTTATTTTATCCTTGCAGTTTTTAGATTATAGACTGTTATGACTTAGAACTGTGTATCTGTCGTTATGTTTATCAGTAGTAACTTTGACATTTAGACATAAAACTTGGACCTTAAGAACTTAGGAAACCTTGAATGAAATTCTCCTTCTCTCACACACAGAGGCACAGACACACACACACGCACGCACGCACACACACACACACAGAGCACGCAGGCAGGTACGCACGCACACACACACAATTGTGGAAAATGAGGGTTGAATACACGTATTTATTTCACTACGGATATTACATACAATACGTTTTAATATTATATTAACAGAGAGCATCGTTTTTCAAATAACAAATTTCACGCGGAATGTATGAAAACTGTTATTGATATCAAAATTGCTTTATGTTGCTGCCCGCCAACAAAGATACATGTATCGACGAAATATCGCTGGCTGCTAATTGTTAACATCATTGTTGATGAAATATCTACATGAGCTAACATCCATATCGATGAAATATCTCTGGCCGCTTACATCAAGGTCAACGAAATATCGCGGGCCGCTAACGTCAGTGTAGATGAAATTTCGTGGGCCGCTAACGTCACTGTCGATGAAATATCTCTTGACATTAGCACTTGTGTTAATGAAATATCGTTAGCATACTATTTACAACTTTTGTACAATATTGCAGTATGCAATGCGGAAATCTCTGTTACAAACATCGCATAGAGATATATATATTCGGGACATATCCGAACAACGAAGGACTGCGCAAATTCTCATCAGCTTCTTTGCCGACTGCACGTACATTCTACAGTATCTATTGATTCTGTAAGTTGACAGTGAGGGCGTAGATCAGACTGCGTGGATGCGCAGTCTGATCTAGGCCCTCATAGTCCGCATAAGCCCAGACACATTTTGCCGTGATACAGCCATTGTCATAGAACTGCATGCAGACCATCTAAACCTCAGAGCACATACACTAGCCTGATCAGGGGCTTTGCTGTTGGCCGACTGAAGATTCTGATGTTATAGCCTGTGTTACATTAAGCAAATAACGAAGACACAGGCCATATTGCGTCAATGTGCAGGCTGGTCCAACCTTTCGTTGTTCATATTTGGACCATTGGTTCGTTTTCCCTCAGTGGATCATATATGTATATTGCCTGTCATATATGATGTATTAGTTGCTGATCGAGTTCCTCATTTGGTTTATCGCCGTGTCAAGAAATTCGACTTTATCTAAATTGTCTGCTGCATACATGCCTTGGTTCTAACGATGTACAATGGACTAGTTTACAAACGTACCGAATCGATGATTGGCTTGGCGTCTAGAGATACACAGTGCGTAAGTAGCAAGTATCAAGTTTTTCATTTAAGTTTTCAGCCCTGTAGACCAACACACAATGTAGATCCAGATCGGACAGCTTCTATCGATCTATCTCCTCAGATTAGGACTTCACTTTTTGCCATATTGATTTCGATTTTTGACAGACATTTCTAATTGCAATAGTATACGTGTCCTAAGTCAGAGACAGAAGTGTTCACTTTCAGAACATCGGCAGAATGGGGGTTGGTTTAAACAATATTTGTTTTAAAGCTCGTATAAAGTTACATCGATTAAACAGACATGTCGAATAGGATCTGACTGTAAGCTGTAATGCTTATAAATGTCATCTCCTGGAAACAAGTTCGTATACAACATAACTGAACGGCATGACTAATAATGAAAACTGCTGGACATTTTGAACAAGCAAACAAGAGAGAGAGAGAGAGAGAGAGAGAGAGAGAGAGAGAGAGAGAGAGAGAGAGAGATTTTGACCGACTGACGCCCGTGCCTAAATATGTATGGGATCAAAAGCTGTGCGTTAAATATGTAGAAGTGCCATTTAGTACGTTAGCCAACGGTTGATGACTGGGTATGCTATACAAATCTTCCAGACTTGATGATGAAATCCTGTACTTGCAAGAAAAAGGGTTTCATTTTCCTGAGATGTTAAGTTAGTTTTGCCGTGCAGAAGATCTTTAACTGAGTAACTGCGTAAATCGGCCGGTAAGTATCTTTCCCTTGCAACCGTGTAGTTAGGATAACTGAAGAGGAAATGTTGCACACTTTCAAATCCTCCACAGTGACAAGATGGGCTGGGAATGATATGTTTGCGGTAGAGATCAGAGTTTAGCGAACTCACAGGTGTCTGTATGTTTCACTTCAGGAACAATTTGAATATTGTTAAGGTTGATGCCTCTTTAGTTTCAGCCGGCAGGTTGTTCCAGGCTCGTATAGTAGCTGGAAAGAACAAATCAAGAAAGAGATTAGTATTGGCTCTGTAGTTTTGAATGTGGTCAGAGTTTCGGAGATTGTACCTAGTTGTTGTTTGTACAGTTGGAGGCACAAGGTTCATAAGATAGTTTGGAGCTGACCCATGCAGTATTTTGTAAAACGCTACAAGCTTGTGTTTGTTCCGCCTGCTTTGAAGGGACTCCCAACCCAGGTCAGAGTAAATTAAACCTATGTTACAGAGTTTTGTTGCTCCTGTTATTATTCTCGCGGCCTCGACATGTATTGCATCTAAATGCTTTTTAGTTTCCAAGGAGCAGTTGTCCCACACTATATCACTGTATTCAAGAAGGGGACGAACAAAGGCAGTGTACATTTTTTCAAGGGATTTTCTACTGACTCTGAACTTCAGAGCCCGGAGAAGATTTAAACGGATACAGGCCTTCTCAGAAATTGTTCGCACGTGATCTGCCCAGTTGCATGTATTAGAGAATGTGAGTCCTACGTGTTTGTGCGTAGAGGTTTCTTGTATCATTGTGTTGTTTAAGAAAAGAGGTGGATGATATACAAGGGTTGATTTCCTAGAAAGTGTCATAGCCATGGTCTTTTTTGCGTGGAATTCAACAAGCCAATCGACGGCCCAGGCGGAAATAGCACGTAGATCGGCATTTAGAATTCTTGCAGCTTGATCGGGGCATTCGACTATAATATACAAACTGGTGTCGTCTGCGAACAGACGAATGGAACATCCAGTGCGTTGGGCAATATCGTTGATATAAATGAGAAACAAGAGTGGGCCAAAATGGACCCTTGGGGAACTCCTTCTTCAACTGGTGCCCAGTCAAAAGTTTGACCATTTAGAACTACACGTTGCCTACGTCCTGAGAGGTAACTGGTAAACCATTTAAGAACTTGTTCTGAGCATCCTATACCTCGATGTTTGTGAAGTAAACCTTTGTGCCAGACTCTGTCGAATGCCTTACTGATGTCGCAGAAAACTGCTCGCACTTCTTTGCCATTGTCAACTGCCTCACAAAATGTGTGGTAGGTGTGTAATAATTGGTAAGTGGTGGAGTCGCCTTGGATGAAGCCAGACTGGAACGGAGTTAGTAACTTGTGAGATACAACGTAGTTATAAAGATGCTTGTAAACGCAGCGTTCCATTGTTTTACCTATGGAACTCAAGAGAGAAATAGGTCTGTAATTGCTCGGCAGTGATTTGTCATCTTTTTTATGGATCGGAGTTAAATTGGCATCTTTCCATGCGGGTGGAAAGTAACCTTGGAGTAGTGATCTATTGAAGACAATGAACAATGGATATGCTAAGAAGTCAGCGCCTTCGCGTAAAAGTCGCGGACTAATTAAATCTGGACCGCAAGCTTTGTTCACGTCCAAATGTCGCAGTACGTCGAGTATATCCTGGGTGTAGATTGTAATTGACTCGAGTGTATGCTGTGCAGGTGCGATATTGGGTAAGGGTTTATTTAGGTCGTTAACTTTAGTCTGGGATGAAAAATAAGTATTTAACAGTTCTGCTTTCTGACAGTCTGTCTGTGCTATTTCATGATTCATAGTGAGTGTGGGGATGTTGCTAGAAGATTGTCCAAGGTTTAAGAGTTGTTTGAAGGTTTTCCAAAATAATTTGGAATTACTATTTTCAGAGGACAAGAGATTATCAAGTTTATCAAAATAGTCCTTTTTTGATTTTCTTACGGCATTGTTGACTTTATTTCGTAGTTGCTTGTTTTTCGTCCAAAAGTGCATATTGTTCGTTTTCTTAAATTGATTGTAAGTGCGTTTACGTTTTCTAATCAAATTTTTAATGTGGCATGTGATCCACGGATGATCGTCTGGTTTAATTGTTACAATTTTATTGGGGATTGATTCCTCGGCAGCCTTGATTATAGTGTCGGAAATAACCTGAATATTTTGGTCGATGTTTTCGTCTTCGAGTTTTTGTAGGAGGTCGGAGTCCATTAAAATCATTCTATATTTGTCATAGTCGGCTAGTCCGTAGTTCCATATCTTACATCGAAATGATGGTGTATGCGTGCGTGTAAATTTAAGTACAGCTATCATCGGACAGTGGTACCTAATGTAGTCAGCTACGAAAGGGTCTGCGACTCCACTTGTTAGTACGTTATTATTGCTGCGTACTAGGATCAGGTTAATGGCAGATGAGGAATGCTCGGTGAAATGCGTAGGCTCGGATATAAGCTGCTTTAGATTATATTCTAACATAAGTTCCTTGATTTTGTTATTATTGTACTGGGACATATCTATGTTGAAGTCGCCCTGTGATGACGACATCGGCTATGTTAGTATTGCATGCTCTGTCTACGCTTTCTTTGATCAATTCGAAGTAGTCCTGTCCGCTGTTAGGGGGTCTATAGAACCCTCCAATCAATACCTTTTGGATTTTACCTGGATTTGGACCCAAACAGATTCAACACCGGGTAATTCCAGGTCTGATCTACGTTTGCATGATAATGAATTACGGGCGTAAACGGAAACTCCTCCACCGGGGCGACCTTGTCTGTCTGATCTGAAAGGTGGCATAAAGTGCTCGATTTGTATATCAGAACTATTAGTATTTTGATTTAGCCAGCTTTCCGAAAAAACTAGGACGTCGTATGCCTCGGCTTCGCTTCGTATAATGTCCATTTTGGGTATTAAACTTTGGATATTCAAATGCAGTATAGCTAAGTGATTGGAGAGTAGTTCAAAGGAAGTTGCTGACAGATCACTACTGTCAGCAGTGCTGCCCTCAACAGAGTATGGTCCAGGATTAGTTTCAATGTCACCGCATTGAAGTAAGAAGGACAACAACCATGTGATCAGATTAGAGACAAGTAGTAATAAGAAAGCATTACGACAGAACAAAATGTTGCATGAGGGCACATGAAAGTATTGACGCATAAAAGGTGTGCTAATGTTCTTATAAAACTCGTTGCGTCGCTAGAAAGCCAGTGTCAGACTAAATGCGGGTATATTGCGAGTGTTTGGAGAACAAGAGAGCATTAGTATCATACTAAATAGTAGCAAGTTAACCTTTTTTTGTGATAGTCGTTTCGTACAACGCAGCCTTAATGATAAAGACACACTGAAGGTACCACCAAGCCCATCTGATCTAAGTTTGCTAGGCATCATATGCTGGCTTAGTAGGAAATGTAAAAAGATCAAGACGGGTTGTAGTGGCAGCCCCAGAGCATCCTGTATTGGCACTTTGTCTAATGGACAGTACGCATGAGGTAATGTGAGAAAACGAGAGTCGCTGCTATAATTCAAGAGAGTAAAAAATAATTTCTCCATTATGGATGGAGAAAGACGAGAGTTGCTGTTATAATTTGAGAGAGTAAGATATAAATTTCTCCATTATGGGGGAAAAAATTAGAGTCGCTGCATGATTTGAGGGAGCAAAATAATTTTTTTCCATTATCGATGGAAAAAAAACTAGAGCCGCTGCCATAATTTAAGGGAGTGAAAAAAAATCCAAGCTTGCATGCCGTAGGTTTGACCCCAGGCAAAACCACTTAGATTTTTTTTTCTGATGATTATATCTTTATTATGGATAGGTAAAAGATGAGAGTCGCTGCCATAAATTCAGAGAGTAAAAATAAATCCATGTACTGCAAACTAACTTAAACAGGGTAGATCCAGATCAGACGCCATTTAGGACAGAATTGCTATAAAACATGGTTACAATAAAAACTAACCAGACACTCCTTATTCTGGACCGCTGATTCAAGAAGGTTAGTTGTCAGTTTCTGGCGAAAGAATGTGCACAATACTGGTTAACCGCTTAGAGGACTAAGCCTGCCCAGTAAACGTGTGATTAGGTAAACTGACCGCGCTCGACATGACCCCACTGGGTTGACTGGGCCGTAAAACCTCAATTCAAACCAAACCTTATACTGGAAACAAACGTGTCCAAATAATTCATGTACAAGGGTCCACTTGGCATAAATGGGTTAAAATTGAGCTATCTTTGAGTCTGCGGCACTACAAACCGTCAACTGTAATTCCTACCAATGACAATAACTGATCTGCACATGATATAGGCCGCGTTCAGAGAAAAATTCCATTCGAACATGCACAAAATTTGCAAATTCAGATCATCCTGCGCATGCGGAAAGTATCATCCGGGCATTTATACTTTGTAGTATTCAGTGATTCTGTTAGCAGACAGTAAAGGTCCTGATCGCTGCATGGATGCGCAGGCTGATCTCGGCTTTCGCTGTCCGCATATGCTAAAATCCACGTTTTCGCATGGTGCGGGCCATGCATTAATATATAATGAACTCAGTCTTGTTTATACTTGGGTGTTGTTTGTCTGACAGTTATTCACTTAGCTGTCTCAGCTGGCACGCTATATTTTTGCTAATTTCAAAGACAAGAGTTGTCGATATAGTTGTGAAAATTTTCGCCATTACACTACACTGAGTTTCATGGCATGTTAACTGAAATATTGTACCCTCTAACATACACTGAAAATCTTATTATGACTAAATTTTAATCACAGTAACTTGCTGATGATAAAACCTAGCCTCTTCCCAAACATTTACTGATAGTTTAATTATTTTTTACATTTCAAGAGTAGGCTGAATCGTTTTGTGGTTGATCCATTATGAAGCGGAGAATCAGTCGTGGACTTGTCCCCGCTCGGAACGTAAGATTTTAACAATATACTCTGATGAAGTTCAAATTAAGGAATCAAGGTACACATGCTACTTTTATGCCATTTGTAAAGAGAATTACCTCTCCTGAAAATGTATGATTTACCCTTTAAACGAATAAAGATCAAAATACACCAAAATTAGCTTCAACGTATTGACACCAGCACCAAATTCTAGCTGAGCTGAAGTGTGGCACCGACGTAATAAGTAAGCGACAGACGTTTGAAAAAAAAAAAAAAAAAAAAAAAAAAAAAAAAAAATAAATGAGTACATAAAACGTAACCCCAAAGTACTTGCCTAATTACAAATAACCCAAAACACACACACACAAACGCACGCACACACGCACTTGACTTTGTTAGGTCTCTCCCGAGTTTTAATTACAGCTGTGATGCGTGACTGAAGTATTCCACTATTGCTAAGGTTGACTGCACATTGCATGTGCCCATGTAATAACATCCCCCATACCACTGATGCAATAGTTATATGCATAGAAGATTAACTCATACCTGTATAAATCTCGCCTCGACTTCATAAGGCTAAAAAGTCAGATTAGTTAAGAAAGAGGTGCATAATAGTAGCTTAATCATATGGTATCTTATCATTATTCTGAAATGGTTGAAATACTGATGATGGCATGTCAAAACTTAACGGCATCAAATTTCTAAACTATTCAACAATACTTTCAATGATAATTTTTATCCATATGATTTAGCAAGTTTCTTCTTGTAGTGTTGCACCTTTAGGTATGTATATACATTATTATATTCCAGATAAGGTATTTTGAACATTGTCCGTGTTTATACAGGTTTGACATCCCTTGCTTAAGGAATTGACCTGCGCCACAACTCAGCTGGAACAGCTGGAACTTGTAAACAGTCTTTTGAATTAGTATGACCAGTAAACAGGTCTCAGCTAAATTGGTCCCCAGAATGTTGACAAAAGATCAGAAGAAGAGCAGGCTTGATATTTCTAATTATCTCCTGAGACTCTATGAAGATAGCCCTGAGGAATTTATGAGTCGAGTTGTGACCCTTAAGCCAAAACGCAGAGTGTGCAATGGAAGCACACTGGCTCATCCCTCCTAAGAAATAGGTGATGACCTCTATGTTTTGAGATAGTCATGTGTTAGCATGGTGGATTATCTTGAGGAAGGTCGCACGATAAATCATCACGAAAACACGCCTATATAGTTTTGACCCCCTTAAACCCCACTTTTATATAGTAAAACTGGAGTTTACAGGGGATACATTATTTTTCTTATTTCTGCTAAAAAACAGATTGTGGGTACTCGTTAGAACCGCCTCGTCGAGGCGGTTCTAACGAATACCCACAATCTATGTTTTGAGCAGAAATATGAAAAATATCAGAAATTTTTATCTGATAATTTTCAGTTTTTGGTGGAAAAATTTTCAGTGTATTTAAATAGGCGTGTTTTCGTAATGGGTGCATATTATGCAGAAGAACTATGGCATCTGCGTCAGGAGATTGTGAAGAAGAGGAAACTTGAGATGTTCTGCTCTTGCTAGATAATGCACCAGTCCATACTTCTCAAGTTGCTGTGACTGCTGCGACTAAATGCAGTTTTGAGGCCCTTATCATCCCCTATATTCTCCAGATATAACCCCCTTCGGACTTCTGTCTGTTTCCAAATCTGAAAACTAACCTTCGTGATAGGAATTTTGGAAGCAATGAAGGCGTCATAGACGATGTTGATGAGTACTCTAGGAACGAGCAATACAGCGTTGGAGAAAGTGCATCGAGGCAAATGGGGATTATATTGAGAAATAATGACACAATTTCTGCTCTTGATCATTCTCAAAGTACAGGGGCTGAGAACGTTTTTATCTCCCCTTGTACCTTGTTATAGCATTTGCAAAAAATGTTGTTTCCCTACATGTGGCGTGTTTACCCCAACGTGTTCAGTGTGTTTATGTAAACCCAAATTTCGAAACAAACTTCCTTTTTCTATTATGATCCGTTTGTCTACCCGTTTACGAGGGATGTTCGAAATGAATTGCTTATTGTCCTCTAGCTCGATATCCACGTGGGGCACGATAAAAACCAATACGTATCTGTATAGGGTTATTCAATATCTACATAATGGTGTATAAATGTACATGTTAGACTAAGTGTAAGACATAAAATTTGCCATTTGAATACACGCAGTCATTGACCACTGCAGTAAAAATGGTTGGTAGAAGCGTCGACAAAAAAGATGAAATACGGGCTTACATCAAAGCTCGCTCAAAACTTGGTTGTTCTTTGAAGAAGCTGATGACTGAAATTTCTACTGCTTTTGGACCTTCTTGTGTGTCTTATGACACAGTTCGGCGGTGGAAAAAGAAGTTTGAGTCTGGTGTAGAGTCCATCAAAAATGCACCGAAATCAGGTAGGCCAAAATCTGCATCTAGTAAAAAAATCGTGTCCAAAATAAAGGAAATCATTGAAGGAGATGCCAGATTTACAGTGCATGATATTGCACGAAAGGTAGGCATATCACTATCAACGGTTCACCTTATTTTGAAGAAGCATTTGGAAGTCAGAAAGATTTCTGCTAGATGGGTGCCACATCTGTTGACTGACGAGCAAAAGAGGCAGCGGGTTAAAGTGACCAAAAAGCTGCTTCAAATGTTTCCAAAATATGACAAAAAGCAGTTTGCCAATGTCGTCACAGGTGATGAAACCTGGGTCCATTATTTTGAGCCCGTCAGAAAGGTTAGCAATAAGATCTGGGCCACTAAACACAGCAAACGCCCAATAATTGCCAAACGTTCTTTGAGTACAAAGAAGGTTTTGTATGCAATCTTCTTCTCTGGTGAAGGAGTCGCAATAAAAGTGCCAAGGAAAAATGGCAAAAGCATCACCGGAAAGTACTACATAGACGTAGTACTGAAGAAACTGAAAAAGTATTATCAGAAACGACGCCCTGCCACTGGTTTTAAACATGTCCGTCTTCTACATGACAATGCCCCAGCTCATATCTCCGCAATAGTTACGGCGTTTTTGAAGAAAGAAAAAGTAACTGTTTTGCCTCACCCCCCGTATTCCCCAGACCTTGCCTCATGTGATTTCTTTTTGTTTCCGAAATTGAAAGCATTCCTTGCTGTGCGGAAATACCAGTCCCGACAGGCATTTGGATCTGCCATTCATCAGTACCTTATTACTGTGCCCAAATCAGCGTACCGTGACGCCTTCAAGAAGTGGATACATCGGCTGAAACTTTGCATTTCTAGCCACGGGAGTACTTCGAGGGCATGAAATGAGTCCTTTTGGGCTAAATTGAAATTTGAAGTCTCCAGATAGAAATAAGCAATTCATTTCGAACATCCCTCGTATGTGCCTAAAAGTGGTGGCTGAATGTTATGTAAACAGTGTAGATTCTGATCTGACGTACTTTTGGGTATGGACACTATTTGTATGTCCGCAAAGTATTTCGTCCAAGTACACATTTTAACAGTGTACCTGAAAACAACTACTGCTTGTATACGAGCAAAATGCTTCTCTTTGAGAAAGTACAATTTAATCGCATTCATTGGCATTCTATCAGCTGCAAAATATTAATTTAAAAACGTTTTGAATTACTACAGTCAAAATAGGTATTGTGCATTTACTTATCGTCTGGATGAAAAGCAATTAACCTTTTCCACTATCCGGACTAATTCAGCAGACGACAAGCTGATGATATTTTTTTTTCTTATTTTCCCAGAAAACTAGCTGAGACATTTCATGCAAATTGTCATCTTAGGAGACAATTCGTATGAAAGCCAAAGCCTATTTTCTGGAGACAATAAGAAAAAATATTTCAAATGTCGCCTGCTGAAATTATTAGCCAGCATGCAAAGCGTTCACGTCTACTGCACATTATTCATATCTATCCGCTATTACTCTTTGATTAATGCCTTATTCATTCTCGAGAAAGATAATTAGACTGGTAAAATATAGTGATTGGTATTTCTATGAAGCTTCTGAATCTTTGTGTGAAAGTTTTAAGGCAGAATGATAATTACGAAATGATAAAAATATGGAACAAGTAGAAAAGAACCATACTGTTAGAGTCTTGGATTTACATGATTTGGAGAAAAATGTATCTGTAGATTACAGATATTTTCTGAAGACAAACTTTGGATCGTGTCACAATAATAGTAATAATAATAATATCAATAATAAATAGTCTGCCACTATATTTAGCACTTTTGTATAGAAGCATTCATTATAACAACAAAATTCTTTAAAACGTCATCATAACATCTTCAGATACTCGCCAGTGTCACATACATTCTCTAGTTTAACTGATTAACATACTGGCGAAAAAATGTTGGCATTGTAAGGAGGATCCAACTTTCTCGACTTTGTTTGTAAAATTTCTACGCATTAGTGAGGTCAGCATTACCAACGCTGGGAACTATTTCATTTAGCTCAAAATACCAAACCGTTTTTTTTTTCTTTATTATTAGAAAAAGATTAAAAAAAAGTTATGCACAGCGGTCAGGGCCCAGTTGTTAAAAACTAACGATGTCGTAAGTAACGTAGCGTTAAAATTTTGATCATTAAATATGGCCATGTACGCTAATAATTTTGCTGAAAAAATGTGAGTAGCTTTTGCATTTGCAAAACCTACTTCTAGTTTTTTCAGCATAATTTATCTGTGAATTAGATATTGTACTTGCACTTAACAGTTAACATTATGACAACTGACGAGCTTGTTAAGCTAAGGATGCTTTAAACAGCTGGGCCCAGACTGTTAACTATGCGATTGTTTCTCTTGTAACGTATTGTCAAAGCATTACGAAAACACGCCTATTCAAATGTATAGAAAATTTTATCTCCAAAAACTGAAAATTTTCAGATAAAAAACTCAGATGTTTTTCATATTTCTGCACAAAACATAGATTGTGGGTACTCGTTAGAACCGCCTCGCCGAGGCGGTTCTAACGAATATCCACAATCTATGTTTTGAGCAGAAATAAGAAAAATAATGTATACCCGTGTAAACCCCAGTTTTACTATATAAAAGTGGGGTTTAAGGGGGTCAAAATTATATAGGTATGTTTTCGTGATGGTGTATCATACCCTAAGGCTAATTAGACTTCTAAAAGAAGAATATATTACCAACACCATTTATTTACAACTGCTTGCTCTTTCCTTTTTACCATTTTCCTAGCCATTTTCTGATGCTTAAATCAGTCATTTATCTATATTCTCGTCTGCACAAAGTTTCTATGGTGTGTCTTCATCACGTAAAACACGCCTATATAATTTTGACCCCCTTAAACCCCACTTTTATATAGTAAAACTGGGGTTTACAGGGGTATATGTTATTTTTCTTTTTTTCTAAAAAACATAGATTGTGAGTACCCGTTAGAACCGCCTCGCAGAGGCGGTTCTAACGAGTACCCCAATCTATATTTTGAGCAGGAATATGAAAAAATATCAGATTTTTTATCTGAAAATTTTCCTTTTTTTGGTTGTAAAATTTTCAATATATTTGAAGAGGCGTGTTTGTTTTCGTGATGTAAATGGTCATGAAATGTTATTACTAAAAAATAACGAAAGTTGTTTTTCTTTCCTTTCATAAAGCTAGTGACATGATTTTAATGATCCTTAAGGCAAAATAAAAGCTTAGAATATACGTATGGATGGATGTTTGTTTCGTATACTTATTTCGTATTCTTATCTAATCAATAAATCCATTGATCTGTGGGGAAGTTTCTTTGCTATTACAATCGACTCTCATTATCTCGACTTCGCTTGTCTCGAATAACCGCTTATCTCGAAGTGAAAATCTGATCCCTGCTTTAACATGGAAATATAATAACAGGTAACAAAATATTGTAGAAAAGAGGAGAAATTGCTCCATTTCTCATCTTTGTCACAATATTTTCAATGTATCTCTAACTTCAAGTCAAATTACATATTCATTTGTGAAATGTGGTTGTATTTTTTCCTCATTTTGCGAATCTGATGTGTCGAGATACGGATATCTCGAAGAATTTTAGAAAATCCCTTGGACTTCGAGATAACGAGAGTCGATTTATCAGAAGAAATTGGGAGTGTAATCACATACAGTACAACCTCAATGGCTCCAACACGGACGGCTCGTTTACCGTGGATGATTCGAACTCTTTTTTCAGTCCCTACAAAATTCATCCAATAGCTCAAGAAAACAAATATTTAGGGATTTTTTTCTTATTTTATCATGGAATTGTATGTTGTGTGTACTCATTAGAATCGCCTCATCGAGGCGATTCTATTGAGTACACTCAACATACAATCGTTGTGTAGGAAATCGAAAAGATTTTCCAAAATTATCGCTGTTTGATTCCTGAACTGGTGCCATGATTAACCCTCAGTGGCTCGAACTACCCATGTCTCGAACAAATTTCCATGGTCCCAAAGATGTTCGAGCCATTAAAGTTCGACTGTAATTTTATTCAAAATTTAAAGCTACTTTTTGGTATGCACACAAAACAAGTGGGGTTGTTTACTTGTCACCTCCTTTACATACTGCCCAAAGAAAAGCAATGAGATAACCTTCCTATTTCAGTTACTAACAAATCATTTCGACATTTCAATACAGCTTAATGTCGCAAAGGAATTAGACACGTTTGGTATTGTTATAGACAGAAGTATATATTTAACCCATGTATGCCGAGTGGACTCTTCTACCTCACTCTTTGGACCGATCCATTTCCGATAGAAAGAGTGTCTGATTATTTATTTTTTTATTATTATTAGCATATTTTATAGAAATTCCAGTATTTAATGCAAACAATGTAGACCCTGATCAGACGCCGCGTTCTGCGGCGTCTGATCTAGGTCTACACTGTTTGCCAATGTCCCTCTTATGGGAGGCTAGGCATAAAAGGTTTAAAATGCAACCGAAGATGTATACAGTCTGCTCCCACACCTATCCTCCTAATTCTTACAGTCTTATTATCAATTCCCTATAGAAGAGCTGTAATATCTAAGCTGTAGGAGGACAAGGTCAGCTGGGACATTACCGTTCGATAAAAAAAGTATAGTAGAACTCTAATGGCTCGAAAATCTTTTGGGCCATGAAAATTTGTTCTAGACATGGTTTATTCGAGGCACTGAGGGTTTAAAATAGCACTAGATCAGGAGACAAATGGTGAACATTTAGGGATGTCTTTTCGATCAGGTATAAAGTGATGATATGTTGAGTGTACTCATAAGAATTGCCTTGATGAAGTCGATTCTAATGAGAATACACAAGATAAATATTCACGAGAAGATATCTTTAAAATATCCACAAAAACGTCTTTTCATTTACCGGAAGAACATCCTAGGGACTCACAGACGAGTTTGAATCAGCCACGTAAACGAGCCATCGGTATTCGTCCCAGCTAGCATTCTACGTAAATCTACATCGGGCCGTCATCGGCCCGTCAGCTACCCTGACGGGCCGATGACGGCCCGATATAGATTTACGTAGAATGCTGACAGGGGTATCATTGATGTTTTACTCGTACTGTATTATGTCCTTTGCCTTTTCGGATAAAGCAGGTGCTGGATCAGGCTCTACATTGTTTGCCATTCTGTCAAAACTTCTTAAATTCATCACCAAAAGAGCTTGACTAAAATTACAGTAAAACCTCAATGATTCGAACACCGATAACTCGTTAAACGTGGCTAATTCGAACTCGTTTTTCAGTCCCTAGGAAATTCTTCCGATAGTCCTAGAAAACAAATATTTAGAAGTATTTTAGGAATATTTTCTATTTTATCATGAAAATGTATGCTGTGTGTACTCATTAGAATAGCCTCACTGAGGTGATTCTAATGAATACTCAAAACATACCATTATTTCATAGAAAAACGAAAAGACATCCATATATTATTCCCTTTGGCCCCTACGATGAACCCTCCTACGGACTACCCATATCTAGATCAAATTTCCATGGCCCCAAAAATGTTCGAGCTAGGGTACGACTGTATAAGATAAGTCTGGTAAGTGTTAAGATGTCCAAATATTTAGATTAAATACGGTAGAAAAGAGAATAACGTTTATTGTCAAACCGGCTGTCTTCGAAACGTTTGGAAATTTATTTTTGGTGAAATGGACATAGTTCGGAAGTTTTGGTCTTTTTAAAAAGATGCACAGTCGACTCTCGTTATCTCGAATTCCAAGGGACTCTCTGAAATACTTCGAGATATCCGTAGTTCGACATATCAGGTTTGCAGAATTGAGGAAAAAATAATTTGATTAACCACATTTAACAAACTGATAGGTAACTGGACTTTTGAAGTTAGAGATATATTGAAAATATTGTGGAAAAGAGGAGAAATTGCTCCTTAGGAGCAATTTCTCCTCTTTTCTACAATATTTTCCATCTGTTGTTAGGTTTCATGTATAGGCAGGGAACAGATTTTCACTTCGAGATAAGCGGTTATTCGAGATAAGCGAGGTCGAGATAACGAGAGTCAACTGTATTTAAATGTCACTGTCATGCGGTAATTTCAACAGTAAACAAAAAGAAAGACTGCATAGATTGCAAGAACCAACGAACTGATACAGTGGCTGGTTGGTGCTATTGGCGTCCCTTCGTTTTTTTTTTTTTTTTTTTTTTTGTTTGTTTGTTGTTGTTTTTTTTTGTCTTTTCGCGTGAAACCAGCCAACAAAAGGTGAGCATGTCTTTGACTTCAGGTTGCTGTTCGCCTGTCTTAAGGTGAATGACTACACCATTTGGTCGACATTTTTCAAAGGGAGACGTTTGCGGATTAAAAAGTTTCCTCTCTAGTATTAAAAATCTTTCAAAAATGGGGGCAAATTCTGAAACCTACAGGCCAGGTTCCTAGCATCCGGTCCGCGAGAGGTGTCTCTGCACATGGATTATGCGCAGAGGCCGTTTCAAGCGATGGTCCATGTAAACCTCAATCGGCGTTGCCCCTATGCGCCTCAGGCGCCCGACCGCGTTAAAAATCTGAAACTGAAACTAAAATGGGGAAAAATTCTTTCCTTTAAGAGTAGCCCCCAAATGAGAAGGGTGGCAAACACTTCCGTATCAGTTACTTCCCTTTGAGGTGTATTAGTCCCATTTAAGTAAGATCTTATTTCCGGGTTCAACTTTTTTGTCACACCTTCAAGTCAATATGTCTTATATTCTGACATTACCCATGACCTGAAGACGGGTAATTATATCTCTTGCTTACTAACTATTCGCAGGATAATTGGTAAATGTCATAAACGCCTTCCATTTTCTGCAATATCTTGCGACGAGAGCTGTAATCATTTTCTTGTCAGAAGGGAATATGGAAAGGAGAAATTGTTAACTCTTAAAGTGCCGGCCTCGGTGGCACAGTTGGATGCGCCGTCCGACTGGAGACCAGGAGGTCGAGGGTTCAACCCCCGCCGAGGTCGGCAACATTCTTTCGTGGAGATTGATCATGAAATATTTTTACGGTCATTCTCTCCCTTCCGCTGATTCAAGAAGGGCAGTTGTCAGTTTCTGGCGAAAGAATGTGCACAATACTGGTTAAGCCTGCCCAGTAAACGTGTGGTTAGGTAAACTGACCGCGCTCGGCATGACCCCATTGGGTTGACTGGACCGTAAAACCTCAACACAAACAAAAACTCTTAAAGTGCTAATCACAACTGCAGCAGACGACATTTTGATTTTGTGTCTGTTTTTCTTCGGAGAAAATGATTGACATTTCATGTGAATCGTCTGCCCTGTCCTGAGGAGCAATTTCTCTTCTTTTCGACAATATTTTCAATATATCTTTAACTTCAGGAGTCAAATTACATATTCATTCTGTTAAAGGTGGTTGCTCGATTAATTGTTTTCCTCACTTCCGCAAATCGATATGTCGAAGTACGGATATCTCGAAGTGTTTAATAGAGCCCCTTGGATTTCGAGATAACGAGAGTCGACTGTATTTTACAAATTGAACAGTACTGGATGCATTAGAAATCTCTTTCATAAACATTTATCCAGTTTCGGAATGTGAATGCACAGATGGTTATTTGCACAATGGACTGTGATACGACAATCTACACTACAAGCATTCATGCACGTTTTATACGAAAAAAGACAGGTCTATGCATCATTGCATTGTAATGCAAAACATTTAATTCCGCATGCTGTGTAAAAAGTTCAACAGACGACATTCTAAAATATTTTTTATTATTTTCCCAGAAAATAGGTTTTGACATTTCATGTAATCTGTCTCCAGGAGGCAATATGCATGACATATCAAAGCCTATTTCTTGGAAAAATAAGAAAAAAATAGCATGAATGCGTCGTCTGCTGAATTAGCCCAGAGAGTAGTAAATGTTAAAGAAATCTTCAAAATCTTTCACGTATATGCACTGATGGACTAAAAGTGATTACAATGATATATGACACACAACACGCTCTTAAGGAGCAGATGGCTAATGTCTTTACTTAGTCTTTTTTTTTTCTAAATTTCTGGCTTCGGTCTTTCGTTGAAGCTTGGAAGCAAGAGTCATTATTCGGTGGATAAAATATCTGTCAGAGAATGTGGGGAGAACAAACTCTAAAATACTCTCTTTTCCTGTCTCCGGGCGATTAATTTAGCTGAAGCTACTATATGAATAAGAAATAATTGTCCAGGTCATACAGGAAATAGAATTATCACATTAGCCACTTTATCTCTTGTTGACTCAATAATAGAGCGCTTGCAGCTCTTAAAGCGCCAAGCAAAATTACAGCAGACGGCATCCTATCTTTTTTTTTTTATTTTTTTTTTTTTATTACTTTTCAGAGAAAATAAGATTTGATATTTCACGTGAATCTACGTTTCACATGAAATGCCAAACCTTATTTTCTCTTGAAAACAGCAAAATGTATTTAAAATGTCGTCTGCTGCAGATGTGATTGGCGCTTTAAGGGTTAAGGAGCAAGCACAGCTGCACGGATGTCTATCAGTGTCGGTGCGACTGAATTATTCAAGAAAGCGAAATTGCTTGTCTTAGCAAAAGAGACAATAAATTCTTAAAAGTCAACTAACCTATTTTCAATCAGCGGCGTTCCTAATCCGGAAAATGTCATGAGTACTAATACATCAGTTTAAAAATAGAAAGTAAGCAGATTTATATGTGAAAATAGAGATCCGCTCAAATCCGCTAGGGACGTGTTGGATGTTGCTTTTTTTTTCATTATTCCACATGAAAAACAGAAAATAGCAGATTCTGTTTGACAGTCTGTCCAACAGAATCTGCTATTTTCTATTTTTCATTTGTTCTGTATTTCCGAAATATCACTATACAGAAAATTAAACAAGAGGGCCAAGATGGCCCTGTATCGCTCACCTAAGAACTGAACACGTGACCCCTAGTTGGGCCATATTTTTTTTTACCTCAGGGCTGTAATTTGAACACGTCAACTTGATATTTCCAATGAAGTTTCCAGTCAATTGGCCTTTCTGTTCAGGAGAAGTGGTTGGAAATAACTTTTCAAGATGGCAATCGTGGCAGCCATTTTGGATATTCAGTCGTATTATAACTGTTTTTGATCAACACGTCTACCTGATACTTCTCATCAAGTTTCAGTCGATTGGCCTTTCCGTAAAGAAGACGTACTTCAAATTAGATTTTTAGGATGGCTGTCAATTTTAGCTATTTTTGATCTACAAGTCACCCCTATACTCCTACGAAGTTTCGAGGCAGTTTGCCTTTCAGTTCAGCAGAAGAACCGCAAAATAGTTTTTCCAGATGACGGCCATGGTGACCATCTTGTATTTCCGAAAAGAATAATTTTAGCTATGTTTCTGATTTACACGCTGTCCTGATACTTCCTATCAAGTTTCGAGTCAGTTCGCCTTTCGGTTCAGGAGAAGACGAGAAAAGTAGATTTTCAAGATGCCATCTTGGATTTCCTATCGAAACCATTTTAGTTACCTTTGATATACAAATTGCCCCTGGGCAAAATTTATAAGTTGCTTCCTGTCAAGTTTCAAGTTAGTTGGCTCTGTTCAGGAGAAGAAGAACAAAACAGATTTTACTGAGATCTTGGATTTCAGGTCTAAACGATCTGAAAGTTAAAGATTTTCAAGATGGCGGCCATCTCGGATTTCCGATCGGAATGATTTTAGCTACTTTCGATCTACAGGTCACCCAGATGCTTCCTACCAAGCTCCCGCGAGCCATAGATGTTCCATATGAAATTTGACTTCAATCGGCTCAGTAGCTTCTGAGAAAAAGATGTATTTCAACGTGTGAATGGACGATAGCCTGAAAGCAGGGGCAGACAAACTGAAGGGGGAAAAAGATATTGCCAACAGAGAGAAATTATCACTTTATCAATTTGTTGTAAGTCTCAAAAACATCTCTTCCAACTTTTGATATACGAGTATATATATATATATATATATATATATATATATATATATATATATATATATATATATATATATATATATATATATATATATATATATATATATAAACCCAGGCTGAAGTCCCTTTTGTTGTGTGCCAAGTTTCAAGGCCATCTTGCTAGAGGACAATAAGCAATTCATTTCGAACATCCCTCGTATATATATATATATATATATATATATATATATATATATATATATATATATATATATATATATATATATATACATATATATATATATATATATATATATATATATATATATATAAACCCAGGGTCATCATTTATATGACTTGCAGGGCCGAAGTCCCTTTTGCTGTGTGCTAAGGCCATCTTGAAAAGATTTTTAAAAGGTTTTTACCATATGGACATGGCGGCCATCTTGGTCATGTGATCAGGACCAATTATATGAAGTTTTGTTCCCACGAGGCATAGACGTGCCATATAAAATATGTGTCTTTGCCGGTCGCACAAGTCTTATTGCAGGTTTTGTCGTGCTTTCGATCAATTATACGTAATGTCTTATCTGCCGGCCTCGGTGGCTCGTTGGATGCGCCGTCCGACTGGAGACCAGGAGGTCGCGGGTTCAACGCCCGCCGAGGTCGGCGACATTCTTTCATGGAGATTGATCATGAAATATTTTCTACGGTCATTCTCTCCCTTCCGCTGATTCAAGAAGGGCAGTTGTCCGTTTCTGGCAAAAGAATGTGCACAATACTGATTAACCGCTTAGAGGACTAAGCCTGCCCAGTAAACGTGTGGTTAGGTAAACTGACCGCGCTCGACATGACCCCATTGGGCTGACTTGGCCGTAAAACCTCAACATAAACAAACGTAATGTCTTAACGACATTTACTACGTACTGATGCAAACGTTTAGAGCAAAAATCGTATGAAATCCTCTGGCAACACGCCAATCAGCCATTATATAAGTGCGCTCTATTTCTTGTAGATCTTTCAAACTTTTTAAACATGTAACTGTATATTGATTAAATTCAATGCGATATATTCATAATCAAATTACTTGACTTAATTGAATTTTAGAAGAAAGTAAGTGAACACAATACCATAGATTCTCCGGCACCAACTGACAAAAATAGGCTTGACGAGTAATTGAACAACGCCAAGTTAAAACGGCTATTACACCGTAGTACTTATGTACCATGACGCTTCCGCGTCATCTGATTATCGCCTTCGTTGTCCAGTTTTTATACAGAGGCTAGGTGAACGGTACCGTTCGATGTTGTGGCAAATAGAAGTCCTTGTCAGGCTCGTTACGAAAACTCGCCTATTCAAATATATTGATAATTTTACCACCAAAAAAAGAAAACTTTCAGATGAAACATTCTGGTAGTTTTCATATGTCTGCTCTAAACTAGATTGTGGGTACTCGTTAGAACCGCCTCGGCGAGGCGGTTCTAACGAATATCCACAGTCTATGTTTTTCAGCAGAAATAAGAAAACTAATGTATACCCCTGCATACCCCAGTTTTACTGTATAAAAGTGGGGTTTAAGGGGGTCAATACTATATAGTCGTGTTTTCGTGATGTCTTTGGATCAGGAGACTTACCTGGATGACGTCCACTATTACAATGCACCGTATTTGTCCTAAATATTGATACACCTAAACACCTTCCCACACTCGTTCTAATTTTTTTTAACAAAATCAATTTTGGTCCTTTGTGATTATTAAGCCCACGACCGAATTTTTGAAAATGTATACGAGGGCAACTGATGAGGCCTAAATAACCGAAACTAGCTTATTTTGACCAAGAAAACTCGACACTTTCGTTGTTTTCATTTGTGCGCGTGTGTATTCATTTTTGTCAAAGGTCGTATCTTTTAGGATCCATTAATAGTTGTTGACGTCTTTAAAACTTGCTGGATGAGAGACAAACAGTGTAGACCCTGATCAGACGTCTGATCTGGGTCTGCACTGTTTGCTCAGGGCTCTGTGTCTAAAAACGTAGGATAAATACGGTTCTATAAGATCTATTTTCACTTTGAGAGGCCCGATAGAAAATTGTCACGAGCAGGAGACATACGTAATTGACTCGGTAATGAAATATCTGCCTCAAGAAACTTATATTCCAAATTACCAAATGAATGTGTTAAGACAGAGGTCAACGAACTGCTTCGATCTTCGTGGAACGACAATTGTATCTGTAGAAATAGCAAGAACTTTGCTAGAAATAAACGCCTGCTGGTTATGGAACGACGCCAGGACATTAATCATGTGTCAAATGTTATCGAGGGGTACAACAAACGCAGTAGGGTCTACTACCGTAGGGGTGCATGTTGTAAGTCCCTGTCAATACAGTTAACCTTCATTATACCGACACCCGATACAACAACAAAATTTGTTATACTGACAATTTGACTAACACGTAAACCCTCTCTCATGGGGTGACTGTTAATCAGAAATTATGCATGAACATTGTTATTTTATACTTCAACAAACATATGTTTTAGATATTTATTAGAATCGCCTCACCGAGGCGATTCTAACAAATATCCAAAACATATGTTCTATGAAGAAATAACAATACAACATGACATTTGTTGCATATCAATCTGCTCATTAAGGATTCTTTACAACAGCAAATTCATTTTAATGGCAATATCTTTGGGAACAAATGCTGTTGTTGTAACGAGGGTTCACTGTAACAATTTACTGTTTGCTTAGCGCTGTCTGTCACAATGCTGTTTGCTCAGTGCTGTCTGTGCCTTTAAATATCTAACTTTTAAACAACGTACTAATTAGTATAACACGGTGATTAGCAAGTTTCATCTGTCGAGTTTAATGGGTATAAATAGATTTTAAGTTGAGGTACTTCTGCTAAAGTTGTTTTTCTTTTCGCCCCTCCAGAAAAGATGTCTATCTAAAAGGAAAGAATTTGCTTCCCATTTGGAGCAAATTCTTTCCTTTTAAAGTGGATCCCTTTACAGTAGAAAAAGGCTTGGAGTGCCGAAAAGCAAACAGAAAGTCACAAAGCGTGTCTCTCTTATTAAAACTGGCCGAAAATCTTAAACCGAATGGTAATGAAATACAAAGAGAAAAACCGAATGGTAATGAAATACAAAGAGATAAACCGAATGGTAATGAAATATAAAGAGATAAACTGTCTCAGTATAGGTTATGGCATCGTTTTAAATTTCGAGCCGTCCTCAGGCGAGAAAATTAAAACTATTCAATAACCAATAATCATTACGACCATATATTTAAGATGCCATAATGAGACTGACCACAGTGTACACCGACCATGTATTTAATCAAGGATATCATATTACATTTAAAGGCTTATTGCGACAAGGGGTGCATACTGTCTACCACAGTCAGTGTCACTCTTTTTAAAGATCCTGCCAATAACGCTATACTGTTTGTTCTGGACTGGCAGTGCGGAACTTAGGGCAAATACGGTATTTTAAGATCCATTTTCACTTTGAGAGGCCCGTTGGAAAATTGATGTCATTGGTACACTATGGTCTGTGATTGTTGCTCTTTCTCGAAATCTTTTTAAGTAATTTGCTGACAGTGGATAATTTTTTTCTACAACATATAACAATTTTTACGACCTTTTGATTGTCTGATAGCTACTGAATAAGTTGCAAACAGCGTAGACCCTGATTAGACGCCGCGTTCTGCGGCGTCTGATCTGGGTCTACACTGTTTGCCCAGGTCTGTCTATCGAAATACAATGTACTTAGAATAAGTATGGTTCTTAAGTCCATTTTCATTTTGAAAGGCGCAAAGAGAATTGTCAGGAGCCGGAGACAAACGTAATTGACTCGGTAATGAAATATCTGCCTCCAGAAACTTATTTTCCAAATTACTAAATGAATGCGTCAACCCTTGTCCTGCTGAACCCGGATATGCCCTGCCTTTCCAAACAGTGAAGATCCAGATTAAATCTGGATCTACGCTGCTTGTCATCAAATATTTGAACTTGTATCAACAACCTGGATCAAGTAATCCTATTGGCTGTAAATAAGAAGTAGGCAGGACATATGAATTTATTCAGCAAGGAACGTCTTCGATCTTCGTAGAACGGCAGTTGTAGCCTCGAAACAGCATCAGCTTTGTTAGAAATTAACGCCTCCTGGCTACAGAATGACACCGGGAAAGTATTCATGTAATAAATGTGATCAAATGATACAGCAAACGCAGTGAGGTCAACTACCATTGGTGGGGATCTAGACTTTCTTTCTTTTTTTTTTTTTTTTTTTCATCGGTGGTTTAAAATTTCTCAGTGAGGGTCTGTGTAATCAAAAATATCTCACTTACTCTAAGTATTCGGACAAAGAGGATTTATCAAACAGTGTAGGCCCAGATCAGACGCCGCACAACGCGGCGTCTTCTTAGGGTCTTAACTGTGCATTGAGCTGTACACGGCAGCTCGGGCAGTAGTACATGTATACAGTTATTTCATGCCTGTTTGAGGAATAGCCAAAACTACTACCCGAGGTGCCGTGGACAGCTCGAAGCACTATTGTCCGGAGGCCGAGGGTAACAGTACATCGAGCTGTCCCCGGTACTGAGGGCAGTATTTTTGTTTATTCCACCAAAGCAACTATGGAATAACTGTTTTATTACCCAACTAATGCTAAAACATTATTGATTTAGCCAGTGAGCGCTGTTTTAATTGGCACGCGATGTCGGCACGTCAACGTCATTCTCGTGACGTCACCAACCATGTGATAGTCAGAACTATTGCCCAGAGCTTTTGCATTTCGTTTAAATAGGTGACGTCTTTAACCGTGGTATAGCCAAAACTATTGGACGGCTGGTGACGTCAACATTGCGTGATTTCATTGACGTAGCTCCTGCGCGTGCCATTAAAGTAATAAACAGTCTAAATAGACAAAACTATTTCATTGAGCTGTATATAGTAAGTTGGGTAATATTTTGACTTATTCCACAAACAGGCATGAAATAGCTGTATACTATTTCACTAGGGCGATAGTAAAATCAAAATATCACATACGCAGCAGAGGGCCCGCGTACAGTTCGCTTAATGTAAAAGGGGAAACAGGTGTAATAATATTATAATATAATAATGTAAATTATATAAATATTACCCGCCTAAGAGGGCGATAGTATAGTAAACAAGAGGGCCACGATGGCCCTGTATCGCTCACCTGAATATGATAGCACTTACTGAACCTGACCTAGAAATGATCAAGGGAAACATTCTGACCGAAATTCATGATCATTATATTAACAAGTTAGACAATGTAATATGCCTTATATGCCCTATGATATATAGGTCAAGGTCAAATATGGATGACTGCATTCAATAGGCCATCCTAAGATGTATCATGTGCTAAGTATCACTGGCTGATGGACCAGTAGTTATTGAAAAACTGACTTAAATGCAAAACTTAACAAAAGGGCCTAGATGGTACTAATTCGCTCACCTGGGTGTCATTGTCTCGAACCATCATCAGTCAATTCAACAATTAATTCTAAAAGAATATATTCTAATATATATATATATATATATATATATATATATATATATATATATATATATATATATATATATATATATATATATATATATATATATATATATATATATATATATATATATTCTAAAAGACTATCATCTTTTCTTCATTGGACTGGTCTATGCTTTAATAGACTGTCATCGAAGAAACATTTCTGTCGACTTATTTCAAATCTTGCTAGTAGTTTTAGAGAAAAAAAGCTTATTTGCCACTTAATTGTCTATGTAAAACTACTGACGCCCACGGCGGGGTCATTTTTGACTCCAGGGATCTAATTTGAACAATCTTGGTAGAGGTCTTTTTGGTGGTGAAATTTTCAAAATATTTGAATAGGCGTGTTTTCGTAATGACAAGAAGACACCTTAATTTTTCTATATAGATTTATAGGAGAAATAAGCCCTGTCCCCCCTCCCCCCTGGCGGCCATGTTTTATTCTACGAATCATGATGGCTTTAACAATCTTGGTAGAAGGTCACCATACGAACATTTCTGCCGTATTAAATTGATATCGGTCCGGTGGTTTCTTACAAGAAGATTTTTAAAGTTTTCTATATAGATATATAGGGAAAAAGCTCGCTCCTTGGCGGCCATGTATTTTGACGAATCATGATGGCTTGAACAATCTTGGTAGAACGTCACAAAAGGAACATTCCTGCCAAGTTGTATTGAAATTGGTCCAGTGGTTTTTGACAAGAAGATTTTTAAAGTTTTCTATATAGATATATAGGGAAAATAAGCCCCGTCCTCTAGCAGACATGTCTTTCTACGATCCATGACGGTTGAACAATCTTGGCAGAAGGTCACCAAAGAAAAATTGCTGCCAAGTTAGATTAAATTCGGTCTAGTGATTTCTGACAAGAAGATTTTTAAAGTTTTCTATATAGATATATAGGGAAATAAGACCCGCTCCACCGCCCCCCCCCCCCCCCACACACACACACACACCTCCAGGCCATGTTTTTCGAAAATCATGACGGCTTGAACAATCTCGGTAGTGGGTCACCAAAGAAACATTACTGCCGAGTAATATTTAAATCGGTCCAGTAGTTTCTGACAAGAAGATTTTTAAAGTTTTCTATATAGATATTATATATAGGGAAAATAAGACCCGCCCCACCACCCCACACTGGCGGCCATGTTTTTTGACGAATCATGATAGCTTGAACTATCTTGGTAGAGGATCACCAAAGAAGCATTTCTGCCAAATTATATTGAAATCGGTCCAGTGGTTTTTGAAGTTTTTTCTTTTGTTTCTCTTTTGGTTGCCATTACAACCAGAGTTTTGCTTAGATTCAAAATTCTTCGAACAACTTTCAGTTAGTACCTCCCAAGGATCATTCCTGTGAAGATTGGTTCAAATTGACGTAGTGGTTTAGGAGATGTCAGTTGTTGACAGACGCCGGACGCTGGAGTACTGGTCTATTAGAATAGCTCACTGAGCACTACGTACTCAGGTGAACTAAAAATGTCATCCTTAGGAATATGACTGTCGACCTCGGCTTCGCCTCGGTCGATAATCATATTCATTTTGGATGACATTTTTTTACTCTCGCCCTGTTAGGAATGTAATAGTAAAAGTGTCACCCTTTAGAATATGATTGTTGATCCCGGTTTCGCGTCGGTCGATAATCAAATTTCTTAAGTTAGATATGAGTTATGTGCCTTTGCGTGCAGCAAAGCAAAAAGCAAAAAAAAAAAAAAAAAAAAAAAGGGGGAAAAAAAAGCAATAATAATAATAATAATAATAATAATTAAAATGATTAACAAGATAAGGTACTGTTCAAAGCGGCTGTCTAGGGTAATATACCAACAATATTACAAATTCCAGTGGTCATACTAACCACGCCTACCGGTCATTGTACATAGAGAGTAGTTATACCTATAATAGAAAAGCCAACTCGGTAGGATCAGCTATTTGTCAGTGTTACAAATACAAATGGTCATGCCAATAAGGATAGCCAGTAATTATTAATATGTCGGATTTAATCAAATGATAAAGCAATCGCAGCCTCAAGATTGACTAATGACAAAGTTGTCTAGATCTAGTATAAATTTTGCAAGAAAGAATCCTTTGATAGCGCGCCCTCTCTCTGTCTGTCTGTTTTCTCTCTCTCTCTCTCTCTCTCTCTCTCTCTCTCTCTCTCTCTCACACACACACACACACACACACACACACACACACACACACACACAGCAGACTCGAGTCTATTCCGGGATTTTTTAAAATCTCTTTGAGGGTCACTTATGGGGCCTAGTTGGCCAGAACTAGTTGGTCTGGCCCAGAGAACGTGACATTTCAGCCCTTTTCAGTTCTGCGAGTACATTCATTGCACTCAAAGGACATTCTTCTTAGAACGTATTTATCGCTTATCACCGCGAACACTTATGTACCGTGTAATGCCTCCTAGTCCGTGGCTGATCGAAATTTATAATGAATAATAATAATAAAAAAATAAATAAATAAATTGAGCTTAGTGATTCTGAAAGACCTGAAAATATAGAATACATTAAGGTCAAGTATGGGGAAACGTTTTAAGGCCGCCACACAGCACTTAACATCAGCTGTAGTGAAGATAAACAAATTCTACAAAAAGGATTATTTGAAAGTATGCCAAATTCCAGTGGTCTTTAAAGGTACAGCTATTCATCGAATGGTAACAAGATCAACCTCCGGAACGTCTGATCAGAGCATGCGTCAATCAAAATAGACATGCAAATTACGCATGCTGGTTATTGCATAATAATGGTAAATATCGAGTTAAGGAGACTGGGTACATCCGGCAGATTTTTGTGACTTCCTGGCATTTTGTGACTTTCTCTTTGCCTTCCTGCACATCAAGCCCCTTTTGAACAGCGGTCGACTCTTAGAGGAAGAATATGATCCCAAAGGGAGCAAATTCTTTCCTTTAGGAGACGATCCCTTTTCAGAAGGGAGACAAAACAACTTGGACAGAATTGCGTCCCCTGAAGTTTATTCACTCCCCCCCCCCCCTTAATCAATGGTAAAGGGTTCAATTACTGAAGTAGTTGTCTTAGGTATGACTTCGTTAATATAACAATTTCATTGCTCATGCTAATTTCACTTAATGCTTATCGATTGATAGTGAAAAATGATGAGTATTTCGGGTTTAATCGAATTTTAAAGCAAACGCACTAAAATGAACTATCGAATGCTTCACTAATATGACACAACACAATATGCATATTGGCGCACGATACTGAGCAATCAGTCACTCTTCCTCCCAGTTAAGGGTGAATGGTAACATTCCAATATCATACTTGCATTGTCTCGACATGAAATAAAAACTGTTGAAAAAGACGAAAATACCAAAATCATCATCAGCAGCAGTTGGAGCAACAGCAACAACAACAGCAGCAGTAACAGCAACAACGTTTTAAACATTTTACCCGTAAAAGAGACGATCAACGATTGTATTACGTATGCCTATCTTTATTAATTTCTGCGGGAAATAAAAACCAAAAATTTTTAGAAGAATAATTTCCTCTAGACCGAGGAAATATTTCCTTTAGAACACTGTCACGCCGTAAGACGAGTGAACATAACGTTACATCGCAACATTTATTGACGTCACTTGAAAACATCGAAATAACAAAATTACAATCTGTTTAAAAGAAATAAATTAACTGGCATTGAGTTTTAAATCTTGGAACTATTTCTCTCAAGGCTAGCAAATCCCTATAAATAAACTCATTCTATTGCACTCGTTTGTTTATCGGATTTGCTCTCGGAAACTACTTCCTGCATCTTAAACTGAATGTGCATTAATTTCTGTATACAAATGCTGTCTACGGATATATGTAAACTGCGAATGTCAATACCAGTTAGCAGGCATGCGAAATATGGTCTGTGAATGAAGTTCATGAAGCTAAACCTAGAAAGTATAGACAAATTCTACACAGTGTGTGTAGTGAAATACACGGGTCTACAAAGGACAAAAAAGGTCTAAATAAAATCTACGCAGTGCGAGTAGTAAAATACACAAAAGGTCCAAATAAAATCTGCACAGTGCACGAGCAAAATATACAAGGTCTAAATGGAATCAAGCCAGTAAGGTCCACATTGGTATATTGCTCATATTATTACGAGACTGTGTGCGTGCGTACTTCAAATATCCCTGCAGATAAATTTCGTCCTTATGCGGTTCAAATAGGTCTTGGTGTTTTAAGGAAATCTTGTAAGAAATGTCTACAATGGAAAGTTAGGCACCAGTCTAATAAAAGATTCTGCTTTTAGCGACGCGACATATTAACAAGAAATAACAGTCTGTCTGACAGTCTCGGCGTAAGAATGATGCAACTACAACAGCTATGCTGAAAATTAATCATGCTGAAAAGTGGTACAATGTTACTTAAGCCGTCGTTATCTTCTTGAGATATTGGTGCCTGTGATGCGTATTGAAGGAGAAGGACCCTTATGCCTTATAAGAACAGCGCATTACATTAAGAAATGTTATGCGTACTACATGTTTCCACATAATATCGTGAAACACTTTGCTGTTTTGTGGGGCGGTGCCAAACCGCCCCACAAAACAGCAAAGTGTTTCACCATATTATGCAAAACTGCCCGTTTGGCAAACCGTTACAAAACACAGCAAAATGTTAAGAACACTATATCATGCCAAACCGTCCGGATGCCAAAGCGCTCCAAAAAACAAAAAAAACAAAACAAAAAAAAAAACAAAAAAAAAACAAAAACAATAACAACAACAAAAAAAAAAACAACAAAAAAAAAAAAACAAAAAAAAAAACAAAACAAAAACAAAAAAAAAAAAAAAAAACAACAGCAAAATGTTTCACTATATCATGCCAAACGACCACGAGATTTAAAATACTATATTTCGACAATCCTTTTTCTTGTTTTTCATCACGAAAACACCCCTATATAGTTTTTACCCCATTAAACCCCATATTTATATAGGAAAACGGGGGTTTACAGGGGTATACAATATTTTCTTATATCTGCTCAAAAACATATATTGTGGGTACTCGTTAGAACCGCCTCGGCAAGGCGGTTCTTACGAGTACCCACCATCTATGTTTTGAGCAGAACTACGACAAATATCAGAATTTTTATTTAAAATCTTTCAGTGTTTGGTGGTAAAATTTTCAATATATTTGAATAGGTGTGTTTTCGTAATGTACCAAACAAATAACTATCTAACAAATAGATCCCTGCTAACGCTGATAACGATAAATTCTGCATTCAAACATTTAGTCTTATACGCTCTGATGCTTATAAATAGTGAATAAATAAATAAATCAAAGACAGCTTCAAACGTTCAAAGAAATAAGATTTAAATCAACCTGAGTACAATAAGAGTAGTCAAATGAAACGCGCCAAATCTACAGCGTTGAGTGAAAAGTGTAACCCGAGCCGCGGTCCTACTAAACACCGAAGGGACCTCTTCCACCGGAAAAGAGCTATCGGATACCGAAAGAGACTAAATAGATATGATATTACAATTTACATACGACTTTTGACAATGAAAAGAATATTTTAACACCGAGAATTTCATTAACATATTATCTATACCATGTCGCTAAAACTGCAAAATGTTAAAAAGGCACATGCCTGGTTTTCAGACAGACAGACAGAGGGGAGGCAGACAGACAGGCAGATAGACAGACAAACAGATAAACAGAGACAGACACATATACAGACAGAGAGAGTAACAGACTCACAGTGATCGGGGCAGAGAGAGACACAAAAGAAATTAATATAACAGTGTATAAGGGTAATCTATTTATCGTGCGAGTAATCTACTTATCCTGTAACTATCTCATAAAAGGAAGTGATACCATTCACTGTTAGAGGATCATCCAAGAAACTGATTGAATTTATCATATTACCTAATATTCTACGATCAATTCAATTTATTCTTCTCGAAGAAAGTTGATTTCCTGCTAACTTCCTGCTGGCTCCAGAAACAGCGTCTTTGTTGAAAATATTCCAAGTGTTCTTCAACATCTTCAGTTACCGTCCCAGTAAACACACAAAGTCAAAACAATATTGGGATCAAACATGGTTTTTCATGCATTAACATTCGCCAGGTCCCGTGGGAGGTGTTGAAAACCGAGGCCAAAGGCCGCGGTTTTCAACACCTCCCAAGGGACCTGGCGAGTGTTAATGCATTGAAATATCGTGTTTGATCGCTGTTATTGCATAAAAACTGAAAACATTTGCTACATTTCGCGTTATTTCTTGCACTATTTTGTTTCGCCTCTTCACCGATGTCGCACGAACGCTATTTCCACGGACTATGCTCTTTCTGGGGCAAGGCAGTACACATTTCGTGACGGCAGCAATTCTGTGGCCCCGGTATGAGCATATTGAAAGTTGCGTAGCCGTGCATTAACAGCGCGTGAATTGACTTGTTAATACACGGCTTTTCGCTGGTTAATGCACGGCTGTTAATAATGTGCGACACTGCTTTTTATGCAATAATGTCGCTTCGAGTCGGCGTGTACGCTTCGGCACGACATTTGTGTGTTAGCTGGGGTATTACTCTAAATGTTTGGAAAGTTATGTCTGCGAGAACAATGTAAACTAACATCACAGAACTCACATTCAACCAACATCTTATGACGTCACAGATCTCCCATTCAACCAATATCGTTGAGTTACAGCGTCTAAATGGTCTAAATGGTTTGGGTTGATACGGTATATACAGTATTCTCATTATCTCAAACACTGATAACTCAAACTACTCCTAAAGACTAATTAAATAAAGGGTATTATTGCATAAAAAGCAGTGTCGCACGTTATTAACAGCCGTGCATTAACCGGCGAAAAGCAGTGTATTAACAAGGCAATTCACGCGCTTTTAATGCACGGCAACTTTCAATATGTTCGTACTGGGGCCACAAATTTGCTGCCGTTACGAGATGTGTACTGCCCGGCCCTAGAACGAGCATAGTCCATGGAAATTGCATTCGCGAGACATCGGTGAAAAGGCGAAACAAAATAGTGCAGGAAATAACGCAAACTGTAGCAAATGTTTTCAGTTTTTATGCAATAATAGCGATCGAATATGGTTCTCAACACCTCCCTCGGGACCTGGCGAATGTTAAAGCATGAAAAACAATGTTTGATCCCTATAATATTGGTTTAGTTTGCTTTATGTGTTGATTAATTTCAACCCCTTTTAGTCAAACGACTGTTATCTTAAAACAAAAGTTTAGGTCTGGTTTTTGGATTTGCATAAAAAAAAGACAGGCAACTGTACGTAGATGACTTCAAATTTAAATGCGGTAACAAAATCGTGTTCTTACCGTGTTTTTAGTATATTTATTGTTAGTGTACTGGTAGAAAGTGATTTGTAATTAGAACCACACTGATAACATATGCGGGTAGACCTGTGTTCCTAGCTAATTTGGTCATAAAAGTTGCTGCATGTACTATGATCCATATTCAACTCTTTCGGCGCCAAATTTCAGACGACATTTATCGTCTGCTTTGGTTTTGATTAACAAACTCTCTACTGGAAAGAATATTATATGCAAAGACTGAATGTCAAACAGCCTAGATCCTGATGACTGCTCATTGTGAGCCGTCTCATCTGGATCTATGGTGTTTGCAAAGTCCTATTATCATTATCATTATCGTCTGTGGCAGTGAAAGAGTATATATTAAGCGCACAGGAAGATAGATTATTTGAACCATTGCGGGAAGCAATATATCTTATGACATGTGCGTCCAGCGATGACACTTATTAGCCTGCGCATCTGTCTAAAAGAGTCTTTGATCATATGAAGCCTCTGATTTGGATTTTTGCTAGATAAACACGGCATGAAATTCAGTTTCTCACATTGCGGTTATTTGATTACAAATGCGCTAATGCGCATGTCATGATTTCTTAAGAGGAATAAATTCACTCAGTAGATTTTTATCAATTTTACAAGTAAGACAATTTTTGACTACCTCTATGTTTTCGTTCGTGCACACAGTCCCCTTCTGATATAGGGGTCTATTCTAAAAGAAAAGAATTTGCTCCCAGGGGAGAAAATTCTTTCCTTTTAGAGTAGAACCCTTTCAAAGAAGGAAAGTCTTCCCTGAAAGTGCATCAGTACATCTTGACAGAGTTGTCTTTCCTGTATATAGTCACCTTAAAATATAAATTACAGCACTCAGTTGATGAAGTCATCATTTAGGACAACCATGAAATTAAAGTCAAATCAACTGCAAGTCCTAAAAGAAAAAATATTTTCTGCACTGCAAAAACCTTGTTGCCAAATAGTGTTACTCACATCTCCTTGCAGCCAAACAGACTTTCTCAGAGCAAAACTACATCAGTAAAGTAAGGGACTACGGCGCTCGAATATTTAGGGTAATTAGGACAAGTAGTGGACCTGTACATGTATTTAGCCTACTATACTTTCGCCATCTTAAAGAATGTGACTTTGGGGTGATTACCACAAGCATTTTTTTCATAACAGTAATTTAATTTGATTTACACTTTTTTTTTTTCTGTGATACTTCCCTGATTGAGTTAGGGAGTCTGCTTGCAAGCCGGGCACTCATTTTTTGTTTTTATTTTTTTTACATGATATTTGAACCTAGAGTGAAGATTTGGTACCAACAAAATCGATTACTACTCCCCAACCCTATCCCCGGTATTTTTACTACCGTCCGTTTTAAGGCGGTGGCGCTGTTGTTGGTTGCTCTTTGTGTGACCTCTAGTTGTCCATGTGATTATCACTGACCTATGCTATCAAACCGCGCGTTAGACGAAATTCAGGCAACGTTATTTAAAGCCGCGCTATTCTTGTCGCTGTGATGTAGGGCTGGGTGGCCTGGCGGTTAGCGCACTCGACTTACAAGCGGGATATCGTGGGTTCGAATCCAGCTCGGACAATTTTCAGACCATTAGTACGCCTAGCTCATACTCGACGTGCTCTGGGTTGAGTATAAAGTGGACAGGGCGGCGCTTGGTGACAGTCAGCGGCACCAAGCGTGCATGAGTGATCCATGAAAGCAAGGATGTACAAATACATGTACATAACAATCGCCGCCGGCCTAGGTGGCTCAATTGGATGCGCGTCCGACTGGAGACAGGAGGTCGCAGGTTCGACCCCCGCCGAGGTCGTCAACATTCTTTCGTGGAGATTGATCATGAAATATTTTCTCTCCATTCTCTCCTTTCCGCAGATTCAAGAAGGGCAGTTAGGGCAGTTGTCAGTTTCTGGCGAAAGAATGGGCACAATACTGGTTAACCGCTTAGACGACTAAGCTCGTCCAGTAAACGTGTGGTTAGGTAAATTGGCCGCGCTTGACATGACCCCATTGGGTTGACTAGGCCGTAAAACCATAACAACAGCCGATGCCTCTACGTGCCTCGGGTGCCCGGTAGCGTTAAAATTTCGCACAGCAAAGTCGCTGTAAATGTAGTATAAAGAGGGTTACCTGTAAACCAGGGCCCAGTTGTTCAAAGCGTCGTTAGCTTAACAAGCTCGTTAAAGGTCATTTCATTAACTGTTTTAGTGGATTCAATATACAATAATTTGATATTTTTTGCTGACAAAAATTTCAGCATATTTGCATATCACTTGATGTAAATTTTAACGAATCGTTAACAAATGATGTCGTTAGCTTTGAACAACTGAGCCCCGGACTTGGACATTTGTGACATCAGCAAACAGTGCAGACCCAGATCGGTTTTAGGAGCAGTTTGCTCTGGGTCTTAATTGTTCGTTCAGGCACCTCTGTCCGGATATTTAAAATAGTAGCGAACTTTTTAAGTGCTTTAATGTTATACAGTTTTTAGGAAATTTAAGTTGCATATCTCTCAAAGCCGCCGAACATGATGCGAAAGCACATGCTGCTTCTAAGTACTTCTAGACCATAATCATGATAAAAGACACTTCATACCAATCAATCAATCAATCAATCAATCAATCAGTCATTATCATCATCAACAACAACAACGAAATAGATTGGTTACAGTCCATTCCCTAAGTCCGTTTCTGAAGATGCATGAAATTATGTTTTCCTTCCAAATCAGACCATTTCAGTACTTCACTTTCATTTCGATTTCCTACTATCTGGCTTACTTTACAAGAAATTGGAATTTTATCAGACTGGTATCAAAGAGACATCTTACTGTTTGGATGGACTTACTTTTCAGTTCTTGGACTGGTGCCAGTCTGCAATAACAATAATAACCACAACAACAACATCAGTCCCTTAATCTATAGATCAACAAAGATCAAGGCAACAGTACATGGCAAAAATTACCAGGACAAAAGAAGACCCATAACATACAATTTAAATACAAACCCAACTTCACAATAACCAACCTTTCAAATCGTAACCCTCCCCCATATGGAAAAGAAATAGAAATATCATCCTTAATCCACGTCTTTCTGAACCCGGACACGCCCTACCTTTGCAAACAGTGTAGATCCAGATCAGTTGGCTTCTTCAGAAGCCTTTGCAAACAGTGAAGATCCAGATCAGTTGGCTTCTTCAGACCATTCAGTATTTGAATATATATCAACAATCTAGATCTAGTAATCTAATTGGCTGACCATTAGAAGTGGGTGTGGCATCTTAATTTATTCAGAATGATAAGGGTTAAGAATACACTGCATTTACGCTAACTATTCAGACACCTTAACTCCTTACCATACTCGTCCTAAAATTTTAGCAATTCCATTTTCTACCTGTTGGTGTGTCTAAAGCTGCTGGATGAGTAGAAAACAGTGTAGACCCTGATCAGACGCCGCAGAATACGTCGTCTGATCTTGGTCTGCGCTGTTTGTTCGCGCATCTCTATCTTTGAGTTACATGAAGGGTGTATATATTACCGATAAACCAATAAAAAATGAGAGAGAGAAAAAACAAAACCTCAGCTTTCCAGTCTACTTGTTCATCAACCATTTGGTGGTCAGCCTGAAAAGCCCTTTATGCATACCAGAAAGCAAATATATGATTAGCTTGCGCATTCACACAGTCTGAACAAGACAATATGTACATCGATACATTCTGCATCAAATGGACAACGAATACTCTGATCAGACAGCTCGAATGCGCAAACTAATTCGGACTTTCGCTGTCCGCATATGGTAAACGTTCCTTTTTTCCAATCTTATGAACCATATGGACACAACTGGAATGGAAACAAAATGAAGCGAGCAATATTTAATTAACCAATACTTCATTTTGTCATCTTGGCGCCATATAGACACATATCTGTGGAAACTCTTTTTGTTTTGACGGTTTTATATCCCTAGTAACAAGAAATTGCCACCTCCAATATATTCTCCTATTCCATTTATGGTTTTTATGTATATTCTGGCATTTTTTGAATGCTTAGCACGCTGGGTAAAAGTTTGAGCAGATGACATTTTGAAATATTTCTTTTTATTTTTCCAAGTAAACAGGATTTGACATTTTATGCAAATTGTCTCCAGTGGCGCTCATTGGACAGTATCTTGTACGCAATACTTAGCGGAGTCCCAAAAGAATACTGACAATCTTTACTTAAGGCGGCTAGAACGTTCTGTAGATTTCTGCAGTTTTTACAAGGAAATCAACTTATGTTACTTATTGTTTGCTTTCTTGTGCACCAAACAGTTTTGACAGTTTTCATCCTTGAAAGTGTGCCAATTCCCTTTAAATCTACTCAGTGAATTAAATAAGTTTTCATATTTTCCACATAAAATAAGGCTTTACGTTTCAATCAAATTGTCACATTTGGAGGACATCACCTTATATTGTATGAAAAAATAAGACAACTGCCCCTAATATATCTTCTGCTCATTTCGTGTGCTAAATCTTAAAAGGACTGGGTCTACTCGGTAGAAATTCCGCCATTGTACAACTAGGACAAATTTTGTGACTTTCTTGTTGCTTTTCTGAACGGCAATCCGCTTTTGAAAAACAAAACAAAACAAAAACAAAAACAAAAAAAAAAATAAAATAAATAAATAAATAAATAAATAAATAAATAAATAAAAAATAAATAAATAAATAAATAGATAAATAAATAAAACAGATCTGTTCTAAAAGGAAAGAATTTACTCCCAAGAGCCAATGCTTTCTCATAGGGAAGAGAAAAGCAATTGTTCGAGTGCTGACTGATCGGGGTCTTTTCTGTTTGCATATGTCCCTAATACAGTCTTTCTTTCGGCGCGGTATTTATGCTATTATTGTGTTTGCATATGTGCAGACCGCATATAGCCGCAAACAGGTTTTCTCCAAATCAGGTTCAATCCCAGGAGCTTGACGTTCCTTCATATCGTCATTCAACAGAACGACTATGGAATCCTAAGAATTCCAAGTTTATTCGACACAGCAAGATTATTATAACCATTTCTATGGATGCGTATTTGGTTCAAGGAGAACCGAATCTATTTGACATAACTGAGGACTGTAAACCGCGACTGTAGCTATAGTAATACTTCATACATGTATATACTATCATTTAGTTCTGAACTTCACTATTCAACTGAACGTCAATGTTAATAAACTGACATCTTTTCATTCATGAAATGCTCCCCTGTATTTGATAGCCAATAAAAAAGACACGCCGTGAAAAGCATGCATTGAAGAACTGTTTCGCTTGACCCAACAATGTTATCAGACTTTGATACCCAATGACATGTACATGTCGGGGAAAAGCATGCAAATTTAGGAGAATTGTTTCGCTTGACCGAGTAGTTTTCTGCACAAATACGAATTGACAGAAACATGTAGTGCAGTTTTAGAGCAATTGTACTTTGCTTTTGCGCTCTAAGGAAAATAAAGTTTAAATCACAATGGGTAAGTGATCTTTAAACTGATTGTTATGGTCAAGACACCACCGATTCATGCGTATTTGATAATCCTCAAGTCATTTATTACCGACTGGGTCACGAAAATATATCAGAGATACCGACAAGAATAATAATTTTGATGTTAATTCTTCATAATTCTTCAACACTCCTGATCTCTCACGACTTCAATGTACATGTATTTTGGTTTGACAGAAGCTGTTTAGTCGGAATTCTGCCCAACGAATAATAAAGTTGGTATGCATAGGAAGTCAAAAGAGTGAGCAAATTAGATTTATTCAGTGAAGTTCGATATTTCAATGCAAATGTCAATTATAAGGTCGCTTTTGATAAAGTCCTTGTTTCTGCTGTTAGTGGCGACTTATCTAAACTCGACAAAAATATAAATCAGTCGCATTCACTATTTAACTCTTTCACTTCCACAGGCGGTTATATTAGGCTTTTGCAAACAGTTTAGATACAGATGAGCATCTCATCAGGATCTACGCTGTTTGACATTCAGGATTTCAACTTTACATATAAACCTCTTTATCACATGACCGTCAAGTTATTCAGTGAAATAACCCATGCCATAAAAATCATATAACCACACGTGTAATAACACCTGCAAGGCTTTCCATTGGTTTGCCTAATTACCCTCATTAATATTCGTGTTACTCCGCTTATTGATAGCAACCAAGATGATATCTGCGTTCGCCGATATAACTTTCACTTTTGAAACAGTTCCTGCCTTTCTATTTAGAGGAATTTGAGATGAACGATAAATATCAGACTGATGGAAGGGGCAGACACAACACACTCACAATGTAAATAATACGGCTACCAGAAATATTCATGGTGATTAAAATTCGATGTTTTCCCGCAACATATTTGATTGCACTTTCAACATCAATGTCGTCAAACAGTCAATGAAAAAAAAATCACCTCCTCCAAAAAAGCATTGGAAGATAACATGACTCCGATAGTCAATAAATGTGTCAAATTCAAATTCAAATTTCAGTTAAAACGTTTTTTATTCTTGAAATCTGCCATTTATTTTGATGTATCATCTGCCGTATAAACTATATTGATCAAGGTCAATGACCTTTAAAACCGACAGCTGACCGGGGGATTTCCCTACTGATTCTCAGTGACGTATTGACTCGCTGAATGACGTTGAAAGGAATATTTATTTTTGAATTCATTTATTCAAATGAAATATTTATTAGCTCAAATAAAAATATTATCATTAATTCCTACAGTTTAATGAAGTAATAAATAGCATATTTATCTTGTTTCTAGTTATTTTCTGTACTTATCAAATAATATACGAACTTTTTTTGTTTGTTTGTTTTTGTGTAGTATTATTCAATTGTTCTGTTTAGCTATGGAAAGCCGTTATCTTAATATATTGTGTGCATTTTTGTCACCGCAAGCGTCATGTGATAAACAGAATCTTACATTCGTGGTTATTTAATATGAAATTTGTGAAACTCGTCGGGTAATTTCGGTATTTTGCTCGCCGAAAGGCTTTCAAAATACCGAAATTGCCCAAACTCGTTCCATAAATTACATATTAAACGACCACATATGTAAGATCCTCTATCTTTTCAATCGATAGCTTGTTAAAAAGCAAAACAGGCGACAAATGTAGTCTGAACTTTAGCGTCGAAAGAGTTAATTAAACTGCTGTTCCTTAACCTTTTAAGCGCTAAGCAAAGAAACAGACGACAACCTAAAACTGATACTGATATTTTTCAGAGCACATAAGACGACATTTTATGTGAATCGTCTGGAAGCAGATGAAATGTCACCCCTGATGTTTTCTAAAAATTCAGTGTCTCCTGCTGCAATTGTGACATTAACACGTTTAAAGGAATAGGATAACCTTTAAATTGGACACGTTTGCCTCACTTTTAAATGAGAGCTACTCTTAAGGGGGGAAGAGTTGGGAAAGTACACCCGCTAAGCGAAAACTTTTCTCCAAAAGTAGCCATATTTGTTTTTAAATGTTTCAAATACTCGAATACTAAGGAAGAAACTCCATGCTTACGAAAGCCGTTTCCCTCTGCAAAATGATGGCAAAATATTTCATGTGTATCCGTTCGCCTAAAATATATGCAGTGCATAGTGAAGCTCTACGACTGCGCAGGAGTATAAGCTGGTCTGGATCTGATACTGATTTCTCCGTTGAGCTACATAAAGCAATCTGACCCAAGTGTCCTCCTGTTCAACAGGTTCCTAATGCATTTTAAGTTGAATAAATTCGCCTTGAGTTTTTTTTTGGCCATTTTTCAAATGGGAGACAGTTTTGTGACTTTCTGTTTGCGTTTCTACACACCAATCCCCTTCTGAAGAAGGATATTTTCTATAAGGAAAGAATTGCATCACGAAAACATGCCTATATAATTTTGACCCCTCAAACCCCACTTTTATATAGTAAAACTGGGGTATACAGGGGTATACATTATTTTTCTTATTTCTACTCAAAAACATAGATTGTGGGTACTCGTGAGAACCGCCTCGGCGAGGGTTCTAACGAGTAACCACAATCTATGTTTTGACCAGAAATAAGAAAAATATTAGAATTTTTTATCTGAAAATTCTCAGTTTTTGGAGATGAAATTTTCGATATATTTGAATAGGCGTGTTTTCGTAATGGTCTCATTTTGGGCGCTAATACAATGTGCCTTTAAATGTCGACACCTTTACAGAACGGGATATAAATAGTTTTGACTGAGTGACCTCCTACTTAAGAATGTACATGCATTTCACTTAACAACCAATCACATTGCGATAATAGGCAATGAGGGTATGTGTCTACAAACATTTAACTCCTCCTAAGCACACGCTTTTACAATACATTATATTAGAAACTAGGGGTAATAGGGGTAGCAGATTAACGTTGCCGTTTACATTAGGAAGGAGGTAGAAAATAACTTACTAATGGAAGCCAGTGTGAAACTGTCTGCGACGTCAATATCGTCGATGAAGGCAGCCAAAGCGAACGGGTTGGTGTTCCTTGCATTGTATCTGTGTTGTGCATACCTGAACGCTACTTTGGCTCGGTTATCGCTCGGTTTGAATATAGCACCTGAAAATAGAAAATAAACGAACCGAAATGTCAGGAAACGAACCTTCTGACATGTGCACCCAGCGAAGATTCAATTTAGCCTAAGTATTTGCGTAGTTTTCCTTCCCTAGCCAAAGATGCATAATTTTTATCATGTAAATAACGAAGACTCTGATCAGACTCCATGGATGGGCCGGCTGATTTGAGTCTTCGTTGAGAAGGGGCGTATTCTCACTTTGCGACACAAATACATTCGTTAACCCATTTAAGCCTAGCGTCCCATAAAAAAGGACATTGGTAAACAGCGTAGACCCAGATCAGACGCCGCAGAACGCGGCGTCTGATCAGGGCATACACTGTTTGCATTAAATGCATGAATTTCTATAAAATATTGTATTAATAAAAACTAACCAGCCAACCCTATATTGGAAATAGACTGGTTCGAAGAGTTATAGTTCACTAGGCATAAATGTTATACGGGGGCCCGTAGAACTTTTGCAGAAATTACCTCGTAGGACAAGATAAGGTTTTGGAAGCTTAAGATACGGGCATAAATGGGTTTAAATGAATGCATACATCTGGAGATTTTTAACCGTTTTCACAACGTATGTGACTTCATGTTTGCTTTCTTGCTCACCAATACACTTCTGAAAGGGTCTACTCTTTAAGGAAATAATTGCTCCCACGGGTGACGTCTACTAAATTAACGACAACTTGTTGATATCGAAACCTACTAGTCAAAGGTAATTATGGGACTCGGTACATGTAATTTTACGACGTGAGTGCGCGCTTCCGTGTCGTTTCTATTCTATTGCTAATCTATGACATCTCAGCAGGCACCCTGGGGCCAACGTTTCAGAGTATCGTCAACTTGGCGAAATTGGAGACTATTCACTGACTGTGATGCAGATCGGAATTTCCATGATTACGTAGCATTGGAAGTACAGTATTCCCCCTGTGACGTAATGGTCAGAAATCATTCATCTGTTTACACAGCACTAATTTCAAATATGTACATTTATGAAACGTGAACTTTAATATATCAGCCTATTACCCCGGCTACAATGCTTTAGTAAAGGGGAATAATGGAACGACAGAGTCACAGAAAAACAGGCATGACAAAAACTAGAACATTTGCCACTATTTAGACAAGGGGGCAGTAAAAAAATGTGAATAGAAATATTCTGATGTCTTTGTTTTCCTAAAATATCAGTGTAGAATTGTTTATATATTTCACCTTGATTTAACAACTTCATACAGTACTGATACAAATGATAAAATCATTCCGTTCCGATATCCAAGATGGCCGCCAGGGTGGCCATCTTGAAATTATTCAAACGACATCTCCTCCTAAACCCTAAGTCCGATTGAGCTGAAACTTGATGGGAGGAATCACAGTGACTCAGAAATTCAAAATTGCTAAAATCGTTCCATTCCGATGTCCAAGATGGCGGTCATCTTGAAATTCTTCAAACGTCAGGTTGAGCCGAAACTTGAAGGGAGGCATCGGAGTGAAATGGAGATTCAGAGTTGCTAAATTCAGTTCCAGTATCCAAGATGACGGCCATGTTAGCAATCTTGAAACTCTTCAACCAACAGCAGATTCTGAATTGCTAAAGGCAATCTGATCTGATAGCCAAGATGGCCACCATGACACAATCAAACATATCATAATCAGCCTAATCCAGGTGAGCGATTTCTAGCCCACTTGGGCCTCTACTTTTGTTTTGTTTGTTTGTGTGTTTCTTTCTTTCTTTGGTTTTTGTTAGTTTCTCTTTTTCTTTCTTCCAGAAGGCTTAACTTGATACCGTGCGCCCGCAGGAACATTCTAGGCATGTTGCCCTGTCGAGCACCTCCAAGTATATTAGTAGATAAAGATAAAAAAGCAAAATGTTTGAAAATAAATGATAAAGTATGATAAAAAAGGGGATGACAAGTGATATGTTAAAATAGTGAAGAACAGCTAAAATCAGGTTGAAAATACTATATTTAGGATCTTAGGGATTGACATATTGAAAAAATTTAATTATTGTCAGCGGCCAGGTAGAAAAAAATAACGTCAAATGTTAAATGAAAACTTTACTTCATCCACAAAAACTTTCTGTAAGAACTCTCATTCCTGTGCGTGCGGTCCCATAATACTTATTAACTCTACTTTGTGATGGTATAATTTATAAATTTCTGTCCTTAAAGAAAGATGGTCTTGTTTGAGAAGAAATGGAACCGCCATCAAAATGTAAAGAACATAAAGTAATTCGAGAAAAAAAATTAAAGGATCTAAGTCGCTTTCACACTAATTTGCTTTTCATACAAATGCGATACATTGCCTGTGCGAACGGGTTCATGAACAAAAATGTATGCTGTTTTCAAGGCATATTTTTTATTTTGATTAAATCATCGTAAAATGATCTTTTTTGATACTTCCTGTAAAAGGTATTAAATCATTTATCAGCTCGTATATTATCACGGAACAGCATGAAGTTTGTATATTCAGCTGTGGCACTTGCTATGGGCTATATTGTAAATTGACGGAAACATCCGGAATTGACTTTACTTGACGGCTCAGATCGTAACTAATCCCATCAACTGATAAGGTCAAAGTTTGATGATGAGATTTCTTGTATATGGCATGCTGCAACTTGCCGATTTCGGCCTTGAATTTTTCAAGGCTTGGCAATCTGGTAGGGCATTCCACTGCACGACTGACAGTGGAAAAAAATCATATATAAGTCCTTTCCAGGGTGAATCTGCCGTAAAGTCATATAATGGCCGCTTTGAGACATACGGGAGAGATACTGCGACCTTGTTATGTACCTTCTTATAGAAGAGACAGAAACGTGAGGCAGAGACGTGAGTAAGCACATCTCTGCACGAGAGTGAACCGACCTAAAATTTCAAGCATTGCCGAAACATTAGATCTTCTATCAAAACTACAGTTTGCTCAACGTGCGGCTCGTCGTTGGCCTTTCTCAATCTGTTCCTCTTTGGCTTTGGTAAATTACCGCAGCGTACTCTAGCTGCGGCCTGAACAGGGTATTATAGGCTGCTCCTCTGCCTCCTGGCATTTTGGTTTTAACATTTCTCTTAGTAAACCCGAGAATGTTGTTTGCAGTGTTGGTAATCCTGTCCATGTGAGAACTCCAGGACAAGTACTGGTGAAGTCAACCCTCAGGTACTTAGCACAACTGACGGTTTTCAGGATCTCGTCATGGAATCTGTAGGTAGCATTAATGGGTGTCGTAGACGCCACCACATGTACCACTGGCACTTGTAAGAGTTGAACTCGAGGCAACACTCAGTCTAGAACACAAACAATCCAGATTTTGTAGCAATACAGGATTGTCATCTGCACCCTCTATGGTGAGGTACAAAGCAGCATCATCTGCAAAGAGCCGCACCTGAGAAGTAATGTTTTCATGCAGGTCATTGGTGTAGACGAGGAAAAGGATCGGGTCCAGAACAGACCCCTGAGAAACACCAGAAGTCATTGGGACCGAGCCTGATCTCTCCCATGCAACAACCACCCCTCCCTCTCCCCCCCGCCCCCTGCGAACGATCACCAAGAAGGTACCTACCCAGTTCAGCGTGTTAAAACGAATTTCATATCCATGCAGCTTCAAGATCAGTTTAGAGTGGCTGATCTTGTTAAATGGCTCACTAGGTCCCGAGGGAGGTGTGGAAAACCGAGGCCGCAGGTCATCATAACAAAAACAGTCAGTTTCTTATTTCCAAATAAGTGATCTCAGTAATGAGTTTTGTTTTTATAGTACGTTTACTACAACATACAATATATGCAATCAAACAAAAAATGGGACGATTTTATTTACAAAGCTCTTTTAAAATAGATATTGACATTACCACCATTTTTTTACTACTGTAAATATCATTTTTGTTATGTACATGTTTAATTCCTAAAATAAATCTAAATCTTAATCTTTTTATGAATCTGTAGGGAAAAGAATTAATCTATCTTCAGTATTTTCTTTCTTCAAAATAGTATTTTCTCTCCAAAAGTCAAAAAGTAGGAAAACACATTTAGGAGGACGATCACTGGACAACATAGCATCTCGCCCAGAGACACCTTTTTGTAGTGTGCGGCGCAGTTATCTCGGCAGATGTTATTCTATAAATCTTTCATTTCTCGTTTGTTCTTAATGTTCGCCTTGTGGAGTTAGCGACGCTGACGTCATTGCAAATAATATAGGTGTCAGGAGGGAACGGCTTAACGGACGTATTATAACACTACTGCAGGTGTCGCAGACAATAAATGTCATAAGGAGCCTGGTTTACATGCAATAAATTAACAATAATTGGCATATTAAATCAAGCGCAGTCTATTCTAAAGAACAAACATTGATAATGAATGAAGAAACTTGAAACAATAAGTGATATGGGGCATTAAAAGTGATTGGATACACCTCAAGGTCAAGGTCAAGGCACTTTAAGTTGAACGTATTAGTTTCTCTTTTTAATCCATTTATGCAGAACGGACTCTTCTACCTTCACACTTCGGACCAGTGCATTTCGTATATAAGGGGAGTCTGATTAGTTTTAATTATAACCATGTTTTATAGAAATTCTTGTATTTAATGCAAACAGTGTAGACCCTGATCAGACGGCGCGTTCTGCGGCGTCTGATCTGGGTCTATACTGTTTGCCAATATGCCTGGGACGCTAGCTTAAATGGGTTAAAAGGGAGGTCACTCCAGCAGAGAATAGGCTTTCCTGGTGCATGAATCCCTCCTCAAAAACGGCTGCTTATATATTCAATTCAGTTTAGGTAACAGAGTTCCCAGCTTTTTGGGAAGGAGTTGCCAACTCTGTTCATTTTGTGGCTACTTAATTGTATTTGTCTGTCTTTCCCTTTAGTGCAGGGGACTTGATGTGGGTCTAATTATATCAGTTCCTCAGTCCTCAGATTTACTCTTAAAGGAAAGACTTTGCTCCCAGAAGGGCCCAGAAGGAGCAATTTCTTTCCTTTAAAAGCAGTCTCTTTTAAAAGGGGGCGGGGGAAGAGGGTGGGTGTGGATGAGGGGGGGGAGGCGGGGGGGGGGGGGGGGGGCGGGCGGGGTAAATAGTTCCTGATCAATATCATCCCCAGTGACCATAAAAGAAGAATTTATCCGAAGAATATTTCTTCTTAGATAGTCCTCTTTGAAAAGTGAAGCAACACTCTCAAGTCAGATTGATACATGTATCCATTTATATAACGAATTAGCAAAATGTAAAGGCATAAATCAATTTGTGATCGGTTTGATAGGTGCTCGGTCTGATGAAGGCATTGGCTTTCCTCTGACAGCATGCACAAGGTACTTGTGTAACTGGTAAAGCAATGAACGCAAGGCTGAATAAATGTACACTTAAACATACAGTGAACCCTCGTTACAACGACAGCATTTGTTCCAAAAAAATGTTGCCATTATAATGAATTTGCTGTTTTAAAGAAACCTTAATGGACAGAACGATATGTAAGAAAGAAGAAAGACCTTGTTTTATTCTTATTTCCTCATAGAACATATGTTTTGGATATTTGTTAGAATCGCCTCTCTGAGGCGATTCTAACAAATATTCAAAGCATATGTTGCTTGAAGATATTATGCAATGCTTTTGCATAATTTCTCATTAACCGCCACCTATTGAGCGAATGTTTCGGGCTATTCAAATTGGCATTATAACGAATTTTGTCGTTGTATGGAGTGTCGGTATAAAGAGGGTTGATTGTACATCGCCAGCCTGATATAAGGAATCAGATTACAATCAACTCTCTTGATTTGTTGTTCACAAAAAGGAAATATGTGTGACCGATGACAGACAAGACTGCCTGCCTATCAGAGCAACATAGAAAAAGCTAAATATGAAGATCTTGAAAGAATGCTATTTTTTCACGGTTCTTCTGATTTCAGGAAAATATGTGAACCAAAGCACACACTCTAAAAAAAAGGCTATAACTGGAATTATCTGACAGGTGCTTGGTTTGACAGCTGATAGGAGAAATGGAGCCAGTCAACCCCTTCTTAGAATGAGATAAATTGAAAGGTAAGACGTGTCTTCTGAAGCTCAAGAAAATGTGTATTCATAGGGATGTTGTGAGCAGAGCTATTCTATGAAATGCGTGTATGGAAAGCTATGGAATATTAATTGTAGTCTGGGGCTTTACATGAATTAGCTTTCAATCTGACTATATGTTTTTGGGTAAGAAAATCATTTTTTTTATGATTGATCGTATATCTTTGGATAAGAAAGTCAACACTTATATGGCCATATTTTTTATAAGAAAATAATCGCTTTTATGACAGACCATATGTTTTGGATAAGAAAATCAATATTACTAGGATCAGCTAGCAATCCTTATTGCTGAAACACAGCTTGACGATTCAAAATACAATATTGAATTTATATGCACTACGTGCGTTTTCCTTTTGGATGCAAATCACTTTTTATTTATATGACATACAGCCATTGATATAATGCATTCATACTGCTTGTAAGTCGTATCCAAATTTTGGAAACGGATGTATACATTACGAAAACACGCCTATTCAAATATATAGAAAATTTCACCTCCAAAAAACTGTAACTTTTCAGTTAAAACTTTTCGATAGTTTTCATCCTTCTGCTCTAAAATAGATTGTGGGTAGTCGTTAGAACCGCCTCGCCGAGGCGGTTCTAACGAGTACCCACAATCTATGTTTTTGAGCAAAAATAAGAAAAATAATGTATACCCCAGTAAACCTCAGTTTTATTATATAAAAGTGGGTTTAAGGGGTCAAAATTATATAGGCATGTTTTCGAGATGAGATTTAATTCTTTCAGATTATCGATTTTTCTTTTTGAGTTACTATTTTTTCCAAAATTAGGACAAAACTTTGCACTTGTAATATACATTGCTTAAACATATCCAATAAACGTATAAGAGGAACAACATGGTAGTATTCAATACTTTGTCCAGTGTTAAGAAGAGCTCTACCGCACCACCAATATTGCTGGAATAGGGAACGCCTGTTGGTAATTTGAATGGATACACCTGATAGCTTTTCGCGATTTCTGCCAAAGAAGACAACTTTTTGGACTTCCTAGTGGCTTTATTATACGCCAAGCCTGTTCTGAAAAGAGGTCTACTCTATAAGGAATCAATATGTTACCGGGATGCAAATTGATTCCTTATAGAGTAGACCCCTTTTTCAGATGGAAATTTAACAATTTTGTTTGAGTTGTCTCCCTTGAAAGTTTATCAGTTCCTCTTAAAGTATCGAAAAAATCATAAGTGAAAATTAGAAGCATGGAAAAAAATCAACACTTCGATATACCATATCTACCTCGGCCACAGTAAGCATTCTACTTAAATCTATAGCGGGCCATTATCGGCCCGCCAGGGTAGCGGAGTGGCCGATAACGGCCTGATGTAGATTTATAAAGAATGCTAGCTGGGAAGGCTCGTGACGAGAATGTGGGATTTCATGGAATATGTATTGAGTAAAACCATAGATATATACATCTGTGCAGTGTGTTCAGGGTGCTATCGTCCCAGTCATATAATTATCGATATATAGAATTTACTCACAAACAGTGTACATTTGCAGGTCTATCTGTGTTTTTCTCTGTTCACATATACCAAGGCCCAGTTGTTCAAAGCTAACGACATCGTTAGTTAACGATTCGTTAAAATTTACATAAGAGTGATACGCAAATATGCTGAAATTTTTTGCTGAACAAATATGAGTAGCTTTTGCAGTGCAAAAGCTACTCACATTTTTTTCAGCAAAAAATATCAGAATATTGTATATTGAATCCGCTAAAACAGTTAACGAAATGACCCTTAACGAGCTCGTTAAGCTAACGACGCTTTGAACAACTGGGCCCAAGAAGCTAATTTTCTTGAGGTACTACGTAAATGATTTCGTCTTATGGGAGAGCTAGTTTGCCGTTTCATTAATCAGTTCTCGAAATCTTTATTTTCCAACATTTCCTGAAATAACCTACTCACAAATTAGTATTATTCAATTCCCAAATGCTTTCACTAGTCCTCCAAACTTGTGATAGAGATACAATACAGTGCACTGGAGCCTTGCTGTATGCTTTGAACGCTCTCTCTCTCTCTCTCTCTCTCTCTCTCTCTCTCTCTCTCTCTCATATATATATATATATATATATATATATATATGTTGTGGGTGTGGGTGGGTGCATATGCTGATTTCAGTCTTCACTGTATGTCAGTGACATATTTCTGTGTGGCTAGTCTGGGGTATTGCTAAGAGACAATAGGAAAACCATGATGCATGACGCACAACGACACTGTCCTTTTAGAGACTTTTGAAATGAATTTGTATTTCACACTTCAGTAGCCCGCAGTATTTTTCCTACTGACCATTCCAAGCGGTTCCTCTGTTGCAGTTTTTCTTTGTTTGTGCGCCTGTGGTGTCATATGTGGTGTTTGTTCTGTCCTTATTTGTTCCTCATCTCTTCTTCGTATGGTGCCTCAAGTGGGTTGTGCTTCATTGTGGCATTTCCCTGATATTTTCACTTACATTTGTGAACATTTCACAAAATGTACAACTAGTGTTTACAAAATATTAAATTAATCAGCACACGGAACTGATCAATAATTGCAGACGCCTTCACTGTTTACAAATTATATTCTAGCTACTGCTCAACGGACTTTGCAAATGTCTTCCCGGGTGATATATATTTTAATTGGTGTTATGCCCGTATATAGGCATTCCCTATTCATAAATTGTATTTTCGGGGCGTTCATGAGTTCGTGCAGATGCCTCCTCCGTCCACAGATTTTAATTAATTGGTGTTTATCAATGCGTCAAGATGTTTTCACGTTTCATAAATACCTCCTTAGAAGACAATATGTAATAAATCTTAAATTCTATACATCCTGGTAACAGGGAAAAATCATCAAAATATGGCCTACTGAAATCACCCAGAGAATCGTTAGTGTTTAAGCATTTCAGCAAGAAAACATATCTATATAATTTTGACCCTCTAATCCCCACTTTTGTATAGAAAAACTTGGGTTTACAGGGGTATACATTCCTTTTCGTATTTCTGTTCAAAAACAAAGATTATGGGTACTCGTTAGAACCGCCTCAGCGAGGCGGTAACGAACGAGTACCTTCAATCTATGTTTTGAGCAGAAACATGAAAATTACCAGAGTTTTTTTTTTATCTGAAAATATTCAGTTTTTGGAGGTAAAATTTTTCTATGTATTTGAATAGACGTGTTTTCGTAATGAACTCTTCACGTACTGGCTTTAGGCGAATGAATACCCTTGGTACCTATTCTGCAAATGTTTGAAAAGGGGGCAGATTTTGTGACTTCCTATTAGCTTTCCTGCACACCACTGTCTTGTATAAAAAAGGTTTTAAACCCCTTTGCAGAGAGAAGACAAAAACCGCTTTAACACAGTTGCCTCCCCTAAAAGTGTTTCCAAATTTTACTTTTTTCATCAGCATACTTAAGGTTACGGAAATGAATCGTTTAAAAAAATACCGAAACCATATAAGGTTGTCCTTACTTATCCCAATTTCTCTCTCTCTCCTGGTGTTAGGATAAAGATTTCTTGCACTGTTTAGATTTCTGCAAGTGCTATTGCAGTAGCTGCCAGTTCACATAAGCTGCCTAAATGCGTTTTGGCCAGTGAATGCAGTTCTGACACTAATCTTTGACCATTGTAATAAAGGTTGATGAAGAAACAGTAATAAAACAATCCAACAGAAATTATCTCAATTGATATCTGCCATCTTGGAAGGGAAACCTTTGTAGTTTAAAAATTACATTTGGCAGACTAAAGGAGAGAATAAATATTTGATTAAAGTGAAAATCTATTTATATCAAACAAAAGTTGGTTCTGGCTTCTAAAATATTACAGTGGGTTTTGGGATATTGGGTAAGGTGAGGTTTGTGATGTAGAATGTAGAAATGTCTTCATTTTGTGTTGCTAAGTACAAGGACAGTGACAAAACAATATATCTCCAAGACGGGGAGGCATAAAACAACCCCACCATCAGGAAAACATACCTATATAATTTTGACCCCCTTAAACCCCACTTATATATAGTAAAACTGGGGTTTACAGGGGTATACATTGTTCTTCTTGTTTCTGCTCAAAACATAGATTGTGGGTACTCGTTAGAACCGCCTCGTCGAGGCGGTTCTAACGAGTACCCACAATCTATATTTTGAGCAGAAACTTGAAAAAATATCGGATTTTTTTTGTCTGAAAATTTTCATTTTTTGGTGGTTAAATTTTCAGTATATTTGAATAGGCATGTTTTCGTAAAGATACTAATGATTTTTTCTTCAACGTTGCGTCGATATTGACCATATCGACACAATATGTTGAAAAACTAACTTTCTACATTTTGTTGTAACAGACGACTATACAAGAGATAACATGATATATGCTTTAGTCAAGAGAATCCAGTGTTTCCCATACATATTCTGACAGGCTTTAGCCTGCAGTGAGTCCCAGATCAGACGCCTCAGAACACGGTGCAAGAAAGGGTATACTCTGTTTGGCACTCATCCAGCATTTATAGACGCATCAGCATGTAGTCAAATCAGGAGCGGATTCAGAGGGGCTCGGGGGCTCAGTCGAACCCCACTTTGACTCAAAATTTCATTTTCATGGAAAATTTTGGTTATATTTGATAAATGTGAGACACTTTTTCTTATGCTCCTCTTCAACAAGTCCATTTACTTCCTGTGAATATGTGTAAAATTGCTGGGTGAGTGTCAACCAGTGTAACCCTGATCTGACGCCGCGTTCTGTGGCGTCTGATCTGTGTCTACACGGTTTGCTCAGGCCTGTCTTTCCGAATACGTAGAGAAAGCATGGTATTATGATTAAATTGAACCCCCTCAGAAATCATCCTGGATAACGCCCCTGCAAATGAACTTGATCAGGAGTGTGTCCAAATTAAGTCAGTGCATCACTATATCGAAAGACCCAGTACTACGAGAATACCAGGAGAATCTTAGCCTTCTACATTATCTTCTTTAACGGCTGACCATTTGATTTTCTGTTTTTTATGTTTTGTTTTTGTTTTTTTTGCGCTTGGATTGTTTATATGTTTGGAGTGAGGATTTGCGCGGATAAACCTGTTTTATGTCCCCAAGTAGTTTTTTTTTCTACTGACCGTTCCAGGGCGGCCTCTCATTACGAAACACGCCTATTCAAATATACTGTAAATTTTACCACCAAAAAATGAAAATTTTCAGATAAAAAAACCTGATATTTTTTCCTGTTTCCGCTCAAAAAATAGATTATGGTACTCGTTAGAACCGCCTCTAACGAGTACCCACAATCTATGTTTTTGAGCAGAAATAAGAAAAATAATGTATACCCCTGTAAACACCAGTTTTACTATATAAAAGTGGGGTTAAAGGGGGTCAAAATTATATAGGCATGTTTTCGTGATGTATGGTTTCATATGTGACGTTTAGTTTTGCTATTATTAGCTCCCCGTATCTCCTTGTTTTGGTGCCTCGGGGAAGTTGTACTTCGTGCTTGTAGCATTTCCTGAGCATCTTTACTTATATTTTAGTTTTCTTATCTGAACAAAAATGTGCGATTACGTATTTACTCTAAATACTCATACACCTTAAATCCTAACCATATTTGCCATAGACTTGTTTTAAGCAAATCCATTAGATAACCTGGCGAGGTACCTAAACCTAGATGTGTGAAAAACAGTGTAGACTTTGATCAGACGCCGCGTCTGATCAGGCTGTCGATCTTAATAAGGGGAACTTAAATAACTAGAACAATAGAAGTTGGCTGGAACTAATTTTGAGTCCCCACTACCCATTTTCCACAAAATTCGACCCTGAATAACTGGACTAACCCATACCAAAAACTCTATTTCACGGTCCTCTGATGTTCTAGTTATCGATGTTCCACTGAACTAAAAGAAACAAAACAGAACGGAATTATATATTTCGAAAGAAAATTGTGTTAACTTCGCTCATTTCAGTTTGATTTATTATGACTTTGGTGTCTATAAACAGCAGGAGCGGTGTGATAATTGATATGCCGGATAATAATAGAGGTGGTATTTTATTTCAGCAGTTCCAACTAGAATGCCACAGGGATAAATTGACATTGGCATTCAGAATTAGATTATTTCTGCTAAAGAAACTAAATGAGCTGTGCCATGCGCAAAGGTGCCCTCGGAGCATATGCGCACAAGGAAGGCCTTGATCAGGCTGCTCATCCACGCAGTCTGATCAGGGCCTTCGTTGTCCGCAAACAGAATTATTAGACACCATAGAATGTTCCAGTGGAGAGCAAATCCGCGAATGAGACTTTGCGCATGTGCAGAATGATGCGAATCCGCACATTTTACTCATTACGAAAACACGCCTATTCAAATATATTGAAAACTTTACAACCAAAAAAGGGAAATTTTCCGATAAAAAATTCTGATATTTTTCATATTTCTGCTCAAAACATAGATTGTGGGTATTCGTTAGAACCACCTCGGCGAGGCGGTTCTAATGAGTACCCACAATCTATGTTTTTGAGCAGAAATAAGAAAAATATTGTATACCCCTGTAAACCCCAGTTTTACTATATAAAAGTGAGGTTTAAGGGGGCCAAGATTATATAGGCATGTTTTCGTGATGCCATGTTCGAAGGCACTGTTTCACTTTACTTCGTTGTTGTTGTTTAAAGATCATTTCAGGTGAATATTGCCTATACTTATCCTATACTTGCTAAAATATCAACTGTTTTGTTCTTTCTTTTAATAGATTTCCACTCCCTTCACTAAAATTCCCAATGAATTAGTATGTTTTGAATGCAAATGAAGGATAAAGTACTCCAGAAAGACATTGATCTTGCTGAGGTCGTGACAAGGCATTTAGAAATGTATAAATGTTCCCTAAAACAGAACATGTCAAGCACTAAAGCCAACCAGATGTCAAACATAAACACAAGCGCGTACTCAAACGCACATACACATACAGGTACGGACTCTTGTTCACATGTTACCTCTCTAAAGTATTTTCGGTCTCTTTTGGTGCTATCACCTTTACTCCAGTCTGTGCTCTCGGATAAATGAGGTTAAACAGGATACCAAAACTATGGTGCGCGTAAACACCTCGAGGCATCTGACGCCACCCGAGGACAATATTTTAATGTCATCTTCCTTTCTCCAGACTGTGCACTCAGATTATACACGTTTCATCTAAGCTATACTGAAAACCCTAATACACCCGCAAGACTATCATCTAATGTCACTGACTTCACTTCAGGAGTTTCGTTACCGTATTACGACCTTTTAACTTCAATACCTTTACTCAAGATTGTCTTTGCAGTCAGATTATTATGCCCCCAACTTTAAAGCAGTTGGAGAGCTTAGTGCTTTTGGCTTGTCCATCCGTTAGTCATGCTTTTTTTATGTATAGCATAATTTTTTAACCGTGCATGCTAGATTTTTGAAATTTCATATATGGATTCCCCATGAAACAATAGTTGACCCATATTTTTTTCTTATCAATATAATGCCCCTTTCTTGAGTTATGCCCTTTGCGAAAAATTATCACGCTTTTTGTGCATAGCATAACTTAAGAACCTTGCATGATAAGTTTTTGAAAGTTTATCTCTGGATTCCTCATAAAAAAGAAGTTAACCCGTATTTGTTTCTCATCAGGGTTATGCCTTCTTGTTATACCCCTGTGCAAAAATTATCACGCTTTTTGTGCATAGCATAACTTTTGAACTGTGCATGCTAGTTTTATATGGATTCCTCATGAAATAATAGTTGACCCGTATTTTGTTTCTTATCAGGGTTATTTTTATTTTCTAGAGTTATGCCCCTTTGCTAAAATTGTAATGAAATCTTGATTTCTCAAAAAATATCCTACTATTATATTGTAACTTACTATGCTGATAGGGGATGATGAGTAGCTGACCTGATTAACTTTAAAAAAAAAAAAAAAAATTCTTGAGTTATGGCCCTTTTAAAAAATTGAGCATTTAAACCTTGTCAGCAAAATACCTAAAAAACTGCTTCAGTTATTAGCTTGAAACTTTACAGGATGATCAGGAACGATAATAGATGCCCTGAGCAACTCTTGAAAAGTCCGAAATTGTTTTCTTGAGTCATGGCCTTTTTGAATCTTTGGATATTTTATCCTTGTAAGCAAGCTATCTCAAAAACTGTTCAAGCAATTGTCTTGAAACTTGACAGGCTGATAGGGAATGATAAGTAGATGATCTGATTAACTTTTGAAAAAAAAAAAAAATGAAAATGCAAAAATTCCAAAAAATGTCACTTGAGTTATTGCCCTTTGAAGAGTTGGGCATTTGAACATTGTAAGCAAGATACCTCGAAAACTATTTGAGCTCTTGTCTTGAATCTTGACAGGCTGACTGGGAATGATGAGTAGATGACCTAATCAACTTTAAAAAAAAATTCAGGAATTGTTTTTTGAGTTATGGCCCTCTGAAAAATTTGGCATTTTAACATTGCAAGCAAGATTTCTCGAAATCTGTTGAAGATAGTGGATGATGAGTGTAAGACCTGAATAACTTTCGAAAAAAAAAATCGAATTGTTTTAGTTATGTCAGGCTGATAGAGAATGTTGAGTAGATGACCTGATCAATGTTTGAAAAAAAATCCGGAATTGTTTCTTGAGTTATGGCCCTTTGAAAAGTTTAGTATATTAATCTTGCAAGCAAGATTTTTCGAACAACTGTTCAAGCTATTGCCTTGAAACTTGACAGGTTGATAGGGAATGCTCAGTAGATGGCCTGATTAACTTTTGAAAAAAAAAATCTGAACATATTTTCTTCAGTTATGGTCCTTTGAAACGCATTTTGACCTTATAGGCAATATATCTTGAAAACTGTTAAGCTATTGCCTTGAAACATGACAAGTTGACAGGGAATAATCAGTAGTTGACCTGATTAAGTTTTGAAAAGAAAATCTCAAAATAGCTTAAATAGTTTTCAAGATATCTTGCTAACAAGATTTCGGTTTGATTGTTTTCAAAAGGCCATAATTCCAGGAAGGACGTTTTAACATTGTGAGCAAGGTATCTCAAAACATATTGCGCCGTCCGACTGGAGACCAGGAGGTCGCGGGTTCAACCCCCGTCGAGGTCGGCAACATTCTTTCGTGGTGATTGATCATGAAATATTTTCTACGGTCATTCTCTCCCTTCCGCTGATTCAAGAAGGGCAGTTGTCAGTTTCTGGCGAAAGAATATGCACAATACTGGTTAACCGCTTAGAGGACTAAGCCTGCCCAGTAAATGTGTGGTTAGGTAAACTGACCGCGCTCGACATGACCCCATTGGGTTGACTGGGCCGTAAAACCTCAACACAAATCTCAAAACATATTCCAAAAAAATTACTGGACATACGGGCGTCGGCCGAAGGTTTGTTTAACCTTTATTTTAAAGAACCGTCCATGATGCTGTTAGGTGTTTTCCTTTTTCTAGTATCTTTAGAGGCAAGAATATGGTTGGGGCTATAATGTTTTACAAACACAATGTCTAGTTCACGTTGCATCTAAAGTAAATAAGAGAACTCAGGAACTGATACAATCAGATTCACATCAAGCCCCCAACATCAACGAGAAAGACTGACATATACAATAAAGCAGCCACAAAATCAACAAAAAGCAGAGTTAACAAATCTTTCCCAAAATGTTGAGAACTGTTACCCAAACTTAGTTAAATATATAATCAACCTACATCATTATTAAATGAAAACCATTAGAAAGTGAAACACTACATAATCATTACGGGCAACAGATAAAACACAGATAAAGCCTATAATGAAGTAAAGATGAGGACTCAACAGAAACAACGTGTTGAGACATTTGGAGATCTCTGGGTTGTCAAACAACAACACTGAAATACTGGAGCAAAAGAAAACTACCGGTTGAACCTCAGTGAGCCGAGAAACAGACATAAAAATGTCCGGCCTTGGCAATCCAATGAAAAGTTTTTAAGTCGTGGTCATCATAGTGTCTGAACCGCGACCCACCAGCGTGCAACTCAAGAGGTAAGCAAAAAAGTCAATTGTGATTGGATTAACCGCTTACCCCGACTGAAACTACGGTGCGCCTAAACACCCAAATTATCTTACGACACCCGGCCTGAGAACATTCTTTAATTTTATGGTACACTCAGGGGCCCTAGAAAGTTGCGGAGGGCGTGCTTGGTAATCGTATTCGTTGCATTTTAATTATACTGTCTTTAGGTGACGGGCCTATAAATGTATAAAAAAAGGTTTATGGATGACTTGCATATTATTTAAAATAATAAAAACAACGTGTTAATATCAGATTTGTTTACGTGCTTTAATCAGTCGATCTATTGTCTTCGTATGCCCGTGTAGAATGTAATTGTGTGTGTGTGTGTTCGTTTTCTAGAAATTTTGAATTTAGGCTCCCAGTGTTTGTTTGGTAAAAAATAGCCCTCGATGTTGGTCATAACCTTACTTCTTTGATATTCTTAGGTAGGGCTGAGAATGTTCTTTAATGTGATGGTAGACTGAGGGTGTGTGTGTGTGTGTAGGGGGGCGGGTGGTGGCTATTAAAGTTCTAGAGAAGGCGAGCTTAGAAATCGTATTTGTTACATTTACTAAGAAATATATGGAAAACTGTTTATATAGGCTATTTGATAATAATAATAATAATAATAATAATAATATTAATAATACTTATGATAATAATAATAATACTTACAATAATAATAATAATAATAATAATAATAATATATGCTTATGGATGGTCAGGTGGTTTTTCCCCGGGTTCTTCGGTTTTGGCCCCCCTTTGATGGACGATCGGCTCGATATAAGTAAAATATTCTTGAAAGGGCCGTAAAACCCAAATAAAAAATAAGATAATAATAATAATAATAATAATAATAATGTTTTTATTTAAAGAGATCTACATATTTAGTATAAGAAACTAATCTATCATATGGTCAACATCAAAACATATAAAATACAAGTCATTATATATATTTACAACAAACATAAAACGTATCACCGAGTCTACGAATTCTAAAATTATAAAATATGAAGTTTGCGTATAGCATTTTAGCTAATATAAGATATTTGTCGAACGATTTACATGTAAGATGTCCGATTTGATAAAAATTGTTCAAATATTTATAACTTTGAAACATTGTATCGGGTTTTAAGAACAAGTCTGATTGTATAAAATCAAGAGAGAGCTAATCTTAGTGCTTTTCGTACGTTTGTTCAGTTTGTGCTTGTTTGGATTTGTCGGTTTCCTCTTCCTCTTGGGGTCTGGGAAGGGCTGCGGTTTGTGATTGTGGCACTCCCTGGACTTTTCTCTTACCTTTTTTTGAATTCTTGCTGCCGCTGAGTCATATGTGAAATTGATATATATGAGGTTAAGAAGGTATGTGTTGATAGAAAGCAGGTGACATGAGGTTGCAACCGTTAAGAAATTTAGAGAATGGTTGGGAAATAATGGAAGCAGTCACCTCCAGTTTATCAAAATAATATGCAGACCGGAAGTACCTGATAGAATTGGTTGTTTTATGATTTCGTTCTAGGTAAAGTTATTTGATTTCTTAGACGAATATAACACAGTGTAGGTGTTCTCTTAGACAAGTATAGCATGATGTAAAATATGCATCTGGTATAACCGAACCCCATTGCAATGAGACAAGTCAGCGAGTATACGTCTGTACCGAGAACCTACTACCTAAACACGGATACATCGTGTGACAAGCGGTTAGATACGTTTCCACATACAGGCACTTTGTCATCACTCGCTTCATCGATTTACGGGGACTTAATGGTGGTGGTTTTCGGGCAGGTAAACCATAATCTCGTTTGGAATTCAAAGTAGTCAGTTTCATAAATATTTAATCCATTCACTAAAATGAAAAGCGGTGTTTCATTTTTTTTGGACAATGTTAAATTTTGCGAAAATGCCCATACAATATTCATGCCAAAAGATGACTTTCTGAGCTTTTTCAAAAGCTAATCTTGTAAAATTAACAGGTCTATATTCTATTTGTGGTGTGATGTACGTCAGGTTGTTGGTCTTTACATTGGTCCCCAGTTAAGACTATATACACCCCAAAGATACCGTTTCTCATCGCGCTGTTTATTTTATTGAAGAACGATGTTCCATTGTTTTTGTTTGTTTTTGGCAAAGTGCACTGTTTAAGAAGTGGATACTACATTAAGGCAAATAAATACGGACCAGAAAAAAGAGCGTTCAAAGATCAAAGGTTTTGCCGCAATGAATATATATATATATATATATATATATATATATATATATATATATATATATATATATATATATATATATATATATATATAAAGGTAAGAGAAAAATCCAGGAAGTGCCACAATCACAAACCGCAGCCCTAAAGGAAACACTCTAAAGGAAACAATACTCCAATACTCTCTGCTGCTTGAAAGCATCTCAAAGCATATCTGAAAGGAAGGTGATGGTTGTTTTGATTTTTGCGCTCGCTTCAACAATGTGTTAGTTATACCGGACCGTTATTATCTTATTACATTATTTGGTTAATTATTTACTTTATTTTTCTCATCACCTCATATTAGCCGTCATTTTTAAAAATGACGTTATTGTACATTTGTTCTCGAGTCCATGTTTTGTTAAACAATCACTCCATATGTAGTATTTATTAATGTCAATTTGCCATTATCACGTGTCTGTATATTGTTGTAATAAAATTCTGTAGGGGCAATGTTGGTAAACCTTGTGTCCTGACTCGATTGCCAAATTAAATGATGCAATTAAATATGCTTATATACCGGACCGGGGTTGTGTACAGCCTTGCTTTCATGGACCTTCCATACACATATATACGGTGTCCATCTCCATCTATCAAAAAGGTAAGAGAAAAGTCCAGGGAGTGCCACAATCACAATCAGCCCTTCCCAGACCCCAAAAGGAAGAGGAAACCGACAAATCTAAACAAGCACAAACCGTTTGTACGAAAAGCACTAAGCACAAAGCCACTTTGTCCTTTCATGCTCAAGAATTGACCGTCTGATTTCTCTTTAATAAAGGGAATTAAATCTGGGAGTTGTCGCGTTTGAAGGTGTATCTATTCACTTTAATTACCAAAGACATGAATTATGTTCTTGCAAACTGCATTTCCGTGCAACTTTTCTTAGTACCATACATATCCCAGTATTTGAATAATACATCTATCTTCTACCTGTGCTTTTGTTATTAAACTGTTAGATGAATGGCAAACAATGTAGATCCAAATCAGACGCCGTGTTCTATGGCATCTGATCTGGGTCCGCACTGTTTGTCTTGACCTGTCTGTACCAATACCAATGTAGAGTAAATACGATATGTCATTTCATCGTAGTAGCGCAACAGTTAGGCGCGGAAATAATATACAGAGAACATTTAGTGTGAAATACATATAAATTACGTTACACGATCCGTTATACACTGACCGAATCGGCCATGGTTTGGTGAGTGCATTATTTTTACCCGTTCTCGTTGTGTTCTCGTGTGGAAAGATTTTGATAGGCCAATGGTGTGTGTACAGAGATTTTCATTGTTCAGTGCATCATCTTGCGTTATCAGTGAATTTCCGAGCTTTCGATTGGTCAGTATGGTATGACGTATCAATGGTACATGACGTAACAGTTTTCCAGAGGAAAGAACAAATGCTGCAGTTTTAATTTTAGAAAACTGTGGAGATGCAAGAAAATAAATATTTATACGTTTTTTTTTTTTTTTTTTTTTTTTTTTTTTTTTGTTTAAAAGGTTCGAGTATTGGAACTGCTTCATTTTCAAGATTGTTCTCGTTGTATTTTTTGTACACCGATTTTGATAGGACATTTTGCCATCACATGAGAATGCAGCGCGAAGTCAGACGACCAGGTAAAAGACACATATTTATGTGCAATACACAATTTGATTAGACCTATCGGCATACGCTTTCTTCGGCGCGCATAGTAGTCGAAAAGTTAGCACATAGTCTGCCAGGGGTTTGGCTGTTCGCTATAGCTCTTAGTGACTCAGATGACTTGAAAAGTTCACATGTAGTCTGTTCTATGTCTTCTCTGTTCGCATTAAGTTTCTATATACATTCATCTTGAACTAAAATCACATTAATAACCATATAAATATAATCCATGGGTTGATCTCAACCTTCAGTAATAGGAACGCATTGTTTGAATGTCAAAGAAGGTAGAGAATGTAGAAAGGAGGGGGTGGGCAATTTTATTGTTTCATCTATCAAAGTACTACATTGTCTTAGACATGCATATCTAAGAAAACGGGCAGTGCTCTGTTGCAATGTCTGGTTCATCTACATATTTCAGACTATACTCTTGTTCTCAATATTTGGATTAATTAGGTAGCGTGATTCCATTAGAACCAAATCTCTATTACACAGTCCTAGCGTGACTAGACCACGTCCATCTTTTCTTATGTGTTTTTGTGTCTGTTTGATCGAACTTCACTGCAGCGGTATCATCTGAAGTTCAGTAATTATATACAATGTACTTACTTTAGCTTATTGACTTTATATTCCCAAAAGCAAGATTTTATGTTTACCGTAGTCGGTTTTTTATTTGCTCCAACAAAGAATTGTAGGTTTTGTGCTCTTGTTATTAAGAGCATGTTGTATAAATAAATGGTTATAAAACGTTTTATATAAGTAATCATATATTGTCGATTGTCTTGTCGATGAGATTGCGACATATCACGGAAATCTAAATGCTTGTCAATAGCTAACTATTGCACTTTTTATTATTTACTTTCCAGTGTGTATACTCTTATGCTCAACAACGAACAGACGGAAGCTTGACTGCAGGGCAATGTGCACTTTGACGTAAATTCTTTTATTGGTATAACGTAAAAGCAGAATTTACTCCATTTCACAGTTTTAGTTTCATGTATTAGATCTATGTCTCTCTCTCTGTCTCTCTCTCTCTCTCTCTCTCTCTCTGTTACTGACTGTCTGTCTGTTTCTTCGTCTATAATACGTAATGGTCAGGCAGGACCCGAAAAATAGGAATTCATTCTAAATGTTTTGAATCGTTAGAAAACAAGATGACAAATAGACACAATGATGATTCAAAAGGTGGTTATTGCATGAAATTAAATCATGTTATCGGTAGTTATACACATACTATCAAGGCCCTGTACAAAATAATAACCTTTTCAGGAACTTTGATCAAGTTTTCTAGGTTGAGCTCTTTACGTCCTCACATGTTATTCTCAATTTCCAAGATGCATGCAGTTCGCCAAAGTTCATATTCCATGAAAAAAGGCTTTCGGAATTGGGCCCGTATCGCCGCCCAAATACCACTGAGCCTCCTGTAACGTCATGTTGTCCTGTATCCGGCTATCCCATCTCTCCTATGAAAGAAGGTAACCTTAGTTATTAATTTGCGAGGATCGACTCCTTATCTGTTCTTCGGGATCAAGCTTATATAAACCAGCGCACGACAAAACCTACATTAAGACTCGTGCGATCAGCGAAGACAGATCGTTCAGTATGCATATAAAAGCATTCCAAAAACAAGCGGTACTTTAACAGAAAAACTGTAGTACGGTCAACAGAAAAAAAAAATCAGAAGCTTGTGTATGATAAGTTTAATAGATATCTATTGGTAAGAGGGGCACTATATAGTGAACCATCGTTACAACGACAGCAATTGTTCCCAAAGATATTGCCATTAAAATGAGTTTGCTGTTGTAAAGAATCCTTAATGAGCAGAATGATATGCAACAAATGCCATGTTTTATTACTATTTCTTCATAGAACCTATGTTTTGGATATTTGTTAGAATCGCCTCGAATCCTGCAAAGATCCAAAACATATGTTTCTTGAAGTATTGAATTACAATGTTCCTGCATCATTTCTGATTAACTATTACCTCTTGAGAGTGGGTTTCCGTGCTAGTCAAATTGTCAGTATAACGAATTTTGTCGTTGTATCGGGTGTCGATGTAATTAGGGTTACTTTTCTGTCTGCAAAATTTGTCTCCTTTTACAAAATGGTGCAAAATCGTTCCGATGTATTCATTAACCTTAATGAAAAGACATATGATTAAGTAAAGATATAAAAGGAGGAATATATTTTCCACATTCATTTTTATACGCCGCCACACGATAGTGGCAAGTTATTATGGTTTCACGTTGGATGTCCGTGTGTCTGTCCGTCCCTCTGTCCCTCCGTCCGTCCGTCAGTCGTACGTCCGTCTGTCCGTTTGTCGTCTCCGGATGATAACTTGAGAAAACATCAATGGATTTTCACCAAGCTTGGTATGCGCATTGATATTATGGAGATCTGGTTTGGGATTGCTAATGGGCAAATTTCGTCAAAGTTTTACGGAGTTATCTGCCCGCGACACGATAATGGCGGGGTATTATAGTTTAACGTTTTTATTCAAATTCAAGTACAAATATTTGAAGACAGTTCCAATTTCCTCAGCGGATTTTTTTATGCGAGTTTGATAGTATTTTAAATAAATGTATCGGTTTGAGCATCTGTTATATAACTTTTTCTTTGCATCTAATATATCTAGATTTCCAACTATTTCTGAAGAAGAATGGGTATATGGATATATGCCTTGACTTTATACAATATGCATTCATCTCGTAGTGCTACTGATATAATATTTTCCCCAATAATTTATGTATTGGGTCTATCACTTTTGAATCCACCAGACCAGTATACTAGGAAAACGTTTTGTTCGGTTTGTATCGCTTTCGGAAAGCAATACAAACCGAAAAAAGAAACGTTATCCTAGTTTTCCTAGTTTCCTAGTTTATGAGAGGATACTAAAATATGAGCAACGTGGAAAACTTACCTCCTCGCATGTGCACCCAAGGAAGACTCAGATCAGCTTGTACATTCACACAGCGCAATCTGATCAGAGTCTTCGTTGTCCGCATAAACAAACTTTGCATCCTTGGCTTTTCAAAATGTGCTCAGTGAAGATAATGATCAGCGGCTGATCTGAATCTTCGCTGGGCGACTCATACGAAGCATACCACATTAAACTAAACAGATGGACATCTATCAAAATGGAACACTCAGATTAGAATCTGTATATAACGTTGTGTGTGTGTGTGTGTGTGTGTGTGTGTGCTTTCTTTTTCCTATATAAGTAAAGCTAGGAATCACAGGATTGGTCGTTTAATAAGATTCGGGACTTTTCTCTTGAAACTTAGTCTAGTCTATATATGGAAGATTCTTGCATGAGTGGTTATTTCATATGATATTGATTAGACGAATTCATTGTTTTCTTCGTTTTTGCAAACCTTGGTGAATAGGGAATTGTGAAATTATTGCTCGGCTGATTTAATTCAATTAATAGATGATCATACATGAGTGGTCATTTCATATGAAGCTTATGAAACGAGCTTAAAAGATCCTGATTATCATATGACTTTTAAACTGTTTTTTTATGGCCGTGGAAGCTGAACAGAAAACATTACGTTGTCAAGGACGGCGTGATGTGATGCCGTTCCGCACCAGTAACCAAGTGTTATGTAACATGTGGTCATATCATTCTGCTGACACGATGTTATCCACTGAATAATAGCGACGTCATATGATAAATCATGACGTCACACACCGTATCCAAGTGTGTTATACTAGTGTAATATGATGTTTGTCGCACCTGCTTGTAGCAAGGTGCGACATAGGAGTTAGAATTTTCACCCGTTCGTCTGTCCATTCGTCCGTCCAGTCATTCGTCCATACGTCCGTTCGTTCGTCCGTCTGTCCGTTCGTCTGTCATCAATTTACGTCGAATCTAGCATTTAAGTAGATTTCTTTGAAACTGTGATAGCTGCGAGTGCCAAACCCTGCATAGTAACTCTCCCTGATATACTGTTCAAGCACGCACTATGACCTAATGCGCTTGACCTAGATTTCGCGCTAGAGTGACTTTGTCGTGATTTTACGTCGAGTCTATCATTATTTACGTCGAGTCTAGCATTAAAGTGTGCGGTGATAGCTGCAAGTGTCAAACCTAGCATAGTGATTGTCATCGACATACTCTTCAAGCACAATGAGCCGGTGCCCTTGGCCTAGATATCGGCCTCGAGTGACTTTGTCATGATTTTACGTCGAGTCTAGCATTTAAGCGTGTTTATGTGAAGCGATGATAGCTGCAAGTGTCAAACCTTGCATAGCAATTGTCCTTGGCTGATCAGACTGAGCGGATGCATGACAGTTTAAAATAAATTAAAAGATACTGTTTATGTTGAAGAGTATCGGCGTGTTTAGTGTCCATGTTTATGAATGCGTTTACTATATTAACATTTAAAGACGACTTTTGTTTTCATCCGAGGAACAGATAAACAAGGTAAACTTTCCCTAAACTACCAAATAAGTAGAGAGTAGTCCACAGTGTTGGAAAATACGGAAAATAATTCCCTAGGGCATTGAAAGTCCGATTAAAACCGAGTGCTTCAGCACAAGGTTTTTATCAGGACTTTCAATGCCAGCGGGAACTATTTCCCGTATTTTAAAACAACTGTGGACTAAATTTTAATTACATATAGCATAAAAATGACTGTTTTTTTTTTGCATTCTACTGACTTAAATGACGTCATGTTTTGCTTCAAACATACGTTACGTGACGTCATAAAATGCTATAACATGACGTCATATAGGCATCGATAATTTAACACCAGGAAATATTTCCCAGTAGGAAATACCAACTATATTTTCCCAGGAATTCTCGGTTATTATCCATAAAATATGTAATCTATAGCGGATATTTACCCTGTTGATGTGAATACAATATATATTTTCATCGATTGTAATAAAAACATCAGTATTTTCACGAGTGCGAAGCACGAGCAAAAATTTGAACGTTTTCATTACACGAGATGAACATATTTATGTTATATATTTAAAAAGAGTAAATTTTCCTTTTGTTTTATTGTTTACACGCCATTGCGCGCGTCTTATGTTATAGCTAACGTCGCCTAACAAAACATGAACATCATGGCGTCGACTTTTACTGCTTAACATGTGAAGCATCGGAGAGACAAAAACAAAACGTTTCGCCAAATCAAAATAATCTTGTTACCAAAACGTTCCTTCGATACATTCTAACTAAGAAAACGCATACCAACACTTGATAGTTTTACTCAGAAACAGATACGTTAGAGGAGTTAAACAAAAAAAAAAAAAAAAAAAAACGGAGTGGGATCGGCATCTGTTAGGGAAACAATAAAGACAACCGAAGTATTCCGAAATGGGGAGTGAAAATAACATGACCGTGTTATTTTTCACAAGTGAAAATACCGTATTCTTTCATCATGTGAAAATATCATTTTTGTTTAATACAGATATACAGTGATTTCACCGCTTGCAATAAAATAAAAGTAAACAATGAAAATGTTCGGATAAAGAATATCTGTTTGCCCTTCGGTAAACGGGACTGTTCGCTTTTTCATGGTGCCAAATCCCTGCTATTCAGTTATTTTATTTGCTTTCGTGTTTAATTTCGAGTAGTATTCTATACAACTCTTCTCCTATGTCCTGATGATAACGTGCTTATAGGGCTTCGCGAGTAGATGTATATGAGGAATATAATCATAAACCATACTGGAGCGCGTACCCTTAATTTTTTTCATACTTCATGTGATAATACTATTTATAGCATTTTCTGTACTTTCCATATGTAAGGCTTAGTATGCTAAGTTAAATTTCAGGCGTTGACATTTTCAAACATGTTTCTTACTTTTTCCCAGAAAATAGAGTTGATATTTCATGCAAATGACCCCCTAAATGTAAAGAAAAATGAATAAATATTCCTATAATTAAGAAGAAGAAGCCCCCATGACTTCTTGCGACCTGATCAAAGCCTTTGTTGTTTCCGTTATGAGTCCCATTCATTATCTGTAGAATGTTCGTGCGATCACCGATTTGGATGCTATTCTCATTCTTCCTAGACACCGAATGTTTAGTCTTGCTGCAGTCTACAACTTGCAATAAGGTGTCATGGAGGTACATGCAAACTGCGCATGCTCAATCCACTCTGCCCACGTCAGTACAGACTGATCAGAGCCTTTGTCGGTCAAACAGCCCTTACAGTACCTAGGGTCTCTGCCGTCGGTCTCTGCATCTACAGTAGTGTCATGCCATTCGATAAGTGGATAGCGTACTGCTTCATCAAACTGCATTTGCAAATGATGTGAAAACAGACCTGGGCCCTGGCTGCCCTGATATGTCCTCAGACATCCTGTGATATGGCCTGACTCTATTGTGTATTCCTACCCTTACACAAGACTCATTTGAGCCCCAGCGTGAGAAAACGTACCTACTGACATCGCCCTACGAAGGCTTAAATTAGCATGCGCATCCGTGCAGTCCGCGTGAATAAACCTTGTATCCTTGGCCATTCAAAATGCGCCCAGTGAAGGTTCCGATCAGAATACACTAATGCGCAGTCTGATCTGAATCTTTGCTGGGCGCACATGTGCAAAAGTATGTTGTCTGACATCTTGGCTCATTTGTTTTCAATACTCCTACGAATGTGTGTTATTAATATCGATTATACCAAAATACTGAATAGTTATATAACGTGATCCAGGGCGCAGAATTTTCTACAAGATTGCCTGTGCGCCCAGTGAAGACTCAGATCCGCATGCGCATCCGCGCAGGCTGATCAGAGTCTTCACATGGCACCCTGTTAGTAGCCAAGGATCCAAAGTGTCTTTAGGCGGACAGCGTATGCGCAGGCTGATCTGAGTCTTCACTGAGCGCACATGCAAAAATTGTAGGAAAAGCTGTGCATGGCTGTGTATAATATTTCTTTCAATAAGATCAGTTTTGTCAGTTTTATATTCATTTTAAGATATTTATGAGTTTCAATTTGGGCTGTAATTCTGAAGAACTTGCCAAGATCTGCTTCAGCGCATTAAAAATATCCTTTTTGTATTCTCTTCTTAGTTCACTGATCTGCTTATCTGTGAAGCATGTGTTTGGGTAACTATAAGTATCTAAAGTTCCTAAATGGATGACTTGTCAAGAGGCTGAGCTCCATAGCGCAGTCGGCCACATAACTTGATCATGAAATCATTTCTACGGTCATTTCCTCCCCCCCCCCCGCCCCCCCCGCCCCCCCCCCCTTCCGTTGATTCACGTAGGGCAGTTGTCAGTTTCTGGCGAAAGTATGTGCACAAATTCTAAGCCTGCACAGGAAAATCTTAAAGTATGTAGGTTATCTGACCTGCTCGATATTACCGTAACAGTATTGATTGGACCATAAAACTCAAACTCAAAACTTGTCAAGAGAAAAAAACCCGTAGTGTGTCAAAACGCTGTACCTTTTGAATCTTTGGAGAAAAAAATTGTAAAAAAACCCTTGTATTTTTGAGACGCGGATTCGTATTACAGTCGACTCTCGTTATCTCGAATTCCAAGGGACTCTATTAAAAATTTCGAGATATCCATACCTCGGCATATAAGATTTGCAGGACTGAGAAAAAATAATTCGAGCAACCACATTTCACAAATATATATGTAATTGGACTCTTGAAGTTAAAGATATATTGGAAATATTGTGGAAAAGAGGAGAAATTGCTCCTTAGGAGCAGTTTCTCCTCTTTTCCACAATATTTTTTTATCTGTTGTTAGATGTTCATGTTTAGGCAGGGACCAGATTTTCACTTCGAGATAAGCGGTTATCCGAGATAAGCGAGGTCGAGATAACGAGAGTCAACTGTAATTTTCTAATTTTCATTTACAGTATTGTTACAATCTCATTTGCATATCAAAGCACATGTAAATTGTCCAGTTAATTCACTTTTTGTCCTAATTTTTGCTTCAGCACTGTGTTAAAGAGGCCAAGGTGCGCTTTCCAAAGAGATCAGTGCCTGTTAACGCTTTAGCAGTTATTTTGATTGGCATTATTTGTGCAGATTTAATGAGAATCACTCCGCAATTTTTCTGCCGTTATATAATTTTCTAAAATCGGAATGGCTCCAAAAGGTACTGTTAGGCAGAGTTTGTAATTAAAATAACGACGATACTACATGACTTTCCCTGTCTCCAAGTGCTTTAGTATTTTACTTTAACAGCTATTAAAATGGTTTTCCTCCTTGAAGATGAATAAGTAAATTACTCTTCTAAATGTTTTGTGAAATTTTCGTATTGTGCACGATAGAGTTTAAAAATAAACACGTCAAAAACTAAACCAATGATAATTGAAACGGGCAGACATACCCACTTTTATTTTAATCTTAACAATAGTAAATTAGAAATAGTCAACTGATTTAAGTATCTGGGCATCCACTTTTTTTCAAAAACGGAAACTGGCACCGAACACAAAAGATATAGATGCCCAAGTCGTTTTTTTATTTAATTACGGCTCAGAGGTATGGGGATGTACATACAAAATTTTGTAGATGAATATTGAACATTAAAAATCAACAAAGTTGTCAGGCCTCTATAGAGAGTTGGGCAGAATTCCATTATCAATACATAAAATAATTAGTAGGATGAGATACTGGATAAAAATACTTTCTTTTAAAGGCAATTTTATACCAAAGAATATATTAATAGAACTTAAAATGGTTTAATCTTGGCCCACCAAGTCAAAGGTATTTTAGATAGTCTTGGACAGCAATATTTGGACACGTCAATTTGAAATTGATATCCCTTTTTTATATTATAAAACAAAGAATGTTTGATATGTATAAGCAAACATGGTATGCCACCATTAATTATTCAAATAGACTCTTATTATATGCTCGTTATTAACATTTTTAAGTTCGAAAATTATTTGAATTTTATCTCCGAAAACAAATATAGGGTCCTGCTGAGTAAGTTCAGATTATCAACACAGGATTTAGCTATTGAGCAGGGTAGGTATCAAATTACAGACAGAAGTGAAACAATAGGTATATTTTATAATAGTAATTTTGTAGACAATGGATATCATTTCCTCTTAACATGCCTGTTTTATAGAGATGTACAACGAAAATACTTGAAGTCATATTACTGTCTCTGGCCAACTTTGAATACATTCGATGATCTGTTGTCAAAAAGAAGTAAACTTGTAATATTGAATTTGACAAAATTTATTTAGTTTGCGTTCAGGATAAGGAACTTAGATGTAATTATGTGTATAGGAACATGTATAAAGATTTGACCTTGTTCTGTGACCTATGACTTCTGGTTCTGGTTGCCTATTTGATTTGATAAAGCTTGGAACCAGAAACTACAGTCACCGGATAAGGTTATATTTTAATCTATATTAACAAATAATAAGGAATCGCAATTGATTTTGTTGTCTCATTGACAAAAATTCATTCAGCTTACTTAAATAAGAATCTAAGATGTTGTCAGGGCCTGTCAAGGGTTGTTACTTGAATTTTTCTTACATGCTTCATGTCTTGGCTCCCTCGCTTTAAGACAATCGTTAGGGGTGAATAATCTTGTCTCGTGTACTTTGAGGGAATCAGAATCGACTGAAGGTATGTATCTGTAGGAATTTATTTGCTAAGCTTCGCGGCAAAGAGGCTAGACTTGCCAGTCACTACTGTTTATATTTTGTTATAGACTATAAGCACTTTTGTGTTTGCTTTCTGCTGAATAAAATATTGATTGATTGATTGACTGATTGATTGATTGATCGATCGATCAGTTGATTGGTTGGTTGATTGATTGATTATTGGAATGGAATTGGCACTGATTAAGTGCGATACCTTTCGTGCCAACAACAAATTGAATGCCAATAGAAAATATACTAGCATACAATAATTGCAGTAATTCTGAATTAGTGTATTCGCCGATCAAAACTGTCAATCTAAATAAGAACTTAAAACATATCTAAATAATAGTTTAGAAGTGAAATTAAAATTTTACAGAAGCATTTAATATGTACATACCGTTAAATGTTTTGTGGTCTTTCAAAAATGGAGCAAGTTAAACAAATGGGACAGCTTAACATACATTCTTCAAAGTTGTGAAAAAAAGACAAGCAAAATAGTTTTCCAATTAGGAGTTCTTACTTATCTCCATTTCTATCTTTGCTAGGGTTTGTTAAAACAGATCACGTTAATAGCTAAGCACTTAAGCAAAATGGTATTCGCAAGTCCCTCATGTAATATTTGAATAATCCCTGAAGACGGAAATGGACATAAAATGTTTCTGTAAGATATAAAACTGACAATAGAATACAGGAAGGTTATTAAAGATGTTGGAGTATTTGCATCTCGTCACGAAAAAAAAGGCAATTGACATATTAACCTTCTTCAAGTAGAATCCGACCTTATGACGTAAGAGGCCAGCGCATACACAGATCAGGATTCGAGCAGACTGATCAGCGTCTACGTTGTACATTCATAGCGAGCGCAGCTCGCGACGCGCGAAGCGCGTCGCGAACGAAGTGAGCTCTACGGTAGAGAATATGATCAAAGAACAATAAACATACAACGATATATACTTTCAGCAGAAATCGCTCTGACCAATTTTCTTCCCGTTTTCTTCCCGGAAGTTGACAACCGGAAGTTGACAGGACTGGAGCGGACTTAATACTAATAAGCGTCACGAAGTGATAAGAAACGAGTGTCAATAAGTGTCACGAACATATATTGCTGATTATTTTTATTATTTATTTACATATATTTTTATATACTGATAGTCATTCTTTAATGATGCTGTGAAGGACTTTTGAAGAGACTACAGATAGGGTCTGTGCTGTGCTCGCATTTAGGTTAAGCCTATTTTCATCATATGGTCTTTGAAGTCCATACAACATGTAAGTGATCAGTGTACACTAAGATCAGACTATGCGGACGCACAGGCTGATCTCAGCCTACGTCGATCATATATGGCATACAGACGTTTTCTATATAGAGAGGTTTTCTATATAGAGAGGTTGAAAGCGAAGTACCGGAGTAGCGTATACTTTGGTGTTGTCTTATAAAGGTCTTTTGCTAACGAAGTAATGTTGCGATTGAGTAAACATCACGAAAACAAACCTATGTAATTTTGACCCCCTTAAACCCCACTTTTATACAGTAAAACTGGGGTTTACAGGAGTATACATTATTTTTCTTATTTCTGCCCAGAAACATAGTTTGTGGGTACTCGTTAGAACCGCCTCGGCAAGACCCACAAACGAGTACCCACAAACTATGTTTTGAGCAGAAATAGGAAAAAAATATCAGAATGTTTTATCTGAATTTTTTTTCCGTTTTTTGGTTGTAAAATTTACAATATATTTGAACAGGCGTGTTTTCGTAATGACTGGCTTAAGCTCCTACCCCACCCCTACATGTAGTGGTCATTTCTGCTGCCCGCTCCAAGGCAGTTTCTCTTTGTAGGTAGGTCCTCTTTGTATATCGGTTATTGAAAGTGTGCGTTTTATCAAGCAATAACGAGCCAGCGCACAACAAACCTACAATAAGACCTGTGTGACCAGCAAAGGCTCAGATCAGCCTGTACATTCACATAGCATGGCCAGGGTCCTCGTTTATTCCTCTTTGGATAGCCAGAAGGCTGTAGAGTGCACATGCGCTCAGAGGAAGACTGATCAGACTGCGCAGATGCGCAGGCTGATCTGAGTCTTCGCTGGTCGCACAAATCTTATTGTAGGTTTTGCCCTGCGCTGGCTCAGTTGTTTATTTCTCATCTGTTTGTCTTTCGTTGCTTCGGGAAGGCTGTGATTGGTGATTGTGGCTTTTCCTGCTAATATGTTTATATTCTTGTAGCATGTAAAGGCTGAGTATACGCGAAAGTATGCATCGAAGTTCGCTTAATGGGACATCACTGTTTTCATTTACCCCAAATACACTATTTGCATTAAATGCAGGAATTTTTATAAAAGATTTTAATAAAAAAAAACTAACCAGACACCACTTCAATTAGAAATGGACTTGTCCAAAGAGTTGAGATAGAAGAGTTCATTTAGCATAAATGGGTATATCGAATAAATGCCTTTCACTTAGATGTGGCATGATATTACCGTATTGACTCAAAATATTCGGACATAGTATGTCTTTCTTTACATACGTTTCCCAAATTTGATACAAGTCCATAAGCCCATGTCATTACTTAGTGATGTTTAGTTTGATCTGCATGTACACCGCTGCTTGCTCATGCCTGGCTATCGGAATGTGAAGGGTATATTAGTATTCCATTTATTTTACATATTTTTAAAAATTGCCTTGAGTGTTAACAAATAAACTTCATTTTTCTGGGATGAGTTATAGCAACTTAAAAGACAAAATATTTAGACGTAAACGTCTAAGTACCGGCGCAAGTTTTAAGTTTACTTAAAGATATGGGACAAGGGTACACTAAAGTTTAATAAATTTTCAATGTAACAGGTAAAAACAAACATGCTTTATGAAATTTCTTGGTTGAAATGAAAATAAAATAGACATTAATTTGTTTATAACACAGTTTGGTATAATATGGTTTTACATACAGCATGGGTCAAAGATGGATTCGAAAAATGTATAGATATATCAAAACTGATGGTTAATGGTTATTTCTTATAGCCTCTACATATTTTTGTTTAGATATAACAAGACTGTTTAAATAATACAGCTTATGCTTTGGATTCCAAAATTTGTGTTATAAGAAGATTGTTATGTATAACATTTTTTATAAAACCTATCGCCTGACAGGATAGTTCGCCTGAAGATGACTTTAGTTAGACCCAAGTCTGCTGCAGTAAAACCAGAAAATGAAATAAATCACCAACAACATAAACACAGCACAGTAATAAACCACAAGAAAAGAACCGACTTGAAAGGTTCAGTTATAATCCTCGCCCTCAACTTTCACGGTGGTTTAAAACACTTATTTGTGCGGCTCGTTGAGCGATCTTCTAACTCATTGCGCAATTGTGCAATCTCGCCAGAACTTCAGCTAGTTGCTCATACGAGCATTCTCAGCCAAACAACCAGGTCCTAGCCCCTCTGAGTGTCTCAACATGCGCATTCAAAGTTAGACATTACCAAAATCAAGAAGTCAATAGCTTGGATGAAAAGTCAGACACTTGTGTTCCCGACAGATACAAACACTTAAATGCGTGGGTGAAACGTCATACATCGACGATTCCGGTAGATATAAAAACCGACGATCCCGGAAAATATAAAAAATCCTTTGTGAGCTAATCGAACACTACCCCATATTTAAAAATCCAAAGCTGTATTAAGAGACCGGCGCGATTCCCGCGCTGGTCAATAAAAACAGTAAATATTGGTTTCCTTATGATTATTCGAGTTTTATTCATCTAACAAAATTGATAGAGTGACTGACACATGAGCCGGGACACAGTTTTTCCTAATCAACACTTGCAGTTTGAAGCATTAGAAGCCTTGAAAGATGCAAACCGATTTCCTAAGATTTATTTTAAATATGAAACAATCATTATGGAAGGAACGGCGGCATCAGATGCAACAGACATAATTTTGATTAGAAGAATTAACGTAGTCACGCAGTATTACGTGTTCACTTCTCAAACCAGACAGGTCAGGTGAAACGTAATATTCTTGTTATCTTTTTGGAATTTATATGAATATTATAGTAGTTCGTCTGTCATTACTGACAATGACCAATCCTAATCAACTGTGTGATGTGTTATTATTTGTGTGTTCTAAGATGGCTGATGAGACCAATCTTAGCTCTAAACTGCCTGTTGCAGATAGAACAAGAGAGGTCTGAGGAAGAAGCTCTGTTGGTGATGCCTTAGCTTTGGCTTTCCGCTGTGCACGTTTCTGCTCGACTTCGCTGATTCTTTTTGCTTCATATTCACCAGCTCCCCTTCTTATGAGGCCTCGCCACTTTGTTCGATCCTATGCAATCCTTTCCCACGACTCTGTTGGTATGCTGAAATATTAAAGGGATGCTTTGAGGGTGTCCTTGTATCGCTTCTTCTGACCACCATGGGAGCATTTTCCAACGTAGTTCTCCATAGAGGATTTTCTTTGGCAAACGTTCATCAGGCATTCTGGTAACATGGCCTGTCCATCTTAACTGTGCCAATTTCAGAAGAGTATGTACACTCTGCATCCCTGCCTGTTTCAGGACTTCTGTGTCTGGAATCCCGTCTTGCCACTTGATCTTTAGAAGTTTTCTAAGTCAGCTTGTATGGAGGTGGTTCAGTCTTTTGGCATGCCGTTGGTAAACTGTCCAAGTTTCGCATGCATATAATAGCGCCAATATAGTTAAAGGTATCACCTTCATCTTCTTTTTTCTTCTTCGACCGCTAATTGGGATTCCCGCTGATCGCGGTTAACCAGCTAGGAGTTTTGAAGCAGGCAATTGTTTGGAGCACCTTTTCTAGCCCCTTCCCCATGCTACGGGGGTGAGCAGTGCGATCCTAAAAAGGTCTGCTCAGTCGCTTAGTTCGGCTGCCGAATTCCCCAAACTGCTTCGCTCTTAAGGAAAGCGACCATATAGAACCAAGCCGCCTGTGTGCAGGTCCGCAACTACAACTTCCAGTGTTTCCTCACCTGCTGCTTTGCCGCTCGCCCATCGCCACGGGGCTTTTGAATGACTTGCATATGTGTGCTTGCTGTGAATGTGTGTTGCTGATTAAGATGACATGCGCTGTGATTTGGATTATAGTGAGGGAGAGGCGCGCAGAGTCAACCTTACTCTCTCGTCCTGACCTAGCTGGATCCAGAGGCAAGACAATGTCAGGACATCTGGAGCTAAGCCCGGATGCAGTGAATGACCATGACTTCTGTTGTGCCTTGTCATGCTCTCAATGCTCCACAACATGCTGCTGCATCGCCGTTTGGGCCGTTGAATCAGAGAAATGATTTCTTCCGCCACAGCTGCCGAAGCAGACTTTACATAACTGGAACAGGCAAATCCAGATATGCAGGTTTTTGTTTGGAGTTGCCAACTCCTAGATGGATTGCCGACCAGGGCTTGAGAGCTCCATCTACCCTAGATATTGCTACACAGATTTGGTTAACAGCCATATAGAAGCAGTAACTTAAGTGTCTTATGTAGCATATATGAATATTACAGTAGAACAGAAATGACGCTTTTGGTGAATGCATTACTTATATTATTTCTTTATTTATTTTGTTTGGAAGCAGTATAACTAATAATACGGCGTTACTTCTTACAAACTCTGTAGGTTCGTAGGTTCAATGTCTTCAACATCTATTTTTATCCTCCCTTTTCGAAACCTACGGGTGGTCGTTTGGTTAGCATTCCCGTCTTTAGATCGCGAAAGGGAATTCATCTCATGATTGTACGCTGCTTTATTGCACTGAGCCTTTCAATATCGTTCTTTCATTGTATCGATAGGACAAATAATAATGAAAGGAGAGTAAAACACAAAAGCGTCAACATCAGCTTCCTTCTCTTCCCACTCAACGATAGCATCGCTTAATGAGTGCAAAAGGTGCATTTCCAAATTGAGAGTGAAATTGCAATAAAAGAAATGTAATTCCCACAATGAAACATTAAAAGCACTGCACATCATGATAACCCGCCACAAGGAACCTGTGTCTCTGATCAAGATCTGATTAAGATCTTCACTGGGCACATTTTGGATAGATAAGAATTTTACGAAAACAAGCTTATTCAAATATATTGAAAATTTTACCACCTAAAAATGAAAATTTTCAGATAAAAATTCTGATATTTTTCATATTTCTGCTCAAAACATAGATTGTCGGCGAGGCGGTTCTAACGAGTACCTACAATCTATGTTTTGGAGCAGAAATAAGAAAATAATGTATACCCCTGTAAACCCCAGTTTTACTATATAAAAGTGGGGTTCAAGGGGTCAACATTATATAGGCATGTTCTCGTGATGGTTTATACATGCGGACAAAACGAAGACCCTAATTAGACTGCGCGGATGCGCAGTCTGATTTGAGTCTTCGTTGGGCGCACATGTCAGAGAGGGCATTTTCTCAAATGTGTTTCTTCTTATGAAGGATTATAAGCACAAGATAGCATGATACCCCTGAAAATTATGTCTCTCGTAGAACTGTCAGTAAGCAATGCTTACAGTGTAGAATATCCTCTACAAATAATACATTTACATATGATATGAGCCAAGGCATAGCATTTCTTACAAGAACGCATGAGCGAATACACAGATCGACCTGCGCATCTGCGCAGTCTGATCAGGCCTTCACAGGGCACGCTGTGGGTAGCCGAGGATCCTAAGCGTCTTCGTGCCAACAGCGATGACTCTGAGCAGCCTGCGAGGATGTTAATAAGGCTGATATGGATCATAACTGTTCGCATATGTCCAGAAGACCATACGGTCCTCGAGAACAACAATCCAATATTTACATATTTACTAAATAAAATACCGGCACAGTGGCTCAGTGGTAGAGCGTCCGCTTTGTGACCGGGAGGTTGCGGGTTCGATCCCCGGCCGGGTCATACCAAAGACTTTAACAATGGTACTAGCTGCTCTTTCGCTTGGCGCTCAGCATTAAGAAAGTAGAGCTAGAACTGGTCAGCTCAGTGTCAGTATAATGTGACTGGGTGGAATATCATGTCAAAGTGTCTGGGGCGTGATATTTCAGTGAGGCAGCACTCTAAAAGTGAGCATTGAGCTCCCTACCACATCCAGACACCGTCGCGATATGACTGAAAAAGGTTGAAAGCGACGTTAAGCCCAAATCAAACAAACAAACTAAATAAAATATAAAGCAAGGTAAAACTTTAAGAATGCCAACATAGAAATCTTAGAATGCAAGTACAATGTTCTCTTAAAATTACTCATTAATATAAGTATGTTATGTAATAAACTGATTTTGGCGAAATATAGGGGGTGGTTGGGTTAGGCAAAGGTGTCGTGTATCTTACGTCACCGGGACGCGCCAACTGATATTGGCTTACAGTTGGGCAAGGCCTGCTATCCGTGCAGCAGGTAAGGGTAGAGAGTGAATGTTTTTATTTCTTCTGTTTCTTCACGTTCATTCATTTTCCTTTATTCCCTGTCCATCTCTTTGATCTCCTCTACTATCTCTTCTATCTCTCTTCTCCCTTTCTCTGGGAAACGACACAAAATGACCCACAAGGGTTGACGTGTCGTTAAACCCTAACTCACTCACTTTGGCGAAATATAATGAAATATTGCATCACATGATTGATTCCAAAGACATTTTAAGCTTTAGTACTCACCAGGTGAAATTTGTAAACGTCAGGTAGAAAAAGTTCACTACGGCGACCACACACGCTAGTATTAACCAATTTATACCAAGCGTCCCGTAAAAGGGACATTGGCAAACAGTGTAGACCCAGATCAGACGCCGCAGAACGCGGCGTCTGATCAGGGTCTACATTGTTTGCATTAAGTACACAAATTGCCATATAAAATGATAGCAATAAAAAAAGTAACCAGACATCCATTCAACTGGAAATGGACCTCTCCAAAGCGTTGAGGTAGATGAGTCCATTCGGCATAAATGAGTTAAATAAACCAAAACACCGGACGCCATAAGCCGCTAAGAATAATTTCTCGAATGCAACTATCATCTTTGGAAAAGATCCTTTCTACGAATCGTCCTCAGATATTGAATATGCAAATGCAAGCTGTCAGACAAAATGGTCAGAAATTAAGGGGTCTGGACCCACTTGGTATATTTTCCGCACCTTCTACAGAGGCGACAACTCTTTTGTGTTTTCCTGTTTGGTTTTCTGCAAACCAAGTCCCCTCTGAAAAGGGGTTACTCTAAAAAGAAAGAATTTGCTCCCCCTGGGAGCAAATTCTTTCCTTTTAGAGTAGACCCCTTTTTCAAAGGCAGATACATACTTTTCACAGAATTGGCTTCCCCGAAAGCGTGTTTGTTCCCCTAAAGCTCACATTAAGCAAAACACTATAGCCCCCTAATTTGTCTTGGTGGGGGTTTAATATTGCACATGCTGGTCTGATATTTTACTATTTGCCTATGCCATGCAGTTCTGTTTCTAGAGAGACAACCCAAGTGAATCATTACCAATGTTCGCTTGGCTTAATATCCCCCTTAAGACTGTTAAGTGTCATAACTCGATTAATACTGTAAAATTCTGGAAAGTAAATTAATTTATAAGTGACACAATTTCTATTACATTTCAAATGTCTAAAGAAAATCAATGATCCTTGAAAAAATTAGAGACGAGGCATCGTAAACACCGACTTATGCCATATGCTAGTAGTTAAAACAGATACTCACACGAAAACATGCCTATATAATTTTGACCCCCTTAAACCCCACTTTTGTATAGTAAAACTGGGGTTTACAGGGGTATACATTATTTTTCTTATTTCTGCTCAAAAACATAGATTGTGGGTACTCGTTAGAACCGCCTCGAGGCGGTTCTAACGAGTACCCACAATCTATATTTTGAGCAGAAAAATAAAAAATATCGGGGGTGGTCGGGTGGTGCGAAGGTGCTGTGTATCTTACATCACTGGGGCGTCCAACTGATATTGGCTTACAGTTGGGCAAGGCCTGCTATCCTTGTAGTGGGTAAGGGTAGAGGGGGAATGTTTTTATTTCTTCTGTTTCTTCACTTTCATTCCTGTTCCTCTTTCTTCCCTGTCTCTCTCTTTCATCTCCTCTACTCTCTCTTCTTATCTCTTTTCTCCCTTTCTCTGGGAGACGACACAAAATGACCCTCAAGGGTTGACGTGTCGTTAAACCCCAACACAATCAATAAAAAATATCAGACTTTTTTATCTGAAAATTTTCATTTTTTGGTGGTAAAATTTTCAGTATATTTGAATAGGCATGTTTTCGTAATGTGATCTTTTATAGCAAGATTGTGAGGAATCGAAGAGCAGTCTGTTACTTTCACAGTTACAGTCTTATCTGGGTCTTTGCTCTCGTTTGGTCGTCCACGTACCGAAGCCTATATATAACACTGTGTTATGTGTAAAGATGTTTTGAGTTCTGCGCTTGTAACTAGAGACTTACGCTTGTTTTGACTTTTGAGTTTCGCTTTTGTGTTCTGTTATGTCTTTTGACATGCGCGTTTTTGCCTTTTAAAGGGTGGGATAAGAACAAATCAGATCTTCTCGGTTGGAAAAACCCGTGGATACGGAAGCCTATATATGATAGTATGTTTTGTGTAAGATTGTTTTGTGTTTAGTGTTTGTAACTTGTTTTAGACATTGGAGGCGGCGTTGTAACATACTGAGACTTCGATGTCTATGCCGCATCAAATGTCTAAAACAGTTGTGCATTTTAATCATTCTCTCTAGAAAATAAAATGGGATATGTCGTAGACAAGATACATTATACTGATTCCTGATTTGACAGTTGTTTGGTTTCCTAACCTTTTAAGTGCTAATCACTACAGCAGCAGACGACATTTTGATTTTGTTTTTGTACTTTTCGAGAAAATAAGACTTAATAGTTCATATGAATCGATTCACATGAAATGTTAGGCCTTATTTTCTCGAAACAAAAAGAGCAAAAAATACAAAATCGTCTGCTACAATTTTACTTAGCGCTTTAAAAGTTAATGCAGCTAAAATTACGATATAAATGTATAGCTGACAACTCTTTAGAGACTTAAGTCGATAAAAATAACCAAGTGATATTTTCCATGCATATATGCATGGAAAATATCGCTGGGTAATTTTTATCTATTTTCCATGCATATATGTATGGAAAATATCGCTTGGTTATTTTTATCTGTAGAGAAAATATTCCCTATTTATCCTAAATATTTGAAGAGACGCGTGTGAGCAAATAGTGCAGAACATGGCGTCTGATCAGAGTTTACACTGCCACTCATCCAACATTTTAAAATTGTTTCCATTTTAACAAAATAATGGCAAGGAGTTAAAAGTCCCAATATCTTTAGTATTGGGACAGACACGTCTGAGCAAAGAGTGCAGACCCAGATCAGACACCACATAACACGGCCGGTGTCTGATCAGGGACACGCTCTTTGCCACATTAGTAAGTAGTAAACTGGAATTGTTTTCATTTTAGCATAAGAATGGTGAGAGTAGTAAGAAGTTAAATTGTCCCAATATTTAGGGTATTACGGTATTAACACTTGCCATGCTGAATAAATTAAAATGCCACACCCACTTCTAATTTTCAGCTAATCAAATTACTTAATCCAGATTGTTGATACAAATTCACATACTTAGTGACAAACAGTGTACATCCAGATTAGTTGGCTTCTTAAGCCAGCTGAACTGAATCTACACTGTTTGCAAAGACGGAAGAATATTTGGTTCAGCAGTACCAGGGTGAACAATTGATAGTTTTTATCTGACGAAATGAACAGAAACATATGATTGGCAACGCAAAAAAAAAAGTTTTTGTAACGCCGAAGGCCTAGATCATCCTGCACATACGCACATTTTGATCAGTGTTTAATGTATCAATCGATATATTTACTATAACCACTGATAAGATACGTGGACATTAAAGACTCTCTCTCTCTCTCTCTCTCTCTCTCTCTCTCTCTCTCTCTCTGTGTGTTATTTTTACTGTTTTACAGTAGTGTTTATTATTAAATATAACCTAAATTACTACATTCCTTGTATTATTTCATTTCCAATGCAATATATATAGGCTTGGCAGACGATTTACATGAAACGTCAAAGCGTATTTACTTTCACTACTACTACTGTTACTACTACTACTACTACTACTACTACTACTACTACTATATACCCCGCAAGGTTATGACTGCCTTCTGGGTACTGACAAGCATTGCATTGAAATACGAGGGATGTTCGAAATGAATTGCTTATTGTCCTGTAGCTCGATATCCACGTGGGGCACAATAAAAACCAATACATACCTGATAGGGTTATTCAATATCTACAAAATGGTGTATAAATGTACATGTTAGACTAAGTGTAAGACATAAAATTTGCCATTTGAATACACGCAGTCATTGACCACTGCAGTAAAAATGGTTGGTAGAAGGGTCGACAAAAAAAGATGAAATACGGGCTTACATCAAAGCTCGCTCAAAACGTGGTTGTTCTTTGAAGAAGCTGATGACTGAAGTTTCTACTGCTTTTGGACCTTCTTGTGTGTCTTATGACACAGTTCGGCGGTGGAAAAAGAAATTTGAGTCTGGTGTAGAGTCCATCAAAAATGCACCGAAATCAGGTAGGCCAAAATCTGCATCTAGTAAAGAAATCGTTTCAAAATAAAGGAAATCATTGAAGGAGATGCCAGATTTACAGTTCGTGATATTGCACGAAAGGTAGGCATATCACTTTCAACGGTTCACCTTATTTTGAAGAAGCATTTGAAAGTCAGAAAGATGTCTGCTAGATGGGCGCCACATCTGTTGACTGACGAGCAAAAGAGGTAACGGGTTAAAGTGGCCAAAAAGCTGCTTTAAATGTTTCCAAAATATGACAAAAAGCTGTTTGCCAATGTCGTCACAGGTGATGAAACCTGGGTCCATTATTTTGAGCCCGTCAGAAAGGTTAGCAATAAGATCTGGGTCACTAAACACAGCAAACGCCCAATAATTGCCAAACGTTCTTTGAGTACAAAGAAGGTTTTGTATGCAATCTTCTTCTCTGGTGAAGGAGTCGCAATAAAAGTGCCAGTGAAAAAGGGCAAAAGCATCACCGGAAAGTACTACAAAGACGTAGTACTGAAGAAACTGAAAAAGTATTATCAGAAACGACGCCCTGCCACTGGATTTAAACATGTCCGTCTTCTACATGACAATGCCCCAGCTCATACCTCCGCAATAGTTACGGCGTTTTTGAAGAAAGAAAAAGTAACTGTTTTTCCTCACCCCACGTATTCTCCAGACCTTGTCCCATGTGATTTCTTTTTGTTTCCGAAATTGAAAGCATTCCTTGCTGGGCGGAAATACCAGTCCCGACAGGCACTTGGATCTGCCATTCATCAGTACCTTATTACTGTGCCCAAATCAGCGTACCGTGACGCCTTCAAGAAGTGGATACATCGGCTGAAACTTTGTATTTCTAGCCACGGGGAGTACTTCGAGGGCATGAAATGAGTACTTTTGGGCTAACTTGAAATTTGAAGTCTCCAGATAGAAATAAGCAATTAATTTCGAACATCACTCGTATATATTTGCTTCAGGTTGTATGTGACAGGGGATAATTGAGTTCTGTAACAATACCTGCTTATTATAATTAGCCGTGTGTATAGAATAACCTGGTATAATGTTAGAATTGATTTCATCTAAGAGAAAATAAAACCCAGTTGTCAAGAATTACCCAAAAATGGCTCAGGCAAAGAGCTGTCATTTTGTCAAAAATATTTTTTTAGCATCAGACTCCTTCATGTATATGTTCAATGTGTCTGTAACGAGACTGCACAGATCAGATTGTGTCAACAAAACATTTTTAGACAAGTTGATTTCACTATGCTTGCACTATCTTAAACATGCACTATCTTAAACCATACAAGAATTTCCAAAAACGGCTATCGTTAAAAAAGCTATATCGTTCTGACGAAAATGATTTTCAGGGCCCAGTTGTTCAAAGCTAACGATGTCGTTAGTTAACGATTCGTTAAATTTTAAATCGAGTGATACACAAATACGCTGAATTTTTTTGCTGAAAAAATGTGAGTAGCTTTTGCACTGCAAAAGCTACTCACATTTTTTCAGCAAAAAATATCAGAATATTGTATATTGAATCTGCTAAAACAGTTAACGAAATGACCCTTAACGAGCTCGTTAAGCTAACGACGCTTTGAACAACCGGACCCAGAATCATATTCTTCAGACACATGTTTAATATGCCTATAAGGAGTCTGCAAAGTATCAGATTGATTCAACAAATACTTTGGGATTAATTGATTTCACCCCTTGAATGCACTATTTAGATTCTTACCAAAGCATTTTTTTAAGAATAACAAAGAAAATAACTCCAAAGGAATTAACCCCTAAACCCTTTTTTTCTGTAACAGCAAAATGTCATTAATATTAACATTTATTCAAAATATGAAAAGATTCCTTTGATTATTGACCATTATTAAGCAAGATGTGTAGCAGAAACTAGCACAGGCCGACAGACGGATAGACATATGGATAGACATAAAAGGCTTAGTTAAAGCGGATGTCATTTTGTCTAAAAATATTCCTCCTGTATCAAACTCTTCATGCACATGTTCAATATGTCTTAAATGAATCTGCAAAGTATCTGAATGTGTCAACAAATATTTTGAAACAAGTACATTTCACCACGCTTGCACTATCTCAGATGCACTATCTTAGACCATATCAACCCAGTTGTCAAGAAATACCAAAAATGGCTAAGTTAAAAAAAGCTGTCGCTTTGACGAAAATGATTTTAAGCATCGTACTTCTTCATGCAAATGTTCATTAGATTCATGCCAAAGCAATTTTCAAGAATAAGAAGGGAAATTACTCAAAAGGATTGAAAATCTGGGCCCTTATTTTCTCTAACAGTAACATCTCATCAATATCAACATTCATGCAAAGTAAGGAAAGATTCCTTAAATTATTTAGCAAGAGAAGAAGCAGAAACCAAAACGTATCGTATGGACGGACAAATGGACGGAAAACGTGAAAATAATATACCACCCCCGCCATAAACACAGTTTGTGGGATATATTACATAAATAGATGAATTATACGGGTTTTAGGCCTGTCACGAAAAGAAAGCAAAATATCCGGTCATATGCTTAAAGGGCATACAAAGTTATTAATGAAATAATTGCTGTCATTACTGTATTTACCATAATTATTTGGACGGCCTCGGTGGCTCAGTTGGATGCGCCGTCCGACTGGAGACCAGGAGGTCGCGGGTTCAACCCCCGCCGAGGTCGGCAACATTCTTTCGTGGAGATTGATCATGAAATATTTTCTACGGTCATTCTCTCCCTTCCGCTGATTCAAGAAGGGCAGTTGTCAGTTTCTGGCGAAAGAATGTTCACAATACTGGTTAACCGCTTAGAGGACTAAGCCTGCCCAGTAAACGTGTGGTTAGGTAAACTGACCGCGCTCGACATGACCCCATTGGGTTGACTGGGCCGTAAAACCTCAACACACACATAATTATTTGGAAACCTTAACTCCTTTCCATACCATTCCTTAGTTTTAAAAAGTCATATTTTCACTTTTCCTACCCGTTGATAGGCTTAGAAACTGCGAGTTTCAAACAGTGAGTTGCAAACAGTTTCGCAGCTTCTGTTCTGGGTCAGCACTGTTTGCACAGGTCTGTTTGTCCTAATATTTAGGATAAATACGGTACTGCTAGGCAATGGAACTTATAAGCTTATACTAAAGCGTCGACGTGGTCGAGCAGTTGGCACTTCTGGCTAGTGATAACGAGGTTCCGGGCTCAAGTCCTGCTAGAGGCGAAATTCTGCTCATAACTGTATGACGCTTCATTGCATAGAACCGATCATTGTTACCCCTTCGCAGTCCCGATATGACTTTAATCAAATTGAATGAGACGTAAAACACCAAACAATAGTCTTAGTAGCTTATACAGTGAACCCTCGTTATAACGACAGCATGTTCCCAAAGATATTGCCATTAAAATGAATTTGCTATTGTAAAGAATCCTCAATGAGCAGAATGTTATGCAACAAATGCCATGTTTTATTCTTATTTCCTAAAAGAACGTATGTTTTGGATCCTTGTTAGAATCGCCTCACTGAGGCGATTCTAACAAATATCCAAAACATATATTTCTTTAAAGTATTAAATACAGTATTCTTGCATAATTTATGACAAATTTATACCTCTTATTACGCGAAGGTTTCATGACAGTCAATTTGTCATTATAACGATTTTTGTCGTTGTATCGAATGACGGTATATAGAGGGTTGTTTATAGCTTATAAAAAGACTTACCTATTGGAATCGTTAAAGTATCTGTTTGAGCAAGAGGCACAATACATAATCCAATCAACAATATAGTTAAATGCACACGAAGCCAAACTGCCATTGTAAATTTATAGGACATCTGACTGAAGCTGTGGTTACTTTGATGTTCGTTTTAATTCACAAAGTAAGGCTCCGTTATCGTAACAGTGTCTTTCACAAGTTTATGGTAGGTCATCGTATCAGAGCTGAATGCCACACCCTCAGTATCTGCAATAGAAATGCGAGAAATACTAACGTAAAAATGAAATAATAAATTTGATGGTTTTCTTTAACCAGTGGCTTGGGGCTTGACGATATGTCTTTGGCTTGGCCCACCGTGGTTCAACTATTGGTTTTCATTTACTCTGGCAAAAATAGAATTAGCCATGAGTACTTGGTCCTTGTTTATTATAGTGATTAATTTGGTTTTTATGTTTTCGCTTTGATGCATTGACTGAGTTGGGAGCCTTTATGCGAACCGAATAATTATGTATTTCTGTATTAAGAGTAACATCGAGACCCAGGGTGCAGTTGGCTAGCTGTAAAAGTGCTTTAAACACCCAGGTGATTTACTCTACTGACTGTTCTAAGGCGGTGGTCCCGGTGTTAGTCTTACTCTTTGTTGCTTTGTGATTTATTCTATGAGGCGGTTTGTTTTGTGTCATTTTGTTCTTGTGTTTTTCAGTCTTTTTAGCATTGCGATTACCTCGCTTGGGGAAGAGAGAGCTAATCTTAGTGTTTTCGTACGTTTGTTCGATTTGTGCTTGTTTGATTTTGTCGGTTTCCTCTTCCTCTTGGTGTCTGGGAAGGGCTGCGGTTTGTGATTGTGGCACTCCCTGGTCTTTTCTCTTACTTTTTTTTTTTTATAATAGAGCTCCAGATAAGAGGAGTACCCAGATAAATCTTTTTCTTATTTCTCGGTACTGTATGTTGTGGTTGCTCATTAGAAGCAAAGTTGTATTGTGGGAAAGAAAATAAGGGCCATGGGGCCAGGTCCCTTAGAGTTATTTCCCTTTGTTGTTCTTGCCAATAAATTTTGTATTTTTCTTAAATTTGTGTCAAAGATATCTCGGGAACTACTTTACCTAGAAATTTGAAATTTTGTACACATGACAAGTATGACTAGTTGTATTGTAGGAAAGAAAATAAGGGCCATGGGGCCAGGTCCCTTAGAGTTATTTCTCTTTGTTGTTCTTGCTATTAAATTTGGTATTTTTCTTAATTTTGTGTCAAACTACTTTACCTAGGAACTTGAAAATTAAATATATGTTACCGAGGCGCTTCCAATGAGTACCCATAACAAACGTTTTATGCAGAAATAAGAAAATTATCAATACATTTTGGTTATAACAAGCTCCTTATCTGGAGAAATTGGATAAGGACATAAATTTACAAAAGTAGAATGTGAATTTTAGTTTTGACGTAAAACAACGTCAATACCAATTTCCTTATGAACGTATTCATTTATTTAACTTAAGGATAATAAGACATATAATTTACCAGGGCCCAGTTGATCAAAGCATAGTTAGCTTAACGAGCTCGTTAATGACAAACTCGTTAGCTGTTGTAGCTAAGGTATTTTCAAATACATTAATATTTTTGCTGCAAAAATTTGAGCAGCTTTTGCAATGCAAAACCTACTCATATTTGTTCGGCAAAAAATATCAATGTTTTTGCCATGTTTCAAGATAGAAATTTAAACGTCATGTTAGCTAACAACTTCGGTAAGTTTTGAACAACTGGGCCCAGACAGTTTTAAAGCATTTGAACGTACGGTGAAAATTCGGTATCAGCAAAATCGATTTACCCTCCCTCGCCCCACTCCACCCCGGTAATTTTTACCATCACGAAAACATACCTATATAATTTTGACCGCCTTAAACCCCACTATTATAGAGTAAAACTGGGGTTAACTGGGATAGACATTATTTTCTATTTCTGCTCAAAAACATAAATTGCGGATACTCGTTAGAACCACCTCTACGCTCAAAAACATAGATTGTGGCACTCCTTAGAACCGCCTCTACGAGGCGGTTCTCAAGAGTACCAATAATCTATGTTTTGGGCAGAAATATAGCTTCGAAGATGACGAAATTTGTCACCTTAATCAAAATCAGCTCGGAATAGGGATAGAACCAAGGTAAAAAAACACAGTTTATTTGTAAATGACCAGGTTATTATGATTTTTGTTTCATTTGATGTTAGATATTTGCAATACGCATAATTTTGCTATCACAAAAGAACTTCTACAAAAAGGTATTTCTGGGGGAGGGAGGGGGGGGGCATATATATATGGGTTATCATACCAGGTCCTTTTGGCCGTAAATTAAATTTTACGGTACATATTTGAAAACAAAACACAGAAACAGAAATGACAAAGGGTTTCTTACAAGATATGGGTCAGTCAGAACAAAATATTTTCATTTTAAATAGAACGCCAAGCACAAAAAAAAAAAAAAAAAAAAAAAAAAAAAAGGTCTGTCCGGACAATAAGGTATGTTCTGTTATCGTGAATCTTCTGGACATCTTCTCTTCTGTTTAACTTATAGCTTAGAGATGAACAATCAGGTCATGCTATCGGAATACTAGTGTATGACACAAGGAAACGTTTTTCTGTATCATCATGATAATTCAATAGATTAGATTGACTCTTTTTATATTTATTGGAGAGCCTGATATCTTCCTAGAACTGGTTTAGAACTTAGATCATTTACATTTGGACTGTACTCGTACCAAGCGCAAACGTGTCTTCGAGCATGCGCAAAATGTGCGGATTCAGGTCATCCAGTATCATCCGGGCCTTTGCTCTCAATTCATACATTGTGTAGTTTCAAATAATTCTTTTAGCGGACAGTGAAGGCCCTGATCAGACTGCGCGGATGCGCAGTCTGATCTTGGCCTTCACTGTCCGCATATGCTCAAAAACACATTTTCGCATTCCGTGACTCGTTCACAAAGAACGATTTATATACTACTGATTTACCGTATGTGTAAGAAAGACAGTATAGCTGAAATGTGCCAACATTGATTCTAAAGTGGAAATAGATACACTTGAGACATTTACAGCCATTTGTTACAAGGGTGACAACTGTAATTTCCAATTTGCATCGCTGCACACAAAAGCCCTTCTGAGAAGGGGTAAGCTGTAAAAGGTAAGAACTTGCTCTCACATAAAGCAAATTATTTCTGTAAAAGTAGACCCATAGACCCTTTTTCAAGTCAAAACAATTTTGACAGCGGCATCCTTTGAGAGTGTATCCGTTCCCCTTAAGCAGTAGAGCTCAAATCTGGATTGTTTACAATGAACCCATTTATGCCAAGTGGGCTCTTCTACATTAACTGTTTGGACCGGCTCATTTCCAATATAAGGAGCGTCTGTCAGTTTTTATTGTTACCATGGTCTATAGTAATTCCTGTCCTAAATGCAAACAGTGTAGACCATGATCAGACGCCGCGTTCTGTGGCATCTGATCTGGGTCTACACTATTTGTCAATGTCTATTTTATGGGACGCTTGGCATACATGGGTTCAAATTCTGCTGAAATACCGTATATGTATCAAAGACAGCACAGCTGACATGTGCAAAAATTGATTCCTAAACGACTGCTATAAGGAATTCTAACAAAATCGATGTCGTAGACAATGCCTGCAAATCTCATTTGGGCTGCGTCAAGAGAAGAAGTGGCTTCGAACATGCGCAAAAATGCGCAGTTTAAGATCATCCTGAGCATGCGCAAAGTATAATCCGGGCCTTTTTCTCTCCTTTCATGCATTTTGTAGTATCCGATAATTCAGTTAGCGGGCAGTGACGACCCTGATCAGACTGCGCGGATGCGCAGACTCATCTTGGCCTAGGCTGTCCGCATATACCCGAAAACACGTTTTTCCACTGCGCGATGCATTTGCCAAATAATGACTTCATTGAAGCAGCTGTAATTTTATCACTCAATGTCCTGTATTTTGTCTTTGAAATACAATAAAACAGGACCTACTGTGCTCTCGGGGGTCATTCCTTTTAAAATATATTTATCTGGATTACAACTAGTGTTGTGTGTCGGCCGTAAAACGTCTCCTCGTACGTCACTTTGTGATCATTTGGCATATTCAGGGAGTTGTGGAAAACTTTATATGGGGTCACTGACGAGTCCTAATTGGCCGAAACGGTTAGTCTGCTCAAGAAAATACGGACAGTTTAGATTTTTTAAATGTGCCATTGTGTCCTGTCATTGTTTGTTTCCCTTCCCTCTTCTTCTTTCGGTGGTTCGGGAAGGCTGTGCTTCCTAATTGTGGCATTCCTGCATAACATGATTTATGTTTTGGCAGGAGGACATGTAATTTTATAACAAATTTAATTCATTACCTCGGATAGGCCTCAATCATGAAATGCTTATATAACTGTTTCACGCCTGCAGACCGAACCAAATCTTTTGCAAACAGTGTAGATCCTGGTGAGACGGCTCGTCTCATCAGGATCTACACTGTTTGCCATTCTATTTTGATTTTTGACTGAGACCTCGATTTGGAAAATGGTTCAGACTAGATCAAAAGATGGAAGAGTCCACTCCAGAAACTCAGGGTGCAAGGGTCAATCCAAAAAACGGGAGAACAAAGGACGAGCAACTGCAACAATAATACCGCCTCGGAACCGTCAACAACTGGTTTTAAGGGTGCCAAACTGGGCCTTTAATCCTAATACAGGTCCAGATATACAGCTAAATTGGGTCTATGTAGGGATGAAAAATATAGGTGAAGATACCCAGGAAATGCCACAGCCGCAATGCACAGCCTTCCCGAGGCACCAAAAGAAGGAGAGATGAGGAACAAATAATGACAAAACAAACGCCATATATAAAACCACAGAATAACTGCGAAAGAGAAGCCGCCTTGGAATGATCAGTAGGAAAACTACTATAGGAAAACTAGTGGAGTCTGTTTTACGAAGGAGTCATAAAAATAAATGCATGCCTGTTTTACAGCATAAACATTAAAATCCCTCACATTTTCGACTTGACAAAACACAGACGACCTTATTGTATGACATCTGCTAACAGGGAAAGCTCGTAAACCTGCGATACATAGTAAGGCTTTTTAGAAATTATCAACTTTCTGTGGCTTTTTTTTCTTGTAACACACAGCGTTCAGACAACACCAACATAAAATAACATTGCATCATGCGTCCCAATACCTACTGGTACCACTATCAGAAATATTATTTGCATTGTAAAGTGGGTATTACAGTGAAACTTCTATGACTCGAACACCGATGGCTCGTTTACTATGGCTAATTTGAACTCGTTTTGAGTCCATTACGGAAAACGCCTATTCAAATATATTGAAAATTTTGCCACCAAAAACTCAAAGTACGAGTACCCACAATCTATGTTTTAGAGCAGAAATAAAAAAAAAATAATAATGTATACGCCAGTAAACCCCTGTTTTATATAAAGAAAGGGGTCTAAGGGGGTTAAAATTATATAGGCATGTTTTCGTGATGCTTTCAATAGCTCAGGAAGCAAATGTTTAGGGATATTTTAGAGACATATCCATATTTTATCATGAAAATGTATGTCACGTGTACTTATTAGAATCGCCACATTAGAATATCCTCATTGAGGCGATTCTAATAAGTCTCACAACAGAAAAGGTCGAAGGTCGAAAAGATATCCCCAAATTATCCCGATTTGCCTCCTGACCATGCGCTATGATTAACCCTCAGTGGCTCGAACTGGCCATGTCCAGTACGCATTTCCATTGTCACAAAGACGGTCGACCAACTTAAGTTCGACTGTATGTTGTTGTCTACGCCAATTGGCATATATGGTTTGGTTCGGACAAGTGATTCAATTGTTGACCCACAATGCACCATCGACCTTATGCATGTTGTTTACAAGTAAAAACTGAGACTAGATATAGCACTGAATAGAATAGAATGATAAGTGAAGTATTGGAACACCTATATGTACAGAGGGTGTTCTCCATTCGCGTGCACATTTTTTGAAACATTGCACTTATGTAGATATTCTAAACGATTACTATTACAGTACTTTAACAAAGTTTATGGGATATACATGTACATTAAACTTGACAACTTCACTTTTAGAGTGGGTGTTCTCCATTCGCGTGCACATGTTTCGAGACACTGCACTTAACTAGATATTCTAAAAGATTATCGTTGCAGCACTTTATCAAAGTTTATGGGCTATACGTGTACATTAATCTTGACAATGTCACTTTTGACGTGGACGGATGCATTGGTGCTGCTAAGGGCAATTTATAGCATTCCCGGGACAGCGTGACAAAAATTTGATTTTCTTACAATCACTTATTTTAGTTTTGATAAGGCAAGCCTTACAAGCCATGTGAAATTAGCTGTAATTATTTTTAATGTGAGCTAGGATCATTCTCATTTAGACGAGATTTCATTTAAACTTTTCCAATTCACCCTTTGCATTTTGGAATTTAACCGATTTAGCTACGATTTGCATGTAAAGAGCCCAAGGCTATTAAAATCAGCTTTAACATTTATTGTGTGCGAAGCGTAAACCAAGCTTTTTGTGAAAGCTTATACTTGTTTAGTTTATACATTTCAACGTTGAAAGGTTAATTACACTAATGACGTCAAGAAACTGCCAACGGCGTATGTTCAACACGGGTTGCGCTCATAGTTGCCACACACACTGTTGTCTGGGAATGCGCACTTGCCAAGCTAAAATATACATGTACAGCTCTAAATGCGGACGGTTGCATGTGGTGCGGTCTCGCCTGAGCATGTGCTTTCCGTGTTTTCTCCGAAGACAGTGTTAAACGTGGGAAGAGTTGTATGCATACAATTCCCAAACACGTCACAGTAATGGAGAAGCCTTTCATTTTAACCTTTACCACGCTCTGGGCTAATTTAGCAGACAAGTTAATGATGTTTTTTTTCTTATTTTTTCCAAGAAAGCAGGATCTGACATTTCAGACAAATTGTCTTCAATGGAGACAATATGCATGATATGTCGAAACCTGTTTTCTGGTAAAAGTAAGAAAAATATTTCAAAATGTCGCCCGCTGAAAATTTTACGCAGAGTGCTATGCGTTAATAATACTCGAGAAGATAAACATTTGCAATTTAATTCAATGCATTTGAGTTCGTTTAAATCAAGATATCAAAATCACATTTGACAGACCACATTTCACGTTCAGTTATGTAAATGCAGCATCAATTTCCAAATGTGCCACACTGTGAGATAACATACCGCCGAACATCTGTGCCAGTCGTAGATTCCGACCAGACTGCGCAGATAAGTCTTCACTCTCTGTCTGAAGAAAGATTGGATCGTTACCTGTCCAGAAAGCGCCCAGCAAATACTCTGACCAAACTGTGCAGATGAGCAGGTCGACGAATCTTCGCTATGCGTACCGGAACCCGCAGATACATTTTCATACATCGCGGCCCAGACGTTTTGAGTGCAATTTGTCAATAAGGAAATCTATCCTCATTCTCTACAATTCAGTTCAAGCATAGTTTTCCATTGCAATATCATTATTTTTCATAAAGTAATTCCACTATTTATTTTGTTTTAAATTTTAGATTCATGTTTTTTGTTTGCCTTATTATTTTTATCACTTTTGTTACACGTCGTTGATAAATGGGCCGCGCCATGCGAAAACGTGTCTTCGGGCACATGCGGACGGCTTGTCTGATACGACTAGTTGAGGAAGAGTAAGATAGAGACTTGGACTAGGCGTGAAACCGGCACAAGGGGAAAAAATGGGTGGCGTATATGGTTGAAATAAAATACGCATTTAGTACAAATTACTATGTTTTATTGAACTCTTAATAACAAAAACACAGCTTGCAAATAATAGTCAAGAATTACAAATCATAAACATAACAGAGCTCATAACATAAGTAGATTCCCCTTAAGATTGTCCTGACATCGACGAAATTTAAGTTAATGCCACTTAAGACTGTCCTTACATCGACGAAATTAAAGTCCCTTAAGACCGTCCTAACATCGACGAAATTTAAGTAAATGCCCCTTAAGACTGATGTCCTAAGATTGACGAAATTTAAGTAAATTTCTCTTAAGACTGTCCTGACGACGGAAATTAAGTAAATTCCACATATATAAAATTTTGGTCGTTTCAATTTTAGGAGTGATTGGAATTGGAAGGAAAGGGTGAAACAGTCCATAGCTTATGCTTTAATAAATATATTTGGGTACCTGGCGGCTTCACTGTATACGCCTGTATGGTAAACTTCAACGTGGGTTTGATTCTTGCGCCAGTGGAGTGGCTTTGTGCACTCCTACAATTTGAAATGGTCCATTTAGCCCTGCTGTGTGTAAAATGTAGTGACGTGGAATAACATAAAGTGTACGTTTTGGTCACTCTGCTAATAAGGCAAAACAATGTCCTGTATAATTCATTTAATTTCCTGAACATAAAGGCCCTTTGTGGCTGCATACAGTTCGCATCCGCTGCTGGGCTATTTTCTCTTGGTTCTGCCCAGCAAAAATTAACGTTGAAGCAATCTGCAAATCATAAATTGATTTTAAATTGAAACAAAAAAGAACGCTGCCAGATTGATTTGTGATTTGTTTGAGTGTGTGTATTACTGGGAATACAAATGTATCGTATTACATTAATTCTGAAGATGGGGAAACACAGATAGTGTTTTGTGCTTTCCTTTCTTTGCTTGTCTTTGTTACATTTAAGAGACGTTTTGTTCATGCCATCAATAGTGGAAAGATATGAATGGTTCGTCTTTATGCGAACCGAATTTTTATGTATTTCTGTATTAAGAGTAGCATCGGGACCCAGGGTGAAGTTGGCTAGCTGTAAAAGTGCTTTAAACATCCCGGCGATTTTACTGACCGTTCTAAGGCGGTGGACCAGGTGTTAGTCTTACTCTTTGTTGCTTTGTGGTTTATTCTACGAGGCGATTTGTTTTATAACTTACCTTGTGTTATTTTGTTCTTGTGTTTTTCAGTCCTTTTAGTATTGCGATTACCTCGCTTGGGGAAGAGAGAGCTAATCTTAGTGCTTTCCGTACGTTTGTTCGATTCGTGCTTGTTTGGTTTTGTCGGTTTCCTCTTCCTCTTGGTGTCTGGGAAGGGCTGCGGTTTAAGATTGTGGCACTCCCTGGACTTTTCTCTTATTCTTTTTTTGTAAATGTTCATGTGATATTTCAATTTACAAAGGCTACCTTACTAACAAATCATCGTAATGAAACCAAATATTCTTTATAAGCCATGAAACTAAGACGATTTCAGGAACAATAGCTTAAGTAGAACGGATATATTTTCAGGGTAGGCAACCCTTTCAAAACTGAATTTGCTCCTTCTGAAAAGTGGTCTAGTCTATTAAGAAACAAAGCCAATAAAACAAAAGCTTGTCGTTAATCGATCCAAAACACGTTTAAATACTATATAAACATGGATTTATCAATATGTAAGTGGTTAAAGCATTGGTTTTGAGATAAAGATATACAGATACATAAATTTCTTTTGATTTGCTAATAGTAGACACGTACTCTGTTCGTCCACATCGAGGATTTCAGTTTTGACAGACATTGAAATCAGTTATATAGGGCATGAGAAATATATATTTATAGGTAAATTTCAATATTCTTGCTGTGTTTACCTTCTATATAGAGCAGAAGAACGCAAGAACAGCTTAGAAACTTAATGATATTTAAAGAGAATTGAGTCTTTATTTTGTTTGTCCAACTTAATATTGCATCACAAAAACATGCCTATATATTTTTGACCACCTTAAACCCCACTTTTATATAGTAAAAAGTGGGTTTACAGGGTATACAATATTTTTCTTATTTCTGCTCAAAAACATAGATTGTGTGTACTCGTTAGAACCGCCTCGCCAAGGCGGTTCTAACGAGTACCACGATCTATGTCTTGGGCAGTAATAGGAACAATATCAAAGTTTTTTATCTGAAAATTTTCAGTTTTTGGAGGTGAAATTTTCTATATATATGAATAGGCGCGTTTTCGTAATGGTATATTATATTTTCTCGTCCTTTATGATCACTGAGACCGGCACATCGACTCACTGGTAGAGCGTTTGCTTTGTGACCGGGAGGTTGCGAGTTCAATCCCGAGCCGGGCCATACCAAAGACTTTAAAAATGGTACTAGCTGCTCTTTCGCTTTGTGCTCAGCATTAAGAAAGAAGAGCTAAAATTGGTCAGCTCAGTGTCAGTATAATGTGACTAGGTGGAATAATATGTCAAAGTGTCTGGGGCATGATATTTTAGTGAGGCAGCACTCTAAAAGTGAGCATTGAGCTCCCTGCAACATCCAGACACCGTCGCGATATGACTGAAAGAGGTTGAAAGCGACGTTAAGCCCAAATCAAACAAAAATGATCACTGATTTCGGAATTCATGAAAATGTATATGCGGTCACTGATATAAGGTCTTATTGGTCGAAACTTGTCAGTCCGGACCAGAAAACTTGACAATGAAGCTGTTTGTAGTTTCATTATTGTGGTCATTGCTCCCAATGGTCATTACTTTTAGAATATATTAATATCAAACATTCATTACGAAAACACGCCTTTACAAATATACTGAAAATTTTACCATAAAAGAAAATTTAAAAATTCAGATAAAAAATCTGATATTGTTCATATTTCTGCTCAAAACATAGATTGTGGGTACTCGGCGAGGCGGTTTTACTATATAAAAGCAGGTATTTAAGGGGATCAACAGTACATTGGCATATTTTCGTGATGTAAAAAAAGTCCTGTCCGAGTTCATATTCATTTCAGAGATTTAGTAATTTAGCCCAAAAGTTTGATAACTTAAACCTTTTATCCCTGAGTTTCTGACTTGGACTCTTCCATCCTTAATTTTAAACATGTCCACTGATACAAAGAGGGATTAAGTCTATAATCAAAAACAGAAAGCCGTCCTTTCTGGATCTAGACTGTTTGCATAAGTATCTGGTTTGGTCTGCCAGGCTAAGGGTTAACCATTCCACTATATCTAAAGCATGTTGTAACATGTATTCTACTTATAAAGATTTTGTATATTATTCATCCTGTGTTATAAAGTACAGTTTTAAAGAAACGTTCAATGCAGCAAAATGAAGATGCAAGTTTTTTTTTTCTCCTCTAATTGTTTGATTTAAATTACCTTTCAAAGCCCCTTTTCTATCGTGATCACAGAAGTGTTTAATTCTGATGGTACTGAAGCAGTTATCTTATAACGACTGGCCATTGTATGCGCTCAGTGCTTGACAATTAACAGAAAATAGATGATAAAGTGAAATGTTCGACTCTGGTAGTGTATCACTTTTCGAACATTTTCCCGTAAAATGGATCAATGTTGTTTAGCCTGCAGTTTTTACACAGGCAGTTATACTTTCATCCTGCTAATTTCGGTAGCTATAACACAGACACTCATATTTTAATCGTGTTTATCCTGTAGGTTAAACACAGATACTCATATTTTCATCCTGTTGTACCCGATAACATTTACACAGACATTAGTATCCCATAGCTTTTTTTTTTTAATAAAGCGATGTTGATATTGTTAACGCTTCTGTCCGTCCACCGTCCGACCGTCCGTCCGTTTGGCCGTCACGCTGTCTCCTCCTAAACTACTGGGCAGAATTCATCAAAAACTTGCTACATCACTTCTCCTCATGATAAAGGTGTGCGAGAGCGACATTATTTTTCCGTACGTCCATCGTCCATCCATCTGTCCGTCCATCTGTCCGTCAAGCTGTCTGCTCCTAAACCACTGGGTCGAATTCAACCAAACCTGCTACATTACTCCCCTTATGGTAAGGGTGTGCGAGAGCACCATTATTTTTCCGTGCGTCCGTTGTCCGTTCATCTGTCTGTCACGCTATCTCCTGAACCAAACTTGCTACATCACTTCCCCTCAAGGAAAGAGTGTGCAAGAGCAACAGATATTTTCCGTGCTTCCGTCGTCCATCCATCTGTATCTGTCTGTCCCTCTGTCCGTCACGCTATCTTCTCCTTAAAATCTGAGCGGAATTCAACCAAACTTTCTAGATCACTTCCTTTCATGGTTACTGTGTGGGATAGCAACATTATGATTCCGTCCGTCTGTCCGGCGTCCGTCCATCTGTCCGTCACTCTATAATCTCCTAAACCACTGCGCGGAATTTTACCAAACTTACTGCATGACCGCCCCTCATGGTAAGAGTGCTAGAGAGCAAGTCCGTCCGTCTGTCATGCTATTAACAACATTAGCAAAGACCGTGGGGATCTGCGATGACGCGCCATCGACTGCGCATTCTAGTCTATATGTTCATCATGTTCAGTAAATACTGCTGCTGACGTTCCTTTTTTGCAGTTCCTTTTTGTTTGTGTGTCGGTTATTGCACTGTATCATTAAATATTGTCATTGTCCATTGTTTATCCCTTCTTCGTTCGGCGCCTTCATTACGAAAATACAAATGTACGCCAATTCAAATATATTGAAAATTTCACCACCAAAAACTGAAAATGTTTAGATACAAAGTCTGATATTTTTCATATTTCTGCTCAAAAACATAGATTGTGGGTACTCGTTAGAACCGCCTCGGCGAGGCGGTTCTAACGAGTACCACAATCTATGTTTTTGAGCAGAAATAAGAAAAATAATGTTTACCCAAACCCCAGTTTTACCATATAAAAGTGGGTTTAAGGGGGCCAAAATTATATAGGTATATTTTCGTGATGCTGGCAAGGCTCTGCTTTGTGATTGTAGCCTTTCCTGGGTAATGTCATTTGCAATGTTTTGTATCTTCTCTTGCAAAACAGCTATGTAAGAACGTTTTCAACTTAATGTGGAAAACAAGACCGCCATGACCCTATCCAAATTACCATCATACATAAAAGCTGGAAGCAAAATTAGGACATCTGAGCAGGCGCTCGCAGACATCTACATGTACAACTTGGCTTTGGGAGCAGCAAAGATCTAGATAAACCTTAGTATTTTGTTTGTACATGTCTTATTCGTATACAGCATCATTTACACCTTGACCAATATCAATAGAACTGATGTAAAAGTATTTTCAGTTGTCCGTGAATAATTTATAATGTTTTGGCAAGCACGTCCTCATTTTGCTTGACTGCACTGATAAATAGGCTGATCTGAGATTTGTTTTTTCTCACAACTAGTCTCATTACTCAACGGTAAAGCGTGTTTCCTCAGGACCGCTAAACATACTAACTGTCACTGAATTAATGCCCTTTGCAGACATATAACCCTTTCCCCACTGAGTTTATGAAATTGACTCTTCCATGTCTGAATTTGTACACATTCATTGTTGCAAATAATGTGTCAGTCAAACATCAATAACAGACTGGCAGACAGTGTAGATCCTGATGAGACAACTGGATGTGCACTGTTTACCAAGGCGTCTGTATTGATTTACAGGATGTAAGGGTTAAACATCATCCCATAATTAAATACAAAGACGTCTTCTTTCAGTTAATATAAAACTAGTCTGGCGTAGAAGTACCTGACAAATATCAGAAGGATCTTACAACACAGGCGAACAACAAAGACCTTGACCATGAACAGTTTTATCACTGTCTGCTTTAATCATCTTTGAAGCTTGAACATACGAGGGCCATACATTATATAACCAGTGTAACATCGAATATCACACTTCACGTCTTCGTTCTCCAAATAACCACTATTAAGACCGATGCACTTTGTCCAATGACATGTAAGGGCCTAGCAACTAGGGAGGGGTCGTCCTTACAACCACATCATCGGACAGAAGACGGCGTCCACGTGGGTCCTTTTTTGTTTAAGAAAAGAACGTAATCGCTAACAGCCATGCCTGATGAGTAGGACGGAGGAGACAAAACTTTAAACCCATTGCGCTTCACTGCGTTAACTGCACTTAACTTAACTTTTGTGGAACGAGGCGAACTATAGCCAGTCCAGTGTTTACTTTGTTCTTTGGTTTCTGAGTCGAAGCCGTAAATCCATGTTTCATCACCTGTAACAAGTCTCTCAGTAAAACTGCTTGCATCCTATAGAGCTAAAAGTGCTTGGTACATTGAAGCACGCACAAATTTCTGGGCCCAGTTGTTCAAAGCTAACGGTGTCGTTAGTTAACGATTCGTTAAAATTTACATCAAGTGATACGCAAATATGCTGATTTTTTTTGCTGAAACAATGTGAGTAAATACTCACATTTTTTTCAACAAAAATATCAGAATATTGTATTTTGAATCCGCTAAAACAGTTAACGAAATGACCCTTAACGAGCTCGTTAAGCTAACGATTCTTTGAACAATTGGACCCTGGTCGTCATTGAAAGATGTCGGAGTAAGAACAACCTTTGGTTCTTTAAGTGCATCGACCTCCTACGGTGATTATGTGGAGAAAGAAGAGATTAGTAGTTGGTAAGTAGGGTATAGGCCGGTTATATAACAAATGATCCACACACTGACAGCAAATTCAGCAGATCCTGAAAATAATTCACGAACTGCAGACAGATTGTGTCTTGATAAATAGAATCTTTGTCTACGCTGGATATTGTATGCGATAAAGTACTTTGGTTCACTTGTTTTATTACGTCAAATAGTAATTCTGCGCTTCCTTCTTTGTGACAGAAGCATCAAATATTACTCGTTTGACCGCGTAGCCCAATAACTTTGGCGAAACCTCACATTTGACAAATTGAATGAAATAAAACGGCTTCTGCGGAGTTCATATCAACTTCAAAAGGATGGGATATAACATTGATGCAATGCGGTAAACTAGTATGGTTGATTGCTATGATATCTTCTTTAATTACAGAACGGCGGGTCAACCTAAAATTCCATTAGAGGGCTGATGCGTAATATTATATCTTTCTTCGGACCCTCCGTGGTTAAATTAGGTTTTCTTTAGCTCTGGCTCTCTGTGTCTGAGAAGTCTGTCACGGGCTTGATCCTTGTTTCATCACAGTGATTTAATTTGATTTACATGTTTTCTTCTGTGACGTTTCACTGATTGAACTGGGGTGCCTCTATGCGAGCCGAGCCATTATTTTTTTTCTAAGCCGGTAGTTCTGGCCCCGAGAGTATAAAACTTTTTTCATGCTCAACTCAGCTGAGCATGAAAATTTCTCTGCTAATAAATATGAAAATGCCAATTTAAGTTGGCATTTTCATATTTATTAGCAGAGAAATTTTCATGCTCAGCTATATTTAGCTAGAAAGAATTTAGAATTGTTAGTAATTGGAGAGCTATTAAGAAGACAAAGTTCATGCTCAGCTGAGTTGAGCATGAAAATTGCTTTATTACCTCGAGACCTGATGTTGTTCGTTCTATATGGGCCTAGTAGCTGACGTTACGTGGCTTTTTCATATTTTTTCCTGTCTCTTGTCTAATTACTGTTTTAGTGGGTCCGGACTGACATTGTGATAACCTCGTCGGGTAAGAGTGAGCTGGTTGCTTTGCTTTTTTGGTAGTTTGTTACATTCATGCTGTCTGTTGTACTTTCTTTACTCTTCCTCTTGCTGTCATTAGTAGTCTGTGTTCTATTACTTTCTGATTATCTTCATTTGAGCCAGCGCACGACAAAACCTACAAAAAAGCCTGTGTAACCAGCAAAGACTCAATCAGCCTTTACATGCACCCAGTGTGTTAAGGATTCTCATTTATCCTTGTTTGGACGGACTGGAGGCTGTAGAAGGCACATGCGATCAGCGAAGACTCTGATCAGAATGCGCGGATGCACAAGTCTTATTGTAGGTTTTGTGGTGCGCTGACTCATTTGTTAAGTCATCCAGAGCAGTCTGAATTAAAATTTTATGTCTACTGTTATAATCTTAAATATCTGAAAACGAAACATAATTTACTGCCTTTAAAGCTCCCGTATAATGGACTGTGACAATCACTGTGGGCAAACTCAGACGCCGTACAAAACGGCTTTGATCAACGCTGCACTTTTTGCCATGGCAGTAACAAGTTACAAAAACAAAAACAGTCGGGGAAGTAACACTTTCAAAAGTGTTTGCCTCCCTTCGAAAACGAGGGCCAACTCTTAGAGAAAAGAATATACTCCCATTTAGATAAGAACTCTTTTCAGTAGGGGATTGGTCTGCAGGAAATCATAAATGTTGTCTCTCATGTAAAATACAGAGGAAAAATTACCAAGTGTATCACATCCCCTTAAGTGCATAATAGACTCTTCCGAATGGCGAAATGGAAGGGCCAACTGAAGTTATCTAGGTATAAATAGGTTACAAGTATAAGTTACAATCAGTAGCACATCACGCTGTGATGAGCTCTTGCTATCTTGAATTGTCCTTGAATTAAATATATACTCAGATTCAATGAAAACGCACCACTTTTAGAATTTTGATTTCTTTAGTTTAAGGTAAAAATGACTGACTTTTTCAACTGATAAATAGGTATAGTAAAGTTGTCACCGAAGCATGAGTTTGTATGACACGAATACTGCGTGATTTTCATGGTATGCATGTGCACGTGCAAAATGCAAAAATTGCAAAATTTTCGTAATCACGATATTTTTGGCACTTTCTTTACTGTCATTATAAGGTCCGAATTCTTTACGTTAAAATCCAGCAAAACATTTCATAAGAACAAGCCAATGGGACATCTAAGTAACGTCGATCGTCATCGTGCCCTCGGTATGGTTGAAGGTGGGCTTTCATACCGCGAAGTTGCAGAGCATATGGGTTGGTCGCACACTACGATTGCTCGATTGGTTGAAAGGCACAACGCTACGGGGTCTGTGGACGATAGACAACGCCTTGGACGTGAACGTGTTACTACACGTCAGCAGAACCGGTACATTGTTTTGAGTCATTTACGCGACCGATTCAGGACGTCTGTGGAAACTGCCCAGGAGACAGTGGGAACCCATAACCTACGCGTAAGTGCCTTAACTGTACAGTAACGTCTCCAGGAACGCGGTATTTCTCGCCATAAGACGTATAGGGGGAACGTTTTGACGGCGGAACGTCGAATCAGTCGCTCTAATTGGTGTCGACAGCGTATCCGACGGACACAACAGCGTTGGCGTGGTGTACTGTTTACGGACGAGTCCCGTTTTTGTGTTGAAATGTTTGATAGGCGGCGTTCAGTATGGCGTCGACGTGGGGAGCGATTTCAAGACTGTTGTGTTAAACAGGTGTCACGTTGGGGTGGTGGTAGCGTTATGGTGTGGGGAGGGATCTCATGGCGCCACAAAACCCAACTCATCGTTGTTGATGGCAATTTGACGGCACGTCGGTACATCGATTAAATCTTAGAGCCTGGGGTGGTACCATTTTTTACGCAGTAATGGTGACGTTACGCTTTTCCAACAGGACAATGCACGTGCTCATTCTGCGAGGCTAACCATGGACTTTTTCAATCAAAATGGTGTGCAAGTTCTTCCTTGGTCTGCGTTTTCGCCGGATTTAAACCCAATTGAGCACCTTTGGGACCAGCTCGGAGAACGTGTGTACAGCCGACGTCATCCGCCAATCAACCGTCAGCAGCTTGCCATGGCGCTACAGAAAGAATGGGACAACATCACACAAGACCAGATACAGCGTTTAATTTGAAGCATGAGGCGTCGATGCCAAGCAACACTTGATGCTAATGGTGGACATACCCGATATTAGGATATGTGATTTTGATTTTTCGGGTGTGTGGACTTATTCGAGTCTCCGTATCTCTGCATCCAATGAATGCTGTAACTCTGTAGTGAGTCTGTGGATAAGGTAGTGATAATTCATTAAACGTGATCAAATGCTGGAAATATTGTGAATCAATTAAAATTTGAGGTATAGTACTAGTGGTGCGTTTTCATTGAATCTGAGTATAGTTGATACATTTGCTTCCTTAACCTTGAACAATTTGTACATCTCAGTTTTAATATGTTTTACTTCCGTTCGTAATACGAAGCATTTCACTGACTCATTCAATATTTTAATTTCACATCTCTGATCTAATGTAAACTTTTATATGTTTGTTTCTAAGGGCAACACTTCTAGATTTTATTTGAATTCATTTCAGCTGGTGTGCATTTTTTATCATTACGAAAACACACCTATTCAAATATATTGAGAAATTTACCACCAAAAAATGGAAACTTTCAGATGAAAATTTCTCATATTTTTTCTTATTTCTGCTCAAAACATAGATTGTGGGTAATCGTTAGAACCGCGTCGATGAGGCGGTTCTAACGAGTACCCACAATCTATGTTTTTGAGCAGAAATAAGAAAAATAATATATACCCCTGTAAACCCCAGTTTTACTATATAAAAGTGGGGTTTAAGGGGGTCAAAATTATATAGTCATGTTTTCGTGATGGTTTATTTTCTATGGGATCATTCTAGTGTCTTCGAAAATCGCGTTCTGCTTAACCCTTTGATGCCGAGTGGACTCCAACATTAACAATATATATTTGGACCGGTTCATTTCTAATATAAGGAATGGTTAGTTTTTTTCGTTTATTGTTACCAGGTTTTAAAGCAATTCCTGTGTCTTCATTGTTTATCATTGTCCATTTATGGGACGCTACACATAATTGGTTTAAGCACGTGCTAAGAGTCGTACACAGCCCGGCAAACGACACTGCACACACGTTTTTGTAGCTAAACAAGAAAATATTTATCTTGAAACTCCTCTTATCTAGAATTACGGAAACCTGTAAACTATGGAACCTTCATGATATATCGGGATTAATAGAGAATACTTTGGTTATTAAGTAAATTAAATTAATATTTATGCTGTAAAAAAGGTTGCTAAAAGTAAAAAGAGAAAAAAAAAAAAAATGGAAAATCCGCCAAATGTTTTAGACCCCTGTTTGGAGGTTCACATACATAGACGTGATAGTTCCAAGGCGAGTCCTCTGTTGCAATTCTTTTTTTTTTTGACTGTCAGATTTCATATGTGCTGTTTGTTGTGTCAAAATTTGGTCCCCATTTCTCTTTCGTTTGGTGCCTCAAGAATGCAGTGATTGTGGCATACTCAGGATATCTTTCCTTATATTTTTGTGAACGTAATAATATTGTCTGGAAGAAATAAGAACCTCTTAACATTCCGGAAATAGTATTTACCTCTTTATATTTCCGGAAATAGTAACAACCTCGTTATATTTCCGGAAATAATAGTCACCTCTTTATATTTCCGGAAATAAGAATGACCTCTTTCTACTTCCGGAAATAGTAAGACTCTCTTTATATTTCCGGAAATACTAAGAACCTCTTAATATTTATAATATTTTTCAAAGTCAGATGAGTCAAATATACCGATGAAATGCGATACCAATAAATTAATTTGTATGCTTTTTTGTCCGTAACTGAGTATAGAATTCGTTTTTATTGTTTAATTCATTTCACATGTTTAATATCAGTTCCTATGGGAATTGTTTCAGTTTTCATTGGAACACGTAAACGGAATTATAACTGAATCAAATCTTAGGAGAATTTAAATTTGCATGTTTTCAGAGCCTCTTAGAGAAGATTAAGTCCAGACTAGTTATCACCGAATGAATGTTACAAGAAAACGAAAACTTGTTACTGAAATATTTGTAAATTTAAAATAGATTCATGCCAATAGTTCTTATGAATGAAAAATAGCCCAACAAATCTATGAAGTCCTCGATGATGTGTTTGAAAACTGAGATATTCAGGGTTATATAACATTTTCGTATTACGTTCTTTTGTTTGTTTGTTACTTATAACAGCGTTTTGCATTCCAGAGGTCTATTTAGCGGACTTATTGACCACAGTTTTTTATGTCTGTCTGTCTCTGTCTGTCTCTCAACCTCTCTCTCTCTCTCTCTCTTTCTCAATTTCTCTTTCTCTCTCTCTCTCTCTCTCTCTCTCTCTCTTGTTTTAATTTTACAAATTAGAAATGCCATAGATTAAAGTAAAATACAGTCAAACCTGTCTTAAAGGCCAACTGTACTAAGCAATCACCTTCATTTAGAGGCCATATTTTCAGATCCTTTTACCTCCAAATAAATCTAAATTTACCTGTATTAAACAAGCACCTGTCTTAAGCAGCCACGTTAGACCTTCCTTTAGGTGTGTGCTTAACACAGGTTTGATCGTATCTCACATAGACATGTTAACATTACGGGTCAGCCACTACCGTAAAAACCGTAAGTATTGGGACAGACAGCCCTGAGCAAACAGTGTATAGGCTAATCAAACACCGCACAATGCATCTACACTTTTGTCACTAATCCAGAAGGTTTTACAGTGTAGGTTATATTTTCTGGTCCCTTGTGATCATTGAGCCCATTCCGGGGTTTTGAAAACTTCTGTGAGAGTCTAATGTTGACGCCTACTTGGCTGAAAGCAGCTTAGTCTGAGCAAGAAAATTTGACACTTTAAATATTTAAAGTTTTGAAAGTGTGTTCATTGCTCAAAAGGATCATTCCTTTTAGAATGTATTGTTCAAAATTTAGGACAAGTGTGGAACAGGCAGGTGATCAGGAGAACGCGGGATCGATCCCTGCCGAGTCCAGCGACATTCTTTCATGGCGGTTGAAATAGTTTCTACGGTCATTCTCTCCCTTCCGATGACAAGAAGGGCAATTGTCTAGTTTCTGGCGAAAGAATGTACACAAATACTGGTTTAACTCCTTAGAGGACTAAGCATGCCCAGGATAAGTGTGGTTAGGTAAACTGACCAGCTCGACAGTACCTAAATAGTGTTGACTGGGCCGTAAAATTCCATCTAAAACAAAGAAACAAGGACAAGTCTGTAAAGAGTTAACCTCCTGCATGGATTTTTTTATATATAATTTTGTGCACGTCGACGTGATCCGAATAAAAATTCAATCATATGCAAATCTATGGACCTATAGGGAACTTAGATTTCTCTAGTGTCGATGTCTATTGATTCCTTGTTTAGTCTAATATTCAGGCAGAACAAGACAAAATGAACCGTGTTTACTCTAAATAGTGGGACACTTTAACTCTTTCGCCCCAGATTTTCTGAAGTGGATTATTTCATTGAGAAAACACGCCTATTCAAATATATTGAAAATTTCACAACCAAAAACTGAAAATTTTCAGATAAAAAAACACTCTGATATTTTTCATACTTCTGCTGAAAACATAGATTGTTGTACTCGTTAGAACCGCCTCGGTGAAGCGGTTCTAACGAGTACCCACATTCTATGTTTTTGAGTTGAAATAGGAAAAATAATGTATACCCCTGTGAACCCCAGTTTTACTATATAAAAGTGGGGTTTAAGGGGGTCAAAATTATATAGGTATGTTTTCGTGATGTCGTTCTAGAATTTAGATATATGCACTGACGCAAGTAAGGCTTTCAGTCAAAAATGAAAAAACAGAGCGGCAAACAGTGTAGATTCTGATGAGACGGCCCCTTAAGAGCCGTCTTATCCGGATCTACACTGTTTGCAGAGGTATATGTTTGGTATGCAGGGCTGAAAAGGTTAAGTCTTACCAAACTTGGCCTACACTTTAAAAAAAAAACTGCATTTCACTACCTTTTGAGATGTCAAAACAATACCTGCTCGATGAGTGGCAAACAGTGTAGACCTATGTTCTGCGGCATCACATCAGGATCTATTCAGTTTCCGCAGACCTGTCTGTCCTAATACTTCGTGTAAATATTATACTTTGCAGCATATACAACACCGTAGATCCTAACTAGCATGTCCACTTGCAGACTGCGTTCAGGAGCTGTATTGTCAAGAAAACATGGGTATAGATGTAGTGTCTTAAGAGTCTGCAAGATACCCAGATTATATATACAAGTTTCGCAAGCCGCGCTGAATTTGAAAAATGAGGCATTTTAGACTAAAGTTATACACTGGGATAAAAGTGTTAGTCTTTATCAATTTTCAAAATGAAAAATTGCACATCAGTAGATCAGTCGATTCCGTTGACGTGCAATATACGATTCTTATAAGGCATCATTTGAAATCGATTCACAGAAATAGAACAATACTGCGCGGAAAAAAAAAACATTTCCCAATACGTATACTAAAACTTGAGATGGAACAGAGTGATATAAATTTTCAGGAGGAAACTTATAAATAATAAAAAAAAATAACGTGATAAAAAAGATAGTTAATATTCTTTGACCTTGTGTACTTCCATTCATCCTTTGGAGATTTTATTCATTCGGACAGGAGATAAAGCATTAGATGGTCTTCCCAAAACTAATATCCACTTAGAAATGCCAGGGAGAACACACACTGTGTTTAACTATGTATAAGCTACTGAAAGTATTTGCTATTAATAGTCTTTAAATGTCAAGACCGTCCCACTTTTAATTAACTTCCTTTGAATGTAGTTTTACAGCGCAGGCTACTATTAGCATAAACATGACTTTATTAACTTATATAACTCCCCTAGATGTCCGTATTTTATGCACCCCCTAAATCATGTGCAATGTTATGTTTGATAACAAGTGCGACAGTAATAACACGTCTTAATCTTCACTGCAAATGGTATTTATATGCTTTTAAAGTAGTTTCAAAATGTTCTTAATAATATCCTAATGTTCTTACGATTCTTAATGCAGTAATACAATTTGCATGATCTCTTAATTTGAGATAAAACTGCATTTTTTAGAATGTATGTTTGACGTTTGTGTATATATGTGTATATGTTATATTTTTGCTCTTTTCAAATAACATGTATTTTAGAGAATTTATTATATTAGTAGAGGCCATTTGGTAGAATGGCTATTTTTAGCTACATGTGTTACCCTCTTAAAATATTATGTAAATAAAATATTAAATAAAAATAAAATAAAATTTGGATAAGAAAAGAGAACAAAACAAAATAAATAAATTATAAAAACAAAACCCTTGTCAGTCTTTAGTATACGAGTATATGTTCAAAAGAATCATATTGACTTCCTTCACTCACCACACTAAGGTAACATTTTGAATTGCTGAATTTAAACGTGTGTAGCATGACTAACTTAACCCAATTATGCTGAATGGATTCTTCCACCTTCATTTCTAATATAAGGGTCGTCTGGTTAGTTGTTTTTTTTTATTATTATAACCATACTTTGTAAAAATATATTCCTGTATTTACAGCGTTCTACAGCGTCTGATCTGGGTCTACACTATTTGCCATTGCCCCTTTATGGGACGCTAGGCATAAATGGGAAAATGACAACCGTTCCAGACATTACATCGAGGGTTGAGCGCAAGACTGGCGTAAGTCAGATGGTTGTTTTTCCCAAAACCTAATCTCCTCACCATGAAGGCGTTATGAAGATTACAACATTTCTTTCTGTAAACAATGAAAATTTAGGTGCCATTGCTCGTATGAGCAATGGCACCTAAATTTGCATTGTTTACAAAGGGGTCCAAGTTGCCCCTAAACAAGGGTTTCAAAAATATGTTTGAGTTACCATAGTCTTGCGCTCAACCCTCGACATGAAGACACCTATGTCGAACAAGCAGAGATATGGCAGTAAAAAGGTCGTGTTTAGATTTCATAAAATATTATGCCTTGTAATTTTAGTGGAATGTTTAAATAATTAATATGTTTTAAATGTTACACTCTGTCTGATGGGATAACTCAACGACTGACTTGTATGTTTCGTTGCTGGGTCGCATCTACAGAAATGACAGTTTTCTGTCATATCTTTTTTTTGTTTTACTGAAGATTCAAACACTTTGCATTCCTGTACAGAAAGTACAATTTGCAGTTGTCTATTTTGATATTCATACTGAATGCAGTCAAATCTACACTAAATATTGAACGTTTCCCCTTGTCGAGAACATTCAATAAAATTCGATTCATTCCTGAATCTTTTAAAATGCAAATAGCTCACGCACGAAGCCTATGCTTTGTATGGTATTAAAATAATCATGACGTTTATAAGACAAGCGCAGTCCCTGATCGGTCTTTGAATCCGTCCTATACCGTCAAAATAATTCTATCCTGTTTACTAATAGCCTTCAAAGATCACAAGTACTAGAAGCGGACAAATATACCTAGACTACTCAGGTTTGTGTTTCTTTCCTTTATGGGGAATGGGAACACCTCCCTTGGAAATAAATGACTTAAAAATATTTGTTTTTTTTTTTTTTCTCAATAGGAGCCACTCTTAAAGGAAAGAAATTGCTCTCTCTTTAAGCAAGATACGCTCCATTGTTGAAGGATTTCAGATAGTGGAAAGTTATATCCATTTGCAAAATGGGGAAAATATTCCCATATTTCTATTTACCTTAATGAGGGTAGATCGGAAGGTGAAAAAGTTTATCTTCGTTCGAGTGCGAACTAAGCATGCCCAGACTAGACTGATGTATGCTCTGCCCGTGTGCAGTTCGTGTAGACTACGATTGTAGCGTATATGTTCTAAAAAAGAGACTACGCGTGCTTCGACTTGCTTACGCACGTGCTGAGTCTCGTTTGCGCATGCACTGTTCATATATATCGGAAGACAAGGTTTTCTTGTGATTTTTTTCCATCTTGGAAGCTGATTATATATACTCTATTTAAAGTAGTGCCTTATACTTCTATAATTCTAACTCCTTATCTTTATACATATTTCACGCAATTTGATTGGCTGAATGAACTGTTTTACATTTCAATAAAGTCCAGAGCAGGAATCCGTCGGATCAATTTTACTTCCGCCGTCGCAAAAGATGGACAATATTAGTAACAATTTGATGACAAAGTTGGAATTATAAGGAATAAATTATTACTTTTGTTGATTTTATCGATGTGTGAGTAAACTCCGGCGAATCATATGCAAACTTAACATAAAGCTTTTCGGGGTTTAGGCACTTTGTGAGTGATTAGGATTTTACACATCGATGAAATCCACAAAAATAATAATTTATTACGAAACCACACCCATTCAATATAATGGCACTTTTTTATGGCTACAAAAACGAAAAGTTTCAGATGAAAAATGCGATCTTTTTGTTATTTTTGCTCGAAACAGAGATTGTGGGTACTCGTTAGAACCGACTCACTAAGGCGGTTCTAATGGGTACCCACTATCTATGTTTGATACAGAAATAAGAAAAATAATGTATACCCCTGCAAATCCCATTTTTTCTATATAAAAGTGGGGTTTGAGGGGGTCAGAATTACATAGACATGTTTTCGTGATGCGTGCCTTTAATGTGTGAAATTTCAATAACAAGCAGCGCAGAACCTGGTCAGATGCGTGTGTGTTGGTGTTAGACCTTGTCCACACTCTTTGCCAAAGCAGATTTTAGGACATTATGCTTGATAGTATTAATTTAAGCAAATCGGTCTGATATCCCTCACTTATTGTTAAGCGGCAGGCGGCACCACACCACAAATCGCTATATATGAACCATGTCACGAGAAAATATGTCTTCGGGACACATACGAGCAGCAAAAATCCAAATAAGCCAGCGATTTTTAAGCACAGTCTGAGAAAGGTCTTTGATACATTATATACATAGATATTTTCTACAGTATTCTATGTGTATGTAAGCTCTTTGCACATGTTCCTAATATACATTTTTACATGACACGTCTCATTTAAATCAGTTAGTTTTTACGTGTCTACTCTGATATTCGTCTTCTAGAATATTAATTTAACGTCAGAACGTGTTTCATTATTGAAAATTATGTAAAGGTTACTGATGTGGCCTGATTGGCCAAAAACAGACAGTCTGGTCCCAGGAAATGTCGACACATCAGCTATTTTTACCACTGTGTGTGTTCATTGGTCTCAAAGGTCATTTTATGTTTACTTCAGCTGGGTAAGTGTCAAGTGGCGGCCGTAAAACCATCTCTGTACTTCACTACAGTGATATATATACATTTTTTTCTGATCGTGGCCTTCGATCTTCGCATGTGCTATGAACTTCTGAAGATACGTTTTTACATGACATGTCTCATTTAAATCAGATAATCTTTAAGTGTCTATTCTGATATTCAGCTTCTAGCATATTAATTTAACGTCAGAACGTGTTTCGTTATTGAAGTCTGTGAGATGGGTAACCATTGATATTCGCCGCTAATCTTAATTGTCTGTCTGGTAGCCTGGTTAAGCTGTATTATATGGAAATTTCTTTAAAATCCAGCTTGCCATAATGCACGATCATTTATTTGTATATTCGGTCCGTATCACAGGGATTTTCGGATAAACATACCATATTTACTCCAGGTGTTCGGACTGACAGGCTTCAGACAACAGTGTAGACCCAGATCAGACGCCGCGAAAGCGGCGTCTGATCTGGGTCTATACTCTTTATAACAAAACCATTAATTTTCAGGCACATCAACAAGAAGTTAAATGGACTATTGTGTCGCTTATATTTTCCTGCTCCTTTCTGATCATTAAGTTAATTTCGGGATTTTTGAAATGTATATGAAGGTCAGTGGTGAGGCCCACTATAATCTGGCTCAGAAAGCTTCGACACTTCAGCTATTCTCACCAGTGTGTATGCGTTCATTGTTCTCAGCGTAATTCCTTTTAGAATTTACTTAACTTTACTTCAGCTGGTGTAAGGTCACATGGCGGCCGTAAAATGTATCCTTGTACTTCACTGTATTGGTGTTTGTATTCTCTGGTTCTGGCCTTTGCTTTCCACATATGCACCAAATATACATTTTATATAATACAGTTGAACCTCAATAGCTCGAACACCGATGGCTCGTTTACCATGGTTAATTCGAACTCGTTTTTGAGTCCCTACGAAATTCTTCTGATAGCTCAAGAAAACGGGTATTTAATGGTAATTTTCTTATTTTATCCTGAAATTGTATGTTGTGTGTACTCATTAGAATTGCCTCATCGAGGCGATTCTAATGAGTACACTCAACATACAATTATTGTGTAGAAAATCGAAAAGATTTCCCTAAATTATAGCTATTTGCTTAACCCTCAGTGGCTCGAACTATCCATATCTCGAATAAATTTCTATGGTCCCGAAGATGTTCGAGCCATTGAAGTTCGACTGTATGTCTTATTCAAATTAATGAATCTTTGAGTATCTGGTCTGATATTCGTCTTCTAGCATATTAATTTAACGTCAGAACGTGTTTCGTTATTGTAAAGTCTCTGAGATGGGTAACCACTGATATTCGTCGCTAATCTTAATTGTCTGTCTGGTAGCCTGGTTAAGCTGCATTATATGGAAATTTCAGGGGATGACAGAAAAAAATGACAAGACTTATACGATACTATGACAGGACTTTTGCGATACTCAACAGCAAGAGGAACAGGAAAATATTGGAATATTGGATGTCATTAATTGCATGTGTATTCAAATGAGTATAAATACTGCGACAAACATGCAGTCTTGCATACGTTAGCATGTGAATAGTTCTTTGTCATTACGCAGCTTATCTCATGACAATGATTGCTTAAATATTCATGTTTCATTTTCCTTCATCATGTAATATAGGTATTCGTTAGAATCGACTCAGTGAGGCAAGTCAAGTAAATACCGCGATATCGTTTTCACTGAGAAAAGTCTATTAGTTCTTCCGAATATGAGTCCAGCAGAGGTTTTGTTTGAGTCACTGTCAACAATCTTTAAATCATACCGCGGCGGTGTTTGGATGTGATCTTAATCACTATTGCGCCTCAGACAACCTGACGTGACAGTAAAACCAGTCACATTATATAACTGACACCAGTGCGACCAGTCCTAGATTGTATTCCTTAAGTTGTTCGTCAAATAAATGAACAGTTAGTACTAAATTTAAGAAATTCTAGTATAACCTGGCTGGAGCTCGAATCCACAATAGACGATCTACTAACTGATCTTATCGAACCGGTCATTGAGCCCATTGCAGGACCTGATATCCTAGTAAGAATTCGTTATAAATCTATAGCGGGCCGTTATCGGTCCGTCAGGGTAGCTGACGGGCCGATAACGGCCTGCTTTAGATAGATTAAGAATGCTAGCTGGGATGAATGTCACTTATGAAGCCTATTTGACAGAAACTAACAAGTCTGGCTTAGAAAAGTTCATCACCAGCTATTTTCACCCTTGGGTATGTGTTCAGTTTTCTCAAGGGTCATTCCTTATAGAATCTTTTTGCCATTTCCCAACCAAGCGGCGAAGGTTTTTAACATTTAGCATTCTCTAGGCATATTCAGCAGGCGAAAACTTGATTTTGTTTCCCTCCCAGAAAATAGGATTTGATAGGTCATGTGCATTCTCTCCTAATGAAATAATTTACACGACTTATAAAACATATTTTCTAGGTGATTAAAACAAGTAAATGTGTGCAAATGTTGTTGAATGTTTGACTAGCCTACTGTGTCTATGTAGCCAGGTCTGGACCACCACTGTTAACATATAGCACGATAAAGTTGATTTACTTGTTCCTTCCTAGATGTCTATCATTTTGACTGCGTCTGTAGCCCGTAATAACTGGCAAACTGTTGTATGTGTTTTATTATACGACAGGAAACAATCACGGAAACAAAACGACTTATTATTAAATTTGTGCTTTAAAAGTCCATACAATTTCCAAATCATTGACTAAAACTGTCTCGAACTTAGTTATTTGGCCCAGACAAGTCAATGCAAATTTAAATACAGACACATTTGTCATGTTGCATACGCTTGTGTATATAATATTATATGTACCATTCGAAAACTGTCTTCAGATCATATGAGGACAGCGAAGGCCCGGATCAGCCTGCGCATCGCGCAGGCTGATCTGGGCCTTCTCTGTCCGCCTTCAGAATGCTTGAATTCTGTACGATTAGGCTATGGTGAGGTAAAGCAAATAGTGCGGTTTCAAGGGTGATCTCTTCGTTGATCACGCTTGCTAAAAAAACTCTAAAAGGCATTTTCCTGAAGGCACGGTTCATATGGAAAACATAGTATATAATACCAAAACATTAATATTTTCTTCGGTAAGGCTAGAGTATATTATATACATAGCTAATATCAAACATGGCCAAAAAGAACCAGAAACAAAACATTCAAACAGTCTTGGCATGTAATATTTCCAAGACTTAATAAACGGCAAGGGCAGGGAAAGGCCCTAATCGGATATGCTGGCAGCAAAGGTCCAGATCAGCTTGCGTATTCGTACTGCCTCATCAGGATCTTCGTGACCTGTTTGCAGAGCCAACTGACACAGTAGAATACCTCAATAAACCGGTGAGACTTATAATACTGAGCAGGCAACGTACACATGCAGATCTGAGTGTTTGCTGTCCTGGAGTGAACCTAAGGGATTGTTTCTCACGTTGGCGCTCTAATACGCTATTACTGATACGTCAAAGGCAGAAGAAATGTTTTGTCAATTTCTCAGATAATCGCCAGTTTTCGGAAATGGTTTTATTCTATCGTTGTATCGCTAATGATTTTCGATACTTTGTTATGTCCGTTTATAACCTTTAGCAATCTAGTCTAAATAAGCAGACGACAAATTACTGATATGTTGTCTTATTTTGTTTCTAGGTCAGAAAAAAATCCGAAAAATAATTACAACTGTAAGTCGAGAATAGATAAATCAGTAAAATCAGCTTTTGTCTCCGTTATACAAAATGGCGGAAAATCTACTATATGTATTCACTTTCCTTAAAAGTCGTCTGCTGATACTAAAATGCGACAGAGTTAGGAAAGAGGAAGAAACAATGTTGTATATGGGAGGATCCAATACCAAAACCAGCCTGTGAATTTACGCAGCTTAGTCCGGACTCATTAGATTGACAGACCCATCACGAAAACACACCTATATAATGTTGACCCCCTTAAACCCCATTTTTATATAGTAAAACGGGGTTTACAGGGTATACATTATTTTTATTATTTTTGCTAAATAAGGCGGTTCTAACGAGTACCCACAATCTATACTTTGAGCAGAAATATAAAAATATTAGAGTTTTTTTTTTATCTGAAAATTTTTGGGTTTTTTTTTGTGGGGGGGGGGGGGGGGGGGTAATTTTCTATACATTTGAATAGGCATGTTTTTGTATTGCAATGTGAAATGTGTGCTCCTAATACAACGCTCTAGATAAGAAACTTATTCAAACATACTGTATTGATACGAACAAATTGAAAATCAGGTTTAAAAACTGATCAGAAAAAAAAGTAAAAGAAAAAAATTCGAAAAGTATCTTAATTATGATTAGCCCTGTATACCCCAAGTCTCGTTATATATTATGAGAAACATGGGAACCTACATAACGTAGACAAGTCACACATATTTTACGAGGTTCTCATAGTGTGTAGGTGAACAGTAGAGACCCTAATCTATCAGATGCAGTGGACATGATCACCTGGTATGAGGCATGCAGGCAGTATACAACTAAGAGCGACAGTGTGCGAAATGTGGAAAATACATATAGTGATGACGAGGATTCTGTGACTGGCCACGATTCAGATTCAGAAAATAGTTTTTCAGACCTCAGGGGTGTGAATGGTAGAAAATGGTTACAGAGGACCGTGTAAATCAGTTTGAGAAATGCAGAAATACCTGTCTGAACAGTTGGAGAAAATAGTAGGTGTGAACAGTGACGAACAAGCTGGCTTGGATATTCTGTGAGCACATATGGCAAGACGTGTTCCCAACATGATTTAATTCCTGGTTTTGTTTAACTCGGGCTGTCAATATCTAATCTTATATTATGAGGCAGAACCCGCTGAGATTGTCAAGAGTTTTAAATATTAAGGAATTGTTTTTACTACTGGGGATCTTTTAAAGAAGCTCAAGCTACACTTGAAGGGCAAGCTCAGAAATGTATTTTATTCTAAAAAATGAATATCTTTAAAAGTTTATACTTATACCATCGAAGCATAAACTTGAATTATTTGGTTTAATAATGCCCATTTTAAACTATTGTAGTGAAATGTGGGGTTTCTGTCAGTCAGACACAGTTAAAAGGGTACACTTGTTAAAGGTTATTGGAAATGAAGTAAACAACTCAGAACGCTTTCGTTTATAATGTATTGGGGAGAACAAATTGTTTAGCAAAACACTATTCAATGATCGTGAAATATTTGGTCAAACGTTTGGCAGCACAAGAATATGTATACAATTTGATTTTACGTGATATTGAACTAGAACCAACAAAATATACTGAGCACAACACTAATTAAAGTTTCTAAGTTTCTACAACGTCTGGTTTAATCAAGATGTTGGTAATATACATGTTTTTATTTCATTGTTTAAACAACGGTTGGCAGATACTACAAAACTGACACTCGAGATTGAATAACTGTACGCATGCATACTTTTTATAAAGAATTGCAATATTTCGTTTTCAGCCTTATCTAGAAAACATTGATATTTTGAAATTTAGCCAAACGTTCAGTAAGCTTTAGGTGATGTCTCATAGATTGAAACTGGAAGCATACCGGTGTGGATAGGCCGTAGAATTTGCCAGTCACTCCATGTCTTTAGACCGTGAAACATCCGCTTATGATTTAAAAACAAGCTGAACATTATTGTTATTATTATTTTATGTACAGATTTTGAATTAAGGTATGTGCGACTATTACGTATGTGTTAGATAACTTTTGGTAATACTGGATTGGGAACGGTGAATTGTGGCATTTCTGTTCAAGCTGAGTCTTGCATATGGAGGAAGGAATGCAGGGACGTGCTGTCTGAACATTGGTCCGCCACACGTCTCCTGTAGCACTGTATTCCTAAATATAAGTTGGTACGATACGGTTAGTGCAGATGGGTATATTCACAGCTTACTGTTCTAATATGCTGATTTCCATATTTTGTGAGGTATCACCTTCTCCACATAATGTTTATAAAAATGTTAAATTGGAATTTTGAAATAAAATCTATTTTAATCTATTCTATTCTGAGACCATGAACCCTCGCCATTGTTTCATCACAGTGCTTATGTTCCCCACCAGAGGCGAGGGAATGGAAATATTGTTTCATGTGCTGACGTCTTTAGCGTTAGCATCGGCGTTAGTGTCGGCGTCTACGTTTGCGTTTTCCTGAGTATGCAATCTCTATTTTAACGATGTGGTAGATTTTCGTTCATCTTGCATGGATAAACTATTGGTACATACCTTCAAATTAATTTGATTTTGGCAAGCTTGACCTTGTTTTCGTTGGCCATAGCGTTGACATACGTATTGCTTGTGTTAGCGATATCTTTTTAACGGGCGGACTTGCGGGATTTCCCGAAACCTGCATAGATACATGATTAAGTATTGCAGGTGTGGGACATTTTTTTTTCGGAAAACGATTCTAGATTAATTCATTTACACACTTTTCAGTGATGTTTCTTTGATTGGATTAGGGAGCCTATATGCGATACATTTATGCATTTTTTTTTTTTTTTTTTTTGTAATATTTGAACCTAGAGTGAGCCAGTAAAGTTTGTTTAAACCCCTGGTAATACTTGCCGTTCTTAGGCGGTGGTTCTAGTGTTGTAGTGTTTCTTGTGTGCTCATCTGATCCCTCGTTGTCTGCATATGACCGAAAACACGTTTTTGCATAACGAGGCCCCTATACAAGTATTGTTCGCTGATGTCATAATCTGGCTTCATTTAAATGTTGTATTCAGACAGCTTCCATCGTAATTGAATTCCGTGTAAACAATTTAAAAACGAAAATCGTCTTAAAGAAGTTTAAGTAGTAATCAATAGCGACTTTGCTTGCCATTATAGCAAGCCATTATTGTCAGGAATGTGATGCATGTGACGCCTGAAACGCGCCAAGAAAAACATACTTGAGCCAAGTGAAGAGGTATTTTCATCCCAACCAGCTGACCAATTGTCATCACTGAAATGTGGATATAATTATAAATATACGTTTCAAAAGAAGCAGAAGCATACTACATATGCACTGTTGTACACAAGTCTCAGAAATGTCGTCTGACTGATATGACTGAAATGCCCTTGAAAGGGGCCGCGAAACCAAAGATTATGCTTTATTAGCCAGGACTCATGATTTGATGAAAAAAGCGCTTATCCTATATGCGAATAGCACATGCGCACAGTCCACAAACATTAGGATCTTCTCTTTTCTTTGATACATTCGACAGTATACGTTCATTCTAGAAGCAGGCAACGAACTCCCTGATCAGCCTGCGTGAATGTTCAAGCTGATCAGGGAGTTCATTGTCCGCATATATGATAAAAACATTTTAAATTTAACGCTTGTACTTTCAAATGATTCTTGGAAATGGCAAATAGGTCATATCAAAACCTGATCAGTTTTATTTATATTTCTTTTCCCAGTAGTCAAGCACTTGTAACAGAGCCAATAAAAAGAAATGTTATATGATGTGATAAAAGGTCGCATATGAAAGAATTATCCTTAAAATCCGGTTTTATCTCAGTAAATTAGCGATCTTCTTAACGCCTTTATCGATTGCTTGCATCAGTGTTATATTTTGTTTGTTTAAACCACGGTGCTTTATACTTTATAACTTTTGCTTTCTACTCTTTATTCGGTCAGAAAAAAGTTTAAAATTTGAAAATGTCTCGGAAACGCACGGCAATGTAATTACGTTCTACTTGTGTAAATATTCCTAGTATTTGTCTTAATCTACCTCCTCCACTAATGTATTAATCTCTTTTCTCTTGAGCTCCTTCTTACATCGTTATTATCACCCACAAGCATTATTTACAGTGACTGACATAACAAATCACAGTCTTTATATCTTAATCCATACAGACAGAAATCCGGGATACAGATCTACAAAACTTCATGTCTTGATTTTTATGTCTCAAATTATTACATGGTTGCCAGTGGATACATATACAATAATGTTTTAACACAACACACCCCATTCATGTATTCATGACCACTAAGAATGCGGTTACGCATTAGCTTTGGAACTCTTGTAAGGAACTAAAGTACCAAACGTCTCACATATGGAAGCTTTTTGGAACTGTCTGGCCAAATGTAGGCAGACAAAAAAACACATATATGTTTATCTAACAAACGTCGGTCGGAATACCCTATCAATACATAAAAAAGAAAGCAACGATTCACGTTTATAAAGTAATTTGAGTGGTGTAAAGACATGACTAGACAAGCAGCTTGCATTATTTATCAATATTCTCAAACAAAGGCCACTTAAATGCATTAAATCCTTAAAGGCAATCATAAAATGCACCACTTGCTACCACCAGACTACAGAATACAGCATAAAAACGAGTATGCTTACCGATGACCATACAATGAACTGTCTTCTATTTGTCATTACTATCTTATATGAACACCGGAATCCAGCAGTCATGTTCAATCAACGGTTCTAATCATTTTGGTCTATTTTTAATGACAACAACGTCGTGACTAAAGATAGATATACACTCAAAAGTGCCAAATGACTGAACAGATACAGCATGTGCTATCAAACTGATTGACCAGCTAATATTATTGCATAAAAAGCAGTGCCGCACGTAATTAACAGCCGTGCATTAATCAGCGAAAAGTCATGTATTAACAAGGCAATTACGCGCTGTTAATGCACGGCTACGCAACTTTCAATATGATCGTAACGGGGCCACAGATTTGCTGCCTTTACGAGATGCGTACTGCCCGGCCCTAGAACGAGCATAGTCCGTGGAAATTACGTTCGCGAGACATCTGTGAAAATGCAAAACAAAATAGTGCAAGAAATAACGTGAAATGTAGCAAATGTTTTCAGTTTGTTTGCAATAATAGCGATCGAACATGGTTTTTCAATGCGTTAACAAAATAGGAGTATAAATATCCTTTCATAGATTATTGCTGGCGATAGAGAGTCCAGCAATAGACATGTTTTAAGGGGAGAGGCTGTTCTTGCAAGATAAACTAAACTTAAAGTGCAAGAACGTAGATCAATAGCGGTGCATTCCATAGTCATAGTAAAGTGTAGCTATGTACTGTACAAATGTCCCATATCAGTACATTTTGGAACATTTAAAATACTGTTGACCTTGATCGAATCCACTGTGGCGTCTTATCAGGGTCTACACTATTTACTCTGGCCTGTCTGTCCGAGGTCTTAGAATAGATATGATAGTTAAATTCTAGCGTATTCCAAAATTGTAACGAAATAATCTGTCAATTATTTACAAAATTGTCGACGAAAAATAATCGTTCCAAGGCGATTCCTCTGTTGCAGTTGGTCTTTGTTCGTTTGTCGCTTAACCCATTGTAGACTGAATAGACTCCCCACACTATATATTGGAATAGTCCAATTTCACTTTAAGGTACATCCGGCAATGAGATTTAGACATTCCTTGAGAAAAATGGCTAAACTATTTGCAAACAGTGGAGAACCTAATCAGACGCCACGTTCTGCACTGTTTGCCGATTCCCCTTTCAGGGGTATCCAGACTACAATGGGTTAATGAAAATGCACATGTTTTGGTTTGTCATGGTTTTCTCTCGTCTCTGCTTTTGGAGCCTTGGGGATGCTGCCTTTCTTGAATCTGGACTATCCTTGACAACTTCATTTCTAGCTTTCCTTAAGATTGTTAAGCTCAACTCTCCCAAGGCACTAACAAGAACCTGTCAATCAACATAATTAGTTCTACAACTATTGCTTTTTTATTGCAACAGATACGATAGTTTTATTTTAAAATCTTCTCTAACTGACCGATTTATTGTATAAGTTATTGTACAAGTGATTGCAGATAACATTTATAGCCCCGAGAGAAAGTAATTCCCTCTCCTATGAAGAAGCAAATTCGTTTTCTACAAATGACAGAATGATAATTAAGACTTCTGGCCATCAAAACGTATGCCTTATAAGGAGCCATATGTCCGAACCCAACTGTCACAAAATCATTTTATTGTTTATTTATTACTGTGCTATTTATCGGGATAGAATTCAAATCCTGCGCTAAAGTTGAAGCTTTGTATTCCATTCAACTGCCATGTTTTACCATGCCTGTATACTCCAAAATGAAAATAAATTTGATGTTTGGTAAATTAAACCCTTAAAACCCTGCTGCCCAAACCAAATAAATTTGCTAAGAGTCTAGATTCAGGTGAGAGAGTTCAAACAAGCCGTCTCATCAGGATCTACACTGTGTGCAATTCTGTTTTGATGTTTGACCGACACCCCTATATGCAACAATAGACGTTGCCAAATGCAAAAATGGAAGAGTCCTTTTCAGAAATTAAGGAATGAAAAGGTTAAAGGTGTCACACAGTTTGCTATGTTCCTGAATAACTTTCCGTCCTCACTTTATGAAAACACACCCATTCAAATATATTGAAAATTTTACCACCAAAACTTGAAAGTTTTCAGATAAAAATTCTGATATTTTTCATGTTTCTGCTCAAATCATTTTTTTTTTGTTTGTTTGTTTTTATTCATGTATGCAAAATAAAACGTGTTTTATGAAAAAAAAAAAAAAAAAACTGTGACAGAAAACCATAAAAGTAATAATTACAAAAAATAGACTATAAAAAATGCTCTGACTAGGATTTGAACTCGTGTCACCACACCAATGCCAAGCGCATTTTACCGCTACAGCTGCAGAGCACCGCCAGTAAAACCTATTTTTTCCAGCATTCAACTACATTTATGGCATATTAGATAAATGAATAAATAATCTTAAAATCCTATCTCTGTATGCTGGTTTCTAAAATACCTGCTTAATATCTCAAAAAAGCAAAAAAAAAAAAAAAACACTGTAAACAGATGCGGTAATAGCAACAGTGAAACCTCCAGGAACATTTAGCAAACAACAGAAGCTACGTCACGGAATTTCCGAAGTTGGGACGCAATGCCCGCTTTCTCATGCATTTTTTTTCTTCTTTTTTTTCCAGTACGATGTAAATTCGTTTAGCTTTCATTTCGTTTGGCTTCTGCTTTTGGAATTTCGACTTTGAAAAATATTTGGATTAATTTAATATGCAGTAAACAGATTTTAATCCTCTTTTGAAACATCGAGAAAAGACTTATGGGCAAAATGTGTTCCGGTTATATTGAGCGTCGGTCAGAACTCGTATTTGAAACTGGGTCAACCATTGTTTACGAAAGGAGCCATGTTGTCCAAAGTTTTTAAGTTTCTTAGGTACAAAACTACATTTAAACTTTATTTAAATGTTACGTGTTATATATGGGCGTGCTTTGCACGCAGGCCCTTCGGGCCCGCTTTGCTTTGCACGTATATATTTTGATTCTGGTCATGTATATTACATTGCTATTTGGTGAAATATGACGATGCTTATTTTATACATCTTTGCCTTTCCCATTGTTCTAGATACAATGGTCATAGATTTACAGGGATTATTTTGCGTAGATGTGTTAACGTTATGTTCAAATTAGAACCTTAGCTTACAAAATTAGAGCAATAATACTGGTGGAACACGCCACTAATACAGAATCATGATTGTCGGAAAAGTTACTTTGAAAAGTTTGCATTTCTTTTATTTCTTTAGTACATGTAATCGTTAATATAATCATCACTCTTGGAATCGCCTAGGACAATGGGGAGAACCTGCGTCACAGAAGAGGATGCAAAAGACTATAAGTTATAGTGAAAAGCACCCTTTCAAATTGGTAAGTGCTGTCGATTACAATTTTGTTACCCTGACAAAAACCAGGATAGGCTCAGAGAATTTAGCAAGAAATAAAACATTCATATTGGCAACTTTGATGCATAACCGTATTATCATTGTTGAGAACACTTGCGTACAATTTTCTTATAAGGGTATCAAAATATTGTGCTTGGGCGTTCTCAACGATGATAATACATTAGTACATAAAATATGCAAATTCAAGTACTTTCATCCTTGGTTCATACTCTGAGCTTATTCTATTTATCATCAAAACAACGAAAAAATAATAAAACCAGGCCCTTTTCACAATGTTTTAGTCTTTTTCATTGTTTTCTATGACGTAGGTTCTCCTCCTTGTAGGAACAGGCCCGTAGCATTTGATATGGCTACTCTATAAGCGACCCCAGCTAGCATTCTATATAAATCTATATCGGGCTGTTATCGGCCCGTCAGCTACCCTGACGGGCCGATAACGGCCCGATATAGATTTATATAGAATGCTTACTGGGACAGAACATGTGCTGTACAACTTTCAAACTGTGACTTTTCTCTGGTAGTTTGCTACAGCTTAGCACAGTGCCAAAGCCATATCACTTATAAAGGAAGATCTGGACTATAAAAAAGCAGATTAAGCTTCCTCAGGTTAGTATTTCTTTAGACCCAAAAGCCTGCTCCAAGCCTTTGTGAACAGCATAGGCGCGGATCTGCCTGCGCATCCACACAGTCTGATCGGCGCCCTTCTTGTTCGATGTTTGATGTGGCTCTTTTTATATATTAGGGTTTGCATGCTCTGGTACAGTATCGTTCCGTACGTTATTAGCCGCGTATCGTCGCGTTACATTTTCACAAACGGACGTGGTTTTTAATGTTTTTCAAAATGGAGTTTAGTTCTGAGGAAGACGTGAAGTCGAAATGTTAAAAAACAAGCTATGTCTTATTTCTTTGACCATATTTAGTCCCAAAAGTAGACAGATCTCTTTGAGTTGCTGCAATAGGCTGTTGCTGTACTGCAGGAGATTACCTTAAATGATTGACAGGACTTATCTGCTCAGTAGTTTTAAATTAGAGATAACCCCGGAAAGTCTTCAATTCACGGAACTCGGCATTCCCAAGATATGAGATAAAGATATAATTACAAAATTAGAATGGACAACACAAACAACACTTTATACAAAACAAATGAACGAAAAAGCAAACGAACAAACGAAGAAAAACTGCAATGGAAATACTGCCTTAGAACGGCTAAGAGGCAAACGGTTTATTGCCAGTATTATTGCATAAAAAGTAATGTCGCACGTTATTAACAGTCGTGCATTAACCGGCGAAAAGCCGTGCATTAACAAGGCAATTCACGTGCTGTTAATGCACGGCTACGCAACTTTCATTACGCTCGTACAAATGTACCGGGGCCACAGATGTGTACTGACTGGCCCTAGAACGAGCATAGTCCGTGGAAATTGCGTTCGCGAGACATCGGTGAAAAGGCGAAACAAAATAGTGCAAGAAATAAAGCGAAATGTAGCAAATGTTTTTAGTTTTATGCAAAAATAGCGATCGAACATGGTGTTTCAGTGCATTAACATTCGCCAGGTCCCGAGGGAGGTGTTGAAAACCGAGGCCTCTAACATTCGCCAGGTCCCCAGGGAGGTGTTGAAAACCGCGGCCTCTGGCCTCGGTTTTCAACATCTCCCTCGGGACCTGGCGAACGTTAATGCATGAAAGACCATGTTTGATCCCTATATTGTAGGCAACAGACAATTTCTTATCTTTTATTGATTATGTCGCTTGATCTCCACCGATTTATAGTGTCTACAACTTTTACTCCGCATGCTAAACGTTGAGAGTAGGATAAGTCAGATGTCTTCTGGCATTTTCCTCAGCGTTTGAGATATAAATGAACGTGTGGTAACTTACATGATCTTAGTATTTATAATAGTATATTGGAAATGTGTCCTATGCAATAATTCTTTCGCAATTATAAGTAATGTTATTATGGGCATTATACAGATGTTTTATAGTGTTTGGGCATAGCGTAGATCTCACGGGTATTCGCTAGTTTTACAAGATAGGGCAAATCAACACGTTGCAGCATGCGATTCGTAATATAAATCAGACATTGTCAATATCTTAATACTGTTTTTGCCCCGTCATAGATAATATGTATTATTAAAAGGCAATGTAATTTTTATAAGTTTTCTTTGTGGCATTTTTGAAAATATTATCAAAAAAGACTTGTAAAAATTATATTGCCTTTTGATAATATATATTATCCATATAATATTTATAAAATTATGAGTAGTTTGTGGCATTATCAAACTACTCAAAACTTTACAAATAACTATAAAAAAATGATAGTTTCCTACTCTGTAAGCATATACATGCTTAAAATGCAGAATAACATGAATTTGAATCAGAACATTAGCGAGTTTAGAGTCGATTGCATAAATAACTCATATCTAGTAGTCAGTGTAAATGCAAGGCATGAAGTTCAAACAAAATCACAAAACACGAAAACTTTTATAAACTATTCCATAGAGTGACGATTGTACATTTTATCTATTGTTCAACAAATATTAAAGACAAACTCATCAAACATTATATAGCTAACAAACAAACTAACTGACTAATTAAATAAACTAACTTACTAAATGATAGACTAAGCAACTAATTAGCAAACGAACTAACTTAAGTAATAAATCATCATAATGTATTCGACTTTAATACCTTAAAGGGTGTCATAAAACAAGTCAAGCAACAAATAATAAGGTTATTATTAGCTATACTGACCGTCAATGAAAAGCACCACGCGAATATGGCTTCGGACGGCGGAAAACTATACGACATGTACTGTTCATTAAACAGATCCCTGGGGTGAAGGTGGCGTTTGGTCTGGGCCTGTATCACATGGTACTAGAGGACTTCTCCGGTAGATATTGATGTCAGCCAGATACCAAGGCGTTACACTGATGATGTGCTCGAACATCACGTTCTACCTGTTCTGCCAGCATCTGAAAGTCAAACTGTTCCATCATGAGGATGAGCGTCCACACTCTTACCTATGCCAAAACAAGTTTGACGTATTGCCTTGGCCTGAATATTGACCAGATATGAATCCTATTGCTGATCCCTGAGATCAGCTTGGACAAGCCTTATCCCGGCGTGCTGGCATGTCAGACAGATTAGCAGATAAGAACTGATACGGGAGTTGAAGGAGGAATAAGAATACATTCCACAGTTTGTACGTAGCATGTGCCATAGATGCAGAGCCTGTTTAGATCACTGTATAGCAATATTTCACTGTATAGCAATAGCTGGGACTTTCTGTTTTTGATGTTGCTCCAGTCTGGAGCTGTGATAAAGTCGGCTCGTAATTACAGTTACTTTTGACTTTGCTTGTTACATTCCGGAATGCTGCATTTTAATTGAGTGATTATACCCAAGATAAGCCCTGAAGATTTTCGTTAGTGGCGCGTTTTCATTGACTCGAAGTATTTATGATAGATACAACATCTGAAAGAAGCAAAATTATATTTCAGCTTTTGAAAGCGGATAATAAATTAGGTATAAAGTTGGTTTAATATAACGTACTGACTTTAGACACTTCCGCTCCCCCCCCCCCCCCAACACACACACACGCACGCACGCACGCGCGCGCGCGGGCGCACGCACGCACGCACACACACACACACACACACACACACACACTTCTCACTCCCGTTCAGATGCCCTCTTACAAAAATATGTACATTGTACATACAAATTATGCTGACTTTTTAACCTTTTCCAAGAAACGAATTAGCTTACAAAATTTTCATGATGGGAGCAAACTATAGGAAATTAAAACAAGCTTCAAAATGACTAGAGAAAGACCTTAGCGTAAGTTCATTTCCTAAGACAGTAGATGTACTCTATTTCATAACACATTTAATATATGGAATTACATGACTGTGACATGGAATGTAAGAAAGCCTGCACGAATCACACATAGCAGTCAGTTTAAATGCGCTACTTGAGCCTGAAACAAAACTCTTGAGACACGTACAGTTTCATAAACTGTGCCACTCCAGAACTTGAGTAAAATAATTTACACTGAACCGGAACACAGTAATACACACCATAAATCATAATAAACTGTAAAGCTCAAAATGAAACAGAATATTAGACAGAATCGATTTCACAGGCGGTTTCATTAACGACTGTTTGACTGTAGAAGGGCTTCTATGTTTGGTTCTGTGATACAAAGGACTAAACATCTCCTAAATTAAGTGATAAAATGGAATGTGGAATCAGCGTTGACACTGACAGGCATTCACGTTCGCACAGTCTAATTAGAATCTACGCTGTTGTCACGAAAAATTTTAACGTCAGTCCGTAATGCCAAATAATAGCGTAGATCTTAAACTGAAGGGCTATGTCGCATTATTAAGTCTATCGTGTCTTGTGAAGCGTCATCCGTCGGACACAGTAACCTGTATTTACCTTAAGAATTCGGACAGACAGGCTTGCACAATGTGCATACTCCAGTGATTCGCCACAAAATTGGCCGTTTGCCACTCATCCACCAGGTTTTCGACAAGTTGTTAAATGGACTCAAGGACACATAAGATAAGGTGTTAAGAGGAATGAAAATATTTTCAGAGGAGGAACATGTAATTTTCTCTAAAATATTTTGCCACACTTCTAAAAAGGGGTCTATGATAAGAAGAAAGAACTTGTCTCCAATTGGAGCAAATGATTTCTCTTAGAGATGATCGCTTCGCAGAAAGGGATTGGTGTGCAAGAGAGCAACCAGGAAGTCACAAAAATTGTCTCCCGTGTCAAATGGCTTAAACAAAAACAAAAGCAAGTGCATGCAGTCGCATTAAGCCGTTCGATTATTTAGAATGAATATGGTTGCGATTAATCTACCTCACGCCGGCGGAAAATAAGCAGTATATCTAGTAATGCGGGGTCATCCAACTATTACGCCCCATTAATCAAATGTACCAAGTCAATCCCAACCGTACAATGTGTTCCACTTTGTAAGTTTATATTGTCAATGAGCTGCTAATAACAACTCGGCCGTAACATGATAAACGCGTCGTTTTGCTGTATGTTAACACTAAAGACCGAGATCAGTCTGCGCTACAGCCTTACCCTATATATTGTACATATTTTCATGGAAAATAAGAAACATATAATCTGGATAACTTTCTGATCTAGAACTGTGTAAGCTCTAGTATTTTCACCATATAAGATAGGGAAATAAGGAAGGTTCGGCTATAAAGCACATTAGCCCTTGTCCTGCTGAACCCGGATATATCCTACCTTTGCAAACGGTGTAGATTCAGATCATTTGGCTTCTGAAGATCCAGATCAGTTGGCTTCTTCAGAAGCCAACTGATCTGGATCTGCACTTTTTGTCATTCAGTATGTGAATTTGTATCAACCATCTGGATCAAGTAATCTGATTGGCTGACAATTAGAAGTAGGCGTGGCATCTTAATTTATTCAGCATGACAAGGATTAAGACAGATTGCATTTATTAGGTGCGAAGTTTTGATTGAAATATTAAACAATTTTAAATAGGTTTTAAGAAAACGACGGTTCTGAAAGTTTGCAGAAATCGTTTAATGACATAGACCCCTGCAACCCCCCTGTTTGCTGCATATATTACAGGGGAACATGGGATGTGTGGGGAGGGGCGGGTAAAGGATAAATATTACATAGACCTGTTAACGAATTGTGTGCTTATATTAGCCAGACAACAGGCCCCGAGGTTATACATGTAAAACTTTTTCATGCTCAACTCAGCTGAGCATGAACTTTTCTCTGCTAATAAATATAAAAATGCCAAAAATAGTTGGCATTTTCATATTTATTAGCAGAGAAATTTTCATGCTCAGCTCTGTTTAGCTAGAAAGAATTTACAATTGTTAGTAATTTGAGATTTATTAGCAGGACAAATTTCATGCTCAGCTGAGTTGAGCCTGAAAAAAGTTTTATAACCTTGGGGCCAGTTCGGTATTTATACGAGTATAACAACAAATCAGGGGAGCATATTCTTATCTCCTGTTAGAGTATAACCCTTTACAGAAGGCTCGTGGTCAGAGGCATAGCCAGGCATGAATCATATATATGCAAATCCTGGAAAGCGCTTGAAAACTTATGCCTACAAACGCTTCTAAATTAGGGGCTACTCTTAAAGGAAAGAATTTGCTCCCAGTGGGAGCAAATTCTTTCCTTTAAGAGCAGCCCCTATGCTAAAAAAGCAAAATAGTTTATGTTAGTGTCACTTTACTGATAACATGTTTCTTACGCATGTTACGCACAGGCGTATGTGCTTAGTGAGAGCTATTGGTGATTTATTGGGTAGCAAACAGGAATTCATAAACATTGTTTCCTGATAATGGCGGGAAATTTACCAATGTATCTTGTCCGCTTAAGAAATAGGAATTTCCAAGATTTTGTTTACAGTGCCAAATACTTCAGCTTATGAGACATTAAGTATTAGTAAGTCGAATAGTTATCAAAGTAACAAATTCAAAATGATAAGTTCACAAGTAGGATAATATAGTATTGATAAAATTAAGCGCGTGTTTGTCCAAAGTCTGCTGGCGATGATGCCCATGTAGGAAAGTAAGTAAGTGAACACCGGGACTGATACAATCAGACGCATATGAAGTTCTAAACGCCAAAGGAAAATACAAACAAATACAATTAAGCAGCCACAAAAAGAACAAGCAGAGTTGGCAAACCTTTCCCTAAAAGGTGCCTCTGTTACCCAAACTTACCTATTTATAACCTACAATGTTAAAAGAAAAACATTTTAAAGTAAAACACTACAGATCATTTAACAAAAAGTACCACAAAGGAACAGTCAGTAATAAATTATTGAGTAGATCGGGGGTGGGGAAAGGGCTTAAGCTAGCTTTACGGTATCCAAGCCCTCGCCCTCAGCTTCCAAAGTAGTAAAACATATGCTTGTTCGGTTCGCTGGGAGGTCTTCTGAGTACTCCATGAATCGTTACAGGCGACAAATAATTTACAGCTAAACCTGTAATGAAGCAAATTTATGAGCTCAACAGAAACAACGTGTTGAGGCACTTGGAGATCCTTGGGTTGTCAAACAACACCACTGGAATACTGGAGCAAACGAAAACCAGCAGATGAACCCCGTTGGTCCGAGAACAGACATAAAAAATTCCGGCCCAGACCGTCTAAATGATTAGATTTTATGTGGGAGCCAAAGTTCAACTTAACTGACATCGTTATATATTAAAGTATAAAAGCTAAATATGGGTGTAATCTATTTTAAAAAAAGTAACTAATTATGAATGAAAGGCAAGAAATGGAATACATTAACATACACGTAAGAATAAAACAGTATAAATAAATGACCCAGTAAGTGCCACTAGCACGAAGTACAGTCCTCCCATGGCAGCGAAAGTCAGGATGAGGGACAAACAAAACGACAAATTTTCAATAACCGTACAAACAAAGAAAAATGTTTCGGAAAGGACACCAAAATCTATCGGGGGCGGTGGGGCATCCACGCGGACCGAACAAAGATCCCAGCTAGCATTCTACATAAAATCTGTAGCGGGCCGTTATCGGCCCGTCAGCTCTAGATTTATGTAGAATGTTTTTACCACAATGGAACCTCACCCCGCCCCTCCCCTCCCCTTTGTGACCGGTCCAAGGCGTTCTTTCATTGTTGCACTTTTAGTTATATGCTCTGTAGTGTTTCACGTACAAATGTTTTTTTTTTGTTTTTGGTTTTTTTTTTGCAATTTTGTAAGTTAAAGATATATGCAGTTACATTTGGTTACGCAGTTGCCACCTTTTTTCTGGAAAGGGCCGCCAATTCTGCTTACCATATGTTCTTTTATTTGTTTTCTTTTTTGGTTGTTTAATTGCATTTGTCTGTATTTCCCTTTGATGTCGAGAACGATGTGTATTTGATTATATCAGTTTCTCAGTTAACTTATTTACTTTACTAGCGCGAAATCCCGGTCTTAATTCTGCAGCTCCAAGTTACAATCACATGGTTCGTCTCGTAAGGGTCCTCTACTCAACAGTGAAATAGTAAGACTCGAAAACTCATATACTCACAAACACTATGATGAAATAAAGCAGCGAACTCAACGGTGATAAGAAGCGAGGTCAAACGAAAATCACAATGAGGACCACATTAGGCCCGATCACAGACATCGACAGTCAGACGCTTACCTTCTGGAATCGATTTAGGAAAGTACCGTCGTTTAGACCGGACAACCTTATAGTTTGCCGCAGAACAGACGTGTTATAGAGTATCTTTTTGTAACCAGTGACAGTCTTTTTAAACGTTCCTAAAATCATTATTATTCACAATCATTCAGAATTTGTAGATTAAGTCATAACATAATTCAAGTTCAAATAGGCATCCATGTAGAAGTGTTTCAAAACCAACGATTTATTCGGAAATATAATCAAAATGATGGAAAAAATACCTTGAAAATGTTTTATGTATTTATAATACATGTACCTCTGTTTAAGGATTTAGTTTAGCAGTTAAAAGTGAACTCCGATTATGTGAGTTACTGACTTGATAAGACAGCTCTAGCAAGACAAATACGCTGATAAATTAAACAACAAAGGATACAATGCCGTTCAAAACCAGAAAAAAAAGTATAATATGAAATCAAGGCCATCCAAGTTGTCATACCTTTTAGTAGAGATTATATCAATAAATATAAATCCAGAAACGGGGCTTCGGTATTGTATGTATTATCTTTAATTATCGGAAATCCTTTTGGATAAAACTTTTCATCGATCATTTTAATCAAAGTAAAACATTAGTTGCAGCTGTTGATTATTTGGCTTTTCCTTCGTTTATCGCATGTGCACTGTCTGCCATCGCTTGTTTGCTCTTCCTCTTTGTATCATTGGTAGGCTACTTTCGGTGACTGTGAATGTTCCTGGGCCCAGTTGTTCAAAGCGTCGTTAGCTTAACGAGCTCGTTAAGAGTCATTTCGTTAACTGTTTTAGCGGATTCAATATACAATATTCTGATATTTTTTGCTGAAAAAATATGAGAAGCTTTTGCAGATTTTTTCAGCAAAAAATTCTAGCATATTTGCGTATCACTCGATGAAAATTTTAACGAATCATTAACTAACGATGTCGTTAGCTTTGGACAACTGGACCCTGGACATTTTGTCTTTTACTTTTCAACAGACTGACGGATATACATGTAGATTACACGTATGATTTAGGACAAATACATTATACGATGCGCAATATGGGAACCAGACCCTTATGCCATATGCCAACAGCGAAAGTCCAGATGAGCGTGCGCATCCGTGCAGTCTGATCTGGACATTCTCTGTTCGTCCACATATACTACAGTATCCGTTCATTCTGTAAGCGGGCAAAGTAGGTTCTAATCATCCTGCACTAAGCGGGCAACGTAGGCTCTGATCAGCCTGCGCATTCGCGCAGGCTAATCTGAGCCTGCGTTTTCCGCAAATTACATAAGGGTCCTTTTCGTGCATTGCGCATCAACTGCAGAGTTTAGTTTGTTAATACCTTTAAGGGACATGTGTAAAAGACAAGCAATGATGAGTAAAATGTGTTCATATGTAAACCGCGCAGGGCACAAAATATAAACTGAAAAAGTGATACTTAATTCAGTAGATTGTCTATCAAAATAGACTGAAACTGTAGATGGCATTATACACATTACACGACTACCAGTCCTCATAAAGGAAATAGATACATACTCTTTCAAGGATGACAATATAGTCAGAATTGTTTTGCTCAATTCTGAAAGGGTTCCACTCTAAAAGAAAATAATTTGCTCTCACTGGGAGTAAATTCTTTCCTTTTAGAGTAGAACCTTTTTCAAAAGAGGCTTTGGGAGCAGATAAGCAAACCGGAAGTCACAAAAGTTGTCTTCCATGGGAGAAACGGCAGAAAATCTACCTTGTATATCCAGTTCTTTTAAGTATAAACTATTATAATTGCCCTGTCGGGAGCAGTAGTTAAAATATTAAGTGAAACATTTTCTGACATGCAGTTTCTAAAAGCAGCAAAATTATTGCAGTCCCTGGCACCGGGCATTTAATATAAATACTTTGACGTGGTCGAAAGTTAATATTTTAATTTTAGTGCTAACATAGAACTCTGTGGTACAGATAAATTGGCATGCATTGGTTAGAGGGTTTAACACATAAACTACTATCTATCTTATCTATGAATATCACACATACCTAAAGATGATTTTCTCAACGTCAATTGTTAACACGTTAATCCGTTTCTATTCTTGTCCAGAAAATGAGATAACTGTTAAAATCCAAACTATATATACCATAAGCCTCCAAAGGAACTTTGGTATCTAAGCTCAAACTGTGTGATTATTAAAATCGAACAAAATAATGGCACTTCTAATAGAGATCCTTGTTTAGATAAACATAACCTTTACCACTCACTGGGCTAATTCAGCAGACGAAAATTCGATGATATTTTTCTTATTTTTCCGACAAAATAGGCTTTGACATTTCATGAAAATTGTCTCTTTAGGGGACAATTGGCATGACCTGTCAAAGTCTATTTTCTGGAAAAAGTTAAAAAATATTTCAAAATATCGTCTGCTGAATTACCCAGAGTGCTTAGCGTTAAGGAACTGAAGTTATCAATAGTGGTAATGCTCGCGAGTTGTTCGGAATAAATTTCCCAATACTTGCCCCTCTAGAGGCATAAAGTCTTATCTCAAAAACCGCGCCATTGACCAGTTTCGTCTGTAACTGAATTTCTTGTGAACAAATTTGGCAAGGCTCCGTTCTAAGAATACAGAACGGGAATCGATAGCCGCTGTTAGTAGTTAAACTATAATTACTCTCGTCAGGCACGAATATTCGTTTAACGCTTAGCAATCAGGGTAAAATTTTCCGCAGACGACGTTTTGAAATATTTTCTTATTTTCCCCAGAAAAAGGATTTGATATTTCATGCAAATTGTCTCCAATGGAGACAATTCGCACAAAATGTCAAATCCTGTTTTCTGGGAAAAATTAGAAAAAAGAAAATAAAACATCAATATGCCCTCTGCTGAATATGCCCAGAGAGTAGTAAAGTTTAATGTTGGGAAAATACGGAGTATGAAAGCGCATTTATACGACTCATTAGGCATTGTGAAGTTTCATCGCGACGTTGTTTTTATTTCGCCCCGTTATCGGTCTGTATACGAGTATGTGCACTTTAACATATTGTCGACGGTGTGTAGTTGAAGTGCACGGCAGGCATGAAGTATTCTGTCCGCCCGTTCAGCCGTTACATGTTTGGTTGTCAAGTTAATTTTAGAAAATATTTACTTCCATGTGAAAGTACTTAAAGGTAAAGGCAACGTTGATGAAGAATATATCAGAAAGGCAAACTTAGCATTTTAATGCGAATTTGATTAGAATCTGATGAAAATATTAGACAGTTACTGAAGACGAGCCATGAATTTTAATGCGAATTCGATCAAAATCGGATGAGAAATAAAACAGTTACTGATGGTTGAAGATTTCAAAACTGTTTTCAAGTTATCATTTTGTATATTTAGTAAGGTTTACAGCCGATGTATTGTACGTATAATTCAATTCAAGGTTTCAATATTTAAATGACTTATCATACATTAATAATGATTGCTTTGAACAAATGGTATATAAATTTATCCAGCAGAACTTCAGTTAAGGGGGTTTGATGTACCTGGTAGATTTTCTGCCATTTTAAAAGGTAGATCACTTTTGTGACTTCCTGCTTGCGTGATGCATCCGGGTGGCTGAGTGGTTAGCGATCTAGACTTCTCATCACGGGGTCCTGGGTTCAAATACCACTGGAGGAGGAATTCAGCTGTACTGTATGACGCTTCATTGCACAAAGTCTTTCATTTTTATCCTTCCATGACTCAAATAATGTTGAAAGGGACGTAAAATACCAGTCATCATCATCATCATCATCGTCATCATCCTCCTCCTCATCATATTTCGTTTCTATACATCAATCTTCTTCGGGAAAGGTTATACTCTAAAAGGAAAGAATTTGCTCCCTGTGGGAGCAATTCATTCCTTTTAGAGTAGACCCGATTTCGGTATGGGACAAAATCAATCTGGACAGAATTTATTCCATTCAGATGTAGCCTTTCGTCTTAGATAACTCAAATACCGCTGATGCCTTAGCAGCGGTATTTTCAACCTCGTGAAATATTTTCAAAGTGTTATCATCGATATTCTGAATTAATTTTCATATTTTATCCTTTCATCCCGGCCTATCTGAAGTGGACTCTTCCATCCTTGAATCTGGATATGTATATTGATGCAAAAAGGGTTTCAGTGTAAAATAAAATAATAATAATAATAAAACAGAGTGGCTAGCAGTGCAGATCCTGATGAGACGGCTCGTTACGAGCCGTCTCATCAGGATCTATACTGTTTGCACAGGTATCTGCTTTGGTCTAACAGAAAGGGATAACCTTGGTTCGCAAACAGTTCTACGCCAAGATCTATCGGAAACAAAACTTTATGATGACTCAGGTGAATTACAATACGTAAGTAAAAGCATTGTTGGTGATACTGATTTTTCGGACAAATCGAAAAGATTGTTAAAACATGAATGTTTTGCGGTAAAATGCATGCATGGTTGTTAGTACCTTTATAAGTTGGTAATTTTGCTTCCCTCCTCAGTTACACGACGGTGAGTCCAACCTTAAACTGAATGACGGCTTCTTCTTCAACCCGTTTCAGAAGGTTGTCTTTGGTCGGGCCCATCGTGGTCCTTCTTGTGTCCTACTTTCCTGAGCTTTGGTTCCAGATCGCTGTCGTGCTCTACGTTACATTTCATCATACTGATCATGATTATATAAATGTTATTGTGATGTTTCACTGGTGAAGTAAAAGACTCCTAAGCGGATAGAACACACATGTGTAATGTGGGGCTGCATTCAAATTCAGAGCAAGGTTTGCGAGTAAAACTAATTAAGCACCCCCACTCACTAGAAGATTTTCTACCGACCGTTTGCAAATAGATTGCAAATATACTTGGAGGTTTTGCATATATAGTGACGGTTTTGTGACCCCATAATCATAATGCTGGGCTTTTATAAAACAATTTTGAAATCTTAAACTGTCTTCGTTTAATTCGATTTTGATCAAACTGCAACAGAATGCATATTTTGTCATAACATTCTTCATCAGCATGCTTTACCTTTGAAGCAATGACAGCCGAGACAATATAAGGACTTTTCTACGTCCTGAAGAAAGGGACCTCTAAGATGTTAGCTGTTCCTTAATTTCTCTGAAATAAGATATAATTTCATCTCTGAGTCATTTAACGTATTTTATTTCCTGAATTGATTTTCTACATTCATCTGTTGCCTAAAAGTAAAGTTGTTACTCTTTTAAGAATGTGACCCCTAAGAAGTCCGTAAACAGCGGACAAGATGTTTGGTTAGTAGTCTGTCTTTGCAGACAATGACATTTGTTTTCTCCGTTAGAATCACCAGGTTATTTACTTCAGCCAGTGCTGTGTCATATATCCTTCCCAATGTAATTAGAGACATGATATATTGGGGCGTAAGCCAGATCTCCAGATAAGACATTTTGTTTTTCAACCGAACATTATGACATTTTTCTAATTTCTCTGAGTCATTCAACGTAATGTATTTCCTGAATTGATTTTCTACATTCATTTGTTGCCTAAAAGTAAAGTTGTTACTCTTTTAAGAATGTGACCCTAAGAAGTCCGTAAACAGTGAACAAGATGTTTGGTTAGTAGTCTGTTTGTCTTTGCAGACAATGACATTTGTTTTCTCCGTTGGAATCACCAGGTTATTTACTTCAGCCAGTGCTGTGCCATATATCCTTCCCAATGTAATTAGAGACATGATATACTGGGGCGTAAGCCATATCTCCAGATAAGGCATTTGTTTTTCAACCGAACATTATGACATTTTTTTTATTTCTCCACGGAGACATATTGTGTGGTACTCTTTAGAAGCGCCTCTTCGTGGCGCTTCTAATGAGTACCCACAACATATGTTAACGTGGAGAAATAAGAAACCTGTTAATTTGGATACATTCTTATCTGAAGCTATGGTGTAAGCATTGCATTAGGGTCATATCTAATTGCTGAGCAGATGGTCGGGTGGTTTATGCGTATGCCTTTTTAACAGACGGCACTGTTTATAGCATATTTGGGTCACAAAATCAAAATCCTTTAGCTATAATGAACATTGCATCTACACTCAATTTGATCTGGATACGCTGAAAAGAGGGCATCTTGTGTTTTCAACGCTTTCATCCCTGAGTTTCGATCTGTAATGGGCTTCCTCTCTTTTGCCTTTGGACTCGTCCATTATTGCAAATAGGGATATCTGTGAAAAATCAAGAACATAATCGCAAAGATTGTAGATTCTTATCTGGATGTACCACTGTTTGCATAAGTATTTCATTTCGTTTGATCTACAAGGCTGAAAGGGTTAAGATGTAAAATTAATTGACAATATATATATATATATATATATATGTATGTGTGTGTGTGTGTGTGTGTGTGTGTGTGTGTGTGTGTGTGTGTGTGCGTGTGTGGAAAACCGAAAGAAGCATCAAAGAAAGTAAACTGATGATAAGGATTTTCACCGGAATGAACTCCCTGAATATTACAAAACAAAGCAAAATTTAAAAAAAAATCTTGAAGAAATGTTTGATGAGATTATCCTACTGTTCGTCAGTTAAACAAAGAATCTTTCTTGAATTTGAATTCATCGATATTAAATGGTATATATCTTCCAACACTTATGACCAATAATTATTTTGATGTTGAAATTGTTAATGTTCCTTTTCAGAAGGCGATATTTCTCGATTTCCCTCTTATAGAATATACATATTTCAACGAATTTGTTTTGCAAGGGTATCATCTCGTGTAAATGATTTTAACAATCGGAATAAAATCCCTTACACAAGACTATTGCTGTCATAAACTCAAAAAGCTTTTTCAATTTACCACCGACACGCCGATTTGATTGATGAATAAAACGTTTGTTTCAAAACATATCTTGAGCAAGAAATATAATGGAACCAACATTTTGGTGACCTAGTTTATAATAGAAAAAATGTTGGGAAATCTCTTTTTTTGAGAGTAATTAGGGCCTACATTAAAGGAAGGCCGCTACTCGGTACGAGGACTGTGGATATTCACCATGAGGTATGCGACATTTATGGGAAGATCAAATGTCTCACAGGACTATGTATTTGTAGTTTAGTAGCTAAATTTAGGACCAGACAGCAACAATTAAAAGATGCTGCTAGCACAGGTCGTCCTGATACAACTACGTTGAACAGTAACATCGGAAAAGATCCGCGATATGCTAAAAGGGATGCCCGATTCACCGTAAAGTAATTGGCCCGAATGACAAACTTATAATTAGTCACAGTTCATTGAATTTTGAAGAAACACTTAAAACTTAGAAAAATAAATGCAAGGTAGATACCCCATTTGTTAACAGATGAACAAAAGAGAACCCGTGAAACAACTGCTAAAAAAAACCCTTCTGAACACAATGTATCCAAATACAGCAAAACTTTTTTTGACAATATAGTTACTGGTGATGAGACCTCGGTTTATTATTTTGAACCAAATCGGAAGTGTTCCAACCGAATTTGGGCCACCAAAAATCCGAGACGCCTAAATAATGCCACACGAATACGAACCGTGAAGAAGGTTTTGTGTGTATTTTTATTATTTACTCATAAGGGTCCAGTCATTCAAATTCCGGTGCCAAAAGGTAGTACGGTAACGGGAAAAAGTCTATAAAAACGTTGTTCTAAGAAACTTGAAGAACTACTACAAAAGTCGCCGCCCCAAAACAGGACTGAAGTACACCCGACTTTTGCCTAATAATGCACCCGCTCACAAGGCGAGGTTTTGGAGTTTGAGAAGACTACCGTCCTCCCACACCCTCCGTTTTAGCCGGACCTAGATCCCTGCGACTATCTTCTGTCCCCCAAACTTAAAATCATCTGTCTGGAAAGAGATATAAATCGAAAAATGCTCTTGAATCTGCTGTTTGTCAGTATCTGATAGGTGTACCCAAAGAAGAGTAGGAGCAGTGCTTCCAAAAGTGGACAGACCGGCTCAAAAGCTGTATTCAGGCTGATGAAGAGTATGCTGAATTGCAGAGCAGGTTAAATTGATCAGAACATTTCCAGTACACGAGAATCGATGCAAGTGACATTACTTTTGGAACACCTCTCGTACATGAGGATTCATTTCTTTTGATATTTACGAGTTCAATAATTTATACCAAAGATTTGAAGTGTTAGGGCATGTCGTCTCTTGCTGAACACGACATGCCCTGTTTTAGCAAACAGTGTAGATCTAGATCAGATGGCTTCTGAAGAAGCCATCTGATCTGGATCTGCACTGTTTGTCATTAAATATGTGAATTTCTATCAAAAACCCGGATCAAGTAATCTGATTGGCTGGAATTTAGAAGTGGGTGTGGTATTTTATTCAGCATAACAAGGGTTAAACGTGTTCAGGAAATATGATATGAAAGGAATATGAAAGAATAAATTCTATTCATTAGACATCAAACTGCATTCCTTTCGAATTTATTATACATATACGATCTCTCCACTCACTATTGCCATTAGCTCTTGTCCTGCTGAATAAATTAAGATACCACGCCCACTTCTAATTTCAGCCTATCAGATAACTTGATCCAGATTGTTGATAGAAATACAAATACTGAATGACAAACCGTGCAGATCCAGATCAGTTGGATTTTTCAGAAGCCAACTGATCTGGATCTACACTGTTTGCAAAGGCAGGATATATTCGGGTTCAGCAGGGCAAGGGTTAGTGAACAATCCATTGTTAGAGACGTAATCCAATAATATCACGCACAATAAACAATTCCTATAAATTACAGCAGTGTAATATGAGTATGTTTGATTCCTTGATGACACTCTCATTGACGACGTCACATGATACAAGTTTGTCCAGTACGGAAGTTGGTGCACCATTCTGTTTGCAAAGGGTTTTGGTTTATATATTGTTAATGAAGTTGCTGGTTGTTTAATAAAGATTATTGCATAAATCATGTTGAAAATGAATCGTGTCCAGTGCGATTTATGCTGCCCACTATGAACAAAAGTGTATGTTTCCGTAATGTTGCTTGGATTAATAAAGATAATTTCATAAATGTTGTCTAGAGCATTTTATACTGCATGACAGTTGCTACCGTTTGTGTTTTATGTGTTGCTGCTTGGGAAACGGTTTTTTAATAAAACAAATTCTAAATCTTGTCCATTACAGATTATCTAGTATGGATTGTACAATACGCTGTTTGCAAAGGGTTTGATACTGTAGTCATCGCCTTCTGTGGCTGCCTATTTTGCTTCCTGTTTTCTTTCTTTTTGTATGCTTGTTGTGCGCTTCATCAAGACATAAGGGCGAGGTTTTGTACAAGTAAAATTAGTTTGGCACCCGCCTGCCCCCACTTCACCATGTATGTTTTCTACAGGCCGTTCAAATGCGGTTCCTCTTTTGCAGTTTTTCTTTGTTCGTGCGTCTTCGGTTTCCAATGTGGCGTTTGTTTTGACATCGTTTGTTCCTCATCTCTCCTTCTGTTGGTGACTTACCTGTAGCGATAACTATAGGTTAGCAGAGATAATTGCAAAAATAATTTCAATACGGTTAACGGCAACCGCCTTTTCGCAGATTTGCATAAACCACGCCCAACACGGTTTGAACAACGGTTTGAGTTTTAAACACTGCTCATAGCACTTACAGATGGTAAGTTAAGATAGTTGTATAAAATATGCCCAGTTCTACTTATATAACCCATTTGTAGTGGTGATTGTGTTAACCTTTCAGATAAGGACATAAATCATGTCTAATATGGTTAGTGCAATTTATAAGTGTGACCAAATAGCTCCAAAAGGATTTGACGACGCTGTAATTAACCGGAATATGATCCTTCTAATGGAAATGTAAAGAGTAGTCTTGTATGCTTTCAACCATTAAAACGCTATTCACAACTGCAGCAGATAATAATTTGCTCTGTTTTGTAACAGTATTTTGTCTGATTCATAAGAATCGTCCCCTAGATTTTAAGTTTTATTTACCTTACTTTCCTTCAAAAACTAAGAATAATAAAATTAAATGTCATCTGCTAAAATTTCGCTTAGCGCTATACGAGTTAACAAACATGCATGCGAATAACACTGAGAAAGACTGCACTTCACACATTTTCAATGACTATTTTTTGGCGTTTTGAGCGTTTAAAATGTATGAATTACGTATAGCGAACAGTGAATATCGTACATATATTGTATGTGTTTGCTATTGAAAATTGTCTGTGTTTTCACTGCCTACACATACGATAAGTGTGATTCTTACATAATTCATTGTTTGTTTCATATACCTCATCTTCTATCAGAAGGTTCCTGGAAATTATCTTGCATCACGAAAACATGCCTATATAATTTTAACCCCCTTAAACCCCACTTTTATATAGTAAAACTGGGGTATACAGGGGTATACATTATTTTTCTTATTTCTGCTCAAAAACATAGATTGTGGGTACTCGTTAGAACCGCCTCTGCGAGAAGGTTCTAATGAGTACCCACAATCTATGTTTTGAGCAGAAATATGAAAATTATCAGAATTTTTCATCTGTAAATTTTCATTTTTTGGTGGTAAAAATTTCAGTATATTTGAATAGGCATGTTTTTGTATTGTCTGTCTCACAATTCGGGTTAATACAAGGTTACAGTTACCCTCTGGAAAGTATGTCTACCCTATAATTACTCGTCTTTTGTTTCTTACATTTCAGAAACTCGGGCAACGTTATTGTGATCAAAGACTGGGTTTGATTATGCCTTTGGTCAAAATAATTTGTACAAATGATAGCATACATATACTTGATCTATAAACCTGCAGAATTACTCTCTCTCTCTCTCTCTCTCTCTCTCTCTCTCTCTCTCTTTCCGACAATCTCCCTCGCTCTTCTTTTTGCAAAACAGTCGGTGTGACATTTTTGAAAGAGTTGAATGAAACCAGGTCTAATATTTTAGAATAAGAAAATATGTTTATGCCTGCATGTCGCATAACAGTAAAAAGATAACACATTCCAAAACATATTTGCAAGATATCCATATCATTGCAAATATTTGCAAACCTCGCCGATATCCACAGGGGTTTTACCCAAGCCTCTCCTCTTCTAAGTAGTTTCATTTTTGTTTGTTTCTAGTACGAGGAGCCAGATATCATTATGAAAACATGCCTATTCAAATATACTGAAAATTTTACAACCAAAAAAAAAAAAAAAAAAAAAAATGAAAATTTTCAGATATAAAATTATAATAGTTTTCATATTTCTGCTCAACAAATAGATTGTGGGTACTCGTTAGAACCGCCTCGACGAGGAGGTTCTAACAAACACCCACAATTTATATTTTTGAGCAGAAATAAGCAAAATAATATATACCCCTGTAAGCCAAAGTTTTACTATATAAAAGTAGGGTAAAAGGGTGACAAAATTATATAGGCATGTTTTCGTGATTTTATGAAATCATCCACAGTGGCCATCAATGAAAACCCACCACACGAGAAATTGGCTTTATATACAACTTTTCGAAAAATTACATAATACCTTTGATTAAAGATTGCCGGCGACAATTTCGCGAATTTTCAGCGGCAACATATGTGTTCCTTCTTTAGGCGAAATAATGAAAATAGTGATACCGTGTCTTCCGTAATCTGTAATGCATATAAAATCCTTGCAAAACAATTTATGGAGAAGTATGTTTCGCTGCGACAACAGATCAGCTCGAGCAGGGATGATTTTTTTTTTTTTTTTTTTTTTTTTTTTTTTTGATTTGGGTTTTACGGCCCTTTCAAGAATATTTCACTTATATCGAGCCGATCGTTCACCGAAGGTGAGCGAAAACCGGAGTCGAGCGGGATGAACGTTAGCAAGTGGTAAGCATGGCAGAGGCAGGATTGTTCTACCGGGAAATTGCACGACGTTCTACTTGTACTCGTATGACAGTAAGGAGGTTAGATCAACACCGAAATGAATCAGGCGGCGTAGGGCGACCAGGTCGTGAGCATGTAACGTCAATGCTGCAAGATCGCTACAAGTAAACACCGTCATGCATCACTTGAGAAACAATTTTCAGCGCCCCCTCTTCTACAGCACGGGAACCGCCGGGTAGGCATATCCCCGTCATCCACCAACAGTAAGATGTCTTTGTGAATTAGGGCTGACGGTAAAACGTCCACAATACAGATACTGTTGATTGTGATGCTTTCTTTCCGGAAAGTATTTTTTTCTAACTTAGGAATATAATTAACAATTAACTATTATACCCAAAATAAAAATGAAGTGCAGGACATTTTACCTTATCCTTTATATCTTCACCTTTATTACCGGGCTTCGTCAATTTTAGTTTCAAATGCGTGTGTGTCTTGCAAAGTCAGAGCAATAGTGGAGTCGAGCTTTTTCTCAGATACACGATTAATTATAATTCAAATAAGAAAAAAAAAAAAATAACAAAACCTACAACAAATTGTTCCTAAAAATAAAGGCAAAGTAGATGATGCGCCAGTGATAACTGAATTGTGGTAAGATTTTGTACCATGTTAAAAACAAACTTTCAGATCCGATGCCGTTTAAATATATATGTTTCAATACAGTCCTTCTATCTAGCAATGCGACTTGGAGTATAACCGTTCCCTCGATAGGTCTAGTTTGATAAGAATATATGTTTGACCCTTTTTAGGTATAATACTAATGTCACTCTGGGATCTCAGGATTTTAGGAATGTGACTCTGTTTTGACCTGTGTGATTAGATATTCTTATAAATGTGTGAAATGACTGGAAAGTCAAATATCAGAGACACCTCCATATAAGCATTCTACATAAATCTAGCTGACGGGCCGATAACGGCCCGCTATAGATTTATGTAGAAAGCTAGCTGGGCTGTTGCCTAACCCTCGCGACTGCACAGCCCAGTGCCCCTGCAGCTCCGGAGTAAGTATTGTCAAAACCATTACATTTTTGTTGATGTATATATTCCATTAATATGTTAGTATGACGATTCGGATCAGCCTGCGCATTCGCTCAGTCTGATTTGAAATTTCACTTGGCGCATTTTGGATAGCCAAGAATACAACAAAGAATACAACATATCTTCACGCAGATAACGAAAACTGTGATCAGACTGCGTGGCTGCACAAGCTAGTTTGAGTCTTTGTTGGGCGCACATGTTCAAAGGTACGAATGCTGACGTCGCGGCCGACACGTTTACAAATAGCTTTTCAATTTAATTGCGTCAACAGAGATGTTGCATCAAACGTCCTGACGATCAGACAAACGGACAGACCCCGCGCCCTCGCCCCGAGAGATTCATATATGCGTGACGCAAGCGTCAGAAAACGTACCTTTGGACATGTGCGCCCTTGATGATTTAAATCAGCCTACCCACCACGCAGTATTATTAAAGTCTTCGTTGTCCGCATGACGAAACTTTGCATTCTTGGCAGTCCAAAATGCACCCAGTGAGGAATCTGATCATACTGCGCCGTTGCGCAGGCTTATTTGAATCTTTGCTGGGTCCAAATATCCGAAGGTACGTTTTCTGACGTTGCGTGACATATTTTGTAATTGCCAACACGTCCAGGCAATCTATAGACCTTCACGTGTACGAAACAAAGAGAAATGTCTGAACATAAATGCATGTGTCTTAGTCCAAATAGGAATTAATTTGCAAATCACAGAATTCTAGATAAGAAGGAGTAAAGGGTATTTCAGCATTGAATGTTTGAAAATCAGCATTGAAATTTATGTTGAGGGGACAAAATACTCAATGAAAGTTTTGGTCTCAGCACTGAAATCAAATTTAGGGTGTAACATTTTCAGTGAACTTTATATCTTTAAACTTAAAGCACTTCCTTTCCTACTTATTCTTTTGTGAGCAGTAGCAGTATACTAAATCAGAAAGGGTTAAAGCCTTAAAGCACTGATGACAAATTTATGTTTTGTTGTTGTTGTTTTTCAGAGAAAATAAAGTGTAGCATTTCATGTGCATTGTTTGCTTCACATGAAATAACAAGCTGTATTTTCTCTGAAAATAAAATGAAATTTGTATGCTACGTTTATACTTGGTGTTTTAAGCATTAAGCATTGCAAATGGGCATTTTATCTCACAATTAATTTCACAACTGCACATACTGTACACATCAACAAATGAATAAGCGATGCTCAAGCATAAAAATCATAATTTTAATAAAACTGTCTTTTTAAATGTCTCTGTTTTACGTTTTTCTTTTACTCAGCTAATAACTTATGTTGAAAAATATTCTTGGTTCAAGATTATAAAAAATAATTCATCGAACTCATTGTCTTTTCAAAACCTAAAATTGATCCATGGCATAAAAGCATATATCACGGAAACATGCCAATATGATTTTGACCCCCTTAAACCCCACTTTTATACAGTAAAAATGGGGTTTACAGGGGTATGCATTATTTTTCTTATTTCTGCTCAAAACATAGATTGTAGGTACTCGTTAGAACCGCCTCGTTGAGGTGGTTCTAAGGAGTACCCACAATCTATGGCAGAAATATGAAAATTATTCGGAATTTTTTAATCTGAAAATTTTTTTGGTGGTAAAATTTTCAGTATATTTGAATACTCTTGTTTACGAAATGGTTATGGGGAAATGTTCCTAGTCTAATAGCTGATTTGTTGGTCAGCAGTGAGGAAATTATTTGAAGGTAAATAAGAATTCCTGTTTGGCCTAGCCAGATTCCAGATCTGGCTAAATTCCTATTTAGACTATAATATATAAAGGCAAATTGTTTTGTATAAAGAATTGGATTGGTATATACTGTTAGCCTAAGTGGCCAGAAGAAAGTGATAGTTTTATTAATATAAATAACAATGTATGCTTGATTGAAATTATTCCCGATTTTCTTTGCCATATGCTCCCATAAGTCATGTTTTTTCAGCCATCACGTCACTGACCATTTTCTGTAATTACATTTCCTGCAGCCAAGTTTAGGGAAACAATTCATCTTTCAGGCAGTATATTGATTAAGGCTAGACTGTGCCAGTCTTTAGCTGGAACACGTAGATTGCACAGAAAACTCCCTTTCAAAGCATAAATGTCAAAATTGTGAATATGGAATAGATTCATAAAAGAAATGACTAAGGTGAGCGATGAACACACACTTCGATATGAAATTAGCTGGAGTGTTTAATTAGTCTGGCTCAGCCAAGCTACTTTCGGTCAATACGTCCTTATCAGTGACCTTCATATACCTCTTAAAATCCAGGATTGGGCTCATGACTGCCACTTAACACTAACACTAACTAATTGAAGATAAATAGATTCTATAAGGAATGTCCCTTGACAGCAATGAACACACACACGGAGAAATATAAATAGCTGAAGGGTCCAAGTTTTTGGAAAAAAATGATTTTTTTTTTTTATTTATTTATTTATTTTTTTTTTTTGAAAAACTCGATTATGTATGAATGCAGTTGCTGACTGTTAACCCTTGTCATGCTGTATAAATTAAGATGCCACGACCATTTCTAATTTTCAGTCAATCAGATTACTTGATCTAGTTTATTGATATAAATTCACATACTTAATGACAAACAGTGCAGATCCAGATCAGTTGGCTTCTTCAGAATCTACACTGCTTGCTAAGACAGGGCATGTCGGATTCAGCAAATGAAGGGTTAAAATATACCAGAAAAGCGCCGTGTTAAAGCTTCTATGGAGCATATAGGAACCGCGAAGGCCTTATTTAACCAGCACACCCACCATTTCGTCAACATAACAGCCAATATCTAATGAGCCGCGCCATGAGAACATGTATTTTCGGGGCGAATGCAAACAGCAATTATCTAGATCAGACAGCGGGATCGCACATTTGCTATACATCGATGTATTTTACAATATTCAATGATTCTGTAAGCGTTCAGCGAAGGCTCTGATTAGATTTGAGCCAGCGCATGACAAAACCAACAAAATGACATGTGCGCCAGCGAAGACAGATCAGCCTGGGCAACCGCCGACTGATCAGAGAAAGCTTGGGTCCTTAGCTACCCAGATAAAGAAAGCTTGGGTCCTTAGCTACCCATTGAATGCCTAGCGAAGACTCTGATCAGACTTGCAAAAATGGCTGAAATTCTACCAGGCGCATCAAATGTCCTGACCCATTGTAGACTGTATGAACTCCCCACACTATATATTGGAAGATTCTAATTTTAGGTATGTCAGGCTATTTGATTTAGATATTCCTCGAGAAATGGTTGAACTATTTACAAACAGTGGAGCCCTGATCAGACACCGCATTCTGTGGCGTCTAATCTGGGACTGCACTATTTTTCAATTGCCCTTTTCGGGGTCTCCAGACGATGGGTTAAACTCGCCAATATTGGCATTTACATCAAATTTACAAACCCACAGATATTCGTTATTTATTCAATACAAGAAAATATATAAAAAAAATCGAAGCTGTTAAACATAGGGGGGGGGGGGGGGGGGGGGGGGGGGGGTTCGTTTAAATAAATATGAAAAAAAGTTAACATTTTGGAATAAAAATACAAAAGCAACATAATAGCTATGGCTAAAAGGGTAAACCTTTTAGACAGGCGGTTGACTTGGTGAATGTAACACGTACGCGTGTATACGATGAACATTTGAAGTAAATAACGCTTAGTATTTATAAGAATCAGTACAAATACACGTACGAACTACGATTGCAAATGTAAGCAATATGAAAACAGCTTTTAGCTGACCTGAACACGAAGTGCTCAAGATAAGATTTTGTGATCGGTCAATGTCTGTTGTCCGTCGTGCGTTGTCCATCGTACGTCGTGCTGCATCAACATTTTGCTTTAAATGACTACTCCCCCTACACCCCAAGGCCAATTACAGTCAAACTTCACAGGAATGCTGCCTATGTCACTCTCTACCAATAAAGCTAAAAAGTTTTCAGTCCGACGAACAAGACAGTCGTCAGAGCGAAAATAATAAAAAAGGGCTTCATCTCCTGAACCGAAAAGCCCATTAACTCGAAACTTGGTAGGAAGTATCAGGCGACTTGTAGATTAAAAGTGCTAAAATTGTTCCCATCAGACATCCTTGAAAATCTGCTTTGAACATATTCTCCTGAACCGAAATTTTAACTGACTTGAAACTTTATGGGAAGTATTAGGGCACAGGGAACCAATTGTATCAGGACTGCTGGTTGATGCAAAAAAGTACAGGGAAGCCCGGGGTAGTTATTTTGCGAAAGGCGACCTGTGATTGGCTAATAAAGGGATGAATTAAATCTGAAGAAAAAAATATTTGTGTGTAATTTCCTGATTGTTTCAAAGAAATAAATGTTTTTATTTGTGTTTGATGGAGCCAAAAGAAGAAGTGGTGAAATTACAGTTTTTGATACCTGCCAACTGAGGGGTTGCTACATTCAGCCTCCAAGAAGTCCCAGAAAGTGCTGGTGACAGTTATTTTTTCCTTATCTATTTTGCTGTGCTAAGCCTGGTCTTTGAATTAAAACAAAATTTGGAAGCCCATTCATAGCCGATATGATACACTGATAAAATAGGTTACGATGAAATAAAGTCCTTTAAATCGGCCTTTTGACGTTTTGAAGTATTTTCTTATTTACTAAATGCCAATTACAAAAAAAGTGGATCAGTCCGATGAATAAGTTTTACACCTTGTAACTGATTTCCATAAAGTTTCTCAGGGCAGTAAGAGTAATAATTAAAACACTATAGGCCTACCTGGCCGCACTTTTGTCTTAGATATTTTGCGAATCATCCCATTATTCGTAAAGAAGTGCAGACTATACTTAAATATATAAATAGATAAATTTGCCATAAAAAATAACAATCCACGGATTGATAATACAGTTGACTCTCGTTATCTCGACCTCGCTTATCTCGAATAACCGATTATCTCGAAGTGAAAATCTGGTCCCTGCCTTAACATGAAAATCTAACAACAGGTAAAAAAAATATTGTGGAAAAGAGGAGAAATTGCTCCTTAGGGGCAATTTCTCCTCTTTTCCACAATATTTTCAATATATCTCTACTTTCAAGAGTCCAATAGACCAGTTTAAACAGTGCGTCACCAAATCAAATCATTCGGAACCTCTCGGTCTTTAATGGAGAGCCCCATTCTGGTTTGGATGGCAGAATGTTATGGTTTACGTTTGTCAGAAAAAATAAAGCAGCTTTCTTTCGTCAAAAGTTTATTTTTATAAGTAGTTCTCATCGACTGATCATTTAAATGTCATAAAGACAAATATTAACACATATTTTATCTATCAACAAGCTAACACTAGGCGTTGAATGGTCACCATAAAGCCAATATTTCGGTTGCGAGCATGCCTGCTGATACTGGAAAACATCATTGAAACAGTTGTATTTAGTTTAGGAAAAGTGTGTTTTAAATCACTAGATAAACTTTACAGTCGAATATTAACCAAAATGAATTTATTATCTAAGTAAAAGTTGGCTTGAATCAATTGGTATCAATGAAACCGGAAATGTTTTTGCCATCCAAAAATTTTGGTCACGACTGATCATTTAAATGTCATAAAGACAAATATTAACACATATTTTATCTATCAACTAGCTAACACTAGGCGTTGAATGGTCACCATAAAGCCAATATTTCGGTTGCGAGCATGCCTGCTGATACTGGAAAACATCATTGAAACAGTTGTATTTAGTTTAGGAATAGTGTGTTTTAAATCACTAGATAAACTTTACAGTCGAATATTAACCAAAATGAATTTATTACCTAAGTAAAAGTTGGCTTGAATCAATTGGTATCAATGAAACCGGAAATGTTTTTGCCATCCAAAAATTTTGGTCACGTGGCATAACATTGTAATCACGTGGTCAGTAGCCCGGATGAAAACAATAATATTAAAAAGGTCTATAGCATATATATGTGTTAAATGTTGTTGTTCGAATTATTTTTCCTCAATTCTGCAAATCTGATACTCGTATGTCGAGGTACGGATATCTCGAAGTATTTCAGAGAGTCCCTTGGAATTCGAGATAACGAGGGTCGACTGTAATTCCATGTGCTATCTTTCTCATATATTTTGATAATAAACAAAACATTACTTAACCTCTATAACCACGATCGCGTGCCAAAAGTGGGTATATCCATTTTCGGTAAATTATGACACTAACTTTTGATTCAGTGGATGATTTAGCACCTAAATAAACTAATCAAACGCCTGCCGATTGAGATGTATGCGCCCTAATAGACGGGCCCCATTCTGATTAGGCGGCATTTTATTGTTTTTCAAAGCAAACCCGGCGGCTGTATACCTAGGAACTCAATACGAGGCGGGACATGTTTGAGATACCGCATGATAATACCAGCAAACTGATATGTGTGTCTAGCGATGAATGGGATCAGCTTGGACATCCCTCCAGCCTGATCAGAGTTTTGGATGACTATTACCCAAACCGTTTGTTCTGTTTTGTTGCGAACAACGATTATTGACCATACAGAACGGATGATTAGGCTAATCTGAGTCTTCGCTGGGTGCGCATGACTGAAATGATTGTATGACAACAATTTAGGACTATAACTGAAATAAGGTATAAGCCGTGAAAAAGACCAAATGTAACGGAACATTAAATTCTGATACAGATATACGTTATTTCATAATGATCATATCAATATAATAGCGAAAAACTCTGGTTATAAGACGATCGTATCTGTCTTAGTTCTTAGTACGAGGGCGAGTCAATAAAAAACCAGCCTAACTTATTTCTGGGTGGGATCTATCTCTTCTTTTTCGATGTAATTGCCCTCTAGAATGATGCACTTTAACCAACGGTGTTCCAGTGTCATCAGCCCAGAACTGAACAAGCCATGGTCCTTGTCTCTGACCCACTCCTCAACTGCCGCCACGACTTCTTCGTTGGACCGGAAATGACGTCCACGGATATCCTTTTTCAAGTTTGGGAATAGGAAATAGTCACTAGGAGCTAAGTCCGGAGAATAGGCGGGTGCGGTATTAGCTCGTACCCATTCCGCTCAACAGCATCCATTGCAATTTTGCAAGTGTGGACTCTCGCATTGTCCTGTTGGAGCAGATTCCCTTTGGAGAGTTTACCTCGGCGTTTTTCACGGATCACAGTTCTCAGTTGGTCGAGCAAATTTGCATAATACGCAACTGTTATTGTACTTTTCTTTGCTAGAAAGTCCAACATAATAACGCCTTGTGCATCCCAAAATACAGTTGCCATCACCTTGCCAGCAGAGGGTTGCGTTTTGAATTTCTTTGGCCTCGGGGACCCCGGCCCTACATCCTGGCGATTTTGAGCTTTATTCTCTGGCTCATAATAATGGACCCAGGTCTCATCTACAGTCACCAGACGTGAAAGAAAAATCATCTTCCTTTGACCTAAACCGCTTCAACAATGCGCTGTATACTGATGCTCTGATTGCCATTTGCTCGTCGCTAAGGGATTTTGGGACCCAACGGGCTGTTAGCTTGTGCATATCCAAGCGATCATGTAAAGTTGTTGAAACGCTACCATGTGAAATGTGTTATGCATTCGCTATTTCTTCCACCTTAATTCGGAGTACACCAGATCAAGTACTTTGTTACACATTTCTTCATCGGTGGCATCTGATGGGCGTCCAGACCTGGTTTCGTCTTCTAAAGACGTTCTACTACGTTTGAATTCCCCAACCCAGAATTTAACTTGTGCATACGATGGTGCAGAAGACCCATAAACATTGGTCAACTCGCAATGTATTTCCTGATCTGTTTTCCCTTTCAAATACAAGTACCGAATTACAGCTTACTTTTGCATCGCAAGCCATGTTTGACATTCAATATCTTATGAGTGAATAACGCGATAAGGGTGCAATTTTGCCCTCAGGCCTAAAACATGTATTGAAACAAGGCATGAAAATTTTGGGTGTCTCGGTCAATTGGAAATGGGAAAGGCTGGTTACTTATTGACGCCCTCGTATGATATTCGGGTATAAAATATGAATCACATTTCAGTTGATGGTTTTTGTTAGTATTTTAGTGAAAATAAATCTGATGTCCTGAATTTATTTATTTATTTATTTGAGAGGAACTTTGTTTTTACGTGGAAATAAATGAAAGTGACATGCATGAACACGGGTGTTCTGCTTGCGGTAAACGAAAGTTTTGTGTTATTTTAAGTCTCTAGCTCTAAGCAGTATTTTGGCTTTAAATACTACTTTACTGAAACAATAAAATGAATTTTTACACCTTCATAGAAGACGATTTCATTTTTTTTTAAATTTTTTATTTGGTTTTTATTGATACGTTTCCATCTATAATATCCCATGACCTCTATTCTGACATGATATAACGCCGACCTGGACAGTTTGGCACATGCGCACAACAATGTGAAAGTGGTCTATTGACTCGAAACTTGATAGAAAGTATCGAGGTGACTTGTAGACCAAAAATAGCTAAAATCATTCCGATCGTAAATAAAAGTTGACTGCCATAGCCGCCATGTTGAAACTCTATTTCGAACTGTTTCTTCTTAACCGAAAGGAGGCCAACATAACTTGGTAGGCAGTATCAGGGTGACCTTTAGATAAAAAAAAATAGCTAAAATCTTTCCGATCAGAAATCTAAGATGGATGCCAAGGCTGCCATCTTGAAAGTCTATTTCGAATAGTAAGTATCTGGGGCCACTTGTTTATCTAAAATAGCTCAAATCATTCTAATCGGAAATCCAAAATGACCGCCACCTTGAAAATCTATTTCGATTTTCTTCTCCTAAGTCGGGAGGCCAATTAACTCGAAACTTTTTCGGAAGTATGGAGGCGACCTGTAGATCAAAACTAGCTAAAATTGTTCTGATTGTGAATCCATCTTGAAAATCAATATCGAATTTCTGCTCTTGAACCGAAAAGCCAGTTGACTCGAAACTTATCTGGTAATCAGGTGAGAGAAATAGGGTCATCTTAGCCCTCTTGTATAACGTTTCTAACGATGAATCGCCTATTTCATTCGGTGAAAGAAAAAAGGCAAATTGCTCGACAGTGAATGGTTTTATTTCTTAGATCGAACATTGTTCACGTCGTTATTTATATTTACCATTCAATTTTGCTGACATCGTTACAACGACAATAACAATGGATGACGTTTGGTGTCAAACTGGCAAATATTAGATAACGATGAGGTGTAATGTTCTTAAGAACGTAATTTCAGTTTCAAGACAATTAAGCATAAAGATTTTAAAGACAAGAAGCAACTTCAAAAAAAGATAAGCAACGACGAATAGCAGATAATTTTCGGTATATTTTTTTTTCAATATTATAGTAGAGGTTCTTAAAACGAAAACTTTGACTGTTCCCTTGTTAGTCACACCCCACTTTATGTAACACTGGATACGAACTGTTATATAATTTCACCGCCTTACGGGCCTTTTTTCGCACGATAGCTAGCTTCTCATTGTACTTAGACATACCGCAATATAAATTTATGGAATGACTGTCGAAATCCTTCAGTTCCTAAGACGCCAGATTGCACCCTTTCTTCTGGGGTCCGTGTCTGTTCGCCTGAACATTCTGACTTGTCACTGGGTCAACATTTTATGAATGTTTTATGGCTTTGGTACGTACACCATATATTTCTTGGTGTCAACAAAAAAGCCTTGCCACTTTGCACAGTTGCAAGTTTCAAAAATTCCTTTTCTCTGAATTAGGATCCTAAACATGCTTAAACAGAGCAAACAAAATTTCATTTTATCTTCTGACGTTGAGAACTTTAACTAAAATTCCGTCATAATTTTGTCCCAATTGATTTCCCGCTAGGTTTGGCAAATAGGCACATGATTTATCCTTTCAGGGTCCAGTGAAAAAAAAAGAAAACCCAAAACACCCAAAACTACATTAAAATCACCCAAAGCATAATCAAACAACACATTTTAAACTTCTTGAGTCACAAATCAAACAGTTGAAAATCAGAAATGGTAAAATATTATATTTTTAATAATACATTATAGAAAAATTAACAAGGTATTTCTACATAGCTCCTGATGATTAAAGGCACCTTATCTAATGACTGTCGTGTTTGTTCAATAGCATGTAAGATATGAATTTCTATAATGGGTCGGCTTCTTTGGATGTGATATAACAGGGCAAAATGTTTATTCATCCTTTCTTTGATTGATTTGTTTGTTTCTTTATTTGCCCATGCCATCGTTCGTGCATACCGAGTGCATGTGTTTAAAAAAAAAAAGTCACATGCAGGTCCAGTGCATCATGGAAGACAAAACGGCCTTACGTGTTTTTTGTTTTTTTGTTTTTTTTTTTTTTTTTGTTTTTTTGTTTTTTTGTTTATTATTATTATTATTATTATTATTGCAAAGAGCCTGGTTAAACAGTCGGGATGCACATGCACATGCTGATCTGGAACTTTGGTGGTCATAATTTTCTTGGACTCCGTCCCTTATTTCATGTAAGTATTTTTTCTACTGTTAGAATCAAAGACCTAGATCAGACTGCGCAGATGCACGCATGTACATGCTGATTTAGAACTTTGCTTGTCTGATCCTTCTTGGACATGACTTTATGTTTCATTTTTAAGTTTCATTTAAGTTTTTTTTTTTTTTTTTTTTTTTTGCAAAAGTCCTGACCGGCCCATATTTCGCTTACGTTTATCTGCTGCAAAGTCCTAGATTAAACTGCTTGGATGCTATTATACTGAGCTATCAAATACCTTTGATACCCCATTCCACTTGAGATAAGAAATAAACAAAGTAATTTAGAGTGAAAAATAGTTAAAGTAAGTGTTTGATGTCAAACGGCAACTAAATAAAATAGTTTAGGGGTATTCGGGGCTGTTTGCGGTGGTTTGTGTATTTCTTTTTTTTTTAAACGAAAGCACCTTCGCGCCATGTACATCGTTAAATCTGTCATATTATTATTCTAATTTGAGGATGTTTTCTTTGATTTTCAAAACTTCGCTTTGGCGTGAACTTGAAGATCCTATTGTAAAGATGATTTAAAATGCACACAATGAAAGTTGAATCAAAGAATTTGACAAAAATAACCGTTTCATGCGATTTATCATCGCTTCAAGGCACGTACATTCTTCCATACAAAGGCTGACAGGCTTAGGTCACATATGTTCTTATAAGACTTCGTCTAAAAATGCTTGCTTTCTTTTTGAAGCAAAGTCAACGTATTGCAATGTAATAAATAATAACTTTGGTTGCTTTGATCGATTACGGGGAACTAATTTACATGTGTTTTGAGTGTTCTGAGATAAGGCTGAATACTGGTGAATTATTTCTCCATGATCGATCAAAACAACCAAATAAACTCTTTTTAATATATCTTGCTTGTCTTGTTTATCATGCTGACTGTGAAAAAACGCATTAAATACATCAAGGAGTTATCCGTGTCATTAACCCGTTTACATCAAGTGGACTTCTACCACAGCTCTTTGGATTTAGTTTTCAAAAGCAGGGTGTCTGGTTAGTTTTTATTATATGTTTTATAGAAATTCTTGTAGTTAATGCAAACAGTGTGGGCACTGATCAGACGATGCGTTCTGTGGTGTCTGATCTTGGTCTCCACTGTTTTCCAATGTCCCTTTTATGGGACGCTAGACGTAATAGGTGTCTAATACATGAACTGTGCATTTATTTGTCGAACAGGATCCAATGTCATTCAGATTCCTATTATGATAAAGTCACAAAATACATCCTCCTTGTCAACAGTATTTGCTAGAACGATAATACACCCATACAGGGCCGGCCTCTTTGGTTCCGTTGGATGCACGTCCAGCTGGTGATCAGGAGGTTGCGGGATCGACCCCCGCCGGGTTGACAAATTTCTTTCGTGGACATCATGAGACACATTCTACGGTTATTCTCTCCCTTCCGCTGATTGACGAAAGGCAGTTATCAGTTATCAATTTCTGGCGAAAGAATGCGCACAAAACTGGTTAACCACTTAGAGGACTAAGCCTGTCCATTGACAGTGTGGTTAGGTAAACTGACCGCGCTCGACATGACCCCAATGGGTTGACTTGGCCGTAAAATCTATCTCAACACAAACAAATAAACATCCATTCAGGATTTACGCACCGTTTCCAGGGTTTTACTATAAAGTATAGATAATACGGGATACAGTTTACCGGGACAAGTTCCCGTAATTTTTTTAAACGAAAAGTTAACGCTTTTCAGATACTTTGCCAGTAATTTCAAGCCACTATGAAATGGCATCTTTCAGCTTTTCTTTCCAAATCAAGTGACAGCCATGTGAGCATTTATTAGTATGCAATTTGTAAATTTGTAGACTTAAGAAAACCTAGTTTCCGATTTTCATTCTTCTGTGTGTTCTTTGTTTCCAAGGGCAACCTTTAAGAGTTATATTTGTGTATTATAATATTTTATATAGTCTCATGCAATCGGTGTCAGTCGTTACAAAAGGAAACTGTTAGCCTAGCTACTAGGCCAATGTAAAAGTATGTTTGTCATTTTTTGTTTACTTATTTTTTTTTTTTTTTCATTTATATTCTACTTTTTGATTCAATGATTAGCTAGTCAATGGGTGAATTTTCTTCTGTAGTTGTCTCTTAGAAATCCAAACCATATTATCTATAGACTAGCCATAGAGCTCAATAAGCCAAAAAAATATATATGTATATTTCTAAGCCTTTGGGCAAGGCTAGGAAAACTGTATGCATTACGAAAACAAGCATATTCTAATATACTGAAAATTTTACCACCCAAAAATGTAAATTTTCAAATAAGAAATCTGATATTTTTCATATTTCTGCTCAAAACATAGATTGTGGGTACTCGTTAGAACCGCCTCGGCGAGGCGGTTCTAACGAGTATCCACAATCTATATTTTGAGCAGAAATAAGGAAAATAATGTATACCCCTGTAAACCCCAATTTTACTATATAAAAGTGGGGTTTAAAGGGGTCAAAATATATAGGCGTGTTTTCGTGATGTATGGTTTAACCCAAGTTGTGGTTGATAATGTTGCTTCCTCGTTTTTTGCACGACGTTGAGTCGAGCCTCAGACTAAATAATGGCTACTTTCACAATCTGTTGCAGAAGGTTTACACTTGACTATTGCTGTCACGAGAAAAAAGTGCCTTCATACTTGTGCAAAATGCGTAGATTCAGATCAACCTGCGCATTCGGAAAGTATCACTCGGGCATCTCCTTTCCATTCATCCATTCTGTAGTATCGAATGATTCTGTTAGTGGACAGTGAAGGCCCTGATCAGGCTGCGCGGACGCGCAGGCTGATCTGGGCCTTCGCTTGTCTGCATATGCCGGAAGACACGTTTTCGCATGGCACGGTCCATTTATGGTTTTCTTTCGCTCTGGACTCAAATTGCCATTGGAACCTCCAATATTTGTTTCATTGCAGTTTTGTGATTATCTTTTACTGTTATGTTTCATCGATGAAGTGTAGACCATACGGGGTCCGAACTCATAATTGTAATTTTGAGCTGTATCAGAATTCAGGGCGAGGTTATGATCGAGTAAAACTTACTTTAGTCCCCTTGTACTGTCGAACCTCAATAGCTCGAAAACCGATGGCTCGTTTACTATGGCTAATTCGAACTCGTTTTTGAGTCCCTACGAAATTCTTACGACAGCTCAAGAAAACAAATATTTAGAGATTTTTTTCTTATTTTATCATGGATTCGTGTTGTATGTACTCATTAGAATTGCTTTATCGATGCGATTCTTATGAGTATACTCAACATATAATTATTGTGTAGAAAATCAAAAATCATTTCCTAAATTATCGCTATTTGCTTCCTTACCTGGCGCCATCAATGACTCTCAGTGCCTCGAACTACCCATATCTCGAACAAAATTCCATGGTCCCAAAGATGTTCGCGCCGTTGAGGTTTGACTGTATTATTTCTGCTAACCACTCAAAGGCGAGCCCACTCTTGTAGTTCTGTCTGTTATTGCAACTGTGCCGTTGTGTCTTAACATTGTTTTTTAGCTCACCTGAGCCGAAGGTTCAGGATGAGCTATTGTGATCACTTGCCGTCCGTCACCCGTCGTTGTCCGTTGTCCGTCGTCCGTCCGTCCGTCCACACATTTGAACGACTTCTTCTCTGAAACCCCTAGGCCAATTTTCTTCAAACTTCATGTGGAGCTTTCTGTTAAAGGGGCATTGAAAATGTCTTCAAATGGTCATGGTCTGTTAATCAAGATGGCCGCCATGCCCATATATGGTAAAAAAACGCTTAAAAATCTTCTTCTCTAGAACCAATAAAACTTTGGGGCTGAATCTTGGTATATAGCATCATGGACTCAAGGTCTACCAAGTGTTTTCAAATGATGACCCTAGGTTGACCTTTGATTATTTTACGGCAAGGTCAAATTTGCGTCCCCATGCATTTGTATGGGGAAAATGTTGAAAAGTCATTTTCTCAAAATGTATTAAAGACTAATGGCTGAAACTTACAATGAGCGATTAAAGTAGTAAAACATTTTAGTTATAATCAAACATTTGTCCCCTGGGGTTATCTGCCCTTGCCCCTGGGCTATATACATGTATAAAACTGTGTAACTTATTAAATGTCTTCTTCTCTGAAACCGCTTGAGCAATTTTCACAAGATTTCACATTGGGCCTTCTGTTGAAAGGGTATTGCCAATTTGTTCAAATGGTTTCGCGCCATTGAACAAGAGGCCGCAATGCCCATATATGTTAAAAACACCTAAAAATCTTCTCCAGAACTAAGAAAGCTTTTGTGCTGAATCTTGGTATATAGCATCGCTGTCTCAAGCTCTACCGGGATAGTTCAAACGATGATCATAGGTTGACCTTTGACCTTTTAACGGCAAGTTCAAATTTGCGTCTCTATAGATTTGTATGGGGGTAAGTTGAAAAATTAGTTTTTTTTTTTTTTCAATATGTATTTAAGACTAATGGCTGAAACTTACAACGTATGATAACAGTAGTAAAACTTTTTAGTTAGGATCAAAATTTTGCACCCCCAGGGGTTATCTGCCCTTGCCCCTGGGCTATATACTGGTATAAAATCATGAAATCTTTAAACGTCTTCTTCTCTGAAACCGCTCGACCCATTTTCTTCAGATTTCACATGGGGCCTTCTGTCTAAGGGATGTTGATGATTTGTTCAAATGATTTTGCACCACTGGACAAGATGGCTGCCATGCCCATATATGGTAAAAACAGTTAAAAATCTTCTTCTCCAGTACTAAGAGAGCTTTGAGGCTGAATCTTGGTATACAGCATTGGGGACTCAAGATCTACCAAATTTGTTAAAATGATGAGACTAGGATGACCTTTGACCTTTTTATGGTATGGTCAAATTTGTGTCCCAGTTGCTGTGGCAATACTGGAAGAATGTTGCATGGCATTTGCAAATACGCAATAGCTGTTTTTATCAGGTGAGCGAATTGTGGCCCATGGTCTCTTGTTTGTTTGTTTGTTTTTTTTGTCAGCTCGTCTTCTTTCGAAGCCTTTTGGAGGCTGTGCTTCGACATTGTGGCCTTTTCTGGGTAACTTGATTCCTGTTTTTTTCACTGTGATGTTTCACAGATTAGATAGAGACCTTTATGTGGACGGAACATATATTTGTAAGTTAGAGCTGCATCAGAAAAAATGTATGATGTTTCTCGCAAGGAAAACTGGTTTAACTCTTTCGGTGCCAAATTTCAGACGACATTTGTCATCTGTCGTCTGTTTTTCTTTTTTAACAAACTGTCGCTTGAAAAGAAGTTTATACGTAAAGTTGAAAGACTGAATGTCAAACAGCGTAGATCCAGATGAGACGGCTCGTATGAGCCGCCTCATCTGGATCTATGCTGTTTGCAAAAGCCTATTATTATCGCCTTTGGCAGTGAAAGAGTTAAGTCTCCAGTACCTTTCCTAATGACCGTTCAAAAGTGGTTTTTCTGCAGTAGTTCGTCTTTGGTTGACGGCAATTGAGCCGTTGAGTCTTGCTACGAGGGTCCAGCAAAAAGTTTTGTCACTGGGTTCGGATTATTTCAGCGCTACGTTTTATCAAACATATGTTTATTACAAACCTTCAAAGTATTCCCCCTTTAGTGAAACACATTTTTGTAACCTTTTTACCCAGTCGCGAAAAGCAGATAAATAGTCTTCTTTTGGTATCTGTTGGTGACACTGATAAGTAGCGCTGCCAAGAGAACTTCTAGACGTACGAGCGTATACTTATTTCCAGAAAGCAATTTCTTAAGCCTTGGAAATAAAAAGAAGTCACAGGGACTCCGGTCGGATGAATAAGGTGGATGGTTTAAAACTTCCACCTTTTCAGAAGCCAAAAAAAGACTTAACAACCTCACACTTATGAGAGGAGGCGTTGTCATGTAAAAGGTGGACTCCTGACCATCCTTTGCTTGGTCGTTTCTTACTGTAACAAGTAAATTGGTCAGTGTATATGACTGCATCTATTTCAATTTAAAATAACTCGGTCAGTTGGAAAGCAATTTGAACGAAATAAACGGGTATCGTTAGCTATTCAACACACTATTCAAGTGCAGTGAAGCATTTTAAAATATACCTGGGATAAAACTAAGGAAGCCTATTAGTGACAGAACTTTTTGCAGGACCCTCGTATTGTTCTATTTATAATTTCTTCTTTCGATGCCGCGGGAAGGCTGTACTTCGTGATTGTGTCCTGGGCCCAGTTGTTCAAAGCTAACGACGTCGTTAGTTAACGATTCGTTAAAATTTACACCGAGTGATACGCAAATATGCTGAAATTTTTTGCTGAAAAAATGTGAGTAGCTTTTGCAGTGCAAAAGCTACTCACATTTTTTCAGCAAAAAATATCAGAATATTGTATATTGAATCTGCTAAAACAGTTAACGAAATGACCCTTAACGAGCTCGTTAAGCTAACGACGCTTTGAACAACCGGGCCCTGGTAAACTTCATTTGCCCGTTAGCAACTTTTCGAATGGAGGGCGTGCACTAAATGGTGCGGTCCTTCCAGGTCCGATTCGCCCAGTCTATTCGTAAATTCGGTTGAACTGAATGTATCTAACGTGAATCTATATTATGAATACCTAATGGTACGCAAAAGGACTGAAGAACATACGAGCATACGTCCGTGCTCTGACGTAATTACATCAGATTGAATGTATGTACAAACGGTTACTTTTTCTCAGACAATCCCGTCAGTCAGGTCTTATTTAGAAGTGTTCGCTGCCCAGTATTGAATACGAATATTTAATCTCAGCAAGGTCAGTTCAGTGTATTACAGCTAGCAATGAGACAATTTTACACAGACAATAATTCAGTTGTGTTTCAAAATGCTGAAGACCTATAATTGATTGCACGGCTTAGCATCTGACGTTAGTCTCACTAATTAAAGTCTGGTTCGAATAAATGGACAATATTTCGGAATTCGACGTCTTGTCAACAGGACTGATGGTGCAGTGTATGAAGAGGACTATACAGTCATGTCAAACCAGAGCTGCTGCTATCGGGGTTTGAACTCAATAAAGTGGACTTGGGAGCCAGAGCGTTAACCCTATGATTCTGTCCAATAGAGTAACGCTCAAACATACACCAATGACGTCAAATAAGCCGCTGTGTTCATGACATTGAAACAACGAAAACGTTATCTGTATATAAAATGCGTATCTAAAATACTGTGCCGATTATTTCGTAGTAGGAAGGAAATCACGGAAAACAGTCCGCCTCCCTAGAGACAGGACAAGGGCTGAATGGCAAAAGACTGCAGGTCATTGAAACCAGAACGAACAAAGTGGAAGATACTGCGACAGAAAGAGTACCTTAGGGTGTCAACAACACAGCCCGTTGAGGATTTAGACTCGACTTTATTACGGACAAATCTCGCCTTTAATCTTGATACATCTTAGGCAACAAACATTTTCGGTCCATGTTGGGGTTCTCTAACATCAGTCGATAAACTGAACATCAGTCAATAAACTGAAAGCAAAAAAACCGCAACATATAAAGAAACGCTATGATGAAACAAAGACGGTTGCACGACTAATACTGGTAGTCAGCACAAAAGTAAACCGCGAGTAAAACAACGATAAGTCCGACCACAAATGAAGGGAATTTTGTTTTTAGAACAGAAAGACGGATGTATAAATACATCCACAAACGAACTGAAATGCTAGTTTAATCAAAAACTGACAGTACTGGTGGGTCGGTTGTCTCTGAATGTAGGCTGGGACAATGTCCTGAACGGGGGATTAAGACTGTTTCATTTAATTGTTAACCTGTAATTTATTCAAACAGTACAGACTCTGATCAGACGCCGCTTTCTGTGGCGCATGATCTGGTCTGGACTGTTTGCCAGTCCTAAATGACACAGTCCGTTTTGCATGACAGCACTGGCCGTCCTCGGTGGCTCATTTGGATGCGCCGTCCGACTGGAGACCAGAAGGTCGCGGGTTCAACCTCCGCCGGGGTCGGCAACATTCTTTCGTGGAGATTGATCATGAAATATTTTCTACGGTCATTCTCTCCCTTCCGCTGATTCAAGAGGGGCAGTTGTCAGTTTCTGGCGAAAGAATATGCACAATACTGGTTAACCGCTTAGAGGACTAAGCCTGCCCAGTAAACGTGTGGTTAGGTAAACTGACCACGCTCGACATGACCCCATTTGGTTGACTGGGCCGTAAAATCTCAACACAAACTATTAACAGCACTCTGACGTCACAGCGACAAGAATAGGGTGGCTATAAATAACCGTTACCTTCTAACGCGCGGTTTGATAACATTGGTCAGTGATGATAAGCTGTTAAGGAAATTTTGGCGTTTGTATACTATGGGTCGATTGTAAAACAAATAACCCAGAAGTCGAATCAATGTGAAAATCCTCCTTATATGTACAAACACTATCTTCGCAATCCAAGAGTACTAAGTCCGCTATGTTCCCTGTAAGGAGGAGGACGGCTAATGCCATTGTAAGGAACGTAGTGGACTTAGTATCCTTGGCTTGCGAAGATGGTAGACACACTTGCTTTCAGTATGAATTATTGGGGAATATATGGGTACGCATTTCATTGATTTGTGAAAGGTAATGGTAGTGAAGGTACGGTTAGATCAGCACCGCAAGAACACACAGTTTGAAAAACACCATATCGAATTCAAAATCGTCACCTGATTAGTGGCTAAAATAGACAGCCATAGAAATCAGCTTACGCTAAGATTTATAATCCGCAAAAACGCATTGACATGATTCTACCCATTTACCAATTCTAGTCATCGTTGACAGGTCATTAAAGGTGATGGAGTGACACTGGATTGTATACAAATTTAGTCCTAACAGCATAGGTGCTGCCAGCATTCCTAAAGGGTGCTGCCAGCATTCCAACAGATGATCTTATTCTCCCCCCCCCCCCCCCGCCCCCCGCCATTAGGCGCAGTAGAAATCATCACTCATTGTTTTTTTTTCAAACCCCGCTGTAAGAACTGACGTTTACAAGGTCTCATTCTTCCCTCAAACAATCAGAGATTGGAATGCCCTTCCAGATTCGACTATTACCGCTGTTGAAGGTGCAGAGGATAGTGTGGCTAGGTTTACCTCTATGGCGAGAGCTAGGGACTAATTTCCCATATCACAAGTCCTGGTGAATGTCATTAGACGTATTACCAGTAAAATTCTACTTCTGATTCTGATGGTGTTGTAACTGAGTGTAAGTAGTGACAGTGTTTTGAAAATAAAAACGGATGCCCCCACCGACATTGCACCTGAGTTCAAAAGGTAAACAAAGGATCCAGGGAGTGTCACAATCAAAAGAAGCAACCCACCCAAGGCGCCAAGAGGAATAAAAGTATGCTAAAATTATCAAATTATTCCCAGGAATTTAAGTGGTATGGCATTTGACAACTGCATTGGTTAGATCATGTCAACATGTATCTGCATGCCAAAAATTATCAAAATATTCCAAGCAGCTTAAAAGTTATGACTGATTTTCACAAACTGATTACAGACGGACATGCCTCGGCGAGATTATTTATAAAGAAATCTGGCATTATGCAATTTCAGTGGTTAGGTCTTGTCAATATGTATGTGCATGCCAAAATTATCATAATATTCAAAGCGGTCTAAAAGTATTAGCGAGTTTCACAAACTGATTACGGACGGACGAACATGGTGATTATAGACCTTTTTCATGTTTCTGTTTTCATCCGGGCTACCAATGTTATGCCACGTGAATAAAATTTGTGGATGGCAAAACCATTTCCAGTCCCATTGGTACCAACTGATTCAAGCCAAATTATACTTGAATAATAAATTCCTTTTGGTTAATATTCAATCGTAAATTTTATCTAGTGTTTTAAAATACAGCTTTCTTTGTTTTAATCTTCTTCTTTTCTTTCTCTTTCTTCCTATCTTGCTTTCATTATTATTGAACTGAACAATGAATTATTCATGAAAAATATTTACATATGTAGTATAAGTTAGACATACTCCATTCATTGTGTAACTTTACTGCAAGAGATGATTCAAAGAAGCATGATATGCTTGTTTTCAAATCCTGTATGATTGTGCCGTTGTATTCTGTCTATGTACTTAAATGTAAATGTTTCGACAAATTGAAATAAAATATTGTTTAAACCAAATACAGCTTTAAGAAGTAATCTGACTGCTTTTTCCTAAGACACATACAACTGTTTCAATTTTTTTCCGATATCAGCAGGCACGCACGCAGCCGTAATATTGCTTAATGGTTACCATTTTGTAGCGAGTATAGAGTCAAAATATATGTTAATATTTGTAGTTATGACATTTAAATGATCAATCGATGAGAATCTTTTCTGGAAAGAAACTTTTGACGAATGAAACTGCTTTATTTTTCTGAAAAAAAAAAATCGGCAATTACTGTCCGATAAACGTAAACAACAACTTTCTGCCATCCAATAGGAAAGAGGTTAGAATGTACCCTGCGTGAAAGACCGAGAGGTTCCGAATGATATGTTATTGTGTGACGTAGTATTTAAAAAAGTTCTATAGGGCACTCCTCGTAAGTCCTCTTTCCGGATGACTTTACTACGGGTTGTGATATTAGAAAAAATAAAGATAGGTTCATGGATGTCACCAATTTAGTGTTCATATTTAAATAAGATATTTAAAAAAAAAAAAAAAAAAAAAAAAAAAAAACAATTGTGTTGTATTTTTTTATATTTCGAGTTGCAGTTAGACTCTATTTTGCTAATGCCATTTCCTTTATTTTTACCCTTAACCCTTGTCATGCTGAATAAATTAAGATGCCACACCCACTTCTAATTTTCAGCCAATCAGATTACTTGATCCAGTTTGTTGATACAAATTCACATAATGACAAACAGTGTAGATCCAGATCGGCTTCTTCAGAAGCCAACTGATCTGAATCTACACTGTTTGCAAAGGAAGGGTATATCCGGGTTCAACAGGACAAGGGTTAATATTAGAATTAAATGCATCCGTTTTATGATCGAACACAGACATTTCAGCAACCATTATTCAACAAATTGGTGATTTGCACACAATTTTGCTATTAATACGCATAGTTGATATATATGATGGAGACAGGATATAAGTGTTTGTGTTAAGCAAAATTTAACCCATTTATGCCGTGTGGATTCTTCTTCTTCTACCTTACTCTTTGGACCGGTCCATTTCTAGTAATAGGGCTGTGTGGTTAGTTTTTATTATTACCGTGTTTTACAGAAATGCCTGTACTAAATGCAAACAGTGTAGACCCTGATCAGACACCACTTTCTGTGGCGTCTGATCTGGGTCTATGCTGTTTGCCAATGTCCTGTTTATAGGACGCTAGGCATAAATAGATTAATGAGTGTCTGGACCGATGATTAGATCTCCTGTAAGTATAATAGTCTATGCTTTTATAGACAATAGGCTATTGTAGACAATAAGTGCAATTAAGTTACAACGTCACAAAATGTGCCTTCGGACATGTGCTCCCAGCCAAGATTCAGAACAGTCCTCGCATTCGCGCAGTCTGACCGTAATTTTCACCGGGTAAAGTTTGGATAGTCAAGGGTGCACATTTTCTTCATGTGGACATTGAAGACTTTGATGAGACTTTGCGGATTCGCAAGCTGATCTGAGTCTTTCTTTATGCGCACATGTCAGAAGGTACGTTTTCTCAGTTTGCGTCTCAATTCATCTTGAAGTTTGTCTTTCTTGCCTTTTGTAATTAAAAAATATCTTATGAAGGTCTTGTCCTTTGCTTTACAGTACAGTCGAACCTCAATGGCTCGAACATCTTTGAGACCATGGAAATTCGTTCGAGATATGGGTAGTTCGAGCTACTGAAGGTTAATCATGGCACCAGTTCAGGAAACAAACCGCGACAAATTAGGAAAATCTTTTCGATTTTCAACACAATGATTGTATGTTGAGTGTACTCATTAGAATCGCCTCGATGAGGCGATTCTAATGAGTACAAACAACATACAATTCCATGATAAAATAAGAAAAAAAATCCCTAGGTATTTGTTTTCTTGAGCTGTTGGAAGAATTTTGTAGGGACTGAAAAAAGAGTTCGAATCATCCTCGGTAAACGAGCCATCCGTGTTCGAGCCATTGAGGTTATACTGTAGTTGAGTTGCCCCTGCTTCCATCCAGATGCCACCTACTCTGCATTCAGAAACTTACTAAACAGAAAATTGTACACAGGTGTGTTTGCGTAAGTTATTATGTGCCTACTAAAATACTACTTTTTGCACGCTGGATGGTTCGACATTTTTAAACGATAACCCAGTAATTTGAAATGTCTCTGTTATATACATCAAACCTTGGCCACCTATAGAAATATGGATTAATGCTTGACGGTCCTTTGACCTTAACAAAACGCATAAAGTGAACAAGTGAAAAAGATCTCATTTTCTGGCTCAGATTTAAAACTGTGACCTTGTCACTAGCAATCGAGTGAACAAAATTACTTCAATCAAGCGATCAAACATCGGAAGTCAGCTTTAGATGATGAAGATGATGAACACTTCAACGCACAGAAGATATACACCACACCAAAGCATCGAAGGGCCGATTGAGCATGAGATTATAGAAAATATGAAGAGGTTTCATCAAATCCAGCCCATGAAGAAAAGAGGGCTGTAAAATTGGGTGAAGATTGTGATACCTCACAAATTTGTATATTGTTCCCAGCTAGCATTCTACGTAAATCTACATCGGGCCGTCATCGGCCCGTCAGCTACCCTGACGGGCCGATGACGGCCCGATATAGATTTACGTACAATGCTGACTGTGTTGATGGTTTTCTGTCTGTTTCAATTCCAGCTGTATCTCTAATGAGGGTATAATGGAAACATTCTTGTTTCTTTGTTAACGTGATGTGTTGCAGAAAATATGTACAAAAGTACTAAAGTATTCATCATCTAAACCTTACTTCCGATGTTTGGACACTTGATTAAAGTAATTCTGTTCACACATATGGGTTGGATACCCCCTTTCATAAGTTAATATAAGTGTGTATGCAACAAGTGGGCTCGCTATACAAATATGCCTAATGACAGGATCAATAAGCGTATTTATAATTACAGCAAAGACAAGAGTAGTGCACGTTCTCAAAACTGGTACTTTAGAGTTTCAAAACATTTCACTAGCCTAAACTGTCACGAATTCGTACAGGCGCGCCATAGATTTAGCAGTCAGTACATGTTTAAGGTACTTTCTGAAAAAATGATGAATAAGTTTATTGCAGAATGGCGTGTAGCAATAAACAGTAGCAACAGCCGGTAACAAACTGCGAACCTACAAATTGTTCAAAAAGGGCATTTGAAACGGAACAATGCTGTAAAATTATACTGTCACCCATTCACCATTCAGCACTTGCAAAATTTCGCTGTGGGTGGCGCCTTTACGTCTTAAGACGGGCCGGTACGAAGGTTTATCAGTAAATGACCGAATATGTCCATTTTGTCGAGTGCATGTAGAGGATGAGACACATGGCCTTCTTAACTGCGACAAGTATCATCCTATACGAGAAATTATTTTTGAAAAAGCAGTTACAATTTATCCAGATTTTAATATTTTATCAGATGAGGAAAAAATGATATTTTTATTTTATATTTCAAATGATTCGAGTCTGTGCCAAAGCCTGCTGTCTAATTTTACAATGCCGTTCAGTGCTATTGTATAAATGAATTATTAAAACTTAATCCGCATTCTCTCTCGTTTTATAAGGCGAATGCTAAATTTAATCTTATCTTAACATATGACAAAGATAGCAGTGATAGTCTCTTATAATGCTTTTAAAAATGACTTGGTGTAGTTTGTCTATATATATATAATCAAAAGGTCAAAGTGGCATGTTTAGTTGCATCGTAGTACAAATTTTGTTTTAGCTTCGTCGTACCTAATTCCATGGCGATACAATGATGTATTTTAGACACAGTCTTAATCGGTTGTACCTAATGTGTCACCATGACGGGCCCGGGTGCAAGGGACAAGCGGTTTGGACATTGGTTTCCACCACATGCTCTTTTGTCCACCTGGACTCGGTGTGGTGCCTTTTGCAAATGGTGCGTCCGATTCAGATTTTGCTTACATCTTAAATATCTAAAATTCATGTTTTAATAGTCTAATACAATGTATAAATACAGGTAGATTATGATGGTAAAATGATGTGTTTTAGGTTGGCGCTATATCGATTGTACCAGGTAAGTCGCCATGGCGAGTCCTGGCGCGAAGACGTGCAGTTTGGACATTGGCTTCCGGCACATGCTCTTTCGTTCGCCGGGTTTCGGTTTGGTGCCAGTGTGGATGGCACGGCCCATGCATAGCTTACATTCTGTTGATATTTATTTATATACTTAAGGTATGTTGGTTACTTACTTTATTTGCCTCTCATAGTTCATATCTGAACGGCAATTTTACATTCTTATGTGATACATAAAATGTTTTTTTTATTTTTATTTATTTTTTTTTTTTTTTTTTTTTTAAGTTGTAGAACTGGTGAGACGTTAATAAACCATATCTTATCTTATCTCGATCGCTACTGACAAGGTCACAATTTTAAAACTGAGCCAGAAAAGGAGATCTTTTTCACCGGTTCAAATCGTCGAATTTTACATTGTGTAGCTATTAATCGTCCCAATAAAGTATCTCGTAAAACGCACTATCATGCGAAATCCTTTAATGTGCAGAATAACTGTCTATATGTGACAAAATAGCATTCTAATATTTTACATAAATGTTTTCAAGAGAAAGTACATAAGCCAAACCTTAACAGCGTGCAGCCTTTGCTGATAATTTGAGCTCCACTCCTGCAAAACCGGAGCTCCTCTCATGGATTTCTTTTCTCAACCGCGACTGGGTCACTTGGGGTCAAAAACTAGGTCAACAGGCCAAATCAAAGGAAAAACTTGTTAACATTATAGAGGTCAAATTTTTGAAGCAATCATCATGAATTTTGCTGAAAACGTTTGCTTTGATGATTTCTAGGTCAGATTTGAAACTAGGTCACTTGGGATCAAAAACTAGGTCACCAGGCCAAATCAAAGGAAAACCTTGTTAACACTCTAGCAGTCACATTTTTGAAGCAATCATAATGAATCTTGCTCAAAATGTTTGTCTGGATGAGTTCTAGTTCAGGTTTGAAACTGAGTTACATGGGGTAAAAAACTAGGTCACCGAGCCAAATCAGCAGAAAACCTTGTTAACACTCTAGCGGTCACATTTTTGAAGCAATCACCATGAATCTTGCTCAAAATGTTTGTCCTGATGATTTCTAGGTCAGGTTCAAAACTGGGTTACGTGGAGTTAAAAACTAGGTCACCTGGCCTTATCAGTGTAAAACCTTGTTAACATACTAGCGGTCACATTTATAAAGCAATCACCATGAATCTTGCTCCAAATGTTTGTTTTGATGATTTCTAGGTCAAGTTTAAAACTGGGTCACTTGTGGTCAAAAACTATCTCACCAGGCCAAATCAAAGGAAAACCTTGTTAACACTCTAGTGGTCATATTTTTAAAGCAATCATCATGAATCTTGCTCAAAATGTTTGTCTTGAAGAGTTCTAGGTCAGTTTCGAAACTGGGTCACTTGGGGTAAAAAACTAGGTCACCGGGCCAAATCAGCAGAAAACCTTGTTAACACTCTAACAGTCACATTTTCGAAGCAGTCGTCATGAATCTTGCTCAAAATGTTTGTCTTGATGATTTCTAGATCAAGTTAGAACTGGGTCATGTGGGGTCAAAACAAGGTCACCTGGCCTTATCAGTGTAAAACCTTGTTAACACTCTAGCGGTTACATTTATGAAGCAATCATCGTGCATCTTGCTCAAAATGTTTGTCTTAATGATTTCTAGGTCAGGTTTAAAACTGGGTCACTTGTGGTCAAAAACTAGGTCACCAGGCCAAATCAAATGGAGACCTTGTTAACACTCTAGAGGTCACATTTTTTTAAGCAATCATCATTAATCTTACCCAAATTGTTTGTCTTGATGACTTCTAAGTCAAGCTTGAAACTGGGCCACGTGGGGTCAAACACTAGGTCACCAGGCCAGATCAAAAGAAAACCTTGTTAACACTCCAGAGATCACATTTTTTAAATAATCATCATATGTATTACTTAAAATGTTCGTCTGGATGATTTCTAGGTCTAGTTTAAAACTGGGTCACTTGATGTCAGAAACTAGGTCACCAGGCCAAATCAAAGGAAAACCTTGTTGACACTCTAGAGGTCACATTTTTTAAGTGATCATCATGAATCTTGCTCAAAATGTTTGTCTTGATGATTTCTAGGTGACGTATATTTCACTGTCCAGTGACTTTCTTAAGTTTTTCCGTTTAGGTCAGTTTCTCAGTAATTTGGTCCTACAGAGTGACATTTGGTACTTGTCAAGTGTTTGTGTTTAGGTCAGTTTCTCAGTAACTATTGCTCCTACAGCCAGTGATACTTAGTACGAACATGCATACATCTTTAGCATGGCCTCTACAGTGCAGTCATCCATATTTGACTTTGACCTCTATTTCACAGTCCATTAGACATGCTACATTGTTTTACTTGTTCATATAATCATTTTGAATTTGATTCAGAATGTTTGCCTTGATCAGTTCTAGGTCAGGTTCTCAAAGTGCTATGATACTCAGGTGAGCGTTACAGGGCCATCATGGCCCTCTTGTTTTTTTTTTTGTTTTTTTTTTTGTTTTTTTGTTTTTTTTGTTTTTTTTTGTTTTTTGTTGTTTTTTTTTTCCACTAAATGCCTGTTTTGTGCATTATTTTACTTCTTTTCAGATCTTCTGAACTGGGATTATAATATTTTATGCAGATTCAGTATTTTCTCTTGTAAAAACACAGCATTACACATTTCCTTAATTCTAAAACTACCCAGTGGGCACACAACGTTAAAATGACGTCGTATCAACGTCGATGCGACGTGATCACGTCGCATCGACGTTGATACGACGTCGTTTTAACGTTGTGTGCCTGCTGGGTAAGAAGTAACCCTGAATGTGTGACCATTTTCTCCCCGTCGGTATTATAAGGAATGATTCACCCCGTAGGAATTATGAGGAATGTTTCACCCCGTAGGAATTATGAGGAATGTTTCACCCCGTAGGAATTATGAGGAATGACATCTGAATAAATCTAGCTCATCGCGAAAACATACATATATAATTTTGACCCCCTTTAACCCCAATTCTATATAGTAAAACTGGGGTTTACAGGGGTATATTATTTTTCTTATTTCTGCTCAAAAACATAGATTGTGGGTACTCGTAAGAACCGCCTCGCCGAGGCGGTTCTAACAAGTACCCATAATCTATGTTTTGAGCAGAAATAAGAAAAATATCAGAATTTTTATCTGATTTTTTTTTCCTTTTGTGGTTGTAAAATTTTCAATATATTTGAATAGGCGTGTTTCGTAATGTGTAATAAATCATTATAACATTTTTTCGGCTACTTACAGTGAACTGCTAATAGCCATTTAATGTTTGTTTTCGACTATTTACAGTTAACTATCAATAGCCACTCCGAAAATGAAGTATTTTTTACATATATATGGAGAAGTCGACATCGTTCTCCTGAATAACTATCATCAGGGACACATTTTGTTTCATAAATACAGTATTCAGTATTTAAAAAGATATCGCTAAAATATGATTATTAAAACATAACAATTTAGACTTTATCACATGCCTTTTCACAAAATGCAGAAGTAAAACTATTTAAATGAATGATTGTCAAGGGAGACCATTAAAATTCAATGATGATCTGTAAGTGACATTTATGCCTCCTAAAAGACTATTATAAAAACGATAATCAAATATAGCCTTTCAAATTGGACAACTCAACAATTATATTTGATTAGGATCTCGTGATTTGGTCTCTAAATGAAATCTGCGAAGAAGAATGCAGTCACTGGAATTATTTTCTTAACATTAAACGTGCATCTTATGCCAAAAGTGACTGATGTTTTAACCGAGGTATACATTTATAATTGTTTTATTTTTTTTTTATTTTATAAAGTTATTTGACAATTTAAGGGCTGTTCAGTCGAACCCATTTTTACTCAAAATTTCATTTTCTTGGAAATTTGGGATAAAGTTGGGATATTGCTTTTCCCTACATTTCACACCCCTTACGTTTTACCTTATATGTCTCTTCAACAAGTGCATTAACTATCTGTATTTGTGTATAAAACTGCTGGATGAGTGGAAACAGTGCAGACTCTGATCAGACGCCGCGTTCTGCGGCGTCTGATCTGGGTCTACTCTGTTTGCTTAGGCATGTCTTTCCGCATACTTAAGGTAAGTACGGTAATTTGATCAAATTGACCTCCCCTCAGAAATCATCCTGGACCCGCCCTCGTCCTAAATATTGGTATACCTTAACCCCTTACCATACGTGTCCTAAATTTTGAACAAATCTATTGTACCATCTGCTGATGTGCCTAATCAAAGCACTGACAGCACTGGTGGGTCGATTGTCTCTGAGTGCAGGCTGAGAACATAGTTCTGAACGGGGACTTACGATTGTTTCATTACAACCTTAACTTCCTGTAATTTAAACAAACAGTGTAGACCCTGATCAAACGTCGCGTTCTTCTGTGTCTGATTTGGCTCTGCACTGTTTGCCAATATCCAAAATGTCCCAGTCGAGATTTTACGGGTAACCTCTCTCAACAGTACTCTTGTCACAGTGACAAGACTAGCGCGGCTATTAATAACCGTTGCCTGGATTTCGTCTAGCGCGAGATTTGATTACATTGGCCTAGGAAATTTTGATGTTTGTATACCATGGCTCGACTGTAAACAATCGACCCTAAAAGGGCTGGATGAGTGGCAAACAGTGTTGGCCCTGTTCAGATGCCGCGTCCTGCAGTGTCTGATTCAAATCTACACTGTTTGCTCAGCCATGTCTGTCCCAATACGTAGGGTTATCATAGTATTTTCATCAAACCTGCCCTAAAAATAACACGCCATCCCGCGGGGTGCGAACTTGGCGGATCCTGATCAGTTTGCACAGTCTGGTCAGGGCATGTACATCTCGCTTCCAACAATTCGGCAGACCAAGATATTAATGTATGGACGTCTAGTGTCCTTTCGACATCACTTGGAAAGACGTTTTCTGCTTTGCGTTTTATCTTTATAAATGAAAATAATTTGTTCTGATTGGCAATATCTTATCAGAAACCATTTCTTTTTCCTTTTCTGTGTTTTGTTCTCAAATATTTCGAGGGTTGAGCGCAAGACTATTGTAACTCAAACATATTTTTGAAACCCTTGTTTAGGGGCAACTTGGACCCCTTTGTAAACAATGCAAATTTAGGTGCCATTGCTCATACGAGCAATGGCACCTAAATTTTCATTGTTTACAGAAAGAAATGTTGTAATCTTCATAACGCCTTCATGGTGAGGAGATTAGGTTTGGGGAAAACCAACCATCTGACTTACGCCAGTCTTGCGCTCAACCCTCGATTTACCCTGAAATTAAATATACGGCTAATAGTTAGTCTAACCTTTGCAATTTTTATAGTAAAATGACTTTTTGGATATTTTATAAATAGATTATTTTTTACTCTTCTTTGCTGATTTTTAATTATTGATAGTTCACAAGAACATTGTGAAAAATTCAGTCAGAATATTTGAACAAAAGGAACGTGTTGAAGACCTGCCTCTAATTAACCTACATTACCAATTTCTGCATAATTTGCAGCCATTTTTATTATGGGAAAAGTGAAAATATTTAATCTTTTAAAAAAACAATAAATAGAATAAAATTATTTGTGCATCAGTAGTAATGACAAATGATTTTGCATTAAATCATGAAAAACATATGCAAATTTACTTCTTCTTTGTAAAGCATCAAGCAAAAAACGACTTTCTGAAGGATGTTGAAAGCAGAGGAATTAACCCATATATGCCTAGCTTCCCATAAATGGGACATCGGCAAACAGTGTAGACCCAGATCAGACGCCGCAGAACGCGGTCTGATCAGGGTCTATCTATACTATTTGCATTAAGTTCAAATATTTCTACAAAACAAAAACAGGAAAATAATAAAAACTAACCAGACATCCTTTAAAAGCAGAAACATCAACTCGGCATAAATGTGTTAATAGACTCATTCGAATCGCCTGGGTCCAAATCGATATTGTCGACAGTAGTTACGTGGCGTCGAATTTGTTCCTCCAGTTCATTTTCAATAGGCTCATACTGGATTGTACTATGCGAAATACTCTTTACCTATGCATATTTCGATTATTTGGTAGATTGTCCCATTACGAAAACACGCCTATTCAACTATACTAAAATTTTATCACCAAAAACTAAAAGAAAAATCAGATATTTTTTATATTTCTGCTCCAAACATAGATTGTGGGTACTCGTTAGAACCGCCTCGCCGAGGCGATTCTAAAGAGTACCCACAATCTATGTTTTCGAGCAGAAATAAGACAAATAATGTATACCCCTGTAAACCCCAGTTTTACTATATAAAAGTAGGGTTTAAGGGGGTCAACATTATATAGGCGTGTTTTCGTGATGACCTTTTGTACAAGGGAGACACATTTTGTGACTTTGCAAACCAATGCCCTCCTGAAAATGGGATCTACCTTAAGAGAAAAGAATTTGCTCCCACTGAAAAGAATTTGTTCCCACTGGGAGCAAATTCTTTCCTTTTAGAGTAGACAACTTTCTAGAAAGGAGGCAAAACAATTCTGATAGGGTGCTCCTCTGAGACTTAAATGAATAATGTTTAAAACAAACCCTAAAATATTATCAATGGCTAATGGGAAATAACTCTAGTATTCTTATCCGAGAAACATAAAATGTATTCTTTCCCTTTGATTTGCGACTTTTGCTGTGTGGCTGGTCGATCTTATTTTCAGGAACAATTGTAAACCTGGGTCCAGAGCTCTCAGAATTGTTCCTGGCCTGGCGCTATAATTACCTTCAGTGACTCGAACTACCCATGTCTAAAACAAATTTCCACTGATGGTCCCATAGAAGTGTGATCCATTGCAGTTCAACTTACGTATGTGGAAATTTTGGGAAGTATAAGACAAAGATTATACGTTAAATTTCATTCCTCGACTGTGACACTATTCATTTTGTTCGCTGAAAAGAACGACCAATTGTTTTCAGCAAGTAACTGTCTTATACAATTAAACAAATCTCTCAACTGAGATTGTCGCTTTCGATTCTTCTTTGCATAGTCCCAAGAAGATGTGCTTCCTGGGTTTTCTATGGTAACACATCGCCCTGCACATCTTTCATACAGCCGCACAAACTCTTCAGGCATTTCTCCGAGCATGTCGTCAATGGTTCTAAAAGAATTTTCCAGTGCATCCCCTCTAGTAAACACAATTATCATATATCTAAATATCTCTTCTCCAAAATATTTTTCCACATTGTTCAGGGCTTCAACCTCCTCATTCGTAAATCTTACATCTGCCCTGAGCACAAATAAGAACACGTGTGGCCCGGGTTTGTTCAGCTCTAAGCACTTCAGAACTTCTATCGGTGCACGAATGTTAAGTGTTCCTGATTTCCTATCTATAATACCTGGCGTGTCTGTCACATGGAAGACTGTTCCATACCTTGGGGCACTTTTCCGCGAGCAGGATTTTGTAACAGAACAGAACGTTGAGTCAAATTTGAAAGCCTCTCTTTCGTTTAGAATTCCCGATCCTGTCTCACTCTTGCCAACTCCTGTTTTGCCAAGAAGAACTAAACGGACTTCGTCATCCCACGGACCCAGGCTAACTTCAGAACCGGGCAGGGAGATTGCGTCGCTTTGTGCTGTAAGAAAAAAAAACAAAAAACAAACGAACTTTGTTCATTTTATGTTATTGTAGACGTTTAATGCTGAGTTGGTCAGCAAATATACAGGATATACAGCTCGAACACCAATATCTCGTTTATCATGGCTAATTCGAACTCATTTTTGAGTCCCTACGAAATTCCTCCCAAAGCCTATGAAAACAAATATTTAGGGATTTTTTCTCATTTTATCATGAAATAGTATGCTGTGTGTACTCTTAGAATCGCCTCATCGAGGCGCTTCTAATGAGTACACGCAACACACCAATATTGTATAAGATCGAAAAGGCTTCTCCTAATTATCACCATTTGCTTCCTGACCTGACACCATGACTAACCCTCAGTAACTCGAACTACCCATGTCTTGAAGAAATTTTAATGGTCCCGAAGATGTTCGAGCCATTTCGTTTCTACTGTATAATAATTATTGTGTTTCCCCATTTATACGTAGGGAATTCTTTCATCTTAGAAGCTGAAACCCCCTTTCAGAACTTAACTTAACCCCTTCAGCCCTGTCATACCTTTGCAAACAGTGTAGACCCAGATGAGACGGCTCATTAGGAGCCGTCTCTTCAGGATCTACAATGTTTGCCATTCTGCTTTAGGTTTTCGAGTGACACCCCTATTTGCAACAGTGGACATACCCAAATTCAAAGATGGAAGAGTCCACTTCAGAAACACATAGATGAAAGGATTAAATAGGGAGGGATCAAAATACTGCAATTTTCCATGAAGTCAAGTGCCAACAATGCATACCCTGGCAAACAGTGTAGTCCTGGGTTGGACCCCGCATAATGCGACGTCCGATCTAGGTCTGCACTATTTCTTAAAGTCCATTCTGGGATACATTTGGCATGAGAGGTTTAATTTTATTTAGGTCGGGTCATGCAAAAAACGTGTCTTCGGGCTGATGCGGACAGCGAAGGCCCAGATCAGCCTGCGCATTCGCGCAGTCTGATCAGGGCCTTCACTATCCGCCAACAGAATCATTGGATACTACAGAATGAATGAATGGAAAGCAAAGGTCCGAATGATACTTTGCGCATGCGCAGGATGATGTGAATCTGCTATTTTGCGCATGTTTGACGGCATTTTTTCGCTAGACACGGCTCATTTAATACTATACCACAGAGATGTCAGAAGTTTTATCACTTGTAAAAAATGTTGGAAAATCTATTATGTGTGTTCGTTCCCCTTAATCCCCTCAGAATCTATTGGCCGTTCCATGGTGGTCCATCTTGCAGTGTTATATTTACCTGTGTTGTTGGTCTAGTTGGTCTAGCTGGTCATTCTGTGGTCTACTTGGGATACGTTGTGGTGCTTTATTATACCCTGCCACACGATTGTGGCGGTGTATTATTGTTTCACGTTGGACGCCCGTCCGTACATCCGTTCGTCCGTAGTTTCATTTCTGGGCGATAACTTGAGTAAATATCAGTGGATTTTCATCAAACTTGGTATGTTGTGTACATTGTGGACATCTGGTATGGGATTGCTAATGGGCAAATTTTGTCAGTTTTTGACAGAGTCATCTGCCCACAACACGATAGTGTTTGGCTATTATGGTTTCACGTTTTTATTAAACTTTATTACATTTAGTGCCTATGTACAGTCGAACCTCAATGGCTCGAACATCTCTGGGACCATGAAATTTGTCCGAGACATGGGTAGTTCGAGCCACTGAGGGTTAATCATGGTACCAGTTCAGGAAGCAAATACCGATAATTTAGGGAAATCTTTTCGTTTTTCTACACAACGATTGTATGTTGAGTGTACCCATTAGAATCGCCTCGATGAGGCGATTCTAATGAGTACACACAACATACAATCCCATGATAAAATAAGGAAAAAAATCCCTAAATATTTGTTTTTTGAGCTTTTGGAAGAATTTTGTCGGGACTGAAAAACGAGTTCGAATCAACCACGGTAAACGAGCCATCCGTGTTCGAGCCATTGAGGTTATACTGTAAATGCTTTTGGTGGCTCGGGACCGCTGTATTCGTTGATTGTGGTTTTTCCTGGGTAACTGCACTTCTAATTTTGGCGTTTCATACGAATTGTCTCCTATTTCAATGAAATGTCAAGTCTTATATTCTGTAAAAACTAAGGAACTGTCATTAATTTCCACCTGAGCGCTAGGGCTTAACGCTTACAGTTTGTTGGATAAAGTTTTCAGGAGACGACATTTTGATTTTTCTCTTAATTTTTCCTAGATAACAGGTTTTGACATTCCTAAGGAGACAATTTGAAAATTTAAAGCCTGTTTCTGGAGAATCAAGAAATATTTCATCAGCGTGTCGTCCGCTGAATTTGCCCAATATAAAAAAATCAGTATTAAATCTATACGAGACGGAGCACGATATGCATGCAGAATACATATCAGACATTGAAAATTGAGTTGTAAAATTATGCGAGACTGGTCAAAAATACTAAATAGGACTTACCAACTCTAGCTGAAGGTGCACACCCCATTTCAAGGATACATCTTTTTCTTATTTGTTTACATACATAAATCCATATCCAAAGATATAGTAAGTATTTGCGTTAGTTTAAAGTGTGTAGGCCCCCCTACTTAACGCTTTGCATGCTGGGTAAAATTTTCGGCAGACGACATATAGAAATATTTTTCACAGAAAACAGGTTTAAATACTTCATGCAAATTGTCTCCTGAAGATACATTTTGCGTAAAATATCAAGGTCTGTTTTCTTGGGGAAAAATCAGAAAAAAAAAATATCCAATTATCGTCCTCCGAATTTTTTTATCCAGCATGTACAGCTTTATATTGACATCGTAACTATGGACGCTATGTGAATATTTAGTGGGCTGTTATATCGATTTGGCTTGCATCGCAGACTGGAGTTTCACTAAATTAGTATTCGCAAACTGAATTTACCAATATATTCTAAATATAGCATTAGGGAAAACCAGCCATAACCACGATACAGCCTGCCCATTGTGTCTGCTATCACATGATCAATCTTCCGTACATTCTTTTCCATAATCATTTTATTGACAACCCGTCTTTTATTTGAGAAAACGGAGGTTATGAAATACATTGTATTACTCAAGCGGAACGTCCGAGTAAGTACAGAGCGGTTCAGTAAGACAGTTTGCGGTCGAAAATTTGGCGGGAAAAGACAAAAAAAAACAACATTATTTTTAATAGCAAATATATATGCATCTGTCTATTTTTCTTTTTTTTTTTTTTTTTTTTTGTCCTTTGAAACAGGGCATATAGTCATACATTCAACATTTTCTGCACTTTTTTTTTTTTTTTTTTTTTTTTTGCAAAATAACATGGTGCTTAAACCGTTACACAGTCGTACAGCTTCAAACTTTAAGCTTTTATCTTGTTTCTTCTTCGATCTCATGGTAGTGGTGAAGAAAACAACATAGCATAATTAATTTTAATGGCTAAAGTATATGGGATACTTCTGGTGGTGACAAAGGGGGTAAGAAAAGGTACTGAAAAAATAATGTCATTCCACCTTGTAAGCTGTTGGCAAGTAAGTTAGATTGCGGTGCAAAAGTTAGCATTGTTGCGGTTGAAAGATATGGTTGTATAATTGCGTGCGCGGTATACGTTTCATTGCCTATTTCTCTAAGATGTGTTGCTTTTCAAATTAACTACCTTTTCAATGATTGGTTATATTTATTTTAAAGACGAAGACCGTTACTTTTCACCTCTATAGCTTTTGCTAGATTTCTATGAAGGCTCACCGAAACAATCAGTAAGATGAGTAGCAGTGCGTGATATATTTTGTTTTTCATTGTACGGTTATCTGCCCTTGGTACTATAAGCTCTCTGTTCAAGATTGTCTGCGAACTACTGTTACACTTTTTGTAAAACCTTCGTAACATCACGAAACCATGCCTATATAATTATGACCCCCTTAAACCCCACTTTTATATAGTAAAACTGGGGTTTACAGGGGTATACGTTGTTTTTCATATTTCTGCTCAAAACATAGATTATGGGTACTCGTTAGAACCGCCTCCTCGAGGCGGTTCTAACGAGTATCCACAATTTATGTTTTGAGCAGAAATATGAAAAATATCAGAGTTTTTTATCTGATTTTTTTTCAGTTTTTGGAGGTGAACGTTTCTGTATATTTGAATAGGCGTGTTTTCGTAATGAACTTTACCGAAATGATCCTGATGACGAGTAGTAGTATGTGACATTAATGTTTTCGAGTAAATATTACAAAGGTTGCGTGCCGACCTCGGTGGCTCAGTTAGATGCGCGTCCGACTGATGGTCACTAGGATGCTGGTTCGACCCCCGCCGGGTCGGCAACATTTTGTCGTGGAGATTGATCATGAAATATCATCTATGGTCATTATCTCCCTTCCGCTGATTCAAGAAGGGCAGTTGTCAGTTTCTGGCGAAAAAATGTGCACAATACTGGTTAACCGCTTAGAGGACTAAGCCTGCACAGTAAACGTGTGGTTAGGAAAAGTGACAGCGCTCGACATGACCCCACAGGGTTGACTGGGTCGTAAAACCTCAACACAAAGAAACATACAGGTTTACGTGTCCCTAGCATATTGTCTAGTTAAGTCAAAAAAGGAGAAGAGGAAGGTTTATGACAGCTCTATTTACCATGAAACAAAAGGTTTTGTTTGTGTTGAGGTTTTACGGCCCAATCAACCCAATGGGGTCATGTCGAACGCGGTCAGTTTACCTAACCACACGTTTACTGGGCAGGCTTTGTCCTCTAAGCGGTTAACCAGTATTGTGCACATTCTTTCGCCAGAAACTGACAATTGCCCTTCTTGAATCAGCGGAAGGGAGAGAATGACCGTAGAAAATATTTCATGATCAATCTCCACGAAAGAATGTTGCCGACCTCGGCGGGGGTCGAACCCGCGACCTCCTGGTCTCTAGTCGGACGCGCATCCAACTGAGCCACCGAGGCCGGCCCGAAACAAAAGGTATACGTTCACTGAATAATAGGACACAAACAGTCTACCTTTAGAACTGATCTGGATCTAAACTGTTTGTCATTATGTGTGTGAATTTTATCAACAACCTGGATCACGTAATCTGACTGGCTATAAATTAGAAGTGGGCGTGGCATCCTGATTTATTCAGCATGGCAAAGGACAAAAACAGACCACATAATCTACCTTCAAAATATATTCATTTCAAGTAATTGAACAATACAAAATAATACAATACGTTTAACAATATTTGTCTGTTCTTACATGCAGTAAGTCACAACCAGGGCAGAAACTATAAACTGATGTTATTACTATTATATTAAAATAAATGAGTGATCCCATGGGAAAAGGGCTGCCATGGCACGTGCTGACAGTGAAGGCTATTTACCTCTGTATTCGGACAGAGGGGCATTGCAAACGGTGTAGACGTCTGATCTGGGTCTACAGTGTTTGTCATCGTTATGTATTCCGTCTCATATGAATTTTGACAGTTAGCGCTCTGTGGGCTTAATCATAACACGAAAACTAATGATTTTGTTTCATATCATTCACTTTTGCAGACAATCAGAATGAAACTTCAAGTGTTATTTTCGAAGAAAACTAAGAAAAAATATTTCAAATGTTGTATGTTTTTATTTATAGTCAGCCGGTCAAAACTGAAGCTTCCAACTCAAGATCCTCTCTAATGTGCTTGAATAGCTGCTGATTTGTCTGAAAATTGCTGGATGCGTGACAAACACTGTAGATCATAAAACCGCATTTTGTTTGCTCAGCTTTGTCTGCTGAATACTTAAGAAATATTTAGTATGCCAAGACAGCGCTTTATCCCGTGGGTTTGCTCAGATACATATTTTAACTACTTTTCCCTGCAGGTATAATTTATACAGTAAAGTTAAAAATATATATGTACAAAATATAAAAAGCTGCTACCCATGCACCAGGAGTTTATAGATATGTTATCATCATGATATACTTTTATACTACTCAAAAACGTTTCACTGAACCCCTTTGCATTTACAAAAGATTTCTTACTTTGAGCCTTTGTAACTTCCCATCACGAAAACACGCCTATATAATGTTGACCCCCCTAAAACCCCACTTATATAGTAAAACTGGGGTTTATAGGGGTAAACATTATTTTTCTTAATTGTGCACAAAAACATAGATTGTGGGTACTCGTTAGAACCGCCTCGCCGAGGCGGTTCTAACGAATTCCCATAATCTATGTTTTGAGCAGTAATATGAAAAATATCAGAATTTTTTATCTGAAAATTTTCATTTTTAGTGGTAAAATTTTCAGTACATTTGAATAGGCTTGTTTTCGTAATGCTTTATAGTATCTGGCGTTTCGTTTAATGGCCAGAGGTATCAAACTATTCATTTTGAAGAGCTTTGGTTGGAAACATGTGTGAAAAATGCTATTTTTTTTTCTTCAAGTAATAAACTGCAGATTCTAGGATTTTCTACTTTTCATCTTCTAAACTTTAGTAGTCTATTAACTAATCTTTTTATTGAAACTATTCACCACATAAATAGCTGTAAATGTCAAAAGATTTACATTGACTGACTGCAGAGTCCAACAGCAATGAAACATGAACCTTTACTTTTAACAATTTACTATATGTGGATTGGGAAACTGTTAATAATTTACTATAAGTGGATTGTGGAACTTTTAACAATTTACTATATGTAAATTGAAAAACTTTTAACAATTTACTAGATGTGGATTGGGAAACTTTTACGATTTACTATATATGTGGACTGGGAACCTTTTAACAATTCACTATATGTGGATTGAGAAAGGTTTAGCAATTTACTATATGTGGATTGGGAAACTCGAACCAAATATAAAATTATATATGAGCAATCCAATGTGAAAATTGGTCTTTGGGTTTATATGAACAAAAACGTTTCAGACACAACAAACTAATCCACACAATCTGATAAAGGTCTTTTTCTACATGCCCATATATTCTACAGTGAAGACCTGGATCAGACTGACTGGGAATGAGCTGTATGCATATGTCCCACAAAACCCTTTTCCCTAGCACAGCTCATGTGCAGCTCATGTGCATTTGTGTAGATTGTTTTCACCTATAGCTAAGACACGAATTACCAAAATAGTGCAGCAAAACTTCTTCTGATAAGTATAACAGAACAGAACGCAAACTGTCTAAAAACATTTACAACCAGCAAAAAAAAAAAAAAAAAAAAAAGACCTATCAACCATTCAATTGTGTCATAATTGTTGCTCATTACGAAAACACGCCTATTCATATATATTGAAAATTTCACCACCAAAAAAACTGAAAGTTTTCAGATAAAAATTCTGATATTTTTCATATTTCTGCTCAAAACATAGATTGTGGGTACTCGTTAGAACCGCCTCGCCGAGGCGGTTCTAACGAGTACCCACAATCTATGTTTTTGAGCAGAAATAAGAAGATAATGTATACCCCTGTAAACCCCAGTTTTACTATATAAAAGTGGGGTTTGAGGGGGTCAAAATTATATAGGTATGTTTTCGTGATGTATGTGACATAATTATGAATTGGCGTTTTTACATCCCTTTCATCATTATTTAAGTGATATCAAGAAGACGGAATGGTGGTAACCAAAAGCTCTGTGCAATTAAGCACCATACACTCATGAGCGGAATTCCACCTTCAGCAAGATTCGAACCTTGTACCTCATGATCTTCAGTCCGAAGCGCGAACAACTCGACCACCTGGGTACTTTCTGATATAACTACCTCTTGAGTTTTCAGTTTTCAGATTTTTAACGCTGCCAGGCAACTGAGTCACACAGAGGCAGCGCCAACTACCTCTTGTGATAACGCCATCATTTATATTATAGCCGACTTCATTCCGACTTTTAACGGAAAGTCTCGTATATCTACGATCGCTTTCCGAACAGAAATTTCGCTGACCAAACAAAGTCGGAATAAAAACAAATGGTCGCGCCCAGTATTTCAAATAACGAAGTGTTTGTCAGCGATAATGCTTACCCACTGCCGTATAAAGGGCTTCAAAGTACAGGAAATAACATTAGCTGCAGTTGCAGTTGGCAGGGGCAGATTCAGAGGGGTTCAGTCGAAATCCCTTTCACTCAAAATTTCAATTTCATGGGAAATTTGGGATAAAGGTAGGATATTGTACTTACCCTAAATATTCATACCCTTACTCTTTACCTTATACTTATCTTCAATAAGTCCATTTAACTACCTGTGAATGTGGGTAAAATTGCTGGATAAGTGTCAAACAGTGCAGACCCTGATCAGACGCCACGTTCTACGGCGTCTGATCTGGGTCTACACTTTGCTCAGGCATGTCTTTCCGAACAGTAAGGTTAAGTACAATTTGATCAAATCGATCCCCCGCCTCTCCCCCGCCCCCCCCCCCTTTCCCCTCAGAAATCATCCTGGATCCGCCCCTGGTTGGTTGCTGAAGCTGAAGTGTCCACCAGCTTTCTTATTCGAGATCGCTTGGCTGATTTAGTTATATGACATAGGTCCTAGCGCCATGTGACTTGAATTATGAGAGAATTACGGAAAAGTTCGGGGAAGCCATATGAAATCGGCTATACCATATGCTTAATACACTTTAAAAAGAACCACATATTTTCTATTAAAATGTACAATTTAACAAGAACACATTCTCCTGAATGGCAAGTTTGAGGGTGGATTTTTTTTCAACAAGCCCGTCAAATCTCGGGCAATGTTAATTACATGGAATGTCAGTCACATGATATTTCACAACCACTAAACACAATGATTTGTGTCTCCAAAAATTAATTTGAGACCTTTCAAACGGAAAGTAGCCTCAGTGTGATGAATAGCAAACAGTGCAGACCATGATCAGACACCGCATTCTGTGGCGTCTGATCTGGGTCTACACTGCTCAGGTCTGTCTGTCCGAATACTTAAAAAACATGTATACAGTTCAAATACTGAGTCTGGTAACAGAGACCATAAAATTGACTGTACAAACAGCAAGCTGGCCTCGGTTCCTAATGGACACATAGAGGACTGTAGTTATACTAAATAGTTTGACTGCCTAACTCGTTACCACACTTCTCTTAAAACTTGAAAAAGTCCATTAAACTATCTGATGGTTTGTCTAAAACTGCAGAAAGAGTGGCAAAATAGTGCAGACCCTGATCAGACGTCCCATTGTATGTTCTGGAACTGGTTTGCTCGGGGCTGCCTGTCCAATAATTTTGGGTAAATATGACGCCTTATACTGGAACAGGACAAATACCATATGCACAATAGTCATATTTTACAGCAAACATTTCACTATTTTAATCTTTAAGATGTTCCATTTAAATAAATATACATTAAAATACTGTATCTTAATTTTCCCTGATAAAATGCTTTATTAGTTCAATCAAAACTTTCTCTCTTTGACAGATGATTTAAATAAAATATAAAGCAGAATGGATATATGATCAAAATTATTTTGCCTCTCTACTGAAAAGGGGTCTACTCTAAAAGGAAAGAATTTGCTCCCACGGGGAGCAAATTCTTTCCTTTTATAGTAGACCCCTTTTCAGAAGCGGCTATGTGTGCAGGAAACAAACAGGAAGCCATGAAATTGTCTCCTTCAAAAAAGAGACAGAAAAATCTACCAAGCATATATAAAGTTCTATCAAGCTGTATTAAAACTCATAAAAATTGTCTATGCTTGGTCCAGCGTTTCTAGTAAACTTATATAAAGAATAATATTGGATACACACAGAACCAGTTATGGCAATCATTCAGATAATAATTGTGGGATACATTGTATTTTACTAGCACATATTTTGTGATAACTCAAGATCTGCCTCCCTGTTGTAATACAACATATATTTTGGTGTAAAAATGAAATTATCGTCTAAATAATTTTCACCTTGAGCCTTGTAACTGAGTCGTAAGCAAAAAAGTACCTCATGCCATACATAAACACAATAAGCCTAGCATGACCTGCATATCGTTAGTTCAATCAATGTTTATACTGTCTTTAGCATAAGTAATTTGGATTCCCAAATTATAACAAATCAGTGTATAGGGTGATTTTTCAAAATACATTTGTAGCTAACAGTATAGCCCTGGGCCCAGTTGTTTATAACTTAACGAATTTGTTAGCTAACTTGACGTTAAAATTTCTATCTTGAAATATGGCCAGTACAGTGATATTTTTGCTGCAAAAATGTGAGTGGTTTTTTGCACTGCAAAAGCCACTCACATTTGTGTAGAAAAAATAACAATGTATTTGAAATTACCATAGCTATACAACATTTAACGAGGTCGTCATTAACGAGCTCCTTAAGCTGACAGTGCTTTGAACAACTGGGCCCAGAGCTCTAAATAAGGTATCCAGATAAAAGCGTTTCTAATGACTACTCCAAATAAGGCGCTTCTAATGAATACCCACTATGTATGCTTTCATAGATAAATACGAAAAATATTGATATGTTTTTTATTGAAAAAAAAAGATTTATCTGGAGCTCTGACAGGCACTGAACTTGACAGTATGTGCAATGTTTGCTCATTTAATATTTATGGTAAATACAATACACCATTAGACTTACACAGTCTGTAAGTTCCAGAGACTGTTGTATGCGTAATGTGAACATTGCTCCAATTGCCTGAGAGTTAAGTGTCCTTGCATTCTGATATTCTGTGGATTTCACAGATGGTATAAGGTAGGTCTTGACTTCTTACAGTTACAACTCAACAGACTTGCACTAATTTGATGCAATTTGATTGGTCAAGAGCAAATTCAAACAGGTATTTATATTTCTATAAATCCACTGAGCAAGAATTTGGAGCTATTTCTCTCAGCAGCTCTCTAAAAAAACCTGTTAAATTCGCATTATCAATGTAAACCTGTCCAAGTTGGAACTTATGACATGGATTTCATTTTTTGTGAATTTTATGGATGTGTACATGATGGCAAATCACTCACAAACTTAAATAAAGCCCTTCAGTCTTTATTCAGGTTTTGAGTGATTTACTGACATTTACACATCCATAAAATGCACAAAAATGAAGTTCATTCCTATATTATTTCATGCATCACGAAAACATGCCTATATAATTTTGACCCCCTTAAACCCCACTTTTATAAAGTAAAACTGGGGTTTACAGGGGTATACATTATTTTTCTTATTTCTGCTCAAAAACATATATTGTGGGTACTCGTTAGAACCGCCTCGCCGAGGCAGTTCTAACGAGTACCCACAATCTATGTTTTGGGCAGAAATATGAAAAGTAGCAGAGATTTTATCTGAAAATTTTCAGTTTTTGGAGGTGAAATTTTCTATATATTTGAATAGGCATGTTTTCGTAATGTAAGGAATAAAGGGCAAGACAAAATATGATGACGCTAATATTAACCTTTCCACATTTGTCATTCAATCTAAGAGGCGTTAATAATACTAGTATACATATGTACAAAGAACAGTAAAGAACATTATAGATGACCATTGCATTGTAATGCAAAATTAACCCTAAAAGCACCAAGCAAATTTGCAGCAGACAACATTCTCAATTTTTGTTTAGTTTTCAGAGAAAATAAGACTTGACATTTCATGTGAATCATTTGCCTATCAGAAAATTCACTTGAAATGTCAAGTCTTATTTACTCAGAACAAACGCAAAATCAGGAAGTCATCTGCTGCAGATGTGATTGGCATTTTAAGGCTTACATAAGGAATTCAAAATCACAGGAACAATGCATTGCCTGAGTGCCATTATAAAACATAAACCTTTGCATTCTTTGTTGGCTTTAAAATAAAAAAAACCTGAGACTGTGAACTAAGCATATAGACAGACGTCCAGTGATGTAACACTTAATATTTTTTAGTGTGATGTTATTTTCATTTGACCCATGAAAGATTTGGAATCAATGTTTACAATACAAAAATACAGATATATGCCAAAAATATGAAACTGTTTAAATTTTGAAATAATACATTTTACAATACATAAATGATGCACATATTTAATTAGGTAAGCAAATGCTGACTTTGTTTATCTCTGTTTAGTTTATGTCCACATTTTAAATCCATATCCTGTTCATGAACATCAGCATTTAAGATTGAGAGCTAGTCTGACCCAAAAAAAAAAAAAAAAAAAAAAAAAAACAAGCATAATACCCTGCCATAGCAATTATTTGTTTATGTATTAAAGTTATCGTTGCGAAAATGTCTGGAAAGAAAATGACGAAGGGACAGATAACAATCCTAATTCAGATCTTGATAATATCAATGCATATAGCAAGTTAAGTTAAAAGGCATTGTTATTTACTCGAGTTATCATCCAGAAATGAAAATATGGGCGTGTCTCGGGCAGATAACTCCATAAAAATTTGACGAAATTTGCCCATTAGCAATTCCAAACCAGATCTCCTTAATGTCAATACATATAGCAAAGTTGGTTAAAATTTCTTGTTATTTACTAAAGTTATCGTCCAGAAACGAAAACATGGGCGTGTCTCGGGCAGATAACTCCATAACAATTTGACGAAATTTGCCCATTAGCAATCCCAAACCAGATATCCTTAATGTCAATGCATATAGCAAGTGTGGTGAAAATCCCTTGTTATTTACTCAAGTTATCATCCGGAAACGAAAATATGGGCGTGTCTCGGGCAGATAACTCCGTAAAAATTTGACGAAATTTGCCCATTAGCAATCCCAAACCAGACCTCCTTAATATCAATGCATATAGCAAGTTTGGTGAAAATCCCTTGTTATTTACTCAAATTATAGTCCGGAAACGAAAATATGGGCGTGTCTCGGGCAGATAACTCCGTAAAAATTTGACGAAATTTGCCCATTAGCAATCCCAAACCAGATCTTCACAATATCAATGCGCATACCAAGTTTGGTGAAAATCCATTGATGTTTACTCAAGTTATCATCTGGAAACGAAAAACGGACGGACGGACGTTCTAACATTTTGGGTTTAGGGGCTACCTCAATGTTAAATTTCCATAGAGATTTAGGGGCTACTCAAATTCGGTTTATGGGCTAGCTAATGTATTTTAAATGGAATAAATCTCAAAAACCTAATAATTATGTCCAAAATAGCCCAAAAGTAGCCCCTAAACCTTGGATGTTCGCCCGCACAGACAGACGGACACACGGACGACCAACGTGAAACAATAATACCCCGCCACTATTGTTAGGCGGGGTATAAAAATTAAAAAATAATTTAATCGTCAAAATAAATTTACAACATACTTTAAAATGTGATGTAAGCCAGTTTCTTGCATTAAATTTTCACTGGTCAATGATAATATATGTGTACTATAAAATTCAGTAAGCCAGTTTCTTGCATTAAATTTTCACTGGGCAATGACAGTATATGTGTACTATAAAATTCAGTACGCCAGTTTCTTGCATTAAATTTTCACTCGTCAATGACAATATATGTGTACTATAAAATTCAGTTTTTGCATGCAAACGACACATATTCCTGATACTTATTAAAACAAAATAAATTAACACAGAGGTTGAATTCATAGGTGTAAAATATGTTCTAACATAAAAGTATGAATTTCATATTTTCAGTAAAGTTTCTGCTTTAATTAATTGTTATAGATTGCATCTGGGTCCCACAAATCAGGTACATGTCCTAAAATTTCAAACAGCTTATTCCATACTTTTAGGCCTAAAGTTTGCTTTTTATGCAGCTGTTGCTTAAAATATTTAGTGGAATGTCAGACAGTGCAGACCCTGATCAGACTGCTCCTTTAGGAGCAGTCTGATCTGGGTCTGCACTGTTTGCCTTTGTCATTTTGTAAGAAACATTAGTGTATGCAATTAGGACATTTACGGTATTGCAATATTGTTCACTGCATCATTTAAGTTAAGCTTCTTCTCCATTGTAAATGTTTCATTTTAAGGCATATTATTAGTTTATTTGGATGTGAAATTCAGCATGTTAGAGCATTAACAATATATGTAAACAATACAGCAACAATGTCCTGTATACAGTAAAACCTCAATAGCTCGAACACCGAGGGCTCATTTACCATGGCTAATTCGAACTCATTTTTGAGTCCCGAGGAAATTCTTTTGATAGCCCAAGAAAACAAATGTTTATGGATATTTTAGGGCAATTTTCGTTTTTTATCATGAAGTGGAAGTTTGGTGTTCTCATTAGAAACGTCTCATTGAGGCAATTCTAATGAATACACCCAACATACATCAAAATCGAAAAGATATCCTAAATAATATCCATTTGCCTCCTGACATGGCGTTATGATTAACCCTCAGTGGCTCAAACTACCCATGTCTAGAACAAATTTACATGGTCCCAAAGATGTTCGAGTTATTCAGGTTTGATTGTATATGATGTAGTCTGGTAACATTGCACACTCAAGAAAGGTATGCTGTTCTTTTACTTGAAGCAATACATAAGGTGTGAAAGTTTATTTCCAATTTATGAAGAGATAAGTGTTCGTGCAAACGAAATAATTTAGGAATTATAAAATATTGTTAACTGCAACAATGATATTTTGAATCAAACTACCCTATTGAAATTTCTTTTGTACTTATGTCACTTAACATTGCACAGGAATACTTCTTAGCCTTACAGTATGTGATATATAAAATCTCTATACGTCTTATGCATTGTGATTCTCATCGACATTACAGACATTTTAATTAGAACATATCGCAGCACATAGCACAGGTGGCAGTCAGATATCCAGTCTGAGTTTTAAGATTTTTCCGTGAAATATCAAAGAGTCCGCCAAAGTGGATACTTGGCATGTGCATTGCAAATTTACTATGTTAAGTGAACTGAAATGCACATGTTTATGTGTACAATACTGAAAACTAGGATATTCTGAAAGGCCATCACGAAAACATGCCTATGACCCCCTTTGACCCCCTTAAACCCCACTTTTATATAGTAAAACTGGAGTTTACAGGGGTATACATTATTTTTTCTTATTTCTGCTCAAAAACATAGATTGTGGATACTCGTTAGAACTGCCTCACCGAGGCGGTTCTAACGAGTACCCACAATCTATGTTTTGAGCAGAAATATGAAAAATATCAGTTTTTTTTTTTATCTGAAAATTTTCAGTTTTTGGAGGTGAAATTTTCTATATATTTGAATAGTTTTTTCGTAATGAGCCACTAGGAGCAAGGCACGCAATATTAATGGCCGTACAATGTTACCAGACTCGACTGTATCCAAACTGTTTTGTTGCATTTAAGGCTGCAGTTTTCTTTGTTATGTTTTGTCCATATTTTAAGACAGGCCGTTTTGGTAACAGCAAAGTTCTAAGTTCATCATTATTAGCATTTCAGGAAACGCGCTAGCTGGAGCAGGACATTATGCTTCTTGTACGTAATATGGCAAGGGCCAAAAATATTTAATTGCAAAAACAACTAGAGCAAGTGCCAAGAGGGTCACGAATACCCCCGGCCGGTGCCATTTCTTAATTATAAAATATTTTAAAGTTAATGACAATGATATAAGGCAAGATATAGTTTACAATGTCAGTCTCTGAGTGACACTGATCTATCATCCCAAGTACAACTTTCCTGGAGTAAATAGTTTTCAAGACATGAATCAAATTTGCTGGGCCATAAAATGTAGATCTCTGACCTACGTATACTTGAGAAGTTAATCTGATGGTCACACTGATGCATTATACCAACTATGATATTAATTCATTAAATAATCTAAAAGATATTAAGCAAAATCACTAGACCATGAAATATAGGTCATACTGATTTATATTTACTTTGAGGCGAAAGTTTGGGGTCACACTGTTTCAGTATATGTAAATATGACATTTAGGTATCAAATAGTGGGAGATGTGAGACAAAATCACAGGGCTGTGAAATATAGGTCACATAATCCCAAAATATGATAGTAATACATCAAATTGTCTTCAAGATGTAACATAAAATCACTGGACTATGAAATACAGGTCACAGTCAGCTACATTTACTTTTAGGTCAACTGTTGGATCATACTAATTCATTATCCCAAATAATGATGTCCATACATATGTTAACATTCAAGATATGGGGTAAATTACTGGACCATGAAATATAGGTCAAAGAGACCTACATTTGTTATGCTGTCAATCGTGGTGTCGCACAAACCTAATATTCCAAGTATTACATTAATCCACGAAATAGTCTTCAAGATATTAGGCAAAATCGCTGGAGCATGAAAATATGATCACAATGACCTTGACCTTATTTCACTGAATGTTGATATGATAAACATGTCTGATGCCCATCCTTCTTTAAGAAGTTATTTGTATAAACAAACTGCAACATACTACTTTATTGGGGTGTCCCAGATTTTGACATCTAGCCCCACCCTGGGGCATGACCCAGGTGGTTCATAGATGTAGAATGGAAGAGAACCCTCCCAGGTACCTCCATACCAAATATAAAAGTTTTTTATCAGTGGCTGCAGAGTTATAAGTAATCAAAAAACTTTGAAGTAAAACTTGGTTATAGAAAGGGTTAACGGACAGAATCACATCAGAACAGACGGAAGGACGGATGGACAGACGAACGGACTGACGGAACGGACGAAAACTATATACCCCTTCGGCATACTTCGTATGCCAGGGGTATAATTATGAGGTACTGATGATATACTAAAATTGCTTGCTTTATATTTACACTAATCAATCAAAATATATAGATATATACTATAAAATTGAATTTTACATGCACAAAAATATATATTCCGGATTGTAATTAAAACCAAAACAAATGAAGTATGAATTATCATACTGCATTGAAGTCCTGTGTACAGTTGAACCTCAATAGCTCGAACACCGATGCCTCGTTTACCATGGCTAATTCGAAGTCATATTTGAGTCCCTACGAAATTCTTCCACTAGCTTAAGAAAACAAATATTTTGGGAAATTTTCTTATTTTATAATGAAATTGTATGTTGTGTGTACTCATTAAAATCGCCTCATCGAGGCGAATCTAATGAGTACACTCAACATACAATTATTGTGAAGGAAATTAAAAAAATCCCTAAATTATCGTTATTTGCATCCTGACCTGGCACCATGAATAACCCTCAGTGGCTCGAACTACCCATGTCTCGAGCAATTTTCTATGGTCCAAAAGATGTTCGAGCCATTGAAGTTCGACTGTAATTGTACAAGCGCTGCCTTAAGAATCTTAATCCTTAAAGTGCTTATCAGAACTATAGCAGATGGTACTTTGGAAGACTGCTTTTGTTTACAGAGAAAAATATGGCTTGGCATTTCGGGTGAATTATCTGCTAAACACTCTGAAATATTTTTATCTATTTTTCAGAGAAAATAAGGCTTGGCATTTGATGTCAATCATCTGCCTAGCAGATCGATTCACCTGTAATATCAAGTCTTATTTTCTCTGAAAGATAACTAAGTAAGTTTTAGATGTAGTCTGCTAAATCTGCTTAGCCCTTTAAAATTAAGGGTTAAATTCATCTTTTTTGTATTGATTGTGTATTGTTTCTGTATTGATTGTGTGTTGTTTATGTATTGATTGTTTATTGTTACTGTATTGTGTGTTGTTTCTGTATTGATTGTGTATTGTTTCTGTATTGATTGTCCGTTGTTGGTGTATTGACTGTGTATTGTTTGTGTATTGTTACAGCATAATATTGTGTATTGCTAGCCGTATTAATTACGCTTCGCATATATTGTATTACTTTATTGGCACTTTCAATACATTAACAATACACATTAACAATACACATACACATAGCGATACAGTAATAATACTGGCGTAAGTTTTGCATTTTGTAACGTGTATTGGTCCAATGTATTTTTCAGTTGTTTTCCTATAAGTGGAATTATATTAGGTTTTTAATATAGGAAATGGTCTTGGTTCAAACATATTTATATGCCAACTAAGCTGACCAGTCGCTTTGACCTTTGAATTGTAGTATTTATAAGTTTACTGTGTGAATAAGTGTTTACCTGGAAAGGTGAGCGAAAAGCTGTCTCACATGAAACACAGGATTTTCTAACTAGTGCATAAACTGTACAGTGTATATATTCTGGTGAATATTAAATGTAAAGGTCAAAGCAACATGTCAATATTTGGTCTCTCTATATTCAGAACTGTCTTCACAAAACACATAGTAAACAACTAGGAAATGATAGAACGGGAGCATGCAAACTTATATGGATCGAGCCATACGAAAACGTGTCTTCGGGCATATGCAGACCGCGAAGGCCCAGATCAGCCTGCGCTTTTGCGAAGTCTGATCAGGGCCTTTGCTGTCTGCTAACAGAATCATTTGAATCTATAGAATGTATCAATGGAGAGCAAATGCACGGATAAGACTTTGCACATGCGCGGGACGAATCTGAATCTAGGCATTTTGCACATGTTCGAAGACACCCTTTTGCTTGACATGGCCAACAGCCTTGAAAAGTAAGCCTAAATTTTCCTGCTTAAATGAAGTTTTCAGCCTTTCAGGATGAAAACACCAAAAGCATAAAATTCTTCCCCATTCAAGATTTATTTATTAGGTAAGAAAAGGAAATATCATTTACTGTCTAAATTTGCCAATGTATATACTTATGTACTGATTCAGTATTTGTTTTAACCCTTGTCATGCTGAATAAATTAAGGTGCTCCGCCCACTAATTGCCAGCCAATCAGATTACTTAATCCAGAATGTTGATATGAATTCGCATACTGGATGACAAACAGTGCAGACCCAGATCAGAACATCTCTGGATCTACACTGTTTACAGAGGCAGGGCATATCCGGGTTCAGCAGGACCAGAGTTAATTTTGCAGAAAATCCTACGATGAAAAATAGAAAAATTGCAAAATATACTAATATAAATAGATAGCTAAGTCAACAAAGAAATGTAAATATTGAATATTCTTTTAAAAACGTGTTAAAGATTCTTACATATTATGCTGTCATTCAGTTTATGAACTTAATAAGGGAATTTTTCATAATTGGGCCACGTCATTTCCCAGTCAGCATTCTACGTAAATCTATATCGGGCCGTCATCGGCCCGTCAGGGTAGCTGACGGGCCGATGACGGCCCGATGTAGATTTACGTAGAATGCTAGCTGGGTTATGATTTACAAATAAGATCTGGTCCAAGATTGCATTTCATTTTTTTCTAACTTAAAATAGATACTAAAATTCTAAAAGGCATGACCCTTAATAGCTAAGAACACACTTGTAAAACTTAAAACAGCTGAAGTGTTAAGCTTTCTGTGCCAAACGAGCTAGTTTTGGCCAAGAAGGCCTCACAAGTGACGCTCATATTTTTAAAATCCGATTCAAGGGGAAAATAGACTAAATTTAATATCGTCTGCACTACACAAAAGCCTATGAACTATATAATAACATATTTATTACCCTAAGTACACACATTCAGACAAGCAGGCCTGAGCAAACGATGCAGACAAATATTGGATGCCGCCAAACACGGCCTCTGATCTGAGCCTACACTGTTTGCCCCTCGCCCAACAATTTTAGTCATATATAACGGTAGGTAAATGGACGTTAAAACTTTAGGGCAAGTATAGCAAATTCTAAACCCTTACCATGCTATGGGAAAATACAGCAGTCAACAAACTGATGATATTTTCTTAATTTTCCTAGAAAATAGGATCTGACTCTTCATGCAAATTGTCTCCATAGGAGACAATTTGCATGAAGTGTCAAATCCTATTTTCTACGAAAAAATAGAAAAATATTTCAAAATGTCGTCTACTGAATTTTTTTTCCAGCAAAGTGTTAAGATGTCTGAATATTTAGGGTAACATGTATGTACATGGCAGATATAGGTGTAATGAAAAGCATCACCTGGTCATGAAAGTAATACTAAGTAAGATAAAATATAAATTATAGTTGAGTGTAAAACTGAAAAACAAAAATAGTCCTTTTATGAGGCAGCATGCTACAGTTTGTATAAATAAATTATCTTCTTAAATAGGATGGCAGTTTCACATTAAGTATGACACGAACTATGGTTAAACCGCCCGTAACCTTTTAAATATACATAAAAACAGAAACGACCCAGCAGGCACACAACGTTGAAAAAAAAAACGTCGATTCAAAGTTGATTCAACGTCTTGACGTTGAATCGACGTTGTTTCAACGTTGTGAGCCCGCTGGGGAGAAACCTTTTAAAGGGACTCAAACACTGTCAGCAAAGGTAACTGTTTAATAGTTTTGTCTCCCTTCTGAAAAGGACACTACTTTAAAAGGAAAGAATTTTGCTCTGCCTGGAGGCAAAAGTAGACCCTCTCCCTTCGGAAAAGAGATCTGCTCTAAAAGGAAAGAATTTGCAAATTCTTTTCGTTAAGCATAGACCCCTTTTTAGAAGGGACGTGTAGCGCGGAAAAGCAAACATGAAGTCACAAAAGCTGCCGTGGCAGAAAGTCTACATGTGATTCAGCCCCTTTAAAAGGACTTTGTCGGACCCGCAAGATCAACTTGCACGTCTTTACATTCCTCCTGTGCACATTCCGTTCACGGTATACATTCTACACAATATTCTATGACACATTGAGAGCTGCATGAAAGTTTGGGGTCATGTGACGATTGATCTCGGCCTTCTCTGTTCTCACGTGAATTGAAGATACGTGCCGTTTCACGTGGTCAAGATCACGTGGTCAGAAGATAATTTGATAGACATGGCTCCAGATAACATTTTATTTTCAATGGCAAAGTATTGATAGTTTTACTTCTCAAAAAAAGCATATATTGTGGGTACTCATTTGAAGCGTCTCAGTGAGACGCTTCTAATGAGTACCCACAACATATGAGTACCCACAACATATGTTTTCGTGAAGAAATAAGAAACATATTTACAACATACCCCGTCTTATCTGGCGCTGTGCGTATCATTTTTATCTCGGCAAATTGTCTCCAAAACTGAACCGTGTCATGAGGAAAAGTGTCTGTTCTGTAAAGATGCTATCGACGCCGCAGTCATTGCAGGGCCAGATACAGAGGGGTTCGGGGGCGGAGCGGTCGACTGAACCCCCCGCCCCCCATCACCACCACCCTTGACTCAAAATTTTACTTTCATGGGAAATTTTGGATAAATTTGAAAAATTTGGGATATCATATTTACCCTAAATATTCACACTCCTCATTCTCTACTTCTCTTCAACATGTCCATTTTATTACGTATGAATGTGTGTAGAAATGCAAAATGAGTGGCAAACAGCGTTCTGCGGCGTCTGATCTGGGTCTACACTGTTTTGCTCAGGCCTCTACCTGAATACGTAAAGTATGATAGTTTGATCAAATCTACAGCCCCAAACCACCCCCACCCCCTCAGAAATCATTGCCATTGTGCCATAATGCATAATGCCACTCTGCAGCACCTAATGGTTCTATAAGCGGACAGTAAAAGCCTTGATCAGACAGTGCAGAATGTACATCTTCACATTGTGCGGCTCTATATTTCTCCCCTGGCAGAAGCTTTGCTTCAAAACAGAAACAACCCAAGTAGACAGGTTTTAAATTAGGTCATGACTTTGTGAGAATTCACCGGTGAAATGGTATCTCGATGAAATTCGTTGTTGACAATTTCATCTCTCATCGAAAATCCCCAACATCTGGCGGACCTGCAATAAAAATTAAACAACTGCATGTACAATTGCTTAACAACAGACAGAGCGGATGGGACTACAATTTCATTTTATGGAATTAAAATAGAGCTAAAGCGTTTTCATTTAGAGACTTGTTTTATTTATTTACATCTTTACCCTTAAAATGCCAAGAAAACCTACATCTGAAAATGTCGTCTGTTTATGTCGTCTGCTGAATATTCTTGCAAACTTTTCAAACCTACTTTTGCATACAGGCAAACCGTGTGGACCCTGATCAGACTGCTCCTAGAGGAGCAGTCTGATCTGGGACCACACTGTTTGCAAAAATGACTTAAAATCACAAGCAGATGACAAAGCGGACGCCAATTGTTGTGATTGGCAGTTTAAAGGCTCCATATCCCTCAAAAATAGACCTTTTTTATCCAAGAAAGATTTCATAAACTGATATATAGTATTAATACGATCATAAAATGTGGCATCTGACAGCCTGTAAAATTTCAGTAAGTCTCTGAATCAAAACTGAAATGATTTTTATCATATCTCTGAATTAATGTTGGCAACATCAATTCAGAGATACGACAAAAAATAATTTTATTACAAGAACGAGAGACTGACTGATTTTTACAGGCTGTCAGGTGCCACATTTTATGATTGTATTAATACAATGTATCAATTTATTAATTTTTTCTTGGACAATAAAATCTCTAGTTCTGAGGGATATGAAGCCTTTAAGGGTTAATGTCAGTTTTTTTAAGTTGTGCAATTCACAAAAAGAGGAATGTAAGCTTTATTTTCTCAAAGGATATTCTATCATATGTGCCGTGTCAAGCGAAAAAGTGCCGCAGACTCAGATCATCCTGCACATGCGCAAGGAATCATCCGGGCCTTTGGTCTCCATTCATACGTTCTGCAGTATCCAATGATTCTTTTAGTGGATGATACTTTGCGCATGCGCAGGATAATGTGAATTCGCATATTTTGTGCATATTCGAAGGCATTTTTTCGCTCGGCGCGAACCAATCAATTATATACTTACATGTCGAATGTGAAATTCACTGACCAGGACGAGAAGACCAACAACTACAAATCCAACATACTGGGTCACTCGCAGGAAGTCCTGAAATGTAAATAATAGTCCGTGTGATTCAAATAATGTACATGGGTACACACGAGTGAGCTCATGTGAGTACCCGTGAGTAAGCATTTACATATATTTACATATTCACACACGTGCATGCGCGTGTGTTTGCGTATGTACGTGGGAATGATCGTGTTTTACCCGGCATTTGTTTCCTCTCAGATATGTTCCTTTAAGTACATAGTGTTGATATTAATGTATTTTCATTTGTTCAAATAACACTTAAGCATTTGCGATAAATCAAATGTGCAATATATGCATATTTTCTTTTCTGGATACGGTCATATATTTACTTATAAGTGCTTATAAGTAAAAGTATTTACTTATAAGTGCTTACAAGTAAAAGTATTTAAAATATATTGTATAAAGATAATACATGCGTGCGCCCAGACGCACGCTTATAAATTGTGCATCTGTACGTATGCATGTACCGAGATTTCAAGAGGTGCGTATTTTATACCTTAATATGTCATTCTCCCACATGATCTGAGTGCATGCTATGTTTCGCTTCAAGCAGTTTCAGGATTTGCTGTATAACAATGTAACACAGTACTACCGCCTTGATTGACTGCCCAAGTATTTAAGACTCTCTTGTTGTTTACATGTTTTTGCAAACCCGAGAACTTGGATAAACTTATTTAATAATCTGCCTTTGAGGCGTATGCGGACAGCGAACCCCCAGACTAGCCTGTGAATCCGTCTAATATGATCAGGGCATCTCAGAGCAGGGCATTCGCTGTCCGCGTGCAGAATACCTGCGTGTTTTGACACGCGCGACTCGTTACAAAAACACGTCTATTCAAATATATAGAAAATTTCACCACCAAAAACTGAAAATTTTCAGATAAAAAACTCTGATATTTTTTCATATTTCTGCTCAAAACAAAGATTGTGGGTACTCGTTAGAACCGCCTCGACGAGGCGGTTCTAACGAGTACCCACAATCTATATTTTCGAGCAAAAATAAGAAAAATAATGTATACCCCTGTAAACCCCAGTTTTACTATATAAAAGTGGGGTTTAAAGGGGTCAAAATTATGTAGGCCTGTTTTCGTGATGGGGGAGGCCCGGTCAAGTCAAACCAATGTCAAGAAATCGCCATTAAGGTTAGGATCGGTAAAACTTTGAGTGCGAAACAAGAATACCTAATCAAAAAATTAGTAAATCGAACACCGCTTACGTCGATGGTAAGGGGGCAGCCTCACAAACTACTCTGTTGCATATGAACTTCGAGACTAAATAAAAACCGAGTCTCCGAATGTCGGTCTGTCGTGCTTTCTTTCTTTCCAAATGCAACCTTCTAGATTTTCATTTCAAAATATAGCCAGATATTCTAAACAGTTTGCTCAGGTTTGTCCAAATATTTAGGGTAAATACGTTATGTCTGAGGAGTTTCTCCGCGTCATTCCATGCTTCTGAATCCGGTTCATCAACTCTTCTTGCGTCTGTGGCATTCTGAGGTTTAAAGCCTTTCAACGTTCGATTATATAGGGTTGGCGATAAATATTTGTGCTTGCATTCGCAAAGCATTCAAAGGTCGTCAACCCACACTGACTGCCACTACCCGTGCACCAAACGCGACGGTGCCCACTTTATATTCAAGTCAGACATCTTCGGAGCCGAGCTTTGACATAGCTCCAGATAAGTTTTTTTTTTTTTTTTTTTTTTTTTTTTTTTCAACCAAAAAGTATTGATATTTTTTTCTATTTCATCTATAAAAAAAACAACATATTTTGTTGATTCTCATTAGAAGCGCCTCATCGAGGCGCTTCTATTGGTACCGACAACATATGTTTTTGACGAGAAACAACAATAGCAGTGTATTCATATTTTTCGCTTTTTACGGAGAAATACGAAAAAAATATTTACCTGACACGGCTATGACCTACATGTTCTAATCTATTAAGTTTTCGCTATCTGCATATGCCCTACAGACACATTTTCGCCTGATACTGTACAAAAAGACACAATTCCGTACATACCCTAAACTTTTGGACACCTTATAACCTTACCATACTTGTCCTAAAATTTGAACAAGTCCGTTTTACTACATATTTTTGCATCTAGAAAAATGCTTGATGGATGGTAAACAGCGTGGACCCAGATCAGACGCCGCATATTGCGGCGTCTGATCTGGGTCTACACTGTTTGCTTAGGCATGTATGTCAGAATATTTATAATGTAAGAGATATTTCAGGTAATCCAACTATTGAAATTACCGATAAACATGACAAGCCCTTAGAAATATCTGAATTTAACTTTTATCAGTCGATAGGATAATCCACTATCGGACCACTGGCCAGGCGAGCAAGAAAAAGGTACTTTGTGACACACTCGACCAGAAACGGCAGGAGGAGCATGCGCGGTCAGGCGCTTTTTCCTTCGTCTATATCATCAAGACGTTTTATTAAAAGCGTTTGTTGGATGGAAAAGATTCTATCAGAACAAGAGAAGCACGATTCACTGCAGCTTCGTTATTCGCCTATCTATTTAGGTACTTTTTCCCCAGAAGAATACAGATCACGCGATTACCGTATTCAGCCTAAATATTAGGACTCCCGTAACTTTTTACCATCTTTATTCTAGAAATTGACCCAGTCTACATTCTTCCCTTGTGAAATGTCAAATGGGATCTGCAGCTTTTGATCTGTGTCTACGCTGTTTTGCTCGGGTATGACTGTGCGAATTATCTAGGGAACCTGGACCCGAGGTTCTAAAACTGTTTTTTCATGCTCAACTCAGCTTCCTGCTAATAAATCTCAAATTACTAACAATTGCCAATTCTTTCTTGCTTTAAGGCTCCAAATTCCTCAAAAAAAGACATTTTTATCCAAGAAATGTTTAATAAATTGATATATAGTAATAATACGATCATAAAATGTGGCATCTGACAGCCTGTAAAATATCAGTTAGTCAGCTGGATCAACAATGAAATGATTTTTATCGTATCCCTGAATTAATGTTGGTAACATTAATTCAGAGACATGATAAATCATTTCATTTTTGATCCAGCTCAAGTACGCAAGAATAACTGAAATTTTACAGACTGTCAGGTGTCACATTTTATGATTGTATTAATACCATATATCAATTTATCATACCTTTCTTGGATAATAAAATCTATTTTTGAGGACTATGGAGCCTTTAACATAGCGGGAAATGGAAATTTTCTCTGCTAATCAATATGAAAACGCCAACTATTGTTGGCATTTTCATATTGATTAGCAGAGAAATTTCCATGCTCAGCTATGTTAAGCAAACAAGAATTTGAAATTGTTAGTAATTTGAGATTTATTCGGCTCCGAGGTTATAACAGATTTTTCATGCTCAATTCAGCTGAGTATGAAATTCGTCCTGCTAATAAATCTCCAATTACAAAAAAATGGCATTTTCATATTTATTAGCAGAGAAAATTTCATGCTCAGCTGAGTTGAACACGAAAAAAGTTTTATAAGCTCAGGGCCTGATACAGCTGGTAGACTTGCCGCGACTGTTTACAAAGGAGATATTAATGTAACTTCCTGTTTGTCTTCTGCTCATCAAGCCCCTTCTGAAATGCCGCAGAACGCTGCGTCTGATCATTGTCAATACCGTTTGCCACTCCTGCAACTGTTTTAGAAACATCAACAGGTTCTTAAACCAGAGTTGTTCAAATTGTAGGACAGGAAAGGTAAATAGTTGCGGTGTCGCAATATAAATTACGGTAAATATTTTAATTGAACTGTGTTATAGAGTAGCAGACCATCAACCAGTTGAGTACTTTTTTTAGGTTTTACTCATCAACATTCATATCCATCTGTTGCCAACTTCATTGTCAATCGATATGCACAGTGAATGAATTGAAACTTTGCATTCCCACAACTTCCACCCCTCCCACAACACCCCACCCCACCCACTCAAAAAAATATCATTTCTACTTTCTCCGCGAAAATATCAGTCGCTTTTCTCTGTAAATAATAATAAGAAGAAGAAAACTTTCATCATTTTGGTATTTGTTGGATCTGACAGAGTGTTGTTAAGATCAAACTTTACTACTCTCTGGGCTAATTCAGACAGATTTGTTATATTTCTTACAAAATAGGCCTTGACATTTCATGCAAATGTCAAACCTGTTTTTCTGGGGAAATAAGAAAGATATTTTAAAATGTCGTCTGCTGAAATTTTAATCCAGCATGCAAAACGTAAAAATACGTAAGGCCTCTGTGTGACGCAAATTGTCGATTTTATATCCTGTTTATCAAACTGGGGACCATTAGTCCGATACATCTTCTAAATATTGAACACAACCCCAGATAAGGTGATATCTGGAGTGACAAGTATCAGCTTTCACAAAAAACTTGGTCTACGTGGAAGCAAAGAACACGTGAATTATTCGAAAACACGTGCAGTAGACTCGATTCTGTTGCGCCTCTGCAACCCATTGTAGTCTGGAAAGCCCTAAAAGGGAAACTGGCAAAAAGTGCAGACCCAGATCAGACGCCGCAGATCGCGGCCTCTGATGAGGGTCTCAACTGTTTGCAAATAGTTCAACCATATTCTCTAGGAATATCTAGATCACATAGCCCGACATACCTAAAATCGAAATTCGAATCTTCCAATTTTTAGTGTGGGAGAACTCATTCAGTCTACAATGGGTAAAACAGTAATGCAAAATGCAACACGCTGCTTTTGCGTCTGGCCGCGTATTGAGCAGAACTATTTTCATAGTTACAAAAAACGGACGCAGTATTTCAAAAGGGCCCTGAAAATATATTCAACGCTGTGATGAATACGGGGAGACATTTTTACCGTTTCCACACAGCATTATAGAGGAATGGACACACTTGAAAAGGCACTGTCGAAATTATTCAAACCAATACAAATTATCAATTATTTTAAACATATAGTGCATGGACAATTTTCACCTTACAGGTAAAATTAATCATTTTTTTTAAACTATAACAAAAGGCCTGTGCAAAAAACAAACGTGAGCGAAATATCACCGCAAAAACTAATCGGATGACAGATGATGTAGCAAGGTTTTTACCCTACAAGTGCTAAGCAAAATTGTAGCAGACGACATTATAATATTTTACTATTATTTTTCAGAGAAAGTAAGACTTAGCATATCATGTGAATCGTCTGCTGGGCTTACGATTCACATGGAAGTTTAAGTCTTATTTTCTCTGAAAAAAAAACGAAAAATAAAATAAAAATGTCGTCTTCTGCAATTGTGGGTTAATAGTTTACTGACTTCAAAGCTATCTTGTCACACATAGGTTATGGTATATTAACCCCTTTCCTTCCTCACGCACTAACTACCTACACTTTATCGATTGGCATTTTACTTAATGAGGACAATTTGAGTGTGATCATAAAAAAGAGGCAATAACGCCTGCGTGATCAGCTAACCTAGTCAGCGCACCGGCAAAGTCCAATCTTATGTCAGTCTATAACCTAACAAGCTTCCGCCAGGGTCAATATTTACAGTGAGGGAAGGGTCTGATCGGGCTGCGCAGACGTGCAGCCTGATCTCCGCCTTCCCTGTAAGCAAAATCATTTAGTCTAACAGTCCAAATTACCAGTTTTAGCACTTAGCACGCAATGGGCTAACTCAACAGACGACAAACTGACGATAGTTTGTTCTCTATTTTTTTTTTTTTTTTTTCAGAAAATAGGATTAGACATTTCATGCAAATTGTCCCATTAAGAGACAATTTGCATGAAATATCAAATCGTATTTCTGGATAAAATAAGATTTTTTTTCAAAACGGGTCCACTGAAATTTATACCCAGCATGCTTAGCGTTTACACGACTTATCAAAGCAATTAGCTAAAGTCGCTTAACAAGGATGGGTAATGTTACTGCTTAGCTTGCTGGGTATTCATTTCAGCAGACAAAACCTTTAGGAGCTTTTTTCTTCTTCTTTTTTTTCCAGAAAACAGGCTTGAAATTTCATGCAAAGACAATGTTCGTGAAAAGTTACATTCAGTTTTCTATAAGAAATCGAAGAAAAAAAATATCAGTTTTGTCGTCTGCTGACTTCACCGCCAGCTTGCAATGATTTATAAAGATATACCTATCTGGTTTACATTTACTAAATGCTAATTAATGAAACAATTACTGATAATTTAGTCCTCAAAGTTTGAAAGGCTTAGTATTTCTAACTCGACTATTTCCTCAGAGGGTTTTACTAGATACTGAAAGAATACAAATGTGTACAAAGTAGGCAAAATCAGTCCTCTCCCGCACACACCCACTCCGACAGTGAAAGCCTCCCTTCCACCTTCCCCCCCCCCCCCCCCCCCCCACACACACACACACACACACACCCACGCCTCCCCCATCCCTCCAAAACAAAAAAAAAGTAAGATTTTAACCCTTAAATTATTAAGCATAATTGTAATAGACGATATTTTAAAACAGATATTATTATTTTTCAGAGATAGTAAGACTTGACAGACGATTCAGATACAATGACAAGACTTATTTGCTCTAAAAAGAGTCAAAGTTCCGTTCTGGTTTTTTATTGTCACTGCTGCTGTTTTTTTTTTTGTTTTTTTTTTTTTATTTATTTGTTTTGGTCCGTCCTCGGGCATGATCCTAAAGCTCCAGTGGTAGCACAACTAGAACCTTTTGGTTTTGGGAGTGGTAACCATGCATGTTTGAAGCCTTTACGTTCAGGGAGAAGTGAGAAACAATGCCCAAAACTTGCTTTAAAAGCATTTCCGATCAAAAGCTTATGGTGCAGTCCCGTCCTGAGACAAGACCCAGGAGTGCATATATGTCAACGGAAAAAGCTTGATTTAGGAAGTTTGCAAAAGGTCAACCTTTAACGGCAACTATGGAACAATACTAAAGAGAACTTAGTTGAATAAGTTATCCTCATGCGGGCATTTTGCATTAAGTAGTAGCATTAACCCTTGTCATGCTGAATAAATTCAGATGCCACGCCCACTTCTAACTGACAGCCAATCAGATTGCTTGATCCAGACTGTTGATACAAATTCACGTACTGAATGACAAACAGTGCAGATCCAGATCAGTTGGCTTCCAAGCTAACTGATCTGGATCTACACTGTTTGCAAAGGCAGCGCATATCCGGGTTCAGCAGGACCAGGGTTCACCCAGTGAAGACTGCAGACCCCTAAACGGGTAACTGGCAAACAGTGCAGATCTAGATCAGACGCGCAGAACGCGGCGTATGATCAGGGTATACACGGTTTACAAATAGTTCAACTATTGTTCTTTCAGAATATCTACATCATATAACCTGACATACCTAAAATCGAACATGGACTCTACCAATATATAATGTGGGAGAGTTTATTCAGTCTTTAATGGGTTAATCAGCAAAATGGGCTGGATAAGTATGGTAAATAAATTAAAACATCCCAATATTTAGTGCAAATACAGTATCCCCTACTTACCCATTCTTTGTCAATGAAGATAGCAACCAGCACCATTTGCAGTATAGCCTGACCAGATAACACCCTCCATAACCACATAATGATCCATGTCGTGGTGGCATGAAGGGTCCTGGACTGTAACTCCTAAAAATGTTAAAGAATAGACCGGTAAAGCAACGTCAAGATAAAACAAGAAATTGCCAGTAAGCAGTGCTTATCAAATTACTCGCATAAGGACCAAAAACGTAACGGACGGACGGACAACTTGCAAACAGTATTCACCCCCGGCAAACTGTTACCATCCCCACAAACACGGATTGCGGGGATGGGGGTTGGGGTATAACAACACCATAACTCCAAATAAGGTGAATTTACAGGCAAACAGTACTGATGTTTTTTTCTTATTTCTCCTCAAAAAACGTACGTTGTGGGTACTCATTAGAAGCGTCTCGCAGAGACGCTTCTAATGAGTACCCACAACACGTTTTCGTTGAGAAATAAGAAAATATGTGGATACCCCTCTTATCTGGAGTTATGCAACAGTTTTCAAACCTACACAGCAGCAAAACCGCATCGTGGCACATTAAACATGGCGTGAGAAACATCGACAAACAGACAATTTTTACTTATTAAGGCTCTTATTTTACTCCTATATCAGTGTTTGTGTTCGTGATTTGTCAATACCTTTAATTGCAGGTACATTCTTCTCCAACTTCAGTTGAGTTTTGATAGTTTTCTCTTTCACTGAAGTGCATTTTGACCTCATGCATGTAATTAAACATAGTTCCATTGCAGTTATAAACATAGTTCCATCGCAGTTATTTCGAATAATAAAAAGGCGATTTTTTTATATTCAACTTAACAAACTATTCCTAACGGTTCAAGAGTTACGGCCACCTTGGACGAATGGACAAACTCACAAGGTGGCTAACACACGTGTTTTTTTTTTGTTTTTTTTTTGTGTGTGTTTTTTTGGAAGTGTGCATACGTTTTTTATCGTTAAAAACGCTCGATTCAAGGTAAGGAAATTGCACTTTTCTCAGCTTATATCCAACCGATTTTCATAAAACAAAGTACATCGCATATTCGAATATGAGCACTGTTCAGAAATATACAACGTATTCATATTCTGCAAGCATTATTTGTAAACATTCGAAGCAAATGAAATCTTCGCGACGGAATGTTGGAAGTGTTCACACTTACAGTAGCATCGAATGTTTGCAAATACTGGACGCAGGATTTTAATACGCTCTATGTTTATGAAATACGCTCATAATCGCATATGCGACGCGCTTTGTTTTATGAAAGTTGGTTGGATATAACCTGAGAAAATTCAATTTCCATACCTTGAATCGAGCATTCAAAAGTGTGCAATCTTCCAAAAACACACGTGACATAGCCACTTTGTATAGGTCACACTCTGAAAGTCAACATTATGGTCGGTCGGCTTTTCTGCGGGTTATGCGATTTTATTGCATAAAAAGCAGTGTCGCACGTTATTAGCAGCCGCGCATTAACCGGCGAAAAGCCACGTATTAACAAGGCAATTCACACGCTGTTAATGTACGGCTACGCAACTTTCAATATGATCGTACCGGGGCCATAGAATTGCTGCCGTTTCGATATGTGTACTGCCTGGCCCTAGAACGTGCATAGTTCGTGGAAATTGCGTTCGCGAGACATCGGTGAAAAGGCGAAACAAAATAGTGCAAAAAATAACGAAAAATGTAGCAAATGTTTTCAGTTTTTATGCAATAAAAGCGATCGAACATGGTTTTTCAATGACTTAACATTCGTCAGGTCCCTTGGGAGGTGTTGACCTGGAGAATGTTAATGCATGAAAAAGCATGTTTGATCCCTATAATGATTAGGCAAGACCATTCCACAAAATGTAACATCTTTTCTTTACACTGTACATACCTGTAATTCAGGAGTTTGTAATTCCTTCAAGAATACTTCATCGAATTTTCCCACAATAGTGTCCCAAAAAGCAGAGGCAAAACCAACGGTTAAACCATAAACTAAACACCTTATGAAAATAAAACGTTTGCTTGGTTTTATGCTAGTTCTCTCTATATGTTTCTCATTGGCAATTTTCTTGGAGTCATTCTCCTGCACCCAAGGCAGGGTTGGGTCCTCTTTCACTGGCTGCCATTTCCACCAAAAATAGAACAAAATGGCAAAACAGAGCATGAAACCGGATGCAGTGTCACAAACCGAATCTATCCAAAATCCCAGATTACTGTGATTGGATGTGTACACTGTCGTTCCTGCGCGTGCGCGGTAGACTGTGCCATCGAAAGAGTCTAGAAAAATCCTAAATTCGAATAAAAGCACGCCGATCCGTCTGTTGTGAAGAGATTCAGAATAAACAAACTTTGCAGAAAGAAATCCCACAAATAAATGTGTAAAAGAAATCATATTAGGTGTAATAAAATAAAATATTTCACTAAATTTGGTAATATAATTGAAGTATTCCGACATAGGTGTCAATATATAATGAGTCACGTGATCTGACATAAGAATCTTAGGAGACAGTGGTTTGAATGGCGACCAGAGGTCGCCATCGATCTTTTTGTCCAGCCACAGTTCCACAGCCTGGAACCTTACATAAAGAATGGTATCCATGGTGAAGAAATAGGTGAAGAAGAAAAGACCCAGAATTCCAAAGACCGTTTTCTGGTTCTGGACTACCGTAGACACTACGGAATGCATTTTCAATGCTGATCTAATCTGTGCTGCCGGGAACATATACCAGTGTTATAGGATCCTGAGTTTTGCTCAAATCTGAAATGAAGTAGAAATTATTAACCCTTTAAGCGCTAATTACAAGTACAGCAGACAACAATTTGAAATACAAGTCGACTCTCGTTATCTCAATAAACATTGATAACTCAAATTACTGCATAATAAAACTAAATACAGTCGAACCTCAATAACTCGACCACTGATGGCTCGTTGACCATGGCAAATTCGAACTCGTTTTTTGAGTCCCTACGGAAGTTTTCCGATAGCTCAAGAAAACAAATATTTAGAGACATTTTCTATCTTATTATGAAATTGTATGTTGTGCTGTACTCATTAGAATCGCTTCATCGAGGCGATTCTAATTAGTACATTCAACATACCATTATTGTGTAGAAGATCGAAACGATTTCCCTAAATTATCGCCATTTTCTTCCTGACCAGGTGCCATGATTAACGCTCAGTGGCTCGAACTTACCATATCTCGAACAAATATTTCCATGGTCCCAAAAATGTTCGAGCCATTCAAGTTCGACCGTAAAGGGCAATTCTGACTTCGTTTGCCATATGTTGCTTCCAATTCAACTCATGTTACCTCAAACTACTGTTACCTCAAACTACTGTTATCGCAAATTACTGTTATCTCAAACCAAAATTCTCTCGTTCCGAGCTAGGAATTCGAGATAATGAGAGTTGACTGTATTTTACTTAAGTTTCCTTTTTCAAAAAAAATAAGGATATCCAATCTTATATTCTCTTTTTTTTATTTTAGCATGTCGTCTTCTACGAATTTGCTTACCGCTCTAAGGATAATCCAGTATGGTCCTTGCCTTCAAAGTCTTAGTATCAAAAGCGATGCTAATTCTGGAGCAACCAGGAAAAATGACTGAACCCATTCTTACGACATAAAAGTCGTAACAAAGGAATAAAGTATTGCTGAAAAAATTTCGCACCTATCGTGGGATTCGAATCCGGTCTGTCCGGATAAAAATCCAATACTCAAATCACTGAGCCAAAGAGTCGACTCCCTGACGCAGCTGTCAGAGACTGAATATATACCTACAAGCTATGCTTCCAATCGAAGATAGGAGTGCTAGGCCGTACCCCCCTCCCCCCAACACACACACACACACACACACACACACACACCCTTTTCAAGAAAGTCATCATTTATGATGACGCGAAGCCATTTTCGGCGAAACAGAGTCCTATCCCGGACGAGCCCCCATCTTACAACATGAAAGAATTAAGCATAGCTGAAAAAAATTCACACCTATCGTGGGATTCGAACTTGATCTGTCCGGATAAAAATCCAATGCTCTAACCACTGAGCCAAAGAGTCCACTTCCAAACGCAACCGTCAGAGATTTAATATATACCTACTAGCTATGCGTAATCAGCCAAGGCAGATAATCGACGGTAGGAGTGCTAGGCCGTAACACCATTTATCGTGGGATTCAAACGCACTGATATGAAATTTAACGTGAGAAAAAGTACCATCTGGCGTGTTCGACCAGGGAAGCCTCATCCGCGCAGTCTGATTACTGTCCACCGGTGAAGCGTTGAATGTCTTGGCTACCATAAGAGCGTCAAGCGAAAACTTATCAAACTGCGCGAATGCGCAAACTGAACTTAGTCTACGCTGTGCGCACGTCATAAAGTACATTTTCCCACATTGTGTACCATATTAAGACGTACATTTTCCTATATTGCGGACCATATCCCTGCACTGGAAACATTTTTTTTAAAATATATATCACATTTGAGTAGTACATGTTTAAAGACGGGGCTTTTTTTAACTCAGAATTCTGACAAATAAATATCATGTTTGGTCTGAATAATTTCTAGTGACCAGCCTTTACAGTCATGATATTCTTTTGTTTTTATTTTAGTGGATTATCAAACAGGATTATAAGAATAAATATTTTGTCACTGGAGACTGGAGCCAGTCTACAAGATTGCATGTGCGTCGACCAAAGACACAGGTCTGCCTGTGCAGGCAGACCAGAGTCTTCGCTGTCTTCCTGAAGACGTATTGGATCATTGACTACACACAGAGTGCTCTCCGAAGACTCTGATCAGACTGCGCTGAAGCGCAGTCTGATCTGAGTTTTCGCTGAATTCAAATGCAGTCTTGTAGGAAATGCTGTGTCCCGGCACTTAATAGTATTTGATTTTCCAATGCCTTTTCCATGGGCGCTTGCAAAGTGAAATGGTCACACTGAACCAGGAAACCTTTTCAAGTGTTGTGTAAATAAAAACTGTTCGTTTCATGAAATTTTATTGCACTGATATCATAGTGCGAAATATTTTCTTGAATTTCAGTTCAGACTTGAATTTCAGATCATTGACTACACACAGAGTGCTCTCCGAAGACTCTGATCAGACTGCGCTGAAGCGCAGTCTGATCTGAGTCTTCGCTGAATTCAAATGCAGTCTTGTAGGAAATGCTGTGTCCCGGCACTTAATAGTATTTGATTTTCCAATGCCTTTTCCATGGGCGCTTGCAAAGTGAAATGGTCACACTGAACCAGGAAACCTTTTCAAGTGTTGTGTAAATAAAAACTGTTCGTTTCATGAAATTTTATTGCACTGATATCATAGTGCGAAATATTTTCTTGAATTTCAGTACCGGATTTTATAATATATATGGCGTCTGGAATAAACTTTTTGTTAGTTTTATACCATAAACTGTCTGGACTGTCTTGTTTCTTGTTTGTGAGATATCAAATAGCAGATCAGATTTTCTTGCAAGCTGAGAAAGTAAAAAAAAACTTCACTGTCGTATGTTGGAGTTTGTCACCAGAATTACACCTCCATGTTAAATATTACCTTACCTACCTTCCCACCCAGAATGGGAACCAACCCAATTTTTTTGTTTTTCTTAAACAATCAAAAGACTCAATACCTGACAAAAACTTAAACAAACTATAATACTTTACTTATTTTCAAATTGTCTCCGTTTGATATTTTCTGAAATTGTCCCCAATCTGCATGAAATGTCAAACCCAATTTCCTGAAAAAAAAATATGTTAACAAATCTATGTAATGTACCTGTATATCCCCTCATAATATATAGGGAAAATGAGGGTATACTGGGGTTTACATTATTATGCGTATATTCAGCCTTTTTTAAATCAGCTTTTTAATTCGTTTATTACTTCTAGCACGCGTTTTACCGCATAATTCTGTCTTAATATGCTTAACAGCCAGAATATTCCTCACTTCTCATATTATATGGTGAAAATGTCATTGCTTACACAGCTCTAGACTATAGTGATATCAAAATAAACTGTTTTCCTATTTCTCAACAAAAACATCAAATACATATGCTGTGGGTACTCATTAGAAGCGCCTTTGCAAGGCGCTTCTAATGAGTATCCCCAGCAAACGTTTTTCTGAAGAAATGATAAAATGTCAATATTTTGGTTAAAATGACTTATCTGGAGATTTCTCAAGAAGTATACATGTTACATTCGTGTGCTAACGTAATGCATGTTACAGTATCTCTACTGCGTTTCACTGTATGTTAGAATTTGTCTACGGGTTTGATTTCTCTGGTCTATAAAATCTCACTACCACATGTCACAATTTGACTACAGAACTGCGTTACCACGTGCTTCAATTCACTAACATAGGTTGCAGTCTGTCCACTGTATTTCATTGTACAGTATGTCTACAGATTTTCATTATCAAAATTCAATGTCATCATTAGGATTGTTAAAGAGTTGTTAAAGAGGAGTGTTCGGTGATAATTCTGGGATAATCTCCTCCAGTTCTAATAAGTACCCATGACATGCTTTTGTGGAGAACGTTAGACAGTACTTAATTAAGGTGGTGTACGATGTACGATCAAGAAGTTCTCGGCCCAATATAGTTAGAATGCATAAATGGTAATGAAACACCAATCAGTTGATGATTTTGTCTTATTCAACATATTTGGTAAAAAAATTAAATTTCAAAGCTATTGATTTCAGTAGGAATTCGCTGCAACCATGGGAAGGGTGTGTTAAACTGAGAAAATTGACAAAACTGAAGTTTGAACAGTCATAAAGTACTTCTGTAAAAAGGGCATGTCCCCGAAAGAAATTCATGACATCATTAAAACCCTTGGGGATGAGTCTCCTTCTTCATAGCACGGTGAAGAAATGGGCTGCTGAATGTAGGAGAGTGGGGCGGGTGGGGGTGGGGTTGGAGAGCGTGGAGGATTGTGAATGGTATGGGCGCCCAAAAGAGGCTACTACAGACGAAAACGTTGAGCTTGAGCACAGTCTGATCATGTGTGACAGGAGAAGACGCTTGTATGATATACAGTCAAACCTGTCTTAAGCAGCCACCCATGGGAAGCTTAAAATGTGGCTGCTGAAAGCAGGTGGCTGCTTAATACAGTTCAAATATATATATAAGTCTATGAATTTCCGGGCAACTTTCCTCTGGCTGCTTAATACAGGTTGGCTGCTTAATAGAGGTGACCACTAACACAGATTTGACTGTAGCTGGACATGTAGCATAACTGGACCGATATCTTAGGGATGTCCAATGTCTCAGCTACATGGAGTAGAATGTTGACAAGAGTACGCTTGATATTTCTCTCCATGAAGAGGACACAATAATTTATGCGTCGAGTTGTGACCCAAGGTGAATACTTGGGTCCATCACTTCGATCCTGAGGTAAAAAAGCAGAGTATGCAATGGAAGCACCCTAGCTCACCCCCTCCTAAGAAATGCAAGAGAATTTCTCCAGCAGTCCCGGTGATGACATCTATCTTTTGGGATAGTCAAGGCGTTATCATGGTGGAATATCTTGAGGAAGATCGCATGACAAATTGTGCATATTATGCAGAAGAACTAAGGCGGCTGCGTCAGGAGATTGTGAAAAAAAAAAAAAAAAAAAAAAAAAGAGGAAAGTTGACTTGAGGTGTTCTGCTCTTGCAAGATAATGAATGCACCAGCCCACACCTCTCAAGTTGCTATGGCTGCTGCGACTAAAAGCAGCTTCGAGGACCTTCCTCATCCCTATGATTCTCCAAACTTAGCCCCTTCGAACCTATCTGTTTCCATATCTGAAAACTATCCTTCGTGGTAGGAATTTTGGAAGCGACGAAGGCGTCATAGGTGCTGTTGATGAGTATTTGTGAGGACTAGGAAGAAGGCTTCTATTTTGAAGAGATAAGCAAACTGGAACAGCGTTGGAGAAAGTGCATCGAGGCAAAGAGAGATTATATTGAGAAATAATGTCACAATTTCTGCTCTAGGTCATTCCCAAAATACAGGGGCCGAAAACGTTTTGATCCTTCCTCGTATTTTCTGATAATACTACGATGCAGAGAAATTAAGGAAATTTGGTGATGATTGATGAATTTTCTCAAATCCTCCTTAAAAATATTTAAACCCAATTAAGCCTAGCACATTGACAAACATTGTAGACCAAGATCAGACGCCACAAAACGAGGCGTCTGATTGGTCTACACTGTTTGCATTAAGTTCAGAAGCTTCTATAAAACGTGGTAATAATAAAAACCAGACAGCCCTTATATAGGAAATGGATTTGTCCCAAGATTTAAGGTAGAAGAGACCACTAGGCTTAAAATGGTTAAGAATACTCATTATAAACGCCTCACCGAGGCGCTTTTAATGAGTACTGACAACATGAATAGATGGAGAGATGTAAAATATCCAGAATCATCACCAAATCTCCTTAACAGTTCGTCTGCATCATGTGCACAGAATTATCCCATTTATAATGTTGTGTGCTTCTTTGTCAACAAATAATCTGAAAAAAATTATCATAAGCTGCAAATTCGAAATAAGATCTTGAAAGCCTCTACTTTACCTTTTAACCCTTAAAGCGCCTAGAAAAACTGCGTCTGAAAATGTCGTCTGTTTATGTCGTCTGCTGACTATTCTTGCAAACTTTTCAAACCTACTTTTACATACCGGTAAACAGTGTGGACCTAGATCAGACTGCTCCTAGAGCAGCAGTCTGATCTGGGTCCACACTGTTTGCAAAAATGACTTTTAAAATCACAAGCAGATGACAAAGCAGACGATGATTGTTGTGATTGGCGCTTTAAGGGTTAATATTTGAGCCCCAACGTCAGAAAACGTCCCAGCATCCGCGCGGACTAACAGAATCTTCACGTGTGTGTTTTCGATAGCCAAGTAAGCAAAGTTTCTTTATGCGGACAATGATGACTCTGATCAGACTGCGCGGGCTGATTTGAGTCTTCTTTTGACGCACATTTCTCACAAACCGGTTCATTTCTTCTTTCATAGCTTGCCACAAAACAACAGGAAAATAATAAAAAAAAAAAATGCTGCCTTATCCAACAACCCTATTTATAACTGTCAAATCCATTAGAAATAATAATATGAATTTATACTAACGTCAAAATGGCAAATATGAGATCAATTATGTTCTTTTCCAGATTATTTATTTACTTCATTTTAAATTTTACAAAAAAAAAAACTTGTATATATGTACTTACGTTTAGAAGGATTTGTATGACGAAATACGCTTCCTTTGAATATTTTGTGACCATGCCAGCTAAGTTACCAATTCTCCTTTCTTTATCTATTACATGTAAGTTTCTCAATTTTATCTTAAGTTATAACCCTTCAAGCGCTAAGCAAAATTGTTGCAGACGACATTCTATTTTTTATAATTATTATTATTATCAGAGGAAAACAAGACCTGGCATTTCATGTGAATCGTCTGCTGGGCAGACGATTCACATGAAATGCCGTGTCTTGTTTTCTCTATAAAATACATAAATCTTAATGTTGTCAGCTACATCTGTGAATAGGCCATAAAGGGTAAAACCAAGATCAATATTCAACACTTACCAAGAAAAAAGCCAGTGCAACATAGGCAGTCAGTGTTGAGCCAGATCAACGTGTGCACTCGTGCAGTCTGATAAAAAAACCACGGTGTTTACTCTAAATATTTGGACAGACAAGTCAAACCTTAAGGAGCAGTTCGAGCAGGGTCTACAATGTTTGCTATTCCGTCATAACATCTTAGACATATTATCAGGAGGTAGTTAAATGGGCTTGATCAAATTTTATGAGAAGTTTGGTAAGTAGCAATGGTTAGGTGTCCTAATATTTAGGGTAAATGCGGCGCGTATTCCATCCACAGAACCGTCATGTTCATAGATTATACCAGCGACTGCCTAGACCATTGTCAGACTGCACAAATGCACAAGCTAATCTTCACTGATCTGAGTCGCGCCATGACAGAATTTGTTTTTAGATCTTTAGATATATCTAAGATCATCGACAATTCAGTTACTGAACAGAATATTTTCAAAGTTTTTTAGCATATATGGGCACGGCGGCCATCTTGGTCATGTGATCCAGACATTATGAACAAACTTTTGTTCCCCCCTCCCATGGAGGCTCCACATGTAATTTGGTTTCAATTTGGCGAGCGCGTTTTAGAGATGTCGTTTGAAAATGCAGACGACGTAGACAGACCACTGCCTATCCTTTAACCCCTCTGGAGTCTTCGGCTCGGGTGAGCTAAAAAGGCTATTTTGTGCCTACAACCAGCTGAAAATAACGCAACAAATTTATATCTATAATATAAAAGGGTTATTACTGATATCGGTGAATATTACCTCGCAAGCTCGCGTCCTTTGATATCACAACTACCCAGCGGGCACATGACGTTTATACAACGTCGGCTCAACGTCGATGCAACGTCATGACGTTGCATCGACGTTCAGGCGACGTTGTATTAACGTCATGCTGCCTGCCGTGCCGGGTGAGGACAACATTCATCAATATCAGTGCAATACCCCTATAATATCGAACAGAAAAGACCCTGGCGAAAATGTTTATATGTTGTTCACATATGACAGTAAATGAGCAAGCGCATGAAAAAAACCTACAAAATGGCATGTGCGCCCAGCAAAGACTCAGATCAGCCTGGGCATCCGCTCAGTCTGATCAGAGTCTTCGCTGTGTGCTCAATGGGTAGCTAAGGACCGAAGCTTTCTTCATGCGGACGGCGGACTGATTAGACCGGGCGGATGCCCAGGCTGATCTGAGTCTTTGCTGGGCGCACATGCCATTTTGTAGGTTTTTTCATGCGCTTGCTCATATGGTATGTTTTCTCCATGCATGCCCAGAATGTTTACTTGCAATCGATGGGTCCTTAAAATTTTCAATTACTTTTGTAGGTTATCTATCAAACGACACTGCTATAAATTGTACTTACCGGCATGATCTGAGCTGTTTTTAGACTTCCCTTTATACCTGAAAGTGAAAGATGAGAAATTTATTATCTTCAAATGACACGTTTGCGCTTATTTATTATTAGTTAGAAAAGTGAATCGCGCCGGCGATACTAACAAAAAAGTTCGCTGTTGTTGTTGTTGTTGTTGTTGTTGTTTTATAAGGCTCAAAGAAATACCATTGCAGCGATAGTTTAGGTGTATAATCGCTTTTGTTGTTGTTGTTTGCTTGTTTGAACCTCCTGTGGAACCTACTGAGATGGGGGTGGGGGAAGGGGGGTGTGTGGAAGCTGGGGTATCTGAATTCTGAATAAATGAAGACTGTTTCTTATGGGCCTATTTAAAACTTCTGAGATAGATAAGGAACTTTTTAAACTTATTAGGCGCCAATTGTATACAGGCGAAGCCTCACTTTGTGCAAACATATAAGAGAGGTTCCAAAGTTGAAAACTTAAATTTTTAAAATTTTAGCCCGCTTAATATAAACAAAAGCAGACATTTTAAATGAAAAAGTCACATTTTTCACAGAAAGTAATACGTCACATTTCATTCAAACTGTCTCTTTCAACAGCCACTCAAAGAGACAATTTAATGAAATGTCAATCCTTATGTTCTGTGAACATTCTTTTCAGTGAAAATAAGAAAAATAACTTAACTTTCTATCGGTTACGAAAACAAGCCTATTCAAATATATAGAAAGTTTCACCTCAAAAAACTGAAAATTTTCAGATAAAAAAATTTGATATTTTGTCATATTTCTGCTCAAAACATAGATTGTGGGTATTCGTTAGAACCGCCTCAGCGAGGCGGTTCTAAGAGTACCTACAATCTATGTTTTTGAGCAGAAATAAGATAAATAATGTATACCCCTGTAAACCCCAGTTTTACTATATAAAAGTGGGGTTTAAGGGGGTCAAAATTATATAGGCGTGTTTTCGTGATGGGTAATTTAGCCTACAAAGTGCTGAAGCTTTAAATATACAATCAACCCTCAATGGCTCGAACATCTTTGGGACCATGGAAATGTGTTCCAGATATGGGTAGTTCGAACCATTGAGGGTTTATCATAGAACCAGGTTCGGAGACAAATTGGAATATTTTCGAGCAATATAATGGTATGTTGTGTTTACTCATCAGAATCGTCTCGATGAGGCGATTTTAATAAATACACACAACATACATTTTCGTGATAAGATAGCAAAAATTCCTAAATTATCCCTAAATATTTGCTTTCTTGAGCCGTCGGAAGAATTTCCCCAGGACTCAAAAACGAGTTCGAATTAGCCAGGGTAAACGAGTCATTGGTGTTCGAGTCATTGAGGTTTTACTGTACACATGAACATGTAAACGAGGCGAAATACCTCAGAATGTTTTATAAGATAAAGATCAAGATAATTAAATACAGATTTTGTCGCCGCTTGCAAAGAATGATAACTTTTTCAGACAGGACTTACCCGCACCCCACCCCCAGTCTCCTTCAGAAGAGGGATACCCTTAAAGAAAAGAACTTTCTCCCACTGAGGATAATTCTTCCTTCCTAAAAAAGCCGCTCCAGTCCCCGAATGAGACGGGAGGAAAATTTGTCTGTTATTTCCCTTGGAGCTACAGTAAAACATCGATGGCTCGAACACCTTTGGGACCATGGAAATTTATTCGAGACATGGGTACTTCGAGCCACTAAGGGTAAATCAAGATGCCAGGTCAGGAAGCAAATAGCGAAAAATTAGTGATTTTTTTTTTCGATTTTCTACACAATAATTGTATATTGAGTGTACTCATTAGAATCGCCTCTATGACGCGATTCCAATGAGTACACACAACATACAATTTCATGATAAAATAAGAAAATTCACTAAATATTAGTTTTATTGAGCAATCGGAAGAATTTGGTAGGGACTCAAAAACGAGTTCGAATTAGCCATGGTAAACGAGCCATCAGTGTTCTAGTCATTGAAGTTTTACTGTATGACGTTGTTGCCACGTTTTACGTTTATTTGACTCAGATATGCTGTAAAAATGTGTTAGAATGAACAAATAAAATGATCATATTATATGACAAACAAAGCCGATAGTAACAGCTTACAGATGTGAAATGCTTGAGTCATGAAAGAGAGAACTGGCCTGTCATTCAACGCTTAGCAGACTGGATAAAAATTTCGGCAAATGATTCGTAACGTAATCTTATTATTAAGAAAATAAGGCTAAGGAGACATTTATGTTGAACCGTCTCCTTCATGAAATGTCAAGTTTTATTTTCTCTGAAAACTCTTAGACTTGCAAGTCCGTACATTTATATTTGCACTTCTTGTTATTAGGAATGTCTCTTTAAGAGCAAAATGTTGTAACAACCCCTTTATTTTTTATCTCTGAATGTATGTTCATTTCAGTAACATCACATTAGAGACATAGAACATGTTTTTTTAGTATCATTTTTTAATCATTATACAAAAAGGAAATCAATGAACAGACACTTGGGCCATTGTCAATCATTGGTTTGTAAAATCGACTGATCATCGACTAACAGTCGATTAGTACGTCTTCTAGATATTTATTCAAAGCTCAAGGTGAGAGGATATCCATTTTTGTCTTATTTCGGCATGAAAACACATGTTGTGGGCACTCATAAGAAGCCCTCGGCAAGGCGCTCCTAATGACCCAGCTAGCATTCTACGTAAATCTACATCGGGCCGTCATCGGCCCGTCAGCTACCCTGACGGGCCGATGACGGCCCGATATAGATTTACGTAGAATGCTGACTGGGGAGTACCCACGTTTTCGCGGATAAATAAGAAAAACAACTACTATTCGGTTGAAAAGGTGCCTTATCTGGCGCTATGCTTATTTCATGCTATTTTTATCATGTTCCATCACCTTTATTCATCACAAATCTAAAATGACACAAACAGATAGACTAGCTAATTTCATTTTCACCACTTGTCTATTAAAATAAAAAGTGAGAAAATGCGTTCCCAAAAATAGAACCGATTAGTCGATTAAAATTCCTTCCGCTCATCAGTTACGAGAGGCAAACGTGACTGATGATCGATCATCGATCATCGAGACAACACTAAAAAATAATTCTCAAAAAGAAAGAGCGTTTGGGGAGGGTTGGACATACATTCGGGACAGATAGAGTGGTCTACATTGTAGGAGTGTCCATTCACCTCGAGGGGACTAGATAGACTTGGTAGATTTTCTGTCATTTGTAATAAGAAATAACTTTTGTGACTTGTTTCTCTTCCGGAACAAAAAGCCACTTCTAAAACGGTGCCTGCGCAGAAAGAAAGGACTTAGCAAATTCTCTCCTTTGAGAGAATACCCTTTTCAGAAAACATTCCTAAAAGAGTTTCCTACCCCTGGAAAGTGTTCATTCTCCTAAATATAATTCCATGTTTAACCTTTACTACTCTATGGGCAAGTTAAGCAGATGTCAAATTGACAATAGTTGTTTTTTTTCTTGTTTTCCAGGAAAAAGGCTTTGACCTTTTGGAGACAATTTGCATGAAAGATCAAAACCTGTTTTCTAGGAAAATTAAGAAACATATTTCAAAATGCCGTCGGCTGATTTTTTCCCAGCATGCTTAGCGTTAACAAAATGGTCAGATAATGTAAGCAACACAGAGTCAATGTTGTTTCAGGGCTTAACGGGTTATGGGGTATTAGCTTTCAATTTAAGGATACTAGGATATTTTGAATTTTAATTTAGGTACATGAAGTACTGCTTTAGGTACAGGAAATATTTGGAACTTTGAAGATATGAGATATCACAATTTACTTTTTAAGATATTCCACTGTTGGGATGGACATGAGATATTTAAAGGAGGAGTTTATTCAGGGATATGGGCATAACACACACACACACACACACACACACACACACACACACACACACACACACACACACACACACACACACACACACACACACACACCTCTCTAAGATATTCCACTGTTGGGATGGACATGAGATATTTAAAGGAGGAGTTTATTCAGGGATATGGGCATAACACAAACACACACACACACACATACACACACACACACACACACACACACACACACACACACACACACACCTCTCTACCCCCACACACACACGTTTTAGCGTCAACTACCTAATCCTAACCACTACCGACCAAAATAATGTCGGAAAATGTACCTTCGGATATAAGACTTGGAGAGAAGACTCCAATGCATGCGCAGGCTGATCAGTCTTCGGCGGGTGCGCATGCTCGAAGTTTTGAATCCCAGAAAACAGGAACTGGCGTTTTAGGAGGGCAATGTCATGTTCTGTGCGTTTTCTGGGAATAACATGAAAAACTATATATCACTCATTTTTTATTCTGTGTACTAATACTGGGGAAAAATCAGCAGACGGCATTTTGAAATAGTTTTTCTCATTTGTTTTCCAGGAAATAGGCTTTGACAGTTCATGCAAATTGTCAGGGGTCAATTTGCATGAAACGTCTGCGACTAGCTTTTGGGAAAATAAGAAAAATATCCACAACCGGTCGTCTGCTGAATTAGCCCAGAGGCGGTAATAGTAAAATCACAGATAAACTTTATGTAAAAATCGATCCCAGAGATAACGGCAAAGATCGATTTTTGAAATGTGCACGAGAAAATGAATTTTGCGATACATGCATCGAGCGAAGACTCTGATCAGAATGCGCATGCGCAGTCGGATCGGAGTCTTTGCTGTTTCCATGCAGGAGCAATGTATGCTTGGCTATCCACAGAGCCCCACGCGAAGTTCTGATCAGACTATGCGAATGTGCAAGTTGGTGAAAGGTTCGTCAAAAGGTACATATTCTCACGTCACAGCCCACACAGCAGTCTCTTTACCACTCTGGGCTAATTCAGCAGACGACAAACTGATGATATTTTTTTTTTTTTTTTTTTGTATTTTTCAAACAGGGTTTGACAGTCCATGCAAATGTCTCCATTGGAGATAATTTACTTGAAATGTCAAAATCTGTTTGAAAGGCAAAAAATAAATAAATAAATAAAATTATTTCAACATGTCGTCCGCTGAAAATTTTACCCTGGGCCCAGTTGTTCAAAGCGTCGTTAGCTTAACGAGCTCGTTAAGGGTCATTTCGTTAATTGTTTTAGCAGATTCAATATACAATTTTCTTATATTTTTTGCTGAAAAAATGTGAGTAGCTTTTGCACTGCAGAAGGTACTCTCATTTTTTCAGCAAAAACTTTCAGCATATTTGCGTATCGCTCGATGTAAATTTTAACGAATCGTTAACTAACGACATCGTTAGTTTCGAACAACTGGGCCCAGAATGATAAGTGTTAACAGCTATTGCGGTGACTTCAGACTGCAATAACCTGGGCCAATAACGAAGTTCTTAGCTAACGTGAGGTTAAAATTTCGTTCTTGAAATACGATAAATACATTGATATTGTGTGCTGAAAAAAAATGTGAATAGCTTTTGCAAAAGCTACTCACAGTTTTGCAGCAAAAATATCAATGTATTAGAAAATCCTTAGCTACAACAGTTAATGAGTTTGTCATTAACGAGCTCATTGCGCTAACGGTGCTTTGAACAACTGGGCCCTTATTTCTTAACTGAGAACATCACAAATCAGGGATTTGATCTATTTTATGTTTTAACTATTCCTCCATGCATTTTAGGAGGAGGGTTTCAATGTCGTCTGCTGAAAATTTAATCCCTGGGCAGAGTGCTAGGTATAAAGTCTGTAAACTTTGTTCATAAATCCTAATTAAATAGATAAAACAAAAATCCTAATTAAATAGATAAACAAATAAATAAAAATGAAATCATGCTACCGTTATGGCAAACTTGGTGCTATGTAGATCAATGAGCACTGATAAGCAGACATTGCTGACCGCCCCCCAACCCCCAACCCCCGCCCCCCCCCTCCCCCCCCCCCCCACACACACACGGTCAACTACCAAATCGTAACCACTACCGACCAAAATAATGTGTTTTGTTTCTGTTAGTTTTCCAAAAGACAAGAGTTACTTAAGGGAATTGATATACTTAAGCAATTACTTCCCTTTCTTCTACCCTAAAAGGAAAGAATTGTTCCGCTTGCCTTTTATAGTAGACCACTTTTCAGAAGGAGCTCGGTGTGCAGGAAGGCAAACAGGTAGTCATAAAATTGTCTCCTTTGGGTATCTAGTCCCTTAAAGTCGACAAACAGAGTACAGATAACCCTCGTTACAAAGAGAGCATTTTTTCCCAAAAGCGTTGCCATTAAAATGAATTTGCTGTTGTAGAGAATACTTAATGAGCAGATTGATATGCAATAAACATCTTGTTTTGTTTTTATTTCCTCACAGAACATATATTTTGGATATTTGTAAGAATCGCCTCACTGAGGCGATTCTAACAAATATCCAAAACATATGTTTCTTTAAAGTATTAAATACAATATTCTTGCATAATTTGTGACTAAATGTTACCTATAAACGAACGTTTCGTGACAGTTAAATTATCATTATAACGAATTTTGCCGTTGTATCGAGTGTCTGTATAAAGAGGGTTGACTGTAGCAAACTATCAAAAGTTCTAATTAAAATTTTGAACTGACTTCTTTTGTTTTGTTGATAATGCAGATCATCGTTGCAACAAAGGCTTTTATTGTTTGAAACCACAGTAAAGTACAAGAGCTGTCACAAGAAGTTTGCTGTTTCATGCCAATGACCTTTGTTGTGGTGTACGTTTCACTGAAATTATTCCGAAATCCCTTTGGGCACCACATAGTTATAAACCAGACATTATTTATACCGCTACAGAGCTATATAGACAATTTATACATAGTTCATGTTTGACCATGACCTCCATGTCGGGGGTCAGGTGTTGTAAAACCATAGCTATAGATAAGAGGGGGTATCCACATAATATTTTTCTTATTTCTCCATGAAAACATATGTTGTGCGTACTCATTAGAAGCGCCTCGCCGGGGCGCTTCTAATGAGTACCCACAACATATGTTTTCGTGGGGAAATAAGAAAGATATCAGCATTTTTTGGATGAAAAAAGCGCCTTATCTGTTGCTATGTAAAACGACATATGATATGATCTTGCAGTGGTCTACGTTTTGTAAACTTATTTCGAAATCCGTTTATATTGTTTAAAACATATTTATGAGTCGGTAACGAGTGAAACAAACTTTGACGTTGACCTTCAAGGCAGTGCGCCGGGTGCTGCACTCGCCATATGGGCTTGCTGTGTGAACTTACTGTTATGTCGTTTCCTAATAGCTTCATGCATCACAAAATTCTATGCAAGACATGAACTACTATATACGTGTACTGTCAGTTACAGAAGCAATTCGTACAAAGTTCATTTGTGACTTTGATCTTTAACCCTTGACATGCTGAATAAATTAAGATGCCTCAGTTGCAGAAACAATTCGTACAAAGTTCATTTGTGACCTTGATCTTGAAACCTTGTCATGCTGAATTAATTCAGATGCGCCCAACTTCTAATTTTCCGCCGATCAGATTGCTTGATTCGGATTGTTGCTATAAATTCACAACTGGCCTTGAGCTACACTTTTCAAAGGCAGGGTATATCCGAGTTCAGCATGACAAGGGTTAATACGGATTGCAGAACTGGTTATTGCATGTGACACATAATCTTATTTTGCAACAAATTATAAAAACTTCACGTATTACACAGTTATGGGCCACAACGTCAGGAACGTACTTTCGGACATGCGCCTCCAGCGAAGATTCAGATCAGCCTGCGTATTAGGCATTGGCTGATCGGACTGAGAAGCTGTACTGTGCGCTTTTTGGATATCCATGGATGTTTTGTTTTTCACGTGGACAATGAAGACTCTGATCAGTCTAACAAATATCCAAAACATATGTTCTACGAGAAAATAAGAATAAAACAACGCCTTTCTTACAAATCGTTCTGCGGGATTCTGCAAGAACAGCAAGTTCATTTTATTCTTTGGGAACAAATGCTGTCATTGTAATCATTACGAAAACATGCCTATTCAAATATACTGAAAATTTTACCTCCAAAAAATGAAAATTTTCAGATAAAAAGTTCGGATATTTTTCATATTTCTGCTCAAAACATAGATCGTGGGTACTCGTTAGAACCGCCTCGACTCGACGAGGCGGTTCTAACGAATACGCACAATCTATGTTTTTGAGCAGAAATAAGAAAATAATATATACCCCTGTTAAACCCCAGTTTTACTCTATAAAAGTGGGGTTTAAGGGGGGTCAAAATTATATAGGCATGTTTTCGTGATGTGAGGCGTCACTGTATAAAGGTACTGTACACAAGTGTCATATGACAACCTATCACGTGACAAGAATCATATCGTATTTCCCTTAAATATTCAACAATTTTCGAACTCTACTTTCTCTGCTTTCGAAATCTTTCATAAAGTTGGTTTTCGCTTTGCGCTTCACTCAGAAGAAGTACGTTTGCAGTAAGTGCAAAATCTTCTATCGTACTATTAAAGTACATATGCATCGAAAGTTTTATTCGATTCATTGGCTTTAAAAGCAAATCGAATATTTGCATATTTTCCTATAGTGTAAAAATGGATGTACATTATGCAAAAATCGATAGGGTAGGTAGACTGCTGGCAGGTTTTCAACAAGTTCCACTTGTTCAAAATTTCTGAAATTATTGCGGAACTGCCATTAAAATTCAGTGGAGAAAAAAGAAAAAAAATATTTTCTATCATGAAATTTCTAAAGAAAAAAAAATCACTTTACTATTCTAGACATTGCACAGGTCACACCAAAATAGGCTTTGGCATTTCATGCAAATCTGCATAAAAGTAAAAGCCTATATTCTGGTGAAAATAGAAAACTATTTTACAAAATGTTTAGGGGATAATTTGCATGCAATGTCAAAGTCTATTTTCTTGGTGAAAATAAGAAAAATAGCATCAATTTGTCGTCTGCTTGATTTGCCCATAGAGATGTAAAGGTTAAACCACCAAATCAAGACGGAACACAAGTACTATCAAAGCCCAAGATAAGTTGAAAGTTTAACGTTTACCATCCTCTGGCCTAATTAGGCAGACAACAAAATGGTAATAGTTTTCTTATTTTTCCACGAAAACAGGATTTGACATTTCATGCAAATTGGAGACAATTTGCATAAAATGTTAAATCTTGTTTTCTGGGAAAATAAGAAAAATGTTTCAATATGTCGTCTGCTGAAAATTTTACCCAGAGCGCTGAGCGTTAAGTGATATCAACCTAGGGTAAGTTTTTTTTTTTTTAATTTTGCACCAAATAGTAATTGGATTCGCCATGTCAAGGCATCCAAACTATGGGATCAGCAGACCTTATAAACGTATAATTAATACATAATCGCTTATGGATCAAATCTGCGCTATTCCTCGAGAGGTTTCAGCGGGAATGTCATTATGCATTTCCATTTTATATGTAACGGTTGTCATGGAAACTAATCAGACAGAAACAGGGAATATAAACTAATTTTTGACAGTGTCCAATCCAACCCATTATTGCTCCTAGGTCTGATTTGGATCACTGCAGTGATTGTAGTTAACCCTTAAAGCGCCAATCACAACAATTGTCGTCTGCTTTGTCTCCTGCCGGACACTTTAGAAGTCATTGTTGCAAACAGTGTGGACCCAGATCAGACTGATCTGGGTCCACGCTGTTTGCCTATATGCAAAATGTAAGTTTGAAAAGTTTGCAAGAAGATGCAGCAGACGACATGAGCAGACGACATTTTCAGATGCAGATTTTCTTGGCGCTTTAAGGGTTAAATTATTGAAACCACAAATTCGTCTTCTTAAACGCACTCTAGGTAAATTCAGCACGCGACAAATTGATATCTTCTTCATTTTCCCAGAAGATAAACTCTGAGATTTTATGCAAATTGTCAAATTGACAATTTACACGAACTGTCAAAGCCTATTTTCTGGCAAAAGATCAAACTGTAACCTTGTCCGGTGATCTAAGACTTCTGGTTCCCAGCTACATGTCAAATAAAAAATTGTAACCAAAGACTCGGGTCATCGGACATTGTTATATTTTTACCTATAGGTCAAATTATATAGTGCAAATGACTAATGACACGCTTTGGTACCTATATAGTTAAATATCAGAATATATGTATTTGTATACACCTTCAATAGAAACCTAACTGTTTGGTAGACAGACCTGAGTAAATAGTGTAGACCCAGATCAGACAACGCGAAACGCGGCGTCTGATCAGGATCTACACTGTTCGTCACTCATCCAGTAGTCTTTAGACACATTAATAGGTAGTAATTTAGGACAAAGTATGGTATGGATTAAAAGTGTCCAAATATTTAGAGCAAATACGGTTGTTGACAAAACAAAACCATGGCTTGAATTCAAGAGATCAAAGCATATAGGTAAAGACCAACCATTGTTATTTTTAACCCATTGAAGACCGGAGACCCTTAAACGGGTAACTGGCAGAACGCGGCGTCTGATCGAGGTCTCCAATGATTGCAAATAGTTCAACCATTTTTCTTTAGGAATAACTACATCTTATAGCCTGACATACCTAAAATCGAAAATGAACTCTTCCAATATAAAGTAAAGGAGAGTTTATTTTCAGTCTTTAATGGGTTAAAAGGGGTTAAAGTTCCAAAGGACCTAATGGAACCATACAACACTTTTTAGTTCTTCTAAACTAGCAATTGTTTAATCTTAACCACTCTCTTGGCTAATTCAGCAGACGACAAAATAATATTTTTTCTTATTATTCCCAGAAACGGAATTTGTCGTTTCATGCAAAGTGTCTGCATTAGAAAACAGGATTTGACATTTGTTTGTGTTGAGGTTTTACGGCCCAGTCAACCCAATGGGGTCATGTCGAGCGCGGTCAGTTTACCTAACCACATGTTTACTGGGCAGGCTTAGTCCTCTAAGCGGTTAACCGGTATTGTGCACATTCTTTCGCCAGAAACTGACAACTGCCCTTCTTGAATCAGCGGAAGGGAGAGAATGACCGTAGAAAATATTTCATGATCAATCTCCACGAAAGAATGTTGCCGACCTCGGCGGGGATTGAACCCGCGACCTCCTCGTCTCCAGTCGGATGCGCATCAAACTGAGCCACCGAGGCCGGCAGGATTTGACATTTCATGCAAATTGGAGACAATTTGCAGTAAATGCCAAATCCTGTTTTCTGAGAAAAATAAGAAAAAAACATATTCCAATATGTCGTTTGCTGAAAATTTTACCAAGGATACTAAGTGTTAAGAACCTATTTAGAGCATCGATATTGTCCGTCTGTTCTGAAACCGCGAACTGATTTTCATCCTACCTATCATGGTAATAGGACAGCTCTCTATGACATTTGCGCATGTTTTTAATATGTCCACCATTTATTTTCACCGTCTTCTAGTGGTACCCTTTAAGCGCCATCACAACTGTAGCAGACCTTTTGATTTTTTTATGCCCCGGCATTCTAAGAATGGCAGAAAGGGCATATAGTGCCCCTGCCCGTCAGTCTCCATCCGCGCCCGGCGTTAGTAATTTGTGTTTAAGTTTTCAGTTGGGGGCATCCATGTTCTGTGGACACATTTCTAGTTTATTTCATTTTTCAAAGAAAACGATCTGATATTTCCTTTAAATCGCGTGCCAAATAAAACAAACAAAGACCAACAGACATGTGCACCAAGCGAAATCTCAGACCAGCAGTTGCGCAGCTGTCTGACAAATCGTCGCCATCTGTCTGGAGACGCTATGACTCTTAGTTATCTAAATAAGCCTTGCTTCAGACTAATCAGACTGCATTCAAACAGCGAAGTGTTGATCAGGACATTCTCTGTTCAACAGTCAGGGTTCAAATTTAACTGTTTTGATGGCTTGCTAAAATTAGCAAGTGGCATTATTTTTTACTTGCTAAACCTTTCAACCAACTTGCTTTTTCACACTTATATTAGCACTCCAGGTAAAAACTTCAGCAGGCAAATATTTTTTCTTATTTTTCCCAGAAAAAGGGTTTTGAAATTAGGAAGATAGGAGACAATTTGCATGTAATGTCAAAACCTGTTTCTGGTAAAATAAGAAAAATATTGTCATTGCTTTTGGAAAAGAAATTGCAAAATTTCAGCAACAATGCCACAGGTTCAGCCAATTTAAGAGAATTTTTCCAACTTGCTAGAATTAGCAAGTGATGGAAATTGCAACTTGCTTTTTGAAGAAATTACCCAGCATTTAGCGAGTTAGCAAGTGCCAAAATTGATCCCTGACAGTCTAAAGTAGTCAAGCATTCTGGAAGCGGGCAAAGAAGACCCAGGCACATGATCTAGGCTCTGGTTGCTCACAAACATTTTACATATCATTGGCGAGGCCGAACTGGGATTGTAAGTCCAATTTTATGATACTGATATCTCCCTATCTACCTCATCCCTCATTATGCGCACACACTATGTAAGTGCAACGAATGTGTGTACGGGAACCATGTAAAGTAACAAGAATTCACTGCTTAAGGGCTTAGCGGTAGTCAAACATATGACCGTCAGAACAGAAAACTAGAACCGAACACACTGTTCTTTCGTATTCATCCTTCATCGGTACAGTTTTGTTTGTTAGAGATTTAACGGCCTGTCAACAATATTACAGTCATGTCGAGCTGCCTCACAAACACAGGGAAAAAATGTGCTATATGTGTAAAAAAAAATGTACACATATATCAGAAGGCCTCGCTTGACAAAACGTTCAGGAGTTGGGGCTTTTTTTTAAAAGCCTCAACTCCTGATTTTTAATGACAGATTCTATCTGTCATTCTTCGTTGCCACGCACGGTTTTAGAGAAAGTGACTTTGACTACTATTCAATTTCGTATTTATCCGCGCACAAAAGTAGACCCAATGTTTCAATGTGTGTATATTAGTACGCCATTGAAGAGCTGTCCACACAAAAGTAGTGCAACTTGTGCTTGATCTATGGCGAGAGTCACTGAGGAACCCGCCTTAATATATGTGCGAACAACAAAGGCGCAGATCAGCCTGCGCGTACGCGCAGGCTGATCAGCGCCTTTGTTGTTCGCTATAGCTCGTTTGTTTTTTCGACGAAGAAGCGTCTCACAAACTTAAATGGAGAACAGAATGATACCGGGGAATTTATTAGTTTCTCATAGAATCTGTCATTTCAGGGCTATTCAGCCCTTTGATTTTTTCAAGCGAGGCCTTCCTGTCAAACGCCAGTGGTGGTGGGGTCGGCCCTTCTTAGTTACAGCAGGAGGGCACTCCACAATATCACCACCTGCAACACGTTTTAAACAATGATAGAGTAGGGTACGATTTACTGGGACTGTACAGGAAAATAATGATTAAATCATTATCTATAATCTCAATTTTACCAAGGCAGTCGTCTCTAGTGAGACCAGATAAGATACCAGGACACAGCTAAGCCCACAAAATGTATATACTGGTATAAAAGTTTATGTTGTTGTTGTTGTTTGATTGTTTTAGATCGAGCGTGGACACTCGACTATAACTCTAGCGAGTTTTATTCCTAACAGATGAATGGATACAACTCGCAGTGAGAGAATTCTAAGACCTCTTTTTGTTCTTCATTTTTAAAGGGTGGCCGCTACAAAACAACGTTTTGCTTCTCTGTTAAACGAGTTTCTTCTCAAAGGGGAGTAGACTGGCTGCAGTCTCTAGTGACAAAATAATTTTTTCTTATAATTTGTTTAATAATCCACTAAAACAAAACCAAAGTAATATCACGACTATAAAGGCTGGACCAGCCTTTATAGTCATGTTATTATTATTTTTATTTATTTTATTTTATTTATTTTTTGGGTTTTTTTTATCTTAGTGGATTATCAAACAGGATTATGAGAAAAATATTGTCGCTGGTGACTGGAGCCAGTCTAAAAGGGGACCTGCAGAAGCCAATTCTTTCCACTCTATCTTTCCCGCACCCCTCTCACACACAAGCATCTTTTCAGGAGTCTTACAGCTGACGACAGTTTTAAAGGAAAACATCATGTTTTCCCTGAAAACACACTTTGGTATTCCAGTCCAGCCTTCACGTTTAGGCGCTGGGTTAAAAAACACTTTCTAGTGTGCCAGGGATGTTTAGTATAAAACCTCTCAGTTTTAGGCACCGTTTAAACAATATTTTCTGGCCCGTAGGAGTGAAGTGGAGGGAAAAAAAAACATAAGAAAGAAAAGAAAAAGAAAGTCTTTACTTATTTCGCCAGAAGCAAGCTTTCCAGTTTAAGCAAAAGGAAACAGATGTTCTGTGCCGCTGAGTCATGTCAAGCGAACTGCCATAATTATCCTAAATTCTTGACCACGTTAACAAATCACCATACCTGTCTAAAAATCTGGGCCCAGTTGTTCAAAACTAACGATGTCGTTAGTTAACAACGTATTGCTAAAACTTTGATCATTAAAATATGGCACATATGCTAATATTTTTGCTGAAACAATGTCAGTAGCTTTTTGCATTTTTTCAGCAAAAAATACCTGTGGACCAGATATTGTACTTACTAGAACAGTTTACATTTTGACCACTAACGAGCTCGTTAAGCTAACGACGCTTTGAACAACTGGGCCCTGAAAATTATGCTACATTTTGCCGTGTCTAAAATGCCGGATCACGGAAGATGGCCAGGCTGAACAGTGAAGAGCCTGATAAGACGACGCATTCTGTGGTGTCTGATCTGGCTCTACACTGTTTGCTCAGACCTATCTGTCCCAATACTTAGAGTATATACAGTACGTTAAGTGCATATGCACGAAACCAATGTCAAGGTCGGTGAGCTGTGCTCCACACATACAGCCTGAACTGGTACTTTCAGTGCTGGTCGTGCGACATCAAAATTTAACGGGAAGTCCAAAGAGTGTCCGATCGGACTGCGCAGATCCGAGTATTTGTTGTTACACAGTACAATTTGTCCTACACATGTTTTTTTCTCTGTAAGGTCCCTGAATTTTAATTTGAGTTGGAGTTTAACGGCCCAATCAACACTGGTAAGGTCCTGCTGTAACAGCTGTGAGTATACTTGCGAGAAGCATACAAAGCGAATGGCGGCAGCTGGCTAAAACGACACGCGAACATTTATATGTGCATATGCGAACAGCTTATGTCAAGATCGGACTGCGTCTATGCTTTTCGCAATTTCTTATAAAGCTCAGACACAGAGCAAACTCTGACAAAGCATGTGAATATGCGCAGTCTGATTCAAAACTGCACATATCGCGTGCTCAAATGCAACATTTTCTCTTGGCATGGCCCAATTCAAAAGAGCTGTATGGGTTCTGCTCAGCGGAGCCAACAGAAGAATGACCCAGCGCATGACAAAACCAACAAAATGGTACATGCGCCCAGCGAAGATCAGCCTGGGCATGCGTCCAGCAGATCAGAGTTTTCGCTGTCCACATGGAGAAAGCTTGGGCTCTTAGCTACCCATTGGGCGCACAGCGAAGATTCTGATCAGACTGGGCGGATGCCCATGCTGATCTGAGTCTTCGCTGTGTGCACATGCCATTTTAAGGCTGGCACGATTAATCGGATAATCGATTAATTGATCGATAAATTCCATAAAAATGACCATCATTACAATCATGATTCGCTAATAATCGATCATTTGATTTCTGTGTTTGTTACTTTACCGTATTAACCCTTAGTATTCAGACACTTCAACTCCTTATAATACTTAATCTAAAATTTGAACAAGTACAATTTTCTACCCATTTTTGTGTCTAAAAATAACTGGATGGGTGGCAAACAGTGTAGACCCTGATGAGACGCCGCGTCTCATCAGAGTCTACACTGTTTGCTCAGGCCTGTCTGACCGAATATATGCAATAAAGTATAACATATGGTAAGAGTCATGCTCAGACGTACAATTATGACCAAATCTTGAGTGATTACTAATCGATTATCGATCACAATGGCAGGACTGATAATCGATTATCTTTTCAGCTCCGATTAGCCAGCCTTAGCCATTTTGTTGGTTTGTCAGGCGCTGCCTCATATGGATATAAGAGCTGCAATCTATGAAAGCCAACACTCAAACATGCACTCGTGTTCTTGCATGAATCTTAAGTACATGTGTACGCAAACCAAATGAAAAACATTCTTCGTGTTTTAACTTAGATCAAGTTTACCCGACCATTTTGGAACTTCATTTCGTTGGGTGGGATCTTTATCAGGTTTTCTTTTCCTTGCGGTAAGCCAATTTTACTGGTTTCCATGGCAGCCGAAAATTCCCGAAGATGGTTTTATGACGTCTCCATAACTAAATCTAGCGTCACAATATACAAATTATATATGTTTTGGTTCCAGCTTTACTTATACTATACAGTACCATTTGGAAAGGACTAAAATAGGCTATGCCTACGTCCAATCCAATGGTACATATACGATATGTACTCTTTTTGTATGTATGTATGTATGTATCCAAGAAATTTCTAATAAATAAATAAATATATGTTTTGGTGGAGAAATGAGAAAAAATATCAATACGTTTTGACTGAAAAAAAAAATATAATATATATATATATATATATATATATATATATATATATATATATATATATATATATATATATATATATATATATATATATATATATATATATATATATATATATATTATATATATGTAAATGTTGATATGACAGGTTCGACTAGTATAATGAAATTCATTTTAAGTAATCTTGTGTCAGAAATATAATTTTATTTTCTGTTCAGCGTATGATTCGCATATTATTACTTTTTATACCAATTATTTTATTCGGGGCATACGAAACTGACAGATTCGGCTTCAGGATACATATTCAATAAATTTCGTCATTTCAAGTCAAAGTACATCACTTCAGAGAAGCTGTTAAGAAGGAGTATTAGGTGATAATTATGGGATATGTTTTCTTATTTCTCCATAAAAGCATATGTTGTGGGTGCTCATTAGAAGCGCCTCGCCGAGGCGCTTCTAATGAGACCCCACAACATATTTTTTATGGAGAATTGGAGAAAATTATCCCATAATTATCATGAAATGCTACTCCTTAGCTACTTCTCCGCCACTTGCAAAAAAAAAAAAAAAAAAAAAAAAAAAAAAAAAAAAAAAATACCTCATTTTTATACAAAACATAAATAATAATATAACCATTACCGTGTGTAAACCAATTTCTCCTGGCAACATATTTTGTATCAAGGATTTTGCAACAGTACACCACATAAAAATTTCAAAGTTTCAGAAAATTAGAGAATGAAAATATTGTTTTTCTTATTTTTCAATGAAAATTCATTTTGTCGTTTGTTCATCAGAATCACCTCTGAGGTCGGAGACCATTCCACTGGGAGACATATGATAAAGATAAATACTCCTTTCGCTGCGAAAAAAAAAAAAAGAACGAAAGTAAAAAACACGGGAAAAGGAAAAACGAAAGAAAAAAAATGTTTACTTATATTATTGTATCGTAATTGCCCTAATAATCCGTACAGGGCCAGAGCAAACAATGCAGACCTAGATCAGAGGACGCCGAACTCGGCGTCTGATCAGGGTCTACACTGTAAGCCACTACCCAGCTTTTAGACGCATCAAATAGTTAGTGAATGGATTTCCCAGCTAGCATTCTTTATAAATCTATAGCGGGCCGTTATCGGACCGTCAGCTGCCCTGACGGGCCGATAACCGCCCGCTATAGATTTATAAAGAATGCTTACTGGGTTGTCCGAAGTTCAGGAACAACCAAAGGTGCCCGAATAATTAGCAGAAATACGGTAGCTCTAAAACGTTCACCAGTATCAACACTGACACTACCGAATATACCCTAGGTGTTGAGAAAAAGAGGCCTGAGCAAACAGTGAAGACCAAGATCAGACGCCGCCTTCTGCGGCGTCTGATCAGGGTCTACACTGTTAGTCACTCAGCGGCTGGTAAGACATCAACAGGCAGTGATGCTTCCTGGATCCCGGGCTCACATTTTTTTGTTATGGGACTCGCATTTTAAATCTCAGCTAGTCCCGGGACTCAAAATTATGGTGGAAAATTCTTTAATGACACAATAATTATACAGTATTGAGGCCAACTTTATATAGCCCAAGCGAGTCCTTCGACTCATAGGTATAAAAACTGTAAATAAATCACAGATCATGTAGTTTGTTTGTGTTGAGGTTTTACGGCCCAGTCAACCCAATGGGATCATGTCAAGCGCGGTCAGTTTACCTAACCACACGTTTACTGGGCAGGCTTAGTCCTCTAAGGGGTTAACCAGTATTGTGCACATTCTTTCGCCAGAAACTGACAACTGCCCTTCTTGAATCAGCGGAAGGGAGAGAATGACCGTAGAAAATATTTCGTGATCAATCTCCACGAAAGAATGTTGCCGACCTCGGCGGGGGTTGAACCCGCGACCTCCTGGTCTCCAGTCGGACGGCACATCCAACTGAGCCACCGAGGCCGGCTAGATCATGTAGTAAAAATAGACTTGTTTAAATGTTAGGCCAGGTGTGTAGCGTTTATGTGTCTCAATACTTAGGACAAACATGGATAAAAATTGTTTTTGTGCTGTTTATTACAACCTCATTCACTGAAGTGTAAAAATAGGCTATAGGTTAAACACCTACTGTAATGAATAGCAGTAGAAAACAGCTGAAAACATTTTCCTTTTTTTTCTGGAATTAAAGCTTAACATTTCATGCGAACTGTCTCCGTAGCCGGCTCCGTGGTAGAAAAACAACACGGGATGGCAAACCCTATTTTCTAAGCAGATTTAGAAAACACATCATCGATATGTAGTCCCGTGACTTTTACCGGAGAAAGCAAAGAGTTCATTTAATGGGGATACGTGTATTAAACAAAAGTAACAGTTACTGAATTGCTGTATATACCCTGCGCAAACAGTTTAAAGAGTCTGAGTCTACACTGTGTGCCACTCACCCAGCAATTTTTAGACACGTCAATACATCACGTAAACACGCCTATATAATTCTGACCCCCTTAAACCCCACTTTTAATAGTAAAACTGGGGTTTACAGGGGTATACATTATTTTTCTTATTTCTGCTCAAAAACATAGATTGTGGGTACTCGTTAGAACCGCCTCGCCGAGGCGGTTCTAACGAGTACCCACAATCTATGTTTTGAGCTGAAGTATGAAAATATCAGAATTTTTATCTGAAAATTTTCATTTTCTGGTGGTAAAATTTTCAGTATATTTGAATAGGCTTGTTTTCGTAATGAGTTAGAAACATGGGAATTACGGTGCCCGACTATTTACGGTGAATACATGAATTTTTACCACTCTCTTAGCTAATTAAGCGGACAACAAATTGGTGATATTTTTCTTATTCCCAGAAAAAAAAAAAAAAAAAAAAAATGGCATTAGAGACTCATTGCATGAAATGTCAAATCCTGTTTTATAGAAAAAATAAGAAAAATATTACAATATGTAACTAGCTGAAAATTTTATCCAGAGCGCTAAGTATGTTGGCCACAGATCAAAGCCCAGATGAGGCGCCTTTTTCGTGCAACCAAAATGTTGATTTGTTTTTATTTCTTTACGAAAACATATTTTCTGGGTACTAATTAAAGGCGCTCCTAATGAGTACAGCCAAAATCTCTTCGTCGAAAATTAAGAAAAAAAAACAACAAAAAAACATGAAGACACCAATCATCTGGATCTGCACTGTTTGCAAAGTCTTTTTCTGGTCTGTAGAACTGAATGGGTTAAGGAAAAAATGTTATTTCTCAATTCCAAAAGACTTTCACCTTCACGAGAATATAACACATCATACGGGGTGGTATACATATAACCCTGTTATATATTATCTCAGATTATGTGGACAATAAACAAGGCATACAACAATGTATCAATGAATTAAACGTTAAACCTATTCATTGAAAATAAATGTTTGGTGACCATGCCATGGATAAATAATAATAACACTATTCTTCTGAAGGTGTCACAAATCAAAATCAATTTAGCATGAAAAGACAAGTAACACAGAATTATTTCCAGTTCTAACAAAAGCTTGTTTGACCCTTTCAGTCTTGCATACCAAAATATATCTTTGCAAACACAGACTGGCTCCAGTCTTCAGTGACTAAATACATGCACTGCCAATTGCAACAATCGACATGTCCAAATTAAAAAATGGAAGAGCCCACTTCAGAAACTCAGGAGTGAAATGGAGACACTATAGGCAATGTACAAGGGAGACAACTTTTGTGACCTTGTTTTCTTTCCTGCACACCAATACCCTTCTGAACAGGGGTCTACTCTAAAAACCAAGAATTTGTTCCCCATGGGAGCAAATTCTTTTATTTTTGAGTAAATCCCTTTACAGAAGGGAGGAAAATAATTTGATAGTTGTCTCCCATGAGGAGTATGAATTCCCCATACAAGTTAACTGGGCCGCGCCAGGCGAAAACGTGTCTTCGGGTATATGCGGACAGCGAAGGCCCAGATGTCTGCGCATACGCGCAATCTGCTCAGGACCTTTCCTGTCCGCTAACAGAACATTGGATACTACAGAATGTATGAATGGAGAATAAAGGCCTGGATGATACTTTGCGCATGCGTATCTGGGCATTCTACGCATGTTCGAAGGCGTGACCCGAATCAATTGTGAAATGAGCATTTTTCCCTTTTTCGCTCAAATACTGGCGTTGTTTTCACTTGCCGACAACAGGTTTATAGTTTGTCATTGACCGAACGGATGTAACTTTCACACTTCAGAGAATGTAACATTGACCGAGTGTTCATTACTCTCCCAATTATCAGTGTTTTGATGCAAAATATAATTTGTTAATAACAAAACTTAACTACAGGTAGACATCACTATAAATATCGTGCGAATCGACACTGTTGTTTGTTTTTCGTTTTCCATACAAAAAAAAAAAAAACAAAAAAAAAAAAAAAACGAAATCATTTTGAGACCAAGAAACGATTTATATACCAATAAATCTTCTCTTGGAAAGTTATTGCAACAACGAATTGGTAATTTTCACATTAGTTTTCGAATTTTCGGTCCCCTTGTATTTTTTCAAAAGAAATTATCAAATAGTTTAACATCCACTGCTCAGGATACTCTATTGTGATGTTAACTTATTTAACGTGGTTTTGTCTGGCGTCCCATAAAGGGACATTGGAAAGCAATGCAGACCAGGGTCTGCACTGTTTGTATTAAATACATGGGTTAATTGAGTAGTTTTAGAAGTGTTGAGGCGGCTGTAGAGAATATCGTCTGATTCCTTCTAGAAAAATGCAAAGAAGGTGAAAATTCGAAAATAACAATGATAAATTAAAGTTATAAATTCAATGTAAAAAAGATTTACTTAATTCAATTCAACTTAAAAGCTTTCGAATGCCGTATAATTTATGGACTTAGGAGAACAAAATGGAGACTATGCAGAGACAAACTTTTTTTTACCGAAAACGAATAAGAAGTTGAAACTCACATGAATATACCCAGCAGGCACACAACGTTGAAACAACATCGATTCAACGTTGATTCGACGACAAGACGTTGAATCAACATTGTTTTAACATTGTGTGCCCGGTTGTGAAACAACGTTCTTGCATAAAATTCTACGAACATACAGTTACGTTGAGTGGTGTAACGTTATCGCCCTGAATGTAGCATTTTAGAATTTTATGATGACATCAGAGGGACATTGCGCAACTGGCGTCATTGTAAACAACATTCTGAACTAGCCGCCATCTTGGTTTGCCGTCGCATTTGAAGAGTTTGTATGGAGCTTTGGGGCGTTTTCGTAATTTGCCGTTGGAATCGTAAGTTATGCAAGAACAACGATCATCCATGGTTATTTCATTGTAATAACATATGTCGGGTCCCTCGGAAGATATTTGAACACTCGGCCTCGCGGCCTTGTGTTCAAACAGCTTCCTCGGGACCCGGCAAATATTAATGCATGAAAAAAAAAATGGGCGATTCCTATATTATTGCATAAAAAGCGCGTTATTAACAGCCGTGCATTAACCGGAGAAAAGCCGTATATTAACAAGGCAATTCACGCGCTGTTAATGCACGGCTACGCAACTTTCAATATGCTCGTACCGGGGCCACAGAATTGCTGCCGTCATGAGATGTGTACTGCCCTGCCCCAGAACGAGCATAGTCCGTGGAAATAGCGTTCGCGCGCCATCGGTGAAAAAGCGAAACAAAATTGTGCAAGAAATAACGCGAATAGTAGCAAATGTTTTCAGTTTTTATGCAATAATAGCGATCGAACATGATTTTTCAATGCATTAACATTCGCCAGGTCCCTTGGGAGGTGTTGAAAACCGCGGCCTCCGGCCTCGGTTTTCAACACCTCCCACGGGACCTGGCGAATGTTAATGCATGAAAAACCATAGGTGATTCCTATATTGTTTCAACGTTGTGCGCCCGCTAGTTATGTGATTCTGCATCACATCTGCTAACAGGGAAGACCAAGATGAACCCATCCCTGCATCCTGACTGGGCTGAGGCGGATCAAGAGGTGATTCGAGGGATTCAGTCGACCTCCCTCTACTCCCTTCATCTCCACATTAGAATTCCATGGGAAATTTGGGATAAATCTGACAATTTTTGGATATCGTATTTATCCTGAATAGTAGCACACCTTACTCATTTTCAACAGGCCCCTTTTACAGCCTGTGAATGTGTTTAAACTTGTTGGACGAGTGGCAAACAGTGCAGACTCAGATAAGACGCCGCATTCTGCGGCGTCTGATCTGGGTCTACTCTGTTTGCTCAGACCTGTCTGTCCAAATACTTAGGGTAAATACGGTATCTTGATCAAATCAAACCCCACCCCTCCGAAATTCTGAAGCCCCTCCCTATCAAATTATCCTGGATCCGCCCCTGATATACCCTAGATTAACAAGACCTCTGTTATAAAAGTGTTACATTAGTTAGAGTCTCCAAATACTTTCTGTGTTATAGGTAAACAGGGTATGTTCTAAAATGGTAACCTTTAACGCGCCAATCAATGGCCAATAATGACACTTTTAAATTTTTTTAATTATTTTACATATAAAAAAATGTCATTACATTTAGTGTGAATCGTCTGTTAAGCAGACAATTCACATGAAACGTCAGGACTTATTTTCTATGATTTTTTTTTAAAGAAATAGAATGTCGTCTGCTACAAATTTCGATTGGCGCTTTAAGAGTTAATACATAATTCCAAAAATCCATACAATTGACACTGTGTAATTTTTGACCTGACCTGGCAATATCACCCCATGTGCATATAATTCGAAATTGTGAAATAATTTGTCAACAGCATGCGCTTAGGGTGTGACAGGGTTTTCTGCTGATCCAAGGCCCCAGCTGCACTGAGCCGTCCTGGGTCTACTTTACGTTTCACTAAAACCTTTTTTTCCGGAAATTATTCAATAAAATGTCTTATTTTGAGGAAAAGTTTATTTAACTGATTATTTTGTTTGTTGTTTTCATTCTTCTGTTTATTTGTATTGTACACGTGTTTATGACCCTGACAACATACCAAATACTATAATAAACTAAAGGCTATTCAGAACAAGATTCTCAAGTGATGGAAACTCCTTCCGGTCTGTTACCATAGCAAATATTTGTCTGCCCAAGACACAAAATATACTGATATGATTATTTGTCTCATTCAAATCAAAGGCATGTTTGATGTCATTGCCTATTTGTGTTCCATGAAGCTTTTTTTTTTTTGGATCGACGGAACTGCAGACAGAAAATGGTTAGGTGGGTGGGTAGACTAGCTACTAGTCGGATATAAATATTATATTTAGAATGATTGATGAAAATTTTTTATCAATTATAATTATTAATTTACTTAATGAACTAAGGGCCATCTACTGTGTATACTGCTTGCCTCATCTCTTTGATAGCAGCAACTCATCCTGGAGATTGATGTCAGAGACCAACTATAGACTGGCTGTACAAGATATCATACATACATAAAGAATCAGCTTATAGTAAGGAGTGAAAAAACATTACATCAATGCGTAACAGCTGTCTACTGGGAGACAGTCCGATGATCTACCATTAGGTGCACGGGCAGTTTTGGTTTTTGGATCAATGCTTTAGTGATAGGGCAAGCACAGTTGTAAGAGGGCTTCTGACGACTGAAAGGCAATATTAGTCAAGTCATTCTACGACCAAAATTCTTAAACACTAAGGACCCAAGTGGCATATGCACTTTAAAGGATCTTAATAAAGTGTTTTTTTGTTGTTGTTTTTTTTTACCATTTCCCGACCCGGTTTGTGACAAGAGGGTCGGTCATTAAAGTGTTTGTTTTTGTTTTGTTATATTTTCTTACTTGGAAGAAAATAATTTTCATTCATAAGAATGACAGCCTTCAGAATTCGCTGAATCTCTTAAAAAAAAAAAAAAAAAAAAAAAAAAAAAAAAAATGAGCAAAGCCAATTAATTTTGACCCACTTGATATATTTTTGGATAGTATTTCATTTCTGATGCAAAAAAAAAAAAAAAATATGCTGTGGATATTTATGAAATCAGATTTTGCAAACACCAGAAATCTAACGAGTCCTAGAAGTTAAAACATATGGTCTATCAATGACTTGAGAAGATCCGCATATGAAAATGTACCGTCGGGGCATTCGCGCAGCCTGATCAGTGCCTTCGCGTCCCGCATACAGAATTAGTGGATACCGAAGAGGTCGGGGAGAAAATATTTGCAATTTTAATATTTTATCCAGCATGATAAAGGTTAATTACTTCTGATGGTTTACCTACATATTGTCGATGATGATGATGATGATGATGATGATGACGATGAAGATGATGACCTGTGCACTCATGCTATATTTATTACCTTATGTCCAAGGTGTATAACATAACTCGCGAAAAACACGCGGGTGTGGAAGGAGACGTGGAAGGGTCCGTTGTGGGAGGATCAGCATTAAAACCGTTTTAATGCGTGCGTGTTTTTTTTTTTTTTTTGTTGTTGTTTGCGTTTGCCCTTTATAAACCGTAAGCTACGATTCGACATGTCATAAATTTTAGTCTCCATTTCGGTGGAAAATATGTTAATTCACAGCAACAGACAGTCGGTCAGCTAGTCCACAGGACTTGTTAAGGAGGTCTGGTAATCTCAAGGGTATAATGTTTCTTATATCTCCATAAAACATATGTTCTGGGTACTCATTAGAAGCGCCTCGACGATGCGCTTTAATGAGTATCCACAACATATGTTGGTATGGAGAAATTGAAAAATTTATCCTCAGAATTATCATAAAATAGTCCTCCTTAAGTAAAGGCTTAACAACTCTTGACAGTGTCCGAGTTGACAGTCAGACACATTTAAACACTTATTCATTTCCACATAATTTATCATACATATTTCAACTCTCACATACATACGAATCCAAACAACCAAATCATACTTTCATTGTTTTTATCACAATCAATACTTTGTATCTTAATTTAATGTAATCAATTCTTTGATTTACCAATTCGCGTTGTAAACATTACGGTTGCCAAACATATGTGCACATGTTTGTATGTCACGGTAAATTTACATATAGGAAATGCACGTACCTGTGTCATAAAAAATCCATGTTATTTTTGTTGAGGGTGTCACATGTATGTATTACTCTCTCTGCAGTTTGATCTTATGCGACAATCCGTGTAATTTACCGGCGCTCTTTTGATCGTGTGTATTTGGCGTATTGGAGAGTAATAATTAATCAGCACACTGAGTAGTCAATACAACTCCATATCATGTGACAATGTATACACTTCACCGTACAAGCCGTGTTGTATATAAATAGTGTATGTCATCCGTGTAACAGCAACGCGGCACAGTAAGCTTGCTGGCGGTGCAAAAATCACTACTTCGGATAATTACGGAAGGTTGTGTGAGCTTTAATTTTTGAAACGTTCAGAAAAAAAAAGAAAACCAATTTACAAGAAGTGCGCGAACAGAGATCGGCTCCTATTTCTAAATAGATGATAATATAAAAAGGCTTTGAACTCCTCGAAACCCGGCCTCGAAACTGCAGAAAGAGTTAATTACAGTTAAACCAAGCAATTCTATTTATCTTTTCTTGTACCTTTAATATACATATTTTGAAAATCGACATTTTGAATATATCAAATTCAGAAAGCCTTATGTTTTGGTAAGAAGCGGGATGTAACAGCATTCGCGCGATATACATGGCGGATTATAGCGACAATACACTGTCTTCTAACACCCCTGCACGTGTTGTTCCTTATTTGTCTACATTTCTAGCCGTGCTTTATCTAAGGTATTTGAGCACAGGAATTTCGTCGCGCGCTGTCGACGGGAAACCAATCATATTAGCGAAAGTTTCGCCCCCTGGTAACTATGGACGCTAGATTAGCTTATAATATTGGCCGAAACATTCATCTACATAATAATTTTTTTATTTATTAAGACAAAAAAATGATCTATGAGCATATTGCAGTTCTTTGACTTTTTTTTACCTGATGAGTTTCTCTACAGGTTACACCATTCAAACACATTCGTTTTACTTCTTGTTTTCATCGTGTATTTGTTGACGTTCGAAAACGAAAGTAAGTCGGTTAACATTTCTATTTGCTGTTTATATCTGTACTTATTAAAGTCCATCGCGGCACTCAAATTTCATACGTTTTGCAATTCTTTCATGAACACAGGATTTAAGTTTTTATAATAATACGTCGTTTATTTATATTTTACACCGTCAGCTGATTCGCATAAGTTATCCGCCATTTTGAATATTCGTCATCGAACCTTGTAACTACGTAACCGCGTGACGTAATGCTAAAGAGGTATTGTCAACTACCAAAGGGAAAGTCAGGTAGTAAAAATAATAATGAAAATCAATAAAAAAAAATTTATTTGTGTAAAACTCGCTCAAAGAGGGGTGTTAGAAACGAAATAAATTATTCCGAACCGTGCTCAAATACCCCAGATAAAGCACAGTTGAGTTTGGGTTGTATCCATTTGAGCACTCGCTCGCTGCGCTCGCTCGTGCTCACATGGGTACAACCCAAACTCAACTGTGCTTTATCTTCGGCATTTGAGCACGGTTTGGAATAATTTATTTCTTAATTACCGCACTGTATCCATTAACATCACGAGTTTCCACACTACATGTAGGCCCTATATGTTTTTTGTGAAGAAAGAAGCGAAATACATTGATACCACTCTTATCTAGAACTACGTACGCCATGGCTTTACATCATATAATATGGGGAAAAGGAGAAATTTTGGTTATTAAGTGCAGTAGAAATCAAAGCACTGACAGCACTGGTGGGTCGACTGTCTCTGAATGTAGACTGAGAAAATGGTCCTGAATGGAAACTAACGATTGTTTCGTTCAACCTTTTACTTCCTGAAATTTAAGCAAACAGTGCAGGCCCTGATCAGACGCCGCGTTCTGCGGCGTCCAAACGCGGCAGCTGATCTGGACACGCACTGTTTGCTAATGTCCCAATTCAATCAAGCAGCTTTTTAACGTAGCCGGGCAACAGAGTCACATAGGGGCAACGCCGCCAATGTCCCAGTCCAGGTTTTATAGATAACCCTCTATCAACAGCATGTTGACGTCACAGCGACAAGAATCGCACGGCTATAAATAACCGTTACCTGGATTTCTTGAACTGCGCGGTTTGATTACGTTGGTCAAGTGATAATCATGTGGACAACCACTTAAGCATTTGTATACCGTGGCTTGATTTTAAACAATCGACCCCCAAAAACTTTGCTAAAAGCTGGTTTTAAAATTGCAAGATTCTGAAAATCCCCATAGTAATGTAGATTCCTACATACCCTTGTTTTCACTAAATACTACAGGGGAGCAGAGGGGTACACATTGCATAGAGGTCAGTGTTAACGTAATGTGCTGATGTAAATGTAGGTTTTTATCAGCGTGTAACTGATGTGCATGTTGGCTTAATCAGCGCACGACGACATGGTATTGCTTCCAGAATTATTCGCCGCTACATTTTTATTGGGGTCCGCTAAAACTCGCCCCTGTAAAAGTGTAGAAGGCTCGCCGATTAGATTTGATTATTCAATACACTAATCACGTATTTACTTATTGTTCAACTAAGGGCTAAAAATACTTTGCGGAACGGTTCCGTTCCGCAAAGTATAATTAGCCCAACAAAGTCTTTACATCCAAACATTTTAATAAGTGTGCAAACCTTGTCCTATCTTCTGCTCTTGTAGAATGTAAAAGGAACAGCGAATACCTGGCCAAATTGTGAAGATCCATACAATACAGTGAACCTCGTTACAACGACAGCATTGGTTGCGAAAGATGTTGCCATTAAAATGAATTTGTAAAGAATCCTTTATCATATGACGTCGCTGTTATTCAGTGGATAACGTCATGTTTTAAAATCGTACGACCACACGTTATATAACGATTGGCGGGAACAAGAAACGTCATGATGACGTCCATGTCAACCATGCATTTTCTGTTGAACAATTGTCAACTTTAAAGGTGACAAAATCCAATTTAAAAGGGTCATATGATAAACAGAATCTTACGCTCGTGATCATTTCATATGAAATTTATGAAACTCGCCGAAGGCTAGTTTCATAAATTTCATATGAAATGACCACTCGTGTAATATCTTCTATTAATGGATAGAATGATATGTAAGAAAGACCTTGTTTTATTCTTATTTCCTCACAGTACATATGTTTTGGATATTTGTTAGAATCGCCTCAGTGAGGCGATTCTAACAAATATCCAAAACATATGTTATTTGAAGTTTTAATACAATAGTCTTGCATAATTTCTCATTAACTGTCATCTTTTCAGCGAAGGTTTCGTTACATTCAAATTGTCATTATAACGAATTTTGTCGTTGTATCGAGTGTCGGTATTGTGAGTAAAATGGTGCTGCACAATAAAGAAGGTCGCAATTTTATTGAGTCTGACACGTTTGTCTGTGTTGAGGTTTTACGGCCTAGTCAACCAATGGGGTCATATCGATCGCGGTCAGTTTACTTAACCACACTTTTCTGGGCAGGCTTAGTCCTCTAAGCGGTTAACCGGTTTTGTACACATTCTTTCGCCAGAAACTGACAACTGCCCTTCTTGAATCAACGGAAAGGAGAGAACGACCGAAGAAAATATTTCATGATCAATCTCAACGAAAGAATGTTGCCAACCCGGTGGGTGTCGAACCCGCAGCCTCCTGATCATCAGATGGACGAGCCACCGAGGCCAGCACGTATTTTGTATGTTGAAAAGGAAGCTGTTTTAAAACTTTACCACTATCTGTACTAATTCAGAAGACGATAAAGTTATGATCTTTTTTTCTTCTTATTTTTTCCCCAGAAAACAGGTTTTGATAGTTCGTGCAAACTATCTCCTAAGGATAGACAGACCTAAACAAACAATGTACACGGCATTTGATCATGTTCTACATTGTTTGTCACTCACGCAGTTGGTTTTAGTCACATAGAAGTGAAATGGACTTACAATCGGCCGTACCTCGACATATCAGATTTGCAGAATTGAGGAAAAAATAAATTCAGCAACCGCCTCTTACAATGAATATGTATTTTGACTTCTGAAGTTAGAGATGTATTGAAAATACTGTGGAGGAGAAATTGCTCCTAAGGAGTAATTTCTCCTCTTTCCACAATGTTTTGTTACCTGTTTTTAGAGTTTGCTGTTTAAAAAAAGGATCAGATTTTCACTTCGAGATAAGCGGTTATTCGAGATAAGCGCCCAGATAACGAGAGTAGACTGTATTTAAATTTTGAGGGAAATTTGAAAGGAGCTATTATTGCTTGCAAATAGGAATTTGCACCTTGGTATTTGCAACTTTTAGAAAATGGTGGCTACTATTAAAAAATGCTTCTAGAGTAAGCAAATTGTTTTCTTAAGGATAGTCAAAATGAAAAGGGAGGTAAGTATTTTGTGTCAGAGTTAGTTCCCATTACATGGAGATGTATTCGCATTCACCTTTCTATACCTATGAAAACCACAGGAAAAGTATCCTTATGCTAAAAATGAAGGCCTAAATCGGCAAGCGCTCGGTCTCATCAGGACTCTATTCGTCGATCTGTTCTTCTACATTATCCCGTGGGTCTGTATTGTTTGTGTTGAGGTTTTACGGCCCAGTCAACCCAATGGGGTCATGTCGAGCGCGGTCAGTTTACCTAACCACACGTTTACTGGGCAGGCTTAGTCCTCTAAGCGGTTAACCAGTATTGTGCACATTCTTTTGCCAGAAACTGACAACTGCCCTTCTTGAATCAGCGGAAGGGAGAGAATGACCGTAGAAAATATTTCATGATCAATCTCCACGAAAGAATGTTGCCGACCTCGGCGGGGGTTGAATCCGCGACCTCCTGGTCTCCAGTCGGACGGCGCATCCAACTGAGCCACCGAGGCCGGCAGCGGAGCGCGAATGCACAGACAGACATTGGCCTTTGGTATTCACATAAGGCACAAAGACCCTTTTCCCACGCTGAACCCCATTTATTAAAGGTTGACACCTGAGCTACTTATGAGTCTTACTTTTTTTTCTCATCACGAAAACACGCCTATATAGTTTTGACCCCCTTAAACCCCACTTTTATATGGTAAAACTGGGGTTTACAGGTGTATACATTATTTTCCTTATTTCTGGTCAAAAACTTAAGATTGTGGGTGCTCGTTAGAACCGCCTCATCCAGGCGGTTTAAACGAGTACCCACAATCTATGTTGAGGCGGTTCTAACGAGTACCCACAATCTATTTTTTGAGCAGAAATATGAAAAATATTTTAATTTTTATCTGAAAATTTTCATTTTTTTTTTTTGTGGTAAAATTTTCAGTATATATGAATAGTCATGTTTCAGTAATGTGAAAAGACTGTAACCAATTGAAATTCAACCGCTTTTTAATAGTCTGCTATGAAATGCTACTGAGAACTGGATAATAAAGTATTTTGGGAGAGAATAATGTGTAAACAGGTAGTTTGCAATCTAGGCTACGTAGCCAAGTTAGGTCAAGGGAGACTAAGAGAATGCACAGGCTGATCTAGGCCTCCGCTGTCCGCATATGGCATAAGGGCCCTTTGCTTGCGTTGGAGCATAACATATAATATCAAAGGTGACATGGTGACATTTAGAAACTAAATAATTATTTTTTTTCACAAGAACAGCAAAATCTGCTTTTACCTTTACCAATCTCTGGGCAAATTCTGTAGACGACAAATTGGTGGTGCGTTTCTTTAACATTTCCCAGAAAACAGGATTTTACTTTTCATGCAAATTGTGTCCTAATTTGCATGAAATTTCAAGGCCTGTTTTCTGAGGAAAAAGGAGGAAATATTTCAAACTGTAGCCTGCTGTATTTTTTTACCCGGCATGCTCACATTAATTCCTCCAGAAATACCAGACTACAGGATCAGTTACTGGATTTTTTTCAAATTCGTGATGGCTCGGATTGTATTTCCTTATTATCTTTCGATTGATTTTTATATTGCGAGTGACCTGATAAGATAAATGTGCCAGCGCACGACAAAACCTACAATAAGATCTGTGTGACTAGCAAACACTCAGATCAGCCTCTACATCCACCAAGTACAGCAAGGGTTTTCTATCAGACCTCTTTGGATAGCCCGGAGGCAGTAGAAGGCCCATGCGATCAGCGAAGAATCTGATCAGACTGCGCGCGGATGCGCAGGCTGATCTGAGTCTTCGATGGTCGAACAAGTCATTGTAGGTTTTGTCAATTTTCAAGGACATCTCGCTAATGAAACTTCATGCACATATCCGACATGGAACACACTGCCCACTGACATGGATTGTTACTGACCCTGACCTGCTTTTTCACGCTTGGCTAAACAATGTTAGTCTGTGCGTTTAGCTCCGTTTCTCAAACACAGAGGCATCTACGCTCCCATCTAAGTTCCCAGGACATTTAAGGCGTTGTGTCTTTTGCTCCTCAGTGAGCAAATGAGTACCCACCTAGCGCAAACCTTTCTCAGGCCCAAACGCTTTTTCAGAATTGTTTTCACACTGCCTTCTGATATGCCAGCACAACTAGCTATATCTTTGACAGACAAAAATCGCGCATCCTGTTCAACCACAATCTTTACAACAGCGATGTTAGCCTTGGTAACAGAGGTTTTAGGCCTTCCAGGACGGGTATCATCTTCAACAGAAAATTTTACAGCTTTAAAAGCTTTAACCCACCTAAAAACTGTGCGCACTGAAATGGTCTGAGGTCCATATATACCACACAATTCATTAAATATCTGCTTTGAATCTATATTAAGCCTAATGCGGCATTTAATATAGCTACGAATTTCAGTCTTCTGCTCCATGTTCCAATGTAACAAGTAAATTGGTCAGTGTGTATGACTGCATCTATTTAAATTTGAAATAACACGGTCAGTTGGAAAGTAATTTGCACGAAATAAACAAGTGTCGTTAGCTATTCAACACACCATTCAAGTGCAGTGAAGCATTTTAAAATATACCTGGGATAAAACTAAGTAAGCCTATTAGTGACAGAACTTTTTGCACGACCCTTGTAATCATATACAAAGAGCATCTTAAACGTTACCTATTGATATATCTATGAGATAAACAACGAAGGCTATTCCCGGCACGTCTGTACCATACCTAATATAGAACAGATCCTCACTCCCCCGCCTCCTGCAACACCCCACACTCCCCTGTGTATATTTTCTTAACCATTGTCATGCTGAATAAATAAAGATGCCACACACACTTCTAATTGTCAGCCAATTAGATTACTTGATCCAGATTGTTGATACAAAACACATACTTAATGACAATTAGTGCAGATCCAGATCTGAAGAAGCCAATTGATCTGAATCTACACTGTTAACATTTAGGTAATGCATATCCGGGTTCAGCATGCAGGAGCAGAATTAAAACTGATTTATGTTTTGAAAATGATAGAATATGGTATTATCAGCAGATACAAGTTAAGATTTATTTTCTCTGATAAATAAATAAAAGACAGTTTTCTTTTTATTGCATTGAGGTTTTATGGCCCATTCAACCAATTAGGTGTAAGTCGAGTTGGTCAGTTTACCTAACCACACACTTTTTCTGAGCAGACAGTCCTCTAATGGGTTAACCAGTATTTGTGCAAATTATTTTGGCAGAAACTGACAACTGCCCTTCTTTAATCAGCAGAAGGGAGAGTATGACCGTAGTAAATATTTCATGGTCAATCTCCACAAAAGAATCATCACAAAAACAAGCTAATATAATTTTGACCCCCTTAAACCCCCATTTTATATAGTAAAACTGGGGTTTACATTACATTTCTTGTTTCTGCTCAAAAACATAAACTGTGGCACTCTTTAGAACTGCCTCATTGAGGCAGTTCTAATGAGTACCCACAATCTATGTTTTGAGCAGAAATATGAAAAATAGTATATATTTTTTATCTGAAAATTTTAATTTTTTTGGTTATAAAATTTTCAGGATATTTGAATAGGCATGTTTTCGTAATGTGTTATCGGACCTGACGGGAATTGAACCTGTGACCTCCTGATCACCAGCCGGACAGCGTCTGACTGAGCCAATGAATCTGACTGCTGCAGTTGTAGTGATTGATACTTTATAGGTTAAGCTGCACATAAAGGAGACTCTTGATCAGAGTCTGCACTGTGTACAGTTCACACACTAAGTACAGTTCAATAAATGTCCTAAAATTTCATACACCAAATTTTCTGATAAAAATGGCATATGCATGCAGTCGGATATGGACCTACACTGTTCGCCAATAACAAAGAATTTTAAGAAACAACTGCTTAAAAAATCAAAATTTAGTAAAGTATAAAAAGTTTGAAGTTTCGGGTGTCCGAAAAACGTACGATATCCAAGCCAGTTTTGGAAGTCAGTGGTTTGTTTGAGGTGAGGTTTTACAGTCCAGACAACCCAATGGGGTCATTTCAAGTACTGTCAGTTTACCTAACCACACTTATACTGGGCAGGCTTAGTCCTCTAAGCGTTTAACCAGTATTGTGCACATTCTTTCGCCAGAAACTAAAAAAAATCATAATTTCTAAAATTTCAGACAGCACTATAAATAATGATTAAATTTTGTTTGAAAATTCTGGACATTTATTGCAGTCAAATGGATGTAATATATCAGGATACTGGTAAGTACAGTAAGGAGTTTAAGGTGAATGAATACACTTTAATATTTACCAGCCTCGGGCTAATTCAGCAGACGACAAATTGATGATATTTTTCTTACCTTTCCCAGGACACAGGATTAAACATTTCATGCAAATTTGTCTCCAGTGTTTTCTGGGAAAAATAGAAAAATATTTCAAAATGTTGTCTGCTAAAAAAAATCCCCAGAGTGTTTATCTTAAAGGGGACTGGAATGTCTGGAAAGCCCTGTAGATTTTCCCCCATTCTTTGGAAGGGAGACAACTTTTATGCGTTCTTGTGTGCTTTCCTGCGTACCAATCTCATTCTCAATAGGCTCTGCTCTAAAAGAAAAGAAATTCCTCTCCTCAAGAGGCATTTTTAACCCTTGTACTGCTGAATAAATTAAGATGCCACGCCCACTTCTAATTTTCAGCCAGTCAGATTTCTTGATCCAGATTGTTGCTATAAATTCACATACTTAATGGCAAACAGTGCAGATCTAGACCAGTTGGCTTCTTCAGAAGCCAACTGATCTGGATCTACACTGTTTGCTAAGGTAGGGTATATCTGGGTTCAGCAGGACAAGGATTAATGTTTTTGAGGACATCCTTCTTCAGAAGGGAGTCAAAAACTATTCTGACCTTTACAAGTGTTGCCTCCTCTGAAAGAGTATCCATTCAGCTCTAAGCTAAAACATTCCATATCATTTTTCAGAGGGAAACAACCCCAGTGTGCAGAAATGGAAACAAGATTTAATAAGTTGCCTCCCTTACCACACAAATGACAGTAAAATATGCTGTGTATCGAGTTCCCTTATCTGGAGCTATGAATTAACACCATTGACAGACAGTCTCTCAAATCAAGTTTTTTCAGACAATTTTTCACTCTGAATGCTTTTTTCGGACATGGTTTGCTGCAGACCAGGTGATGGTAATCCAGATAACCCTGGCAAGTTAGGTTGTCTCCCTTCTGCTGCTGCTTGTTCCATCTCCTTGATTGCTGCATCCTGTTTGGCATTTTGAAACTCCATGAATGTAAACATCAGCCTCTGGTTATATGAAACATATCTCTCAGCACATACGTCAACACAGCCAGTCTGTAAGAGAATTCTGGTATTAACCCTAAGAACTCGGACACCTTAAATCCTTATTACTGTATTTACCCTAAGTATTGGGACATCTTATCTACTTACCATCTCCTAATATTTGGAATAGTCCATTCTACCACCTGTTGGTGTGTTTAAAATATTGCTTATGTAAGACAAACTGTGTCGACCCTGATCTGATGCCACTTTCTTCAGTGTCTGATCTGGGCTTACACCATAGCAACAGATAAGGCGCTTTTTTCATCCAAAAAATGCTGATATCTTTCTTATTTCTCCACAAAAACATATGTTGTGGGTACTCATTAGAAGTGCCTCACCGAGGCACTTCTAATGAGTACCCACAACATCGAGGCGCTTCTAATGAGTACCCACAAGGCCACAACATATAAGAAAAATATTATGTGGATACATCCTGATATCAGTAGCTATGCTTATTAGAAATTTCAGTGCAAGATAGAAAGTCAACTTGCTGCTTTGAAACCATTTCTTAATCATTATCATGGACCATTACTCTGTGAAGAATTATTAAAATTTTTCCACTGACATTTGCATCCAAGCTCTTCCCAATATGTTTGTGCATGCAAAGTTTTGATGAAATCCATCAGTGATCACATAGTTACAAATGATGGATGGACAAACAGACTTCCCTGCAGACATTAAGCAGAAAAAACATAAACCCCACTGCAGGGCTACAAAAAGATGGCATTTCCTAACTCAAGTACATAATATCCTACTTTTGAAAATGTTGGGATGTGAGGGAAGGCAGGTAAAAGACAATTTATGTAGAAATGTAGTCACAGTGTAGGCTGAGTAGGCACAGAATCTACACTTGCCCAAATCCCTACAGTACATTTGTATTTGTCCTCCTTGTTGTCGGAAATGTCATTTTAAGAGCAAAATATTGTAACAGCCCCTTTAGTTTTTATCTCTTGAATATTCTTTTCAGAAACAAAGATATACAGGACTTGATTTTTTCATTTTTAATATAAATTAATATAAAATACATAAAAAAGGAAATCAATGAATAGACTTGGGCAAGTCTAGCTCTGAATGCAGCCACACAGGTTTTATCATTGGCTTAGATAATTAGAATTTTTTATCCTCTTACCAAAAATGGCCTGGAGTTAACCTACACAACAAAGTTGTGACATTTAGTCCCCTTTTTAACACAAAATAAATAATCTACACGTCTAAATTAAGGTGAAATGATAAACTCAAAAGTTTTTGCAGTCATTTAGCAAAAGGAGAAAACTTTTGCAGACAGGAAGTAGCTTCCCCAGTTTACTAATTAGTGTTCTTTTAATGATTGATTGTAATTGATCATCAGTTACTTTAGCTCTTTTGCTTTAGCTCTGGATGTGCTAAAGCCTTGATAAAATGGATGCAGAAAACAACTGAATACACTATCAAACCAACCTCTGAAGGTGAAAGGGTTCTATGGTTGAAGTCAAGTACACATCTCTGAAAACACTGCTCTGTCAACTTGCTGTATAACTGAAGGAAATCCTTCATCTGAAATAAATGAGCTATATGTGTGAAGATTTCAGCAGCAGTTCAATCATGAGAGTTTACCCTAAATATTCAGACACTTCAGCTCCTTACCTTACTTATTCTAAAATTTGTACTACCTCCATTTTACTGCTTGTGATATGTTTAAAAACTACTAGCTGAGCGGCAAATACTATAGTCTGTGATTACTAGCTGAGTGGCAAATACTATAGTCTGTGATTCTCTTCAGTGGCATCTGATCTGGATTTACACAGTCTGAGCCTGTCTGCCCAAATTTTCCAGTAAATACAATGATGCCATATAATAAGTCATTGTGGGCTTAGAATTTTCGTCAGTCAGTACTGAAGCATGGTAGCACACTGGCCTCTGATATTAGAGATCCCTGGTTTGATCCCCCTTCCTGTTGAAAAATTTAGTGTGTCCAAACATGCTCCATTTGCATCAATGGACTGAGATGTTAACTCTAGGGCCAATACATCCCCTATGCGGGTTAAATATCCCATTACCGAGACAACCCGGCTCTCTGCAGGTAATAGTCGAATACAATCATTTGCAGTACTGCCTGGCAGAAAGAAAGACAAAGCCTGATTTGTGCTTCTTAACAAAAAATGATTAATGAGATTCATTGTAAATCTACATGTAAATAATTTGACCCCTGCACCTTGCTTCCAAACAACCAGTGAAAATATATTGACAATATGTTTTAGTGACGTCTACATTCAAAATCCAATAATACACTGACATTTCTTGCATTCTGCTCTTGGGCTGACGCTATCCCTTCCATTTTATCTTCTTGTGACAATAAAACAATAAAAAAAACAAATGCGTGCTATGGACAACGAAAACACATGACTTTGTAGAAAAGATCTGATCAAATAAATGCTTTCTTCCTGTCAACACAAATTGAAAAGCGTTTCTTAGCCCATGACTAAAACTAACTGAAATGGAGGTAAATGGGCCGAAATGTAGTACGAACTGGGTCCCGGTTGCAGGGGGAGTGGGTTGTCGATATTTGCATTTCGCCGATTTTTATCTTTGATTAAATTTTGTTCTGGGTAGGTTGATACCAGGTTAAGTATGTTTTATGTAAAAACTGATGAGAAAACTATCATTCAAAGTGATTTATTATTTATTTATTTATATTTATTTTACAATATTTAAAGAGGGTGAACACATTTAATCTCACAGGTTATTCTACCATGTGGCCCTCTGTAAAACACAAAACATATATACATGACCACAAATGTGCAATAAAACACATAAATGATCAGACAATTTTCACAGTTAATAGCATGATAGTATGGTATGCAATTTGATTTCAGCATTCGAGTCCAAGAAACAGGCTGCATGTGGCTGAAAGCCAATGTCCAGGCAGCATGCCCTGTCTCCTGGACTCGAAGCTGAAATACTGCTATACTCTAAATCTTTACATCCAATCTAACTGAGCCACCGAGGCCGGCGCCTTCTGATCATACTGTTCAAGATTATTCGCGGCACAGCAGATACACCCGCCAATTATCTGTCAGCTGCAGCTAAAAGAACTCGCTCAAAACACTTATCCCTGCATACACCGTTTCAACGGATCCCTGCATACACTGATTAATGCAACTTGTTGTTGTTTTGTGTGTGTGTGTGTGTGTGTGTGTGTGTGTGTGTGTGTGTGTGTGTGTGAAGACAATTTGTCGCTGAAATTCTCTATCAGCCAGTATAGCTGAAGCTCCCAGCTGAGTATTCTTTGACCCATTTTTGACTTTATAAACTCCCCCAACGCTATTATTCCCAACGCTATATATATATTGGAAGAGTCGAATTTTCATTTTAGATATGTCAAATTGCTAAATGATTTGCAAACACTGGAGACCTTGATATGATCTGGGTCTGCACTATTTGCTGGTTATTTTTTGGGGGTTCTCCAGACTAATATAGGTTAAGCGGGAGCTTTCCACCCAATCAGTCGAATGTAAGGCCCAGCAACATGCAGGTAACTTACTGGTAGCCTTAACCTGTGCTGGTTGGGACTACTTCATTGTGCCTGTGACCGCAACGGTATGTGTCAATCGGTTATAGGGGCTGAAGGGTTAAAATGCATTTGTTGAAATCTTGCCTCTGTATGTCGTTACTAAAACCCGGGTCGACGGAACGGGACGAAATGATAGGCCAAAATCTATCTAACCCAAGGACGAGTCGAAAGCTCAGAATGCCTGACAGTACAGATAAAATCTACTAAAACCCGTCACGGGACAAAAGAAACATACAAAGAGGTAAGAGAAAAGTCAGGGAGTGCCACAATCACAAGCCGCAGCCCTTCCTAGACACCAAGAGGAAGAGGAAACAGACAAAACCGAACAAGCGCAAATCGAACAGACGTACGAAAAGCACTAAGATTAGCTCTCTCTTCTCTAAGCGAAGTAATCGCAATGCTCAAAGGACTGAAAAACACAGGAACAAAATAACACCAGGCAAAACTTAAAACAAATCGCCTCGTAGAAAAAGCAACAAAGAATAAGACCAACATCAGGACCACCGCCTTAGAACAGTCAGTAGAATAAACCATCTGGGAATTAAGCACTTTTACAGCTATCCAACTTCACCTTGGGTCCCGATGCTACTCTTAATACAGAAATACATAAAAAAAAATCGTTTCACTTAAAAGCTCCCAACTCAGTCAGTGCATCAAAGCGAAAACATAAGATATCAAATTAATCATTATGATAAATAAAGACGAGTACTCATGGCTAATTCTACTGTGTGTCAGAGTAAATGAAAATCAATAGTTGAACCACGCCGGAACAAGCCAAAGCCACTTCGTCAAGCCCCAACCCACTGGTTAAAGTTTTACGAAGAGACCGTCATTGAGTCTGAGGCCCTAACCGCTGTCATGCAGTTAAAGAGTGAAGCATAGCCATCAACAATGATTGGGTCGATAACTAGGCATGCAGTCTGCCGCATAATATACAGGCTATAGCCAGTTCTTTTATAACGGTTAATTAGTTTTCTGAATTACTCCGAAAAGTTAGATTTTCCCACATTTTTTTCTAAATCTGTACACTAAATCTGTCACCGTAAAATTCTGCTTTCGATATACCTTGTTGCAGAAGTGTTTTCAAACTGACGTTATATTTTTCAACCAAGGCACTGTGTCTGCAAAAGCCGTGACGGGACATATAAGATTTACCAAAACCCGTGACGGGCAGGTGACAGTAGCAGCATGACATTAACTAAGAATAGTGGGAGGATAGTAACTAATGATAGTGGGATGGCCGTAACTAATGTTGGTAGAACTTGTGGAGAGATCCCATATCTTGATGTAATGATGTAATAAAATATGTTTATACTAACTAACAACAGGCATCACGATTTTATTGCCAAGGATTAATCCCTGGCGCTAAGTGATAGAATAACATGACAGGAAAATGGCCAAAAAAAAAAAAAAAAAAAAAACAACAACAACAAAAAAAAAAAAAAAAAAAAACATTGATTTTTTTATTCTTGAACATAAAAAGTTTTGAAGACAGACCTTATGAAAGCCTTCCTTGGAACAGGCATGTCACTGTACAGATACGGGACAGGACCGGTCAGAACGCATCATTTTTTACCATCACGGAAGTCACAGTGTGCCCCTTTGGCTTTACACAGTAACCTCTTTATAACACGATTCATTATAGCACGGTTTTGGATATAGGTAGGTTTAAGAATGGACCTCGAAAGTACTGTAGCCAAACAAAAATGTAATTATTATATAGAAAATGACCATTTATTATCATTTTTAATATAATCAACACATTTTTGTTTGGGTTGTTTTGTTTGGATACAACACGGTTGTTTAGCTAACGTGGTTATTGCTTCGGATCCCCGCTACTGCGTTATTAAGAGGTTGTGGCATATTTGAAAATACTCGTTCAACAAGGAGATGTGAACAGTGTTGCGCCTTACATTGCTGTTCATAAACCGTCTCGAGTCTGAATTTTTGTTTACATAATGTGTTTCTTGCTTCCAAAGGTTCCCATGTTTTTCATTTTGATTTTACTCGTAATTTATAACCCACCTACTCCTACATCCTAAATCTATCTTCTTTAAACGATTCAATCATGATAGATAGATAGATAGATAGATAGATAGATAGATAGATAGATAGATAGATAAATAGATAGATACGAGGGTCGTGCAAAAAGTTCTGTCACTAATAGGCTTCTTTAGTTTTATCCCAGGTATATTTTAAAATTTGTCACTGCATTTGAATGGTGTGTTGAATAGCTAACGACACCCGTTTATTTCGTGCAAATTACTTTCCAACTGACCGAGATATTTCAAATTGAAATAGATGCAGCCATATGCACTGACCAATTTACTTGTTACATTGGAACATGGAGCAGAAGACTGAAATTCGTAGCTATATTAAATGCCGCATTGGGCTTAATATAGATTCAAAGCAGATATTTAATGAATTGTGTGGTATATATGGACCTCAGACCATTTCAATGCGCACAGTTTTTAGGTGGGTTAAAGCTTTTAAAGCTGGGAAATTTTCTGTTGAAGATGATACCCGTCCTGGAAAGCCTAAAACCTCTGTTACCAAGGTTTAACATCGCAGTTGTAAAGATTGTGGTCGAACAGGATGTGCGATTGTCTGTCAAAGATATAGCTAGTTGTACTGGCATATCAGAAGGCAGTGTGCAAACAATTCTGAAAAAGCGTTTAGACAATGAGGAGCAAAAGACACAACGCCTTATATGTACCCGGGAACTTTTGAAAACATACAAAGGCTGTAATAGTCGGGTTATTTCTAACTTGCTAACAGGTGATAAAACCTGGGTGCACATGTTTGAGCCACAAAGAAGGGCTGATAATAAGCAATGGAAGCGAAAAGATAAAAAATGCCAATGTATTGCCAAGAGAACCATAAGTTCGAAACAGATGTCGTACGCAATTTTCTTTAATTCAAGTGGGCCAGTCATTCAAGTGCCTTGTCCATCTGGTCATACAGTCACTGGCTGATTCTACAAGAATTCTGTACTGAAGAAAGTGAAAGAGTTTTACAATAAGAAACGACCAAGCAAAGGATGGTCAGGAGTCCACATTTTACATGACAACGCCTCCACTCATAAATGTGAGGTTGTTAAGTCTTTTTTGGCTTCTGAAAAGGTGAAAGTTTTAAACCATCCACCTTATTCACCTGATCTGAGTCCCTGTGACTTCTTTTTATTTCCAAGGCTTAAGAAAATGCTTTCTGGAAATAGGTATACGTCTAGAAGTTCTCTTGGCAGCGCTATTTATCAGTGTCTCCAACAGATACCAAAAGAAGACTATTTATCTACTTTTCGCGACTGGGTAAAAAGGTTACAAAAATGTGTTTCAGTAAAGGGAGAATACTTTAGGTTTGTAATAAAAATATGATAAAACATAGCACTGAAGTAATCCGAACCCAGTGATAAAACCTCATAGATAGATAGATAGATAGATAGATAGATAGATAGATAGATAGATAGATAGATAGATAGATAGATACCGATCGATCGATAGCTAGGTTCTCAAATCGCATATTTTTTTTTAATACTTTTTGGTCCCCTGTGCCTCACCTTTCATATGTTTTGGTAAAATAATGTCTGATTTATCAAAAAAGGAAACAGGATGTGTGAACTTTCTTAATACAAAATTGAAATAAATAAATAGAGGACATTGAATTTTTTCAGTGTAAGATCGAATTTTATTTTGTCGAATGAACACCAAATCTAGTATTTTCACGAGTGGCTATCGCCACTCGTAAAAATACAAGTTTTGGTGTTCATGAGTGAAATAAAATTTGAATCTTACACTGAAGAGAAAAACAAAGAAAAAGGAAGAAAAAAAATCAAATTTTCTGTATCTTTTATGCTTTTATTCAGGAGCTCGCGGGTTCGATCCCCGCCGGGTTCGACAACATTATTTCGTGTAGATTGATCATGGAAATATTTTCTACGGTCATTCTCTTCCTTCCGCTGATCCAAGAAGGGCAGTTGTCAGTTTCTGGCAAACGAGTGTTCACAAAAACTTGTTAACTGCTTAGAGGCTAAAACCTGCCCATGAAATGTGTGGTTAGGTGAAACTGACCGGCTCGACATGACTCTAACGGGTTGACTAGGTCGTAAAACCTCAAACTCAATCAATCAGCGTGTTCAGCGGGTACAAATTTAGGTTTGTACATAGAAGACGAGGCCAAATAAATTTTAAAGCAATAGAACGCAAGAAATCGACACATATACAGTCGAACTTCACTGGCTCGAACTCGCTAGGCTCAAACACCACATTTAGGTCGAACTGACTTTCTAAATATACTGCTAATCTCATTGCGCAGGTCTGTCCTGAGAAAAAACCAGTACTGAAGCAATGTGGATAAAGTGTCTTGCTCAAGGACACGCGTTGTCCGCTAAGGGACAGTTCATTCCTTAAGTGTCAGATGTGTGTGTGTGTGTGTGGGGGGGGGGGGGGGGGGGGGAAGGGGGGTGGGGCTAAAAAGTAGGGGATCATAATTTTCATGCAGCTAATAGGGGATGGGGTCACCTTTAACTTTGATATCCCGGTAGGGGCTGGGGTGGGTCATGTTGAAAGAGGAAAATATTCCAAGGTGATATGGCGATGTTTTTCTTGTTTGTTTCATGTTTTGCCTGGCTTGTCAATCCTAGCACTAGAGGAGTGGAATGAGCTCAGCACTTATACAACCTTGATAAAACAATGTACACCGCCTATGTCCTCCTACGAGGTTAAAATATAAGATATGAAAGAAAGAAAGCAACTCAGTTAACAATTTCAACATATGTGTATGAAGAGGTAAGTATGGTATTAGTCTGTGACTTCCGTAGGCATTGATATTCCTTGTTTTAAATGCTCCATATTCCTAAAAAAATAGACATTTTTATCCAAGAAAAGGTTTAATAAATTGATGTATAGTATTAATACGATCATAAAATGTGACACCTGACAGCCTGTAAAATTTCAGTTAGTCTCTCCTTTTTAAGCTGGATCCAAAATGAAATGATTTTTTTATCGTATTTCTGAATTAATGTTGGTAACATTAATTCAGAGATACGATAAAAATCATTTCATTTCAAGATCAAGAGACTAATTGAAATTTTACAGGTTATCATGTGCCACATTTTATGATTGTATTAATACAATATATCAATTCATTAAACCTTTCTTGAATAATAAAACGTCTATTTTTGAGGAATACGGAACCTTTAAAGTGACTGATGGATAATTGCATAAATTTACCAAATTAAGTTTTTTTCTTTCTGTTTTAACTTCATCAGTGTGGCTCAGTCATAAGTTTGGAAATGAAATGTTTGATGGGCATGTCTCCGTGAGCAGAAAGACATACAGACTGCATAATAAGCCCACAATATTGGATCCCAAATCTGGTAAGATATATGTCACTTTCACAAGAACTTTCATGAACATAATATGGGCTCTCTTCATGAACATAATATGGACATACACTGCTGTCGGCCTATTCAGCGCACCATTAGGATTTGAGCTGAATTCAAAAAATGTTCGCTAGACCAGTTTTAATTTTTAAATGTACTAGAACCAAGAATAATTTATTATAAATAGCACAAGTTTATTTTCATTTAATTTCTTCATCAAATTTAGCAGATAATAATCCCTCAACTTCATCACCCCCTTGTTTGTGTGTCATAAAAAATGTCTGCCAATGTCGCGCACCTGTTAGAATTTTGTCTGTTGCCTTGGACATAAAGAATGTTTTTGGATTAAAGATGCATTTCTATGATCCCTAATCAATTTAGAATATAATACAGCTCTCAAGCCCTGGTCGGCAATCCATCTAGGAGTTGGCAACTCCAAACAAAAACCTGCATACCTTGATTTGCCTGTTCCAGTTATATAAAGTCTGCTTCGGCAGCTGGGGCGGAAGAAATCATTACTATGATTCAACGGCCCAAATGGCGATGCAGCAGCATGTTGTGGAGCCTGGAGAGCATGACAAGGCACAAAAGAAGTCATGGTCATCCACTTCATCCGGGCTTAGCTCCAGATGTCCTGACACTGTGTTGCCTCTGGATCCAGCTAGGTCAGGATGAGAGAGTGAGGTTGACTCTGCGCGCCTCTCCCTCACTATAATCTAATTCACAGCGCATGTCATCTTAATCAGCAACACACATTCACAGCAAGCTCTTATATGCCCTGTGGCGATGGGCGAGCGGCGAAGCAGCAGGTGAAGAAACATTGGAAGCTGTAGTTGCGGACCTGCACACAGGCGGCTTGGTTATATACGGTCGCTTTCCTTAAGAGCGAAGCAGTATGGGGAATTCGGCAGCCGAACGGAGCGACTGAGCAGACCTTTTTAGGATCGCACTGCTCACCCCCATAGCATCACCGCCCTTTAGGGTTAGAAAAGGTGCCCTAAACAATTGCCTGCTTCAAAACTCCTGGCTGGTTAACCGCGATCAGCGGGAATCCCACTTAGCGGTCGAATAAGAAAAAAGAAGATGAAGTTGATACCACTAACCATCGGCGCTTGGAATATGCGCACCCTAATGGACAGTTCTGGTTCTGACAGACCTGAGCGAAGATCAGCTCTAGTTGGTAGAGAACTTGACCGATACAAAGTCGAGATTGCAGCTCTGAGTGAGACTCGCCTTGCAGAAGAAGGGCTTTCAAAAGAAGTTGGTGCTGGCTACACTTTCTTCTGGAGTGGACGCAAGAAAGAAGAGTGGCGTGAAGCAGGAGTAGGATTCGCCATCAAGTCACACCTCATCAGCAAGCTCTCAGGACTTCCCAAAGGCATAAATGACCGCCTGATGACGCTGAGACCTCCCTTATCTGGCAAGAGGCATGCAACAATTGTAAGTGCCTATGCACCCACAGTGACCAACCCAGATGAGGTTAAAAAAAACAAGTTCTATGATGATTTGGATTCTGTGATTTCTGCAGCACTCCGGACAGACAAACTCATCCTCCTCGGGGACTTCAATGCCAGAGTGAGCACAGACCACCAGACCTGGGAAGGAATGATTGGATCTGAAAGTGTAGGGAAGTGCAACAGCAATGGACTCCTCCTTTTACTTTTAAGGAAGTGTGCAGAGCATGCATTACTGATCACCAACACAGTCTTCCGTCTACTAACTCGCAAAAAGAGAACATGGATGCACCCTCGCTCCAAACACTGGCATCTCATTGACTATGTCATAGTGCGAAGGAAGGACAGACAGGATGTCAGAGTGACTAAAACTATGTGTGGTGCAGACTGTTGGACAGATCACAGGCTTGTTGTCAGCAAACTCAACCTGCGCATTCAGCCTGTACGACGACCACAAGGCAAGAAGGTACCAAAGAAATTAGATGTCTCCAAGCTGAAACAAGACAGCAAGAGGCAAGCATTCGTCAACGATCTCTGCAGCCGTTTAGATGCACTGGAACACAGTTCAGAAGATGTAGATGAGAGCTGGACAGTCTTCAGAGACACCGTGCACTCTTCAGCAATGGATTCCCTAGGACCAGTATCTCGCAAACACCAAGATTGGTTTGATGAGAATGACAAAGAAATTCAGGGACTCCTTGAAGAGAAACACCGAAAACACAATTAAGGCTTACCTCAGAAATACCAGCTCAGTATCTAGCAAGACTGCCTATTCAAACATATGCAAGACAGTTCAGACGAGGCTCAGAGACATGCAAGACTCCTGGTTGAGTAAAAGGGCTGATGAAATCCAGTCCTTTGCAAACAGACAGGACATGAAAAAGTTCTTTGATGCACTCAATACAGTATATGGTCCCCAGAGCTCAGGAACCACCCCACTCCTTAGTGCAGATGGAACTAGTCTTCTGACTGACAAAGAAGCTATCTTGAAAAGATGGGCTGAACACTTTGATGGTATCCTTAATCGACCATCATCTATCAATGATGAAGCTATCAAAAGACTACCACAGGTGGAATTTAATCCGCTGCTTGATGAGCTCCCAACAGTCTCTGAACAGTGAAAGCAATAAAACTCCTGTCATCTGGCAAGGCTCCAGGATCAGATGCAATACCTGCAAAGATCTACAAAACAGGTCTTCCAGTTGCAGAGAAACTGACAGAGTTATTTCACATTATGTGGAGAAAAGAAGCCATCTCACAAGAATTCAAGGATGCAACAATTATCCACCTATTCAAAAGGAAAGGGAATCCTCGTCTGTGACAATCATCGAGGCATCTCTTTATTGTCAATTACTGGGAAGATCCTTGCTAGGGTCCTACTGAACCGATTGAATGAACACCTCCAACGGTCAGGGCTTCTACCAGAAAGCCAGTGTGGATTCAGGAAAAACAGAGGAACAACAGACATGATCTTTACAGCATGACGGCTTCAAGAAAAATGCCAGGAACAGAATGTGGACCTCTACATGACCTTTGTCGACCTTACCAAAGCATTTGACACAGTCAGTCGTGAGGGACTTTGGAAAATTATGGCAAAGTTTGGCTGTCCTGCCAAATTCATAGCAGCGCGGCGGCAGTTCCATGATGGTATGCTTGCAAGGGTCCTAAAGGATGGTGAGTCTTCTGATCCATTTCTTGTGACAAATGGAGTTAAGCAAGGCTGTGTACTAGCTTCAACACTGTTCAGCATGATGTTTTCTGCCATGCTTACAGATGCTTTTCAGGAGGGTGACAATGGTATACTTATTAGGTGTCGCTTTGATTGGAAACTTTTCAACCTAAGAAGGTTACAAGCTAAATCTAAGTTGCAGACAGAGGTGCTAGACGAGTTCCTCTTTGCTGATGACATAACAAAGGGTGCTCCAACAGAAGAGAAAATGCAAAAAGGTGTTGATCAAGTATCTGATTCATGTGACAGCTATGATCTCACAATCAGCATCAAAAAGACTGAGGTAGTATATCAGCCAGCACCTGGAAAGCCTTACAAGGAACCTACCATCACAGTGAAAGGTCAACGACTGCAAGTGGTAGACAAGTTCACCTACCTTGGAAGCACATTGTCTAGAGTTGTGCACATTGATGATGAAGTCAGTGCTAGAATTGCCAAAGCTAGTGCAGCATTTGGCCGGCTACGTGGAAGTATTTGGGACCGAAGTGGAATCAGACTTGACACAAAGCTGAAAGTATATGGATTGGTAGTGCTGCCAACACTGTTATGCGCATGAGAAACTTGGACAGTTTACCAACGGCATGCCAAAAGACTGAACCACTTCCATACAAGCTGTCTTTGAAAACTTCTAAAGATCAAGTGGCAAGAGGATTTCAGACACAGAAGTCCTGAAAAGGGCAGGGATGCAGAGTGTACATACTCTTCTGAAATGGGCACAGCTAAGATGGACAGGCCATGTTACCAGAATGCCTGATGAAGGTTTGCCAAAGAAAATCCTCTATGGAGGACTTCAAGTAGGAAAACGCTCCCATGGTGTTCAGAAGAAACGGTACAAGGACACCCTCAAAGCCTCCCTTAAAGACTTCAACATACCAACAGAGTCATGGGAACAGATTGCACAGGATCGTACAAAGTGGCGAGGCCTCATAAAAAGGGGAGCTGGTGAATACTAAGCAAAAAGAATCAGTGAAGCTGAGCAGAAACGTGCACCGCGGAAAGCCAGAGCTAATGCATCACCAACAGAGATTTCTTCCTCAGACCTCTCTTGTTCTATCTGCAACAGGCAGTTTAGAGCTAAGACTGGTCTCATCAGCCGTCTTAGAACACACAAATAATAACACACCGCACAGTTGATTAGGGTTGGTCATTGTCAGTAATGACAGACGAACTATATAAAGAATATATTTATGCCATTTTCATTGTTCACACTGACAAAACCACCTTTTAAATTTCACGTTCAGGGAAAAGGGTCCTTTGGTTTTAGTGAAAACAACATTTTGTCATTGTCAGTAATGACAGACGAACTATATATAGAATATATTTATGCCATTTTCATTGTTTACACTGACAAAACCACCTTTTAAATTTCACGTTCAGGGAAAAGGGTCCTTTGGTTTTAGTGAAAACAATATTTTCCTCATTATTTTGAAATAAACTACTGATTCCCCATGCAAATTGTAATGGCCATGTACCTTTTGATATGTTTCATCACATACGCCCACAAAATGATACTTTGGGATTTTTGGGAGAAAATATTTGAGTGAGCAGCATTGGCAGATGCGCCACATTAGGCTACACGGCTGTACATAAAGTTTTGTTATTTGACAGTATATTAAATATAAGATTTTATGTGTGGTGAAAGAGAAAGGGAGGAATTGTGTGTGTGTGGGGGGGGGGGGGGGGCTGGGGTGGGGGTGGGGTGAGGTTAAATTATCTGTGGTTTCTAGGGTGGGGGAGTGTCGTTGTATTTTCATTTAACGATCTTGAATCTGATGCTTTACCACTACATCACATCTCTCCACATTATAAGCCTTTTCACAACGAGCTTTGGTCTCACTGTCGGCATTGCGATATAATTCTGTCCGATTCTGAAGTTTTTGTAAGTTAGTTTGACTGGTTTCGTGCGAAATGGCAGATATGCGGAATATTACAGTAATTTATCTAAATCCATACTAATCTGGTGACGTCATCGACGATTTGTCAAGACGAACAGACAGATGTTGATGTGTTACTAATCGACACGAATATTTCCAATTAAAAACCGAATTTGAACTTAACTGTTCATATCTTTAAAGTAATTTCGGCAGGTAAGTATTTATGTGATGTACCCGGCAAAATGATTTCGTTTATGCATGCACAGTAGTGAAGATTACAAATCCGCATACGGACCCAGTTTGTTCGAACTCGCATCAATTCGAAACCATCGCGGCTCGCAACGTCCGCGTGTCCATTACGCTTACTATAGATTCTTTTTCGTCTCGTATTGAGAGCAACAGAACCTGACACACATGCTGTATATGTAAACTTCCTCTGAGATTTTAACAGAGAAGAATTAAAATATCACGGTCATAGCTTTTCTAAAAAATAGGCAATGGCAAAAGATACTGTCCCTTGTCATTAGCCTCGGAAACTAGCTACGGTTCTGTACCTGTAGCCATGCAGAATGCAGCAATAATGTGATAAAGAAAACCATTAATTATAAATCACTATTAGAAGGAATTTATATTTTTATTTTGTTATCATTGTTATTATGTTTATTACAATAGATTATTTTTAGGACTTATTTTTCACACATTGTTGCTGTAACATTTGTTTATCTTACATTTGAAACTAATAACTGCCATGTCTTACAACATGAAAGCCGTAACAAAGGAATGAAGCACAGCTGAAAAAAATTCTCACGTCTACCGTGGGAATCGAACCTGGTCCTCCCGGTTAAAAATCCAATGCTCTAACCACGTAAGACATGGTAGGTAATCGAAGGTATGAGTGCTCGGTTGTAACAATCCCCCTTTTCAAGGAAGTCATTATTTATGAAGACGTGGAGCCATTTTCAGCGTATAAAGTCCTATCCCGGACGAGCCCCCATCTTACGACATGAAAGCCGTACAAAGGAATAAAGCATAGCTGAAAAAATTTCATGCCTTTCGTGGGAATCGAAACCCGGTCCTCCCGGTTAAAAATCCAATGCTCTAACCACTGAGCCAAAGAGTCAACTCCCTGACGCAGTTGTCAGAGATTGAATTTATATTTAGAAGCTATGCATAATCTGCCAAGGCAGATAATCAAAGGTAGGAGTGCTAGGCGGTAATACATGAAAAACAGTGTTCCTGAATAAATTTTCCCGATTGGGTGGCCATTATTGCAAAGGCATCTGAAAATGCAAAGATTTAATATATGCACAGTTGACTGAACAAAGATCACTTATAAGTGCAATTAGCACACTTAAATACTTGAATGAATTATAAGTACATTGGATAAAAAGTTCATAGTGAAATACGTACGTATAATAATCAGGGTTCTCACTAGGATTTTATAAGTAGGAATCTGAGACTCCCCATTTATATATAGTAGAGTAGGAGTCCCAGCTAAAATGTAGAAGTCCCACTCCCCTAAAATAGGAGTCCCATTTTTACACACCCATTTGAAAAACAGGAAGTATTATGTTACGGAGTATGGCATTCGTCTGTCCGTCCATAGACTTTTCGTTTCTGGCTAACTCCTCCTACAGTTTACATTCGATCAAGCCGAAATTTGCTGTATAGTTAGACCATGATGTGGAGCAGCGCATAATGTTTTGGGGTTACAGTCCACCAAATGTTAGCAGAGTTATGCCCCTTGAAAATTTCTGTAAATTTTTCGTTTCCAACTTACTCCTCCTACATTTTACAGCCGATAGTGAGACCATGATTTGGAACAGCGCATATTGTTTCGAGGTTACAATCCACCAAATATAAGCAGAGTTATGCCCCTTTGAAAATTTCTGTAAACTTTTCGTTTCCGGTTAACTTCTCCTACAGCTTACATCTGATCAGGTTGAAACTTGGTATATAATTAGACCATGATGTGGAGCAGGGCATATTTTGTTGGGGTTACAGTCCAAAAATGTTATGCAGAGTTATGCCCCCTTGAAAATTTCTGTAAACTTTTCGTTTCCATTTAACTTTTCCTACATTTTACATCCGATCAAGCTGAAACTTCATTTATAGTTAGAGAATCATATGGAGCAGCGCATATTGTTTTGAGGTTACAGTCCACCAACTATTAGCAGAGTTATGCCCCTTTGAAAATTTCTGTAAAAACTTTTTGTTTCCGGCTAAATCCTACAGTTTATATCGATCAAGCTGAAACTTGATTTGTAGTTATTGATGTGGAGCAGCACATATTATTTCAAGGTTGCAGTCCACCAAATATTAGCAGAGTTATAACCCTTTGAAAATTTCTGTAAATTTTCATTTCCGGCTAACTCCTCCTGCAGTTTACATGTGATCAAGCTGAAACTTCTTTAAATACATGTAGTTACACAATGATGTGGAGCATTGCATATTATTTCGAAGTTACAGTTCACCAAATATTGGCAGTTATGCCCTTTTGTTTCTGGCTAACTCCTCCTACAGTTTACATCCGATCAAACTGAAACTTGATTTGTAGTTAGACCATGATGTGGCGCAGCACATATTGTTTCAAGGTTACAGTCCACCAAATATTAGCAGAGTTATACATCTTTGAAAAATTTCTGTAACTTTTTCGTTTCCGGCTAACTCCTACAGTTTACATCTGATCAAGCTGAAACTTCAATGATGTGGAGCTGCACATATTATTTCGAGGTTACAGTGCACCAAATATTGGCAAAGTTATGCCCCTTTGAAAATTTTTGTAAACTTTTTGCAGCATAATGTTCAGAGCTAATTATGTACCCCACCATAGGTGGGGCATATTGTTTTTAGTGTGGATCCCTTTGGCGTCGGTGTCAGCGTCGGCGTAGCCTCTTGTCTGCACTCTATCTCCTCAATGAATGGATGGATTTTGGCCAAACTTACACAAATTTATCATTGGGTGGGGAAAAATGCTGATTAGATTTTGATGACCCTGACCCCATTTTCAAGGTCACACAAGTACTTATATTGTTGGAAAAAGCTGGAAAATTGCTTATCCGCACCCTATCACCTGAAGGAACAAATGGATTTTGACCATACCAGCACATCTAGATTGCTGGGACATGTAAAAGAATTTATTAGATTTTGGTGACCTTTACCCCATTTTCAAGGTCACATGATGGCTTAGATTGTTGGAAAATGGCTTGTCTGCACCCTATCTCTTGAATGAATGGATGGATTTTTACCAAACTTGTACATCTGTATTGTTGAGACATGGAAAAGAACTGATTAGATTTTTGTGACCTTGACCCTATTTTCAAGAACACAGGAGGGCTCAGATTGTTGGAAAATGGCTTGTCTGCACCCTATATCATAAAGAAGTGGCTGGATTTTGACCAAACTTGCTCAACTATATTGCTGAGACATGAAAAAGAACTGATTAGATTTTGGTGTCCTTGACCCCATTTTCGGTCACGCTAAGGCTTAGATTGTTAGAAAATGGCTTGTCTGCACACTGTCTCATGAAAGAATGGATGGATTTTTACCAAACTTGCACAACTATGTTGTTGTGACACGAAAGAGAACTGATTAGATTTTGGTGACCTTGACCCAGTTTTCAAGGTCACAGGAAGGCTCAGATTGTTGGAAAATGGCTTTTCTGCACGCTGTCTCCAGAATAAATGGGTGGATTTTGACCAAACTTGTACAGCTATATTGTTGATACAGGGACAAGAACTGATTAGATTTTGGTGACTTTGATCCAATTTTCAAGGTCACAGGGGGGCTCAGATTGTTGGAAAATGGTTTGTCTGCACCCTATCTCCAGAATGAATGGAAGGATTTTGACTAAACTTGTACATCTATATTGTTGTGACATGAAAAAGAACTGATTAGATTTTGGTGACCTTTAACCCATTTTCAAGGTCACACAAGGGCTTAGGTTGTTAAAAAATGGCTTGTCTGCACCCTATCATGAAGGAATGGATGGGTTTTAACCAAACTTGCACAACTATATTGTTGTGACATGAAAAAGAACTGATCATATTTTGGTGACCTTGACCCCATTTTCAAGGTCACAGGAGGGCTCAGATTGTTGGAAAATGGCTTTTCTGCACACTATATCCAGAATGACTGGATGGATTTTGACCAAACTTGTACAGCTGTATTGTTGAAACAGGAACAAGATCTGATTAGATTTTGGTGACCTTGACCCCATTAGATTTTGTTGACCTTGACCCCATTTTCAAGGTCACACTGGGGCTTAGATTTTGGAAAATGGCCCCCATCAACCACATACACACACAAAAAAAGACAAATTATAGATACTTTTTTCAATGATAGGGCTGTCTGATAGGTGGGGGACATACATTTTCCTCCGAAAACTGTTCTAGTATTTTTTGTTTCTAACTTATTCCACTTATAGTTTATATCCAGAGCACTAAATTATACAGGAGCCAGTTTATGTGCTACATCTTATTACTTGTCACAAGCATATAATGTCTTGCAGAGCTCTTGTTTCTTCATGACTCTCCTATTTCATTGCTTTTCAGTTAAATTCAGTATCCCAGCCCACCCCAAAAAAAGATTGTTGCTGTCTGTATTAAGTGATCTTGAGTGTTATGGATGTTAAGTGAAACATATTTTAATCAAAACCAATTAAGGCACTCTTATGTTCTGTCACACTTATGATTGAAATATATCCTCACATCTGATCATGGACACCTCTGTTGAGCTTCCTGCAAAAAGTCATTTCAGTGTTTACATTTGCACCATGCTGTGATCAATACACGCTATGAAAAAAGTCTGGGCCCAGTTGTTATACCCCCGACATAGGAAGTATGTGGGGGTATATAGTTTTCGCTTTTCTGTTCGTCCCTTCGTACGTTTGTTCGTTCGTCTTTCCGTCACACAGTCAAAGTTTTTGCGTTAAAGTTTATAAGACCTCATATTTTGAAGACCCTTTGATGGATATCATTCATATTTGGCATGATGGTAGATATAGGTCTAAAGTTTTTATCAGCACAATCCCCACCCCGGGGGTGACCTTGGGGTCAAGGTTACGGACTTCGAATTTTCATAAGAAAGTCAGGGTCAAAGTTTTTGCGTTAAAGTTTATAAGCCCTCATATTTTGAAGACCCTTTGACGGATTTCATTCATATTTAGCATGGTGGTAGATATAGGTCTAAAGTTTTTATCAGCACCATCCCCACCCTGGAGATGACCTTGGGGTCAAGGTGACGGACTTATAATTTTCATAAAAAAGTCAGGGTCAAAGTTTTTGCATTAAAGTTTATAAGACCTCATATTTTGAAGACCCTTTGATGGATTTCATTCATATCTGGCATGATTGTAGATATAGGTCTAAAGTTTTTATCAGCACCATCCCCACCCCAGGGGTGACCTTGGGGTCAAGGTCACGGACTTCGAATTTTCATAAGAAAGTCAGGGTCAAAGTTTTTGCGTTAAAGTTTATAAGCCCTCATATTTTGAAGACCCTTTGATGGATTTCATTCATATTTGGCATGGTGGTAGATATAGGTCTAAAGTTTTTATCAGCACCATCCCCACCCTGGAGATGACCTTGGGGTCAAGGTCACAGACTTAGAATTTTCATAAAAAAGTCAAAGTTTTTTGTGTTTAAGTTTATATAGCTGTACCATCAAGACCCTTTAGGAATTTCATTTATATTTGACATGTTGCTAGATATCGGCCTAGAGTCTTACTCTGCATGATCCCCACTCAGGGTGTGACCGAGGTCAAGGTCACGAACTTTGAATTTTCATATAAAAGTGAAAGTTTTTGCTTTTAAGTTTATATAGCCATATCATCAAGACCTTTTGTTAAATTTCAGTATTCCCTAATTGAAAGGTTTAGCAGATATAGCTATCAGCAAGGAATCTGTTGGTCTGTTCATCCATCCGTTGAAGCACTATTCGTTCATATTTTATTTTTGTCTCAGGGTCAAAGTTTTTACGTTAAAGTTTATAAGACCTCATATTTTGAAGACCCTTTGATGGATTTCATTCATATTTGGCATGATGGTAGATATAGCTCTAAAGTTTTTATTGGCACCATCCCCACCCCGGGGGTGACCTTTGGGTCAAGGTCACGGACTTCCAATTTTCATAAAAATGTCAAAATTGTTGTGTTTAAGTTTATATAGCTGTATCGTCAAGACCCATGTGGAATTTCATTTATATTTGACATCTTGCTATATATCGGCCTAGAGTCTTACTCTGCATGATCCCCACCCCGGGTGTGACCGAGGTCAAGGTCACGAACTTAGAAGTTTCATTTAAAAGTAAAAGTTTTTGCTTTTAAGTTTATATAGCCATATCATCAAAACCTTTTGTTAAATTTTATTATCCCCTAATTGAAAGGTTGAGCGGATATAGCTATCAGCAAGCAGTCTTTTTGTCTGTCCATCCATCCGTTGAAGCATTATTCGTTCATACTTTATTTTTGTCTTAGGGTCAAATTTTTTACGTTAAAGTTTATAAGACCTTATATAATGAAGAGCCTTTGATGGATTTAATTCATGTTTGGCCTGATGGTAGATATAGGGCTTAAGTTCTTATCAGCGCCAACCCTATCCCGGGGAATAATGTTGGGGTCAAGGTCACAGAATTTTCATAAATAAGTCAAAATTTTTGTGTTTATGTTTATATAGCTATAGCATCAAGACCCTTTGAATTTCATTTATACATGTATTTTACATGTTGGTAGATATAGGTCTAGAGTTTTACTCAGCATCATCCTTATCCTGGGGTATGACCTTGAGGTCAAGGTCACAGACTTAGAAATTTCATATAAAAGTAAAAAAAAAAAAAAAATTGCATCTAAGTTTATATAGCTATATTATGAAGACCCTTTTGTTGGTTTCATTAATATTAAGCATGATGGTATATATAGGTCTGAAGTTTTTCTCCGCACCATCCCCAAGCTGGGGCATGGCTTTTAAGTCAAGGTCACAGACGTTTCATACAAATGTCATTTTTGCTTATATTATAAAGACTGATTTCACTGGTATATGGTGATAGTTATAGGGCTAAAGTTTTATTTAGCTCAATCCCTGCACCTGTGCCTGACCTTTGAGGTCAAGGGCTTCATATTATGTGTGATTGAATTTTTTCAATGTTATAACATATAGCATACAATTGCCATCTCCAGAGTCAAAGCTACATACTTTGTGCTCTTTAAAAAGTGGCGGTAGCACTGGTCGGGGGTATATGTGCCCCACTGGGCACTTTGTCTAGTTCAAAGCGTCGTTAGCTTAACAAGCTCGTGAAGGGTCATTTTGTTAACTGTTTTAACAGATTCAGTATACAAAATCGTAAAAGCTCGCTTTTTTTTATGCCCACAACTTCGAAGCAGTTGAGGGGGCATATGGTTTCTGTCCGTCTGTTACACTTTTAATGCTAAGATCTTGAAATTTTATACACAGAATGAGCATAAAAAAATAAGGTGACCTGTATTCTTAGCTCATCTGAGCTTTGATCAGGATGAGCTATGGTGATCACTTTTTGTCTGTCGTCCGTCTGTCTGTTAACATTTTCAAACGACTTCTCCTCTGAAGCCGCTGAGCCAATTTTGCTCAAATTTCATATTGAGCCTCCTTGGTCGGGGGAACGAAAGATTGCTAAAATGGTCGCTGTCCATTGACCAGGATGGCCGCCATGCCCATATATGTAGTAAAAACCTTTATAAATCTTCTCCAGAACCGAGGATGCCTTGGGGCTGAATCTTTGCACAAATTATTGGGGATGGGTGGTCTACAAAGTTGCTAAAATAATGGTTGTACATTGACATTTAACCTTTTTATGGCCAGGTCAAGTTTGCTTCCCTATGCATTTGTATGTGCACCATACATTTGTATGGGAAAAGTGTTGAGAATTTCAAACGACTTCTCCTCTGAAGCCTCTGGGCTAATGATGCTCAAATTTCATGTGGAGCCTCCTTGGGGCAGGGAAATGAAAGAAATCTTAAATGGTCGTGGTCCACTGACCAAAGTGGCCTCCAGAACAGAGGATGCCTTGGGGCTGAATCTTTGCACAAATCATTGGGGATGGGAGGTCTGCCAAAATTGCTAAAATGATGGTCGTACATTGACGTTTGACCTTTTTATGGTGAGCTCAAGTTTGCTTCAATATAAATTTGTATTAGCCCTATACATTTGAATTTAAAAATTGTGATAATTTCAAATGACTTCTCCTCTGAAGCCTCTGGACCAGTGTTGCTCAAATTTCATGTGGAGCCTCCATAGGGAAAGGGGAACAAAAGAGTGCTAAAATGGTCATTGTCCATTGACCAAGATGGCTGCCATGCCCATATATGGTAAAAACTTTAAAACTCTTCTTCTCCAGAACCAGATAAGCCCTGGGACCTAATCTTTGCACAAATCATCGGGGACAGGTCTGGAGATCTACCAAAATTGTTTAAGCGATGGTCCAACCTTGATGTTTGACCAAATTACGGCAAGGTCAAATTTGCTTCTCCATGAATTTGTATGGGCCCTATACATTTATATGGGAAAAATGTTGAGAATTCATGTTTTGGACATCTTGAATCTAAACTTGATGGTGAGCATTAGGGTGCTTAGTAGACACAAATTAACTAAATGAGCCGATAGAAAATCCAAGATGACTTGCTCTGTAGCAACAGGATGATTTCTGGATCGAAATGAGCTAAAACTGTAACGATAGGAAATCCAAGGTGGTCGCAACAGTTCCGCTCCATTGAACAAGATGGCCACCAGAGCTAAAAAATAGAAAATTTTCAAACAACATTTCATCCTTGGCCAATGGCCTGATTTCAAAATATTTGCACAGGAGTGTTCCTCCAATGGCCCTCTACCAAGTATTGCTAAAATGGTTCTGCTTGGCTCAACAGAATGCCAGCCAGAGCTAAAAATAGAAGAAGAAAAAAACTTTGGACATCTCCTCCGTGGCCAGTGGCCTGATTTCAAAATGATTTCTCAGAAATGTTCCTCTTATCCCTCTTTACCAAAATTGCCAGAATGGTTCTGCTCTGCTGAACAAAATAGTCACCAGAGCTAAAAATAGAAAAACCTTCAAATGACATCTCCGGGGCCAGTGGCCGGATTTCAAAATAATTTCACATCAATGTTCCTCTTATGGCCCTTTGCCAGAATTGCTAAAATGGTTCTGCTCTGCTGAACAAAATGGTTGTCAGATCTAAAAATAGAAGAAAAAAAAAAAACCTTCAAAGGACAGGATAAATAGATGAAACAAATGACTACTGAAAAATTTTACTTATGGCGCTTTGAAAATTTCAGCATTTTAACCTTGCAAGCAAGATATCCCAAAAACTGTTTAAGCCATTGCCTTGTCACAAGTTTCAATATTTGACTGTACTGGAAAAATGTTGCATGCCATCTGCATATCTGCAGTTGCGGTTTCACTCAGATGAGCGAGTTGTGGCTCATGGGCCTCTTGTTGTTTTTCTTTTCCATCAGACTTGTCTTTGCAGTGTTATGCCCCTTTTTTTGGATGGTTATAGAAAAACCTTGTGAACAAAATATCTGCAGAACCATTTGAGATAGGCTCATGATATTTGGCATACAGTTTGAATGCATTGTGGCCATTTGGAGACCTTGTGAACAAAATATCTGAAGAACTACATGAGCTAGGCTCATGATATTTGGCATACAGTTTGGGTCTAAGCCTCTAAGGTGTAGATGATCTGAATATTTTTTAAATTCTGAAATTATTTGATTTGTTATGTCCATTTTAAGACTTACACACTGTGGCTATAGAGAAGCCTTGTGAACAAAATATCTGGAGAGCCAGTTGAGGTAGGCTCTTGATATTTGGCATACAGTTTGGGTCTAACGTGTAGATGACCTGATTAACTTTTGACGGAATTCCACAAATATTTTAAAGTAATGCCCCTTTTTAGGACTGTGCATTGTGGCTATAGGGAAACTTTGTGAACAAAATATCTGGGGAACCACTTGAATTAGGCTCAAGATATTTGGCATACAGTTTGAGTCTAAGGTGTAGATGACCTGATTAACTTTTGACAAAATACATATAATTCAAATTCCAATATTATTTAACTGAGTAATGCTCAAATTCCAATAATAGTTAACTGAGTTATGCCTCTTTTATAACTTACTCATTGTGGCTGTAGAGAAACCTTGTGGACAAAATGACTGGAGAACAGGTTGAGCTAGGCTCAAAATATTTGGCATACAGTTTAGATCTTGTAGATGACCCTGTTAACTTTTGACGAAATTCCAAAAATTTTCAACTGAGTTATACCCCTTTTCGGACTTAAGCATTGTGGCTATAGGGAAACCTTGTGAACATCCCTTGAGTTAGACTCATGATATTTGGCATACTATTTGGGTCTAAGGTGTAGATGACCTGGGTAAATTTTGATGACAAAATTCCAAAAATATTTAACTGAATCATGCCCCCTTTTTTCGAATTTACACTTTGTGGCTATAGGGAAATCCTGTGAACAAAATACACCACAACCTCTTTATAACACTATTGTTGGGGTCCATAGCATAAACTGTGTTAGTTAAACAACCGTGTTATATCCAAACCAAAAATGTATAGATTATATTGAAAAATGACCATTTATGGTCATTTTTTAATATAATCTATACATTTTTGGGATCCATCTTTGAACCATGTTATATCCAAAACCGTATTATAATGAACCATGTTATAAAGAGATTGAAGTGTATATGCCTGCTTGGGCTGAATTACAGAAAAAGCTTTTGTCACAGGGGCGCCCAACCGATATTGGCTTACAGTTGGGCAAGGCCTGCTGTCTTTGCAGCAGGTAAGGGTAGAGGGGGATTGTTTTTCCTTCACTTTCTTTCATTTCCCTCTTTCTTCCCAATCCCTGTCTTTCATCTACATGTACTCTACTATCTCTTCCATATCTTTTCTCCCTTTCTCTGGGAGACGACACAAAATGACCTACAAGGGTTGACGTGTCATTAAACCCCAACACAATCAATCTTAAGTTTTCCGAATATATGGGCCACACCAAGCGAAAATGTGTCTTTGAGCATGTGCAAAATGCACAGATTCAGATTCATCCCGAGCACGCTTACATGCATTTGTTCTCCATTGATACATTCTGTAGTGTCCAATGATTCTGTTGGTGTACTGTGAAGGCCCTGATCAGACTGCACAGATGTGCAGCCTGATGTGGGCTTTCGCATGGCGCTGCCAATATAATCCAGGTGAACTGCAACATCCCCATGCGAGGAGGTGTGCAGGTGATTAGCCCCTTGAAGAATAAAGGTGAATAATGAGAATAAAAGTGCAATAGTGACATGATAAACAAATATAAGTTTTAAGTGTTAGAAAGATGAGATAAAAATCAGATTAAAAACAGATCTGTGCCGTGGTATGTAAGGTAAATGGTAGTCAAGAGACCTGAATGTGGCACTGAACTGAGTCCATTTTTGCAACATGATTGCAGAAAGTGGTAGCCTGTTCTATTGCACAAAAACCAATAGAAAGAAAGAGTATTTATAAAAATTGATGGAAGTGTGGATTTGACGATAAACTGCTGGCTGCGACGAGTCACCTCTTTGGACTGTTTGAAATATGTTGGAATGGGAATTGCAATATTGCAATGTTGCCATGTGTAATATTGTAAAGCACAAAAAGACAATGATCTGTTCTTTTGTAGTCCAGGGACCTCCAACCAAGTTATTGCTGCATCTGTTACATTGTTGTAGGGTGAATAGTTGTTCTTGGTCCAACAAATAGCTCTCTTGACCATTTCAAGTTGAAAGGCATCTTCCTGAATAAAGGATCCCAGACTGGTGCAGTATGTCCCAGTTGGGGTCATGGGGATGGATAATGGCTTCAGGTTTATTAAACCTTGCCATGCTGAATAAATTATGATGCGACACCCACTTCTAAGCTTCAGCCAATCAGATTATTTGATCCAAGTTGTTGATATGAATTCATATACTTAATGACATCCATCCAGATCCAGAAGCCAACTGATCTGGGTCTACACTGTTTGCAAAGGCATGGCATACCCGGGTTCAGAATGACAAGGGTTAAGCTTCAGGGAATTATCTGTAGTTATAGATGAATTTAGTGACAAAAGACTAATGGGAATGAATTCTGTTCCTTTGAGTATTTAACCCTTGTCCTGCTGAACCCGGATATACCCTGCCTTTGCAACTGATCTGGATCTGCACTGTTTGGCGTTTGCCATTAAGTAAGTGAATTTATTTATATCAGCAATCTGGATCAATTAATCTGATTGGTTGAAAATTAGAAATGGGTGTGGCAGCTTAATTTAGTCAGCATTACAAGGGTTAAAAAGTCTCAGTAAGATCACCTTGATGTTGATCATGTTGATGTCTGTCATGCTGTTTTAGACTGATGTGTGGATCATCTGATTAACCCATTTAGGCCTAACTTCCCTTAAAAGGGACATTGTCAAACAGTGTAGACCCAGATCAGATGCTGCAGAATAAGGCATCTGATAATTGTCTACACTGTTTGCATTACATTCTTTCTGTAGTCATATTAAAAATGAACCAGACACCCTGTTATTGGAAATAGACTGGTCCAACGAGCTATTGTAGAAGAGTCCATCAGACATATATGGGTTAATTTTTGACCGTCCTACACTGTTAGTTCAAATCTGTCTGATCAGATTGCAATGACTATCAAGCAAACTGCCCGTATTCAACCTAATTACTGCACTGTGCGCTTAGATTTTTAAAAAAGAATGGGAAAACTTGTAAAATATGGTACGTATCACCTATACTAAGGATACAGTACAACTAGAGTTGATTTTTTTTAGCACCATGGATCCTCCCGATACCCGACTCACTCCAATTCCTCCCCCCCCCCCCCCCCCCCGCAACCCCTCCCGATATTTGTGTTAACCCTAATTATTTGTACGCCTTAATTCCCTACGAGGTGGGGGGAGGAGGAGGGCTTAACATTTCATGTGGATAGTCTACATAGCAGATGATTCATATAAAATGGTATTGTCAAGTATTATTTTCTCAAAAAAAAAGAATATAAGAATGTCACAAAAAAGAAACAGATTGTAGTCTTCTTTAATTTTGCTTAGCCCTTTCCTTAGTGAGCATGTATTTTTTTCATTCCAGAAGTAGCCTTAATAAATTCAAATTGACCATTACCTCTGCATATTATAGTTTAATCCTTGTCCTGTTGAAACTGTGGGTTCGACCCCTGCTGGGCCGTCAGCGTTCTTTCATGAAGATTTGATTATGATCATTTGGTCATTCTCTCCCTTCTGCTGATTCAAGAAGGGCAGTTGTCAGTTTCTGATGAAAGAATGTGCACAATACTGGTTAACCGCTTAGAGGACTAAGTCTGCCCAGTAGAAGTGTGGTAAGGTAAACTGACCGCACTTAACATGACCCCATTGGGTTGACTGGGCTATAAAACTGAACACAAACAAACAAACAAACAAACTTTACCCAAAAATACGTCGTGTGCACATATGAGAATTTCCTTAGTGAGGCCTAAATTAGAATATTTAATGTTTCCTTTTGACCTCCCTACCCACCTGCCCACCTTAAAAAGTGCTCTGAAGTGATTATGTTGTATTTTGGATTAAGTTGTTTTGTTGAAGGCAAAGATTGAGTCATGTCATGTTACATGCAAAAATTATGTCCCCCTGGTACAGAGTCTGCATTTGGGCCATATCTTTTAAACTAGACGAGGTACATCACCAGATTTGGTTGGATTAAACACATTAGGACCTACCACTTCAGGTGATCTCTTGCAAAAATAGGTTAATGGGACCCACAGAAAACCCAGATTTGGTCAGGTTTTTTAGTCACATATTTCAGTATCCACCTCCTGGCCTCATCAAACTTCCTTAATGCAGGCATGATCTCAACACTCAAAGTAACCACCTGCAAAAATAGGTCACTGTGGCCTACTTTTCTGCTTACTGTATTGAAAATACATGCTGGATAAAGTTTCTGGGGTCCAGCTCATATCTTGATATCCACAGTTACATGTATTTCAGGGGTTGACATATTTTTAAAAGCATCTGTCTAGAGGGCAGCTGAGGCAGAGAGGCACTTCTAATGAGTACATGTACCCTCAACATGTTTCGTTGGAGAGATAGGATCTATTCATCTGGATGCTCCTTTGATCTGGAGCCCTTTCATCTCATTTATCAGATCACTGCATAATTCAGGAATAATAGGATTGTTTCACAGAAGCAGTACAGCCCACATATCTGTCACTTTGTCTTGCAGCTTAACCATTAGTACACTTGACACCCATACATAGCAACAGATAAGATGCCTTTTTCTTTTGTACTTCTCCTCAAAAACATGTTGTGATACTCATTAGAAGCGCCACGGCAAGTACCCACAACATATGTTTTCGTGTAGCAATGAGAAAAGTATTATGTGGATACCCCACTTTATCTGGAGCTATGCACATGGCAAAGTTAGCAGACAGCATGGCTGCTGCTTTCTTATTGTTTAAAGAAATGGTGCTTAACCTTTCATGTAATTGCCTCCTTAAGGGATGATTTGAGTCATATGAAGAGTCAAACTGTATTTGCTTGGGGAAAAAATTTATTAATATAAACCCTTGGAGCACCTAGCAAAAATTTATAGCAGACCACATTCTGTTTTTTTTTTTTGTTTTTTTTTTTTGTTGTTGTTTTTTTGTTTTGTTTTGTTTTTATACCCCCCCCCCCCCCCCCCACACACACATGATAGTGGCGGGGTATTACGGTTTCACGTTGGACATCTGTTTATCTGTCTGTCTGTCAGTCGTACATCCCTCTGTCCGTCCGTCCACTTTTCGTTTCTGAATGTTAACTTGAGTAAACATCAATGAATTTTCACCAAAATTGGTATGTGCTTTGATATTTTGGAGATCTGGTTTGGGATTGCTAATGGGCAAATTTTGTCAGACTTTTACAGAGTTATCTGCCTGAGACACGCCCTTCTTTTTGTTTCTAGATAATAAATTTTGTAAACATCAATGGATTTTCAACGAACTTGGTATATGCATTGATACTGTGGAGATCTGGTTTGGGATTGCTAATGGGCAAATTTCGTCAAATTTTGATGGAGTTATCTGCCGGAGACACGCCCATATTTTCAATTCCGGATGATAACTTGAGTAAGTGTCAAGGGATCTTAACCAAACTTGGTACAGTACAGCTCAGGTGGTTTTTCAAAATCCCCCCAGAGCCGGTGGGGAGTGGATTCGATGGAAAGGATTAAATTTTAGTATCCCACTGTGGTTTCACCCGGGCCGGTGGATCCGCTGCGTTCCCGTGGTAAAAATCGCCTGATAAAATTACTTTCGGACAGGTAAAATTCGACACGATTAAGACAGGCAATCGAAACAGCCGTGGGGGCCACGCGGTGTTTCCGCGATGAAGTGAGAAAGCTGTTTCCAAAGGGGCGTGGCTAAAGCCAGTCGTACTTTTTCGGCATGCACGGTTGAATAGGACCAAACTGCCGACCTGAGCAAATCAGTCTTTTCAACTCATTGTGTGACAGCAATTAACGAATTTTGATTGTAAGCATTCCCATTCGCCATGAGCGTACAGAATTGTTGGTATCTACGTACACAAAACGTACCGCAAATTCGGTGCATAAATTGCAATATTCGTACGTCCTGCTTGAGTCAGTTTTCGCTCATCAGCATGCTTTTGAATATTAATAAAGCATCGAAACACTGCGATTGCCGACAATAACGAATGCGTATGGCCAATGCATAGAAAAGGATGAGTTTTCCAAATTGCCACTTTCCGATCCCCAAAAATTAGGTTTATTCCCTTGTTCTCTTGAAATATTAATCAATGCTGCCCTGTTCCTTGTAATATATTTGGGTGTTCCCTTGGTCCATAGAAAACCCCGGTAGCCCCATTCACTGTTCGAGCAGATAACATGGGCCGCAACAAGGTTCCATATGAAAAAGTACCGGATTCTGTGGCTTAGTTTGGTCCGGCCAACAAGTGGGCACGGCATGGTCATTTTTACTTAATGTGCCGTAAAAAACAAAACAAACACTCAAAAATCGCAAAGAGAATCAAACAGCTGCCCCGAATCCACAAATTACGTATTTATGTTTAGTATTCCTGTAACTGCCTTTTCCCATGCAACAACCGCAGGCGCTCAATATAAATGACGTACTGGGGTAAAAGACCGCCAAATTCTCACTCGCGTGCAGCAACCGCACATGTCAATATAATTTTACTTAAAGGGGCGCTTCTGCTATCAAAGAGACATTGAATCAATGAGACAGCCCAAGCAAAAATGGTGTCTGTCATACAAAAAACACACGTAACGAACAAGGGGCCACAGAAGTTCATGACAATTCAAATGAGTGAGCGAGTTTTTTAACGTCCCACTAATAGCTAGTTCATACGGAGATGTGGACTTTGGTTTAAAGTCCCATATGAAAGAAACCTGGGATCGAACTCATGACCCCTGGGTGACAAGGCCGCAGCTTTACCACTACACCACCGAGGCACCCTTTCCCAATATTTCAATCTGTTAAATATCTAATAAAAGGGCTGCAGACATTTCACCATGCCCCACCACTGCACTTACATCAAACAAGTACCATAACTTTGTAAATAAATTAATTAAGTTTCAAGAAAATATTGCAAACAGTTTTCAAGTTACAGAGCGGACACAAATATATTGCAGAAATCACTAAAATAGTTTCGGTGTTCAAAGGGCCATAACTCCAAAAGTAGGCTCTATCTTCAAAGTATATGAAAGAAAAGAAGGGCAGTTGTCAGTTTCTGCTGTAATAGCTTATGAATAAGCCCGCCCGGAAAAGTGTGTGGGCTCGATGAATAGTATTGACTGGGCAGTTTAACTCCAGTTCAAACAAAAATTACGTCGGTACAAAGTTCTCATGTCTGAAGTATGATTTACGATGTACGAACTTTGAACCGGATAAAACCTACAATACTACAATGTACGTGTGACCAGCAAAGACTCCGGTAAGTCTGTGCATCGACCCACAAGATAAAGCAAGCTTCTTGCATACAGTACGATCAGTGAAGGGTCTGAACAGAATGTGCTGTTGCAGTCGCACTGTTTATTCCGCTTTGGACAGCCCGGCTATCGATGGTAAATACGATCAGCGAATGCTCTTATCAGAATGTGCAGGCGCGTACTGACCCGAGACTTCGCTCGTCGCACAAGACGTTTTGTTACACCCTGTAATCATAGGGGGTACTTACGATTAGCAAAGGCTCTGATCAGACTACTGAGATCTGCTGATGTGCAGTCTCAGAGTGTGCAGGCTGATTCGTCTCTTCGTACAAGTTTTACTATAGGTTTTGCCATGCACAGACTCATGCGCGAGTTGTTTGTGCAAACCTTAACGATAAGCACATTGGGTACAATTTTCAGCAGACGACATTTTGAAATATTTTTCTCATTCTTCCAAGAGAACATTATTTGTACTTCATGCAAATTGTCTCCACTGCATGAAACGTCAAATCCTGTTTTCTTGGTAATGAAAAGATAAAAAAAAAGAAAACGTATTCAATGTCGTCTGCTGAATTAGCCCAGAAGACGCTTTCCCGCCGATTATCACATATTGAAGCCACAAAAACAGAACATTTTACATGGAAACGAAAGTTCTGAAGATTATTGTATAAGCCAATAAATATAATGTTATTAATGTATTATACTGTAAGAGAATAACGTAAGAAAGTATTCATTTGTACCCTGATAAATGCTGGGTAAGGTACTCACACTGCAGGTTTTACTGATTTAAGGGAGCTAACTGTAGCTGACTTAAAAGGGAGTTAACTGCAATTGCTTTACGCGTCTGATCTGTGCGAAATGGAATGTTTGTTTGTTTGGTTGTGTTGCGGTTTTACGGCCCAGTCAACCCAATGGGGTCATGTCGAGCGCGGTCAGTTTACCTAACTACACGTTTACTGGGCAAGCTTAGTCCTCTAAGCGGTTAACTAGTATTGCGCACATTCTTTCGCCAGAAACTGACAATTGCCCTTCTTGAATCAGCGGAAGGGAGAGAATGACCGAAGACAATATTTCATGATCAGTCTTCACGAAAGAATGTTGCCGACCTCGGCGGGGGTTGAACCCGCGACCTCCTGGTATCCAGTCGGACGGCGAAATGGAATTAGGAAGAGCATTTTTTATGAACCGCGCCGATACAGAGGGGGGGCATGCTTATACAATAAGTGGTTAACTAGTACACTGAACTCCCTTCCGCCAGAAACTTGTAACTGCCAATCTTGAAGCAGTGGAAGGAGCGAATGACCGTAGCAAATACATGTGTTTCATGATAAATCGCTCAATCTGTGAGGATCGAATGCACGATCCTGACCATCGGAGATTAATGTGGCATTACTCGTATTTTTCTTTTTTTTTTTTTTTCTTTTTTCGGGACGATGCTTGTTGGTCTCCAAATAAAAGTCTCTAAGATAGCAGAAGCGCCCCTTTAAGTACCCGGGTACAAGGTAAGAAATAAACAAACAGAAATATGTTATTTTTTATATCTTGTTTTATTCGTTAATTCTTTTCTTTTTTTTTTTTTTTTGTTTTTGTTTTTAATCTCTAGGTAGAAATATTTCTGTATTTATTCAGCGGCAAATCAGCCGAATGATGCGTAAGCAAAATAAAGGTTCCGATTTCCTCCCCGTGCAAACTCGAAAAATTCGGAGCTGTCAATCATTCTGACATCACTAATCTTTCATTGCGAGCTCGCCATGATAAACTTTTGCCCACCGCGGAGTTCTACAGGTAAGTGGGTGGTTTTGCGGAGGGAGCTCGACGAAAAATCCGTCGCGGTGGGAATTGGAGTGGGGTATCAGAAAGATCCGCGGTGGGCTAAAAAATCAACCCCACCGGTTCGGGGGGGATTTTGAAAAACCACCTGAGCTGTACTGTACATGCATTGATATGAAGGAAATCTGGTTTGGGATTGCTTTTGGGCAAATTTTGTCAATGTTTGACAGAGTTATCTGCCCACAACAGGATAATGGTGGGGTATTATAGTTTAACGTTATTTTTTCATAGGAAATATATCTGACATTTTATTAAATGCCATCTGCTGCAGTTGTGATTGGTGCTTTAACGCTTAGGACTCTGGGTAAAATTTTCAGCAGACGACATTTTGAAATATTTTTCTTATTTTCCCAGAAAACAGTTTTTGATATTTCATGCAGATTGTTGCAAATTGTGGGAGACAATTTGCATGAAATGTCAAAACCTGTTTTCTGGGAAAAGTAAGAAAAATATCACCAATTTGTCGTCTGCTGAATTAGCCAAGAGAGTGGTAAAGGTTAAGGGCTAAATTATTGGATACTAAAGTTCATAACACAGTCATTCTCAGTAACCATGACAGTTTCACTTTGTGTCATTGCACAGAAACTTTATCACCCCTTGTCTCTATATGACTGAAATAATGTTGAAAGACACCAAATCATCCATCAGTTTGCTGCACATGAAAAAAAAAAACGAAACAACAAAAAACAAAAAAAAATACAAACAAAGAAACAAACAACAAAAAACAGGTCAGCCTGCATGAAAATATTGTCTAGTTTACTCAATAACTCTCTGATTATGTCTAAATGTGTGGGTTGCTGAATGGTTAGTGCTCCAGACTTCAGATCAAGAGGTCCTGGGTTTTAATCCTACTGGAGGCGGAGTTCCGCTCACAACTGTACAATGCTTCATTGCACAGGGACTTTCATTTTGACCCCTCCATCCTCTCGATATGACTAAAATAATGTTGAAAGAAATGTGAAACACTGAATCCTCAATTCTGTGCTTAACCCTTGCCATGCTGAAAAATCAAGATGTCACACCCACTTCTAATTTTCAGCCAATCAGATTACTTAATCCAGGTTGTTGACACAAATTCACACACTTAATGACAAACTGCAGATCCAGATCAGTTGTCTTCTTCAGAATGATCAGCAAAGACTCTTCTTCAGAAGCCAACTGTTCATGATCTGCACTGTTTACAAAGGCAGGATATATCTGGGTTCAGCAGGAATAGGGTTAACTTGACAAAATCACCAGCCTGTGCAAAAATACAGTGTACTTTTACACTACAACTCTCAGCTGTCAAAATAATATGTTGTTCATGCAGGTTGTCAGTTTCTGCTATTGATTACCCATCACAGAACTGCACTGACTCAGTGACCTTGCGCAGGTAAAGGACATTTGTGTCATGTAAGATGAGGAAGGGGAGTTGATTTAACATGAGCCAGCGCAAGACAAAACCTACATTCAGACCTGTTTGACCAGCAAAGACTCAGATCAGTCTGTACATCCGCCCAGTATGGGAAGGGCTCTCCTTTATCCCTCTTTGGATAGCCCGGAGGCTGTAGAAGGGATCAGCAAAAACTCTGATCAGACTATGCAGATGCACAGGCTGATCTGAGTCTGTGCTGGTTGCTCAAGTCTTATTGCAGGTTTTGTCGTGCGCTGGCTTATACGCAAACAGGGTTGATGCCATTGACCATCATGGGTTAACACATTGTTAAACCTGAACTCATCATGCAAACATTGAATACCCAGATTGGCAAGTACAAATGCACATTCTGATTCATGTGTTCTTTGTCCATTACTAAACAATAATTACAAAGCTCCATACAAGACACTTTTTTTTTCAGTTGAAAAATACTTATATTTTTCATAATATATCTCCATGAAAACATATGTTGTGGGTACTCATTAGAAGGACTTGATAACTCCTCTTATCTAAAGCTGTGGCAGTATTGTAGATCTAGCAAAAGACATTGATTAGTCTGCTCAGATGAATAGACATCCCTCTTTAGACCGACACTCGATACAACGACAAAGTTCGTTATAATGACAATTCGACTGTCAGGAAACCTTCGCTTAAGAGGTAACAGTTAGTCACAAATCTTTCAAGAATATTGTATTTTATACTTTAAAGAAACATGTTTTGGATATATGTTAGAATTGCCTCAGTGAGGCAATTCTAACAAATATCCAAAGCATATGTTCTATGAGGCGATACATATCAGTCTGCTCATAAAGTATTCTGTACAACAGCAAATTCATTTTAATGACACATCTTCTGGCACAAATGCTGTCATTGTAACGAGGGTTCACTGTATATGTGAATACTGCGTGATTATATTGAAATGGTCCTTTTTACAATGATGAAGCCCATTTGTCCAATTTGACCATGATTTATGGCTATTGTCTTCCGACAGTGATGCTTGTTTTGAAATCAGAGCAGCTCTCGGCAGTTAATGGAAAATTATTGTATCAAACGTTGTTAATATTTCGTAATGCTAAAAGTTCGGCAGCTCGATCTGTTTATGCATCTGTGTGTGGATTACTCAGTGCATTCATTGCTTAGGCTTGTTATAGCTTTGAATAAAACATAAATCCGACATGAATCTGGGTAAGACACTCCTTTGAACCAGAAATTATTGGTATTTTCTTATTTCTCCAAGAAAACACATGTTGTGGGTACCCATTAGAAGCGCCTCAGTGAGGCGCTTCTAATGAGTACCCACAACATGTGTTTTCTTGGAGAAATAAGAAAACTGTGTATCTAGATATTTGTCTTATCTAGAGCTGTGAATCTATAACTTTCTAGCCTGAAGAAGTATTGATTGGTGTCTGAAGACGGCAAGACACTAGATAAGAGGCTTGTTTTCTTATTTCTTCATGAAAAGTTTATTCTGGCATCTTATAGGGACAATTTCTTGAGTGATTATGTTGATTCCCCAGAACCCGTTTCGGTGAGAAGTAAAAAAGTGTTCGCAGTTTTAGCTCCGATTCAGCATTTCATCTGGAGCCATTTCTGCAGTTTGCAGCCATTAGACCTTCTGTTGTAAATAAGCTGTCGGGGTGTTTAAAGGCCCCGAAGTTAAATCAATACCTGGCAGAGTTGTCTTCTGTGTTTGTTAACGGATCATTTAATTTGTGTCAGTAAATGCTGTAAGTCCGATTGTTGATGACAAAGCTCCAGATGACCCGAGAATCATGGCGATGATTTGTGAGAATTTTGTTATTTCTGGGCGAAAGCATGTATTGTGAGTACTCATTGGAATTGCCTCTGTGAGGCAGTTCCAATGAGTACCCACAAAATATTCTGAGGAAGAGAATTTCAAAAAAAAAAATATATATATATTCTGGATCCTTTATCTGGACCTGTGAACTGTTTTAAATAAGGGTCTGGCTGGTTCTTTTTGTCAATGGAGGTAACTGTTTTGTTAATGACATCACTCCAGCAAAACCGAATATCGTTGTGATGGCTTTGTGAGAATTTTATTATTGTGCATGAAAACATATGTTGTGGGGTACTGATTGGAATTGCCTCACAGAGGCAATTCCAATCAGTACCCAAAAGATAAGTTGTGGTTCAGAATTAAAAAAAAAATGTTATTTTCTGGATAGTCGTCAAAATTATCTGGACCTGTGAACTGTTATAAATAAAATGGTTAATGATCTGACTAGTTTCTCTTGGTTCATGAAGGTGAATGTTTTATTACTCACTTCATGAGTAGTGGGGAAAATATGGATGGATGTACATTAATTTAGCTTGTCTGCAGGATAGTTTAGAACCATGTCAAGATATGTATAAATATTTTTTTTCTTAGTTCTCCTCAAAAATGTGTTTTGTAGTACTTATTAGAATCATCTCATTGAGATAGATTTAGTGAATGCACACAGTCTAGATTTTTGGAAAGAAATAGAAATAGCAGTATTTTTTTCATAACTTGATGTGAATTATATCCCTTCCTGGTTATTTTTTCACGAGCAGATCCTGAAAAATTTCAAATATTGTAACAAAAATTGGCAGAAATATGCACTTAGTAAGTAGGGTGTGAGGGTTGGGAGAAGTTGCTTTAATTGTCACCCTTAGAGGAGGGGACTATGGAAAAGACCCTCATCTGTCCTTTCTCAGGGTGATGACAACCCTGGTCCTTTCTCAAGGTGATGACAACCCAAGTCCTTTCTCAGGGTAATGACAACCTAGTCTTTGCAAACAGTATAGATCCCAATTAGTTGGCTTCTGATCCAAATCTGCACTGTTTGTCATTAATTTTGTGAATTTGTATAAGCAACCTTGATCAAGTAATCTGATTTGCTGAAAATTAGAAGTGGGCATGGCATCATAATTATGCCCCCACCATTTACATTGGGGATGAGGGGGTGGGGCATATAGTATCACCACTGTTCGTATGTACCTCTGTCCGTCCATCCCGTCCGTCCTGTACGTAAAACAAATGGTTTCCATTGGGGCCCCTGGGCGGGGGCATCTGTGTCATATTGACACATTTCTAGTTTATTCAGCATGACAGTGGTTAAAATGACCCATGAGGATTGATGTTTCATTAAAAGAGAATTCAAAGTTTCATATTTCTGCAGAAAAAAATATACATTGGTATTATTATGCTGTGAGTGTTTGAATCAGCACAAAGAGGTTAATTCTGATTGTTATCCATATTTTTCTTAAGAAATAAGAAAAAAGAAATATGTGTATACTAGTATACCAAATTACTTGTGATATTGTGGTTGTAAATTCTTGTTAACTGCTTAGAGGACTAAGCCTGCCCAGGAAAAGTGTGGTTAGGTACATTGTAACAAACGGGCTACACATGATCTTTATAGTGTTGACTGGACCATTGTGGACTGTTAAACTCCAACCCAACCCAAATATCATGGTTGTTAGAAGTAAAAGTGTGTTTTCTTGATGTGTGTGTTACAATTACAGTGGAAGCATGATCTCTTTATATGTAGTTTTCAATAGATTGGCTCTACAGGGCAACAGCTTGCTTTCTCCATTATTTCCAGCTTCTTAATCAACCATTTATATACAAATTGAATAATACCAAGCATTGATTAAACGTCATGGGAATATTGAATATTTCTCTGTCCTTTCAAAGTTGACAGAAAATTTAAGTGGTACTGTAGGTCCAGATATTGTGGTAATTAAGTAGGTTCTGTTATTTTTGTATGAAATCATTTGTGGGTTCTTACTGAAATTGTCTCAACAAAGCCATCCCAGTGAGTAATGCCAAGATAATTTTTTTTTTCATATAGAAATACCAAAAAAATATATCTTCTGAGTATTACCTTTATCTGGGCAAGCATAGCTTAAGTTAAGGTACTTATTTCAATCAAAAACAAATAATTGATATTTTTCTTATTTCTTCTTGAAAACATATGATGTGGGTACTCGTTAGAAGCGCCTCATCGACAACATATTTTTCTTATTTCTCCATGAAAATATATGTTGTAGGTACTCATTAGAAGCACCTCAATGAAGCACTTCTAACAAGTACCCACATTGTATGTTTTCATGGAGAAATAAGAAAAATATTACATACAAGATACAGGAAGCGTTGCCACAGCTCCAGATATGGTGCTTTTTCATCCAAAAAATATATATTTTTCCACAAAAACATAATGTTTGGGGTACTCATAAAAAGTGCCTTGTCAAGGCACTTCTAACAAGTACCCACATCATATGTTTTTGTGGAGAAATAAGAAAAATATTACCTGATACCCTCTTTTATCTGGAGCAAGATTGAGGCATGTTGTAATAGGACCAGGCCAAATAAAAAATAAATATGTTTCAGGTTACATGGAATTTTTAAATAGGGACGGTAGGTTTGAAAATATTTTTTTGTCACCTGCAGAGCATAGCAGACACATAGGGATCATGTTGTCCGTCCACGTCGTTGTCGGCGGTGGTGGCATTGTCTTCATCGTCACTTTTCGTTTCCGCTCAATAACTTTTGAAGGGATGCATTGATTTCATTCAAACTTTGCAGAACTTTATATCACTATAAAATACAGGTAATGTTCGATATTGGTAATCATCTGTTAAATTTTGGCTGAGTTATGGCCCTTTTTCGACTTAGTTTTTGTTGTTAGTTTCCGCTCAATAACGTTTTGAAGGGATGCATTGATTTCATTCAAATTTTGCAGAACTTTATATCACTGTAAAATACAGGTCAAGTTCGATATTGGTAATCATCTGCCAAATTTTGGCTGAGTTTTGGTCCTTTTTTTGACTTAGTTTTTATTAGTATGTTGTTATTGGTTTCCGATCAATAACTTTTGCAGGGATGCATTGATTTTATTGAAAGTTTGCAGAAGGATATATCATTGTAAAATACAGGTCAAGTTCCATATTAGTATTCATCTGCAAAATTTTGGCCGAGTTATGGCCCTTTTTCAACTTAGATTTTGTTGGCATGTTGATATTGGTTCTGCTCAATAACTTTTGCAGGGATGCATTTTTTATTGAAAGTTTGCAGAAGGAGATATCATTGAAAAATACAGGTCAGGTTCAATATTGGTATAACAATCGCAAAAGTTTGGCCAAGTTATGGTCCTTTTTCGACTTAGTTTTTGTTGTTGGGGGTAAAATACAAGGTAAAATATTGTTTCCCCTCAATAGCTTTTGAAGAGATGCATTGATTTTATTCAAAGTTTGCAGAATGGTATATCATTATATAGCACAGAGGTCAAGTTTGATTTTAGTAATCATCCAAAAATTTTCGGTTGAATTATAGCCCTTTATTTACTTGATTAATAAAATTCAGGCAAAGTAGGGGTTGCCTTTAGGGATAGGAGCAATTATTAGGATAAATACAGTGCTTTTTTTCCTTTTTTCATATCAAATGGTTGGCACTTTATAAGCAGGTGACATGTCCGATTGTCGGAATTCTAGTTATTTTGTTAAAAGTTTTTATATGGGGTTAACAGGAAAACAATATGGCCGAATGGGGAACTCCCCACAAAATCCTTAAAACATGGGTGAAAGTTTTCAGGATTATTCCTGATTTCAGGATTTTAAGATTTTTTGTCCCTATATAAAGTATTTTCAGGATTTGAAAATCCAGATTTCAGGATTCTTGAATTTTAGAACTACCACCCATGGGGTTGGTGGCGAAAAATAAGGCAAGGTAGGGTAATCAGAAACATACACTTTTTTTTTTTATTTTAGGCCTAACTCATAAATACTGAAAGTCAGCATTAACTCTGGTCCTGTCGGACCCAGATATGCCCTGCCTTTTTAAACAGTGTTGATCCAGATCAGTTGGCTTCTGAAGGAGCCAACTGATCTGGATCTACACTGTTTAATTGTCATTAAGTATGTGAATTTGTATCAAAAACCTGGATCAAGCAATCTGACTGGCTGAAAATTAGAAGTATCTTGGCACTTGAATTTATTCAGCAGGGCAAAGGGGTAAGCCTCATTTATGCAGTATGGTATGGTCCAGTTTTGCACTGTTCATGAATGTCTTCCTTCTGCAGGGCATCTAAATTGTGTAGAATGGGGAATAGCCTGCATGCAGGCTTGTCTGGTTACTGTTTACATCCAAGATACATGTACAGGAAATGTTGGCATTGCTCCAGATATGGTGCATTTTTCCACCATACAGTATTGATATTTTTCTTATTTCTTCACGAAAACATGTTGTGGGTACTCATTAGAAGTGCCTCAGTCAAGCACTTCTAATGAGTACCCACAATGTATGTTTCCAAATAATGTATGAAGAAATAAGAAAATATTTACCTAATAACCCCTCTTATCTGGAGTAAGTAATAGTTGGCCACAGCTTGTCACAGACCTTTGTTTGATGACCCTCCCCATTCATTGAATGTTATCTTTATCCCTAATAACACTGAATTTAAATATGAGCAGCTAACATTCGAAGATATATTTCTTATTTTTCTAATAAAATAGGGTTTGACATTTCATGTGAATCATCTCCAGTGGAGATGATTAACATGAAATATCAAACCTTATTTTATGAGAAAAAAAGAAGAAAAATATCTCATTTGTTAAAATATGCAAATTTTGTAGTCAATAAGGAATGCAAATAAATTGGCAGCACATGTTTGTATTGATTTAGGATCGGAATAATAAAAGTTAAAATTGGAGGATATTGAAGCTTTCTTTTTTGTTAATAAAAACTGAAAGGAATACATGTTAGCAGGCATGAAATAAAACACAAACATTCGTTTGAATCATATTCTTATGCTAACTAAAAAAGATATGACTATTTAGGGACTAGCTTTTCATGGAAATTTACAATAACAGACTTTAAAAAAAGTAAGTAAAATCCCATTAGCAGTTCCATGGTCACTGTGGTAGAGTAAAAGACCTGCAGCACTTGCGGCATGGTGGGGGGGAGGGGGTGGGGTGGGGGGCAGGAAGTTACGTTTTAACTCTTTTGTTTCTTTTTTTATCTGTTCTGTTTTTCCAATGTCATTCACTTTTCCCTGAGTCTCCGCAGTCTCTCTAGTCCTCTCCTTTTACCTCCCATCTGTAACTTAATTCCCCTCTCAAATGCTCTGTGTTAACGGGTATACTGTTTTCAGTCACAACCATCCGTATGTCTGTCTGTCTTTAAGTTATGTTTGGTTTCTAAGGAGGAGGGTGGGAGGATTGTGGGGATGGGTATCTAATATGCACTGCTTATTGACATTTCTTGTTTAAGCAAATTTCTTATCTAAAATGATTTTCTTATTTTCTTCTAAAATAAGATAGAGATATTCTGAAAGATAATTTGAATCAACCCCGTCCTCCACCTACACACAAAAAAAAAAATAAGCAAAAAAATGGAATGTATAAACATATGCTATTAATCTTCAGTCAAACTGGTGATACTAAATTAAATACTTTTCTTTCCTTTGTCATTTGTTGAGTTGGATTTGACTAATACTGTAAACCAAAGTAAGTGGATGATGCCACTTAATATTTTCTTTTTTTTTTTTTTCATTCGAAATTGTTTTATCAGAAACATTGACAGAATGTACATTGTAATTTTCAGATTTTCGGGGCCAAGGTCAGTAATGTCTGAGAGTCCTGTGCCGGCCCCTAATGGGATGCCCATGGATGATGATGAGTTTGAGAGAAATCTCAAGGAGATTCTGGATGATGAGCCAAACCTTAATGATATGAGTAACACAGTTCAGAGTGGGACTCCGCAGAAAGGGATGAGTCAGTCAGCTTACAGTCTTTCTTCCTCAACAGGTGCTCAGGTACCTCAGAATACAATGTCAAGGTCATTGACGATGCCTGCTGGTAGGTGTTTGATTCCAGAAGTGTGGCTAAGCAATTAGTGCTACTGTTCATGTCATGAGGTTCTGGGTTAGAATCTGGCTAGAGACAGAGTTCAGGGGGGTGGTCGGGAGTGGCAATGGTGTCGTGTATCTTACGTCACCGGGGCGTCCAACTGAAATTGGCTTACAGTTGGGCAAGGCCTGCTATCCTTGTAGCAGGTAAGGGTAGAGGGGGGAATGTTTTTATTTCTTCTGTTTCTTCACTTTCATTCCTGTTCCTATTTCTTCCCTAATCGTCTCTTTCATCTCCTCTACTATCTCTTCTATCTCTTTTCTCCCTTTCTCTGGGAGACGACACAAAATGACCCACAAGGGTTGACGTGTCGTTAAACCCCAACACAATCAATCAATCATGTCATGTCTATACACTGCCTCGTTGCACAGAGCTTTTCATTATCACCTGTTCAGCATCTTGATACAAATTAACCCTTGTCCTGCTGAACCCAGTTATACCTTGCCTTTGCAAACAGTGTAGATCCAGATCAGTTGGCTACTTCAGAAGCCAACTGATCTGGATCTGCGCTGTTTGTCATTAAGTATTTGAATTTGTATGGATCAAGTATTCTGATTGGCTGAAAATTAGAAGTGGGCATGGCATCTTAATTTATTCAACAGGACAAGGGTTAAATAATATTGAAAGAGACATGAAACACTGAATCGTGCTTTTAGGTGTCAGATTCCAGAAAACAATTTGTTTAATCCATATATATGTATTAACCCTTGTCCTGCTGAATAAATTAAGATGCCACACCCTCTTCTAATTTTCAGCCAATCAGATTACTTGATCCGGATTATTGCTTTAAATTCAAATACTTAATGGCAAACAATGCAGATCCAGATCAGTTGGCTTCTTCAGAAGCCAACTGATCTGGATCTACACTGTTTGCAAAGGCAGGGTATATCCGGGTTCAGCAGGACAAGGGTTAAGGTTAAATATTGCTTTACATGCAATAGCTTGACTTTCTTTCATCCAATGAAAACAAAATTCATATGGTGTCTTGATGGTGACTTAGCCCTTGCCATAACTGACACAGTGGCTCAGTGGTAGAGCGCCCGCTTTGTGACCGAGCGGTTGCGGGTTCAATCCCCAGCCTGGTCATATCAAAGACTTTAAAAATGATACTAGCTGCTCTTTTGCTTGGTGCTCAGCATTAAGAAAGTAGAGCTAGAACTGGTCAGCTCTGTGTCAGTATAATGTGACTGGGTGATATATGATGTCAAAGTGTCTGGGGCGTGATATTTCAGTGAGGCAGCACTCTAAAAGTGAGCATTGAGATCCCTGCCACATTCGGACACCGTCGCGATATGACTGAAAGATTGTTGAAAGTGACCTTAAACCCAAATCAAACAAATAGCCCTTGCCATCCTGAATAAAGATACCACGCCCACTTCTAATTGTCAGCTAATCAGATTACTTGATCAAGGCTGTTGATACAAATCACATACTTAAAATGACAAACAGTATAGATCCAGATCAGCTAGCTTCTTCACAAGCCAGCTGATTGGAATCTATAGTTTGCAAAGGCAGAGCACATCAGCATTCAGCAGGACTAGGGGTAATACAGATTAGGTCAAAAACAGCATTTAGGTGGCAATTCTGACTTGAGTTACAGCCTCTGATAAATGTTAAAACATGGGTTGCCTGCTAATTTGACTTTCAACAAACCTCATACAGTGGATTAAGGGGAATTGATACATTTTCAGGGAGGCAACTCTCATATCATATCATAATATCATCATCGTAATCGGATTTTTGATTAACGTGCAGGTACAGGGGCAACATCCACACCAACTCTGTCAATTAATTATTGCCCACTTCTGAAAGGGTTCTACTATTTATAAAAGGAAAGACTTTGCTCCCATTGAAAGGAAAGAGTTTGCTCCATAATGGTGACAAAACACAGGTTCATTTTGAAAAGAAAAGGCATTAACTTGACGAATCTGACATGTTTGATGGCCATTGAGAGACATTTCAAATTGGTTTCTGTGCAATAACTTGAGCAGTTAGGTGATGACCCCTATTGAAGGTCTCTGTCAAGATACACATGGCAGGCAACATAAGCATTTGGTGGAAATCTTTCTAGTTTATCATTTGACAATGCTTCCACCAATGCCTTAACACAGTTAACAGAAGAAAAATATTTTAACAGTAGAGTACATGTATCACTATTTATGGTGCATAATAAAAGGATTGAAATACACCTACTCAGGCCAGACTGTACAAGTACACAGTCTAGTCCAGGCAGGTGCAATATACAGATTGTAGCTTTTTTTTCAATGCAAAGCTTTTTCTTTTTTCTCCACAAAAACATATGCTGTGGGTACTAATTAAAAGCACCTTGACGATGTGCTTCTGATAAGTACCCACAGCATTTGTTTTCGTTGAGAAGTTAGAAAAAATATTTACCTGATATCCGCTCTTATCTAGACCTATGCAGATCCTGAAAGACAGGTGTCATAACGACTTGTCTTGTCCCTTGTATGCTAGAAAGGTGCTTAAAACATTTTAACATGTTATATATCCCTTCTGCTGATTAAAGAAGGGCAGTAGTCAGTTTCTGGTGAAAGAATGTGCACAATACTGGTTAACCGCTTAGAGGATCAAGCCTGCCTAGTAAAAGTGTGGTGAGTAGCCTGGCACCATGCTATGAGTTTTACATTTATAATCTAACAAAGGTAAAACACTCCTCCTTGACTATTTTTATACACATATTAGCTCCCTTACCAGGCAAAAACTCATAACTGATCAGCCAAATCAGAGAGAAGGGCATTCCAACAGTTAGGATTTTTTTAAAATATAAATACAGTCGAACCTCGTTATCTCGAACTCGCTTATTTCGAATTACCGCTTATCTCGAAGTGAAAATCTGATCCCTGTTTTAACATGCAACTATGGCAACAGGTAACAAAATAATGTGGAAAAGAGGAGAAATTGCTCCTGAGGAGCAATTTCTCCTCTTTTCCACATTATTATATATATATATTTCTAACTTCTGGAGTCAAATAACATATTCATTTGTTAAATGTGTTGTTCAATTTATTGTTTTCCTCACTCTCTCAACTCTGATATGTCGAGGTACGGATATCTTGAAGTGTTTCAGTGAGTCCCTTGGAGTTCGAGATAACGAGAGTCGACTGTAGTTTTTATGATGATTCATATATCAGTTAGACAGGAGCCAGTCTATATGTTGAGGTGGGTTGACTGGGCCATAAAGCCTCAACACAAACAAACATGTTATCTAGCTGGGCAGTGAGAAAATGTGTATAAAGGCAAACTACAAAGGTTCAAATCAACCAGCAAAGCCATACAATTGGAAAAGGACTTTTGATGCTGCAAGAAGACAGCTGAGGTCCTGATCAGTCTGCACAAATGTGCTGGCTATTCTGGGCCAATATTGTCTACAAATACTTGAAAGGTACATTTTCACATAACATGCCTTAGATATATATACTTGCTCTCACAGGTTTTTCTATTTTTTATGACATGTACATAGCACCAGTTAAGGCACTTTATTTGGTCAAAAAGTATTGATATTTTTCTTATTTCTTCACAAAAACATGTTATGGATACTCATGAGAAGGGCCTCAATAAGGCACTTTAATGAGTATGTACCACAAATTATATGTTGTAGGTACACATTAGAAGTGTTTTAGAGATGCACTTATAGCAAACACACAAAAGACAACATACTTAGGGCACCCAAATCTTGTATACATGACGTATCAGCAAACTTTGTTTTATCTTGTTCGCCATCTTGAATTTGACATCACGGTAAGCAGACCAATAAATAATAAGCCAAAAAATGATAAATAGCTATTGATAAGCAGATTCAAAGTTGCTTTTGAATAAATAATTATAAGCTCTACTGAATTTAACAAAAAAAATGCAAATAAAAAAAAAAATACTTAACATATCGTGTGACCTCATTTGACCTTGGCGCGCGAGACCAAATGTTTGTAAACAAACTGCTGTCAAATCTTATACATATCAAACAAATACCAGTAGTTGCATTAAAGCCTTTATTTCATATTAATGAGTACCCCTGTACCCACAACAAATGCTTTCATGGAGAAATAAGAAAAAAATATTTACCTGATAGTTATCAATAAGTTGTGTATTTTCAGCATCAAAACCACCTCCTATATCAACTGCCAAATTCAATGGTGATTTTGTTCCAAAACCAACCATGACTCAAGTTGCACATTCCAAACTGGAACATATCAGAGCTTGGAGCGTGAATACCTACAAATGTACTAGACAGTTATTGTCCGAAAAACTAGGGAAAGGTTCAAAAACTGTTGACCTTGAGTTGGAAGCTCAGATCGAAGTGCTTAGAGACACGCAGAGAAAATATTCTAATATTTTACGTCTGTCGAGAGCCTTAATGACTAGTTTTACCCAAGTTGTGCAAACGCAAAGGGCTCTTGGTGAAGCATTCTCGGAGCAAGCTCAGCGGTCTGTGGAGCTACAAGATGAGTTTACCTACAACTGTGAGACACAAAGAGCACTTGTGAAAAATGGAGAAACCTTGTTGGGTGAGTTGATATTATTTTTAGTTGCAACATAGAACAAGATAAAGGGAGTATTGTAATTGTCCTAAATGTCACACATTACTTATTTTTACAAAATGGCATTTGCAAACAGTGCTGACACAGATCAGACTGCTCCTGAAGGAGCATTCTGATCTGGGTCCACGCTGTTTTGTGTTGGGGTTTAACAACACATTAACACTTGTGGGTAATTTTGTGTTGTCTCCCAGAGAAAGGGTGAAAAGAGATAGGAATGAAAGTGAAGAAACCGAAGAAATAAAAACATTCCTCCTCTACCATTACCTGCTACAAGGACAGCAGGCCTTGCACAATTGTAAGCCAATATTAGTTGGAGGCCCCAGTGATGTAAGATACATGACAGCTTCGCCACACCCGACCACGCCCATCTAGACTGTTGGCCATTCCTTCAATTATTCTGTGAAACAAACCCATAAATGATGAATTTAAGCTAAAAAAGTCAAGTGTGACATAAATGTTTGAAATTTCAGGATATCTACGGCATTTATTAGAAATGTTTTGGAACTTAGATTGTTGGTACTCACAGGAATTGCCTAAATGTCAATGAAGCAGTTCCAGTATCCCGTAAGATAGGTTTAGATGCAAAAAATAATAAAAAATTTCATAAATCATCAACTGATCAGCTTGTCTGACCTATGGGTAAGCATAATTATTATCTGGTGTCATCTGATGCGGATGTATCATAGTTACCTTAAGCATTGGGACAGACAGGTCTAAGCAAACAGTGTAGACCCAGATCAGTTGCTGCAGAATGCAGCATCTGATCTGGGTCTACACTGTTTGCCACCCAGTCCAGCAGTTTTTAGACACATCAACAGTCAGTAAAATCGGCTTATTCAAATTTTAAGGCAAGTATGGTAAGGAGTCCTAATATTTAGGGTTAATACGGTACAATGTTTGCTAAGGCCTGTTTCTATGAACACTTAGGGGAAATATAATAGTTAAAATGAAAGAGCTAGGACTGGCTAGACAGGATGATAACTTCAGTAAATTGCAGTAGATTTTCACCAAACTTGGTATGTGTATTGACTAGAGTTATCTACCCGCGACAGGTCCGTATTTTCATTTCTTAACTGTGACTTTAGTAAATATCAATTGATTTTCACCAAACTTGGTATGTGCATTGATATTGTAGGAGCTGCTTTTGGATTGCTAAGCCTAATAGGCAAGTTTCATAAATTTTTGACAGAGTTATCTGCCCGCAAAACATCCGTATTTTAGTTTCAGGACAATAACTTCAGTAAATCTCGATGGATTTTCACCAAATTTGATATGTGCATTGATATTATGAATATCTGGTTTGTGATCGTTCATTGGCAAATTTTGTCAATTTCTGACAGTCATCTTTCTGTCACATATAGCGGGACATTTTTGTTTCACGTTTTAATTTTTCAACTGAAAACTGATACTGCACTGGAGCAATGCACTAACATACAGCAAATGCACTGATCAGATTTACACTGCCTGATCTGTACTTTTACTCTCAAGCTTGTGTCAGTATTATTCCCAGAAGACATTCCTTACAATTGGTGCAGCTGTAAGAAGGCATGCCAGGATTCTGGACAATTCACAACGAAAATTCACACTTTTAACAAAAAAGTTTTTTGTAATTTTCTTATTTCTATATGAACAAAAAATCATTGACACATTGGTACTTATTGGAATTGCCTCTGAAAGATGATTTAAATGTGCATCCACAATGTAAGTTTTGTGGTGGAATTAGAAAAGTTTTTACCTGAAGTTCCTTTAATCCTTAAAGCGCCAAGAAAACCTGCATCTGAAAATGTCGTCTGTTTGTCGTCTGCTGAATATTCTTGCAAACTTTTCAAACCTACTTTTGCATACAGGCAAACAGTGTGGACCCAGATCAGACTGCTCCTCTAGGAGCAGTCTGATCTGCTTCGACACTGTTTGCAAAAATGACTTTTAAAATCACAAGCAGACAACAAAGCAGACGACAATTGTTGTGATTGGCAGTTTAAGGGTTAATCCAGAACTTTGACAAGTTTGCATGAGCGTCAGTGAACAGACCACAACCTTATGATATGTGACTATCACAATCAACAAGCACAACTGTAAAGTCTGATCAGGATCTACACTTTTCACTCCTGGCTGTCCAGAGGTTATGTATTTTATGAAGGGTTTGCTAGGGAGGTACATAATTTACAAGGGGAATCGGCACAGGGGCTTAGTTGATAGAGTATCGACTTTGTGACTGGGAGGTTGTGGCTTCAGTCCCCGGCCGAGTACACCAAAGAAAATGGTACTAGCTGCTGTTTGGCTTGGCACTCAGCATTAAGAGAGTAAAGCTAAGAATCAGAACTGGTCAGCTGAGTCTCAGTATAATGTGACTGGGTGGAATATCATGTCAAGTGTCAGGGGCGTAATAAATATTTCAGTGAGGCAGCACACTAAAAGTGAGCATTGAGCTCCCTGCCACATCTAGACACTGTCACGATATGACTGAAAGATTGTTGAAAGTGATGTAAAGCCCGAATAAAAAACAAATAAACAAACAGACTTTACATGGGACTGGTCAGGGAGGAATACAACACTGCCACTGTCATTTGAGCAAAATTTGTTCCAGTGAGTAAAAAGAAAGTCGTTCACTGCTTTCAAAACCAAAGCTACAATAAAGTACACTTCAACCTCTTTATAACACAGTTCGTTATAACACGGTTTTTTATATAACACGATTCAAAGATGGATCCCAAAAATGTATAAATTATATTGAAAAATGACCATAAATGGTCATTTTTCAATATAATCTATACATTTTCATTTGGATATAACACAGTTGTTTAACTAACACGGTTTATGCTATGGACCCCAACAATAGTGTTATAAAAGGGTTGTGGTGTACTTCAACATTGCTGGATGAGTTGCAAACAGTGTAAACCCTGATCAGATGCTATAGAACTCAGATGCCACATTCTGCAGCATCTGTTCTGGGTCTCCTGTCTCCAAAATTGTATTTTTGCCTGGTGAGGCTCATACGTACTTCTCTTTCTTGCAGCTGCCATAAACTTCTTTGTATCAACTGTGAATACCTTAATTAATAAAACCATGGAAGACACTTTGTTGACGATAAAAAATTACGAAATGGCAAGGTCAGTATAGTGAGGTAACACCAAGGATTTGTCCAGTAACATGTTTCTCTTATTGGTTCAGGGACTTACTTGTTGATGGTAATGTGTTAATATGTAAAATCATATTATTGCATATATATTTTGGTACAGCTGATAAAGTCATGAAACTAACTAATGGATACCATATTTACCCTAAGTATTTAGGCAGATAGGCCTGAGCAAACAGTATAGACCCAGATCAGATGCCGCATTCTGCGGCATCTGATCAGGGTCTACACTGTTTGCCACTCATCCAGCAGTTTTTAAGCATATGAACAGATAGTGAAATGTCCTTATTCAAATTTTATAAGAAGTATGGTAACAAGTTAAAGTGTCCAAGTGCTTAAGGTAAATATGTTACATTGACCATTTCTGACCTTGACAGGTCCACTTATGACACTTGGCTGAACAATGCTTAGTTTGTACGTTTAGCTCCGTTTCATGAACATGTAGGCCTATAGGCAAATGAAGATTTGTAGGCATGTCCACCATGATACACCCCACCCAGTGCTGTAGACTGTTATTGACCTTGACCTCTTGTACGTTTGGCTGAACAATGTTTAGTCTGTGTGTTTAGCTACATTTCTTGAACACCACCAGCAGTCATGACGTAGCCATACGGTCAATTTCTTGTTCTTTATAATCTATAGTTTTGCTTTGTATAAAACATGTTTGAGTACATCTTTACACCATATTATATGAGAAACTGCTGTAATCAGCCATGTTATACAGAGGTTCCTGTTTAATAATACAACACAACCTCTTTATAACACTATTGTTGGGGTCCATAGCATAAACCGTGTTAGTTAAATGACTGTGTTATATCCAAACAAAAATGTATAAATTATATTGAAAAAATGACCATATGACCATGGTCATTTTTCAATATAATCTATACATTTTTGGGATCCATGTTTGAACCGTATTATATCCAAAAAACGTGTTATAACGAGGTTGTAGTGTAAAATTTTATGTTCGTCATCAGGTTGGAGTTTGATGCATACAGAGCTGATGTAGAACAGTACAACATTGTTCCACCAAAAGATGCAACTACTCGAGCTAAAGCAGAAGAAGCTAGGAGAAAGTTTGAGGATCATAAAGTGAAGTTTGATAGGCTTAGAGGAGATGTTGCAATAAAACTCAAGTTCCTGGATGAAAACAGGGTAAGATGCTGCAGCTGTTCACTTGTTCACCCATTATGTTGTCAACTGTATGCAATGTATACCCCCAGTTTTCCCATAAATTATAGTGAAAACCCAGAAATTCATGGGCATACATTATTAACCATTATTTTTGCAGGAGTTTCCTGCTTTTAAAACATAATTCATTGTATTTATTATGAAGACAGTCACTTGCACTGCTTAAACCTATTTTAGTGGACTCAGTTTTGCAGTGTGTATAAAACATTAAAGGGGAACACAACCTTAAAAGGTGTTGTGCTTTAAAGAACTGTACAAACAATGAATTTTGAAACAAATTTGATCAAAATCAGTGAAAAATTAAATAAGTAATAGGCAGTTGAATATTTTAGTGTGGTGGAATGGGCGCCACCATTTTGAATATTTAATGAGGTATCATAAAAATTAAAACTTGTTTCATAAAGGTAGTTATTCTCATAAAGTTGGTTTATTTTGGGGGAAGTGATTGCTTGTCACTAGAATTAAAAGATAATAAAAAATCTGTAGCAAAATTATTCTTAAAAACCCTTTATAATTTGGTCTTGCATATTTAATTTGGGCTGTGTGACGTCACAAAGCCTACAATATGGCGGCATCCATGACAGCCATTTTAAATATATTCAAACCACCATAACTTCCTTATTTCTTGGCCGATTTTGGAAACTCTTGCATCAAAATAAATGTCTTGTTAAGCACTTTACTCCAAAATATACTTACAACTTACATTGCGTTCCCCTTTAAGGCATAGAACATATTTAGCATATAAGGTAGGTGTGCAAAAGTAATGATCAAATATAAAATCGAAGGCAAGATAATATTATGTAATGCTGGCCACGATGGCTCTGTCGGATGCGCACTTGACTGATGATCAGGAGGTCGCAGGTTCGATCCCCACCATGTCAGACTCTGGCAATGTTCTTTCTTAGAGAAATATTTTCTATGGTTATTTTTTTCCCTTCTGCTGATTCAAGAAGGGTAATTGTCAGTTTCTGGTGAAAGAATGTGCACAAATACTGGTTAACCACAAGTTTAGAAGACTAAGCCTGCCCAGGAAAAGTGTGGTTAGTTAGACTGACTGGCTCGACATAACGCTAATTGGTTGACTGGGCTGTAAAACCGCAACTCAACAACAATATTAAGTAATGGCATTTACAAAATATAAACTACTAATAATATCAATAATAAGCTGATAAAAAAGTAAAATAAAGCAAAATTTCAGCTTAAAAGAATTTGAGATTTCTCCCTTGCCCATATAAGTAATGTAAAACACCTCTATGAAAAGAAAGAAAAAGTATTAAAGTAGAAAGAACCACTTCAATGAACATATAAACTATAAACACTTGTCAAACAAATATTGTATGTATATATTTACATGTTCATTTCAATAAAGTTCTTCATATTTGCATAGCTCTAAGGCACTTGTTTCAACCAAAATGTTTTGATATTTTTCTTATTTCTCCACGAAAACATATGTTGTGGGTACTCACTATAAGTGCCTCAATGAGGCACTTCTACTGAGTACCCTCAACATATGTTTTTGTGAAGAAATAAGAAAAAAAAATTAACAGATATCCTTTCTTATCTAGAGCTATATATTGGACTAAGTTTAGCTAGTAAGTCTGTTGTAAAAAAGCAGAAAAGTCAGCTGCCTGATGTAATTTTCCAAAATAACAGATAATAATCTGGGTTTTTGTAGGTAACATGTCCTTGTATTTATGATTAAGATAGCTTTACTTTATTGGAAATGTTCCATATAGCAATAATTTATTTACATTGGAAAATGATGTTGTCTTGTTCAGTATTTAAAGTGGTATTTTACCTCAAAAAGTCACATTTTTATTCCTTGCTTATATATAAAGTAATTTTTAAAGTAAAAACCTTCCTAACTTAGATTTGAGATCACTTCAGATCCCTTTCTCAAGAAGAAACGTTAACTTGAATATCATATTTGAGCCTATTTAAATTTTTAGTGACCCTGTCAAAAATGAATAAACACAGGAGCATGTGTATTCTCTGTGTAGTTTAATCTGGATTACACAGAAAATCATCTGGGCCCAGTTGTTCAAAGCGTCGTTAGCTTAACGAGCTCGGTAAGGGTCATTTCGTTAACTGTTTAAGCGGATTCAATACACAATATTCTGATATTTTTTTGCTGAAAAAATGTGAGTAGCTTTTGCACTGCAAAAGCTACTCACATTTTTTCAGCAAAAAATTTCAGAATATTTGCGTATCACTCGATGTAAATTTTAACGAATTGTTAACTAACAACATCGTTAGCTTTGAACAACTGGGCCCAGTATGCTAAAAGATCCAAAGCAACAATACAGCTTTAAGATTTTATATTGAGAGTGAACTTTCACTCACTAGGGACCAAATAGATGTTATGGCTATTTGCCTGTTTTCTCGAGTAGGATACCTCAAGCAATTCTTTTGAGAAAATTTGGTGGTAAAACTTCCAGTTCTTCGCTTGATGCCAATCATCGTACATGAAACTTTGTTCATGGATATACCAACCAGTGCTCCAGTTAGGATTTGAGGGCAGAGGGGCGCCGGGTAGGGCACTTTTTGCATGGTCATACAAGAATGAGGGCATAATGTGTCATGTAGTGTGCTTAGTATCAAGACATGTTACAAAATATAATCCAATTCCACAATAAATACCTCAAAAATAGAGTACACATAACACTGACTTTTAAACATTGATAACATTTTTAATTTTGGTCCGATTTTCATGAAATTTTCACTAAAATGTAGGATTTTATGTCTGGAATTGAAATAAGAGAAGGAAGCTTAAAAAAAGGGCAGAGAGGCGGCAGGAAAGGGCAAGAGGGGCAGCCCGCCCCTCCATATAGGGCTAGCTGGAGCACTGCCAACAGTGTACTAGACTTGTACAACCTTGAAATGTATTCCACTGTCTGACCTTTAATCCTTGTCCTGATGAACCCGGATATGTCCTGCCTTTGCTAACAGTGTAGATCCAGATCAGTTGGCTTCTTCAGAAACCAACTGATCTGGATCTGCACTGTTTGTCATTCAGTATTTGAATTTGTATCAACAACCTGGATCAAGTAATCTGATTGGCTGAAAATTAGATGTGGGCATGGCATCTTAATTTATTCAGCAGGACAAGGGTTAATGTTTGAAAGGGCAACTGCCAACAGTATTTACTTTAAATACAATCAAACCTCAATAGCTCAAAACACCAATGGCTCATTTACCATGGCTAATTTGAACTCGTTTTTTAGTCCCTACAAAATTCTTCTGATAGCTCAAGAAAACAATTTTATCGTGAAATTTTATGTTGTGTGTACTCATTAGAATTGCCTCGTTGAGGCAATTCTAATGAGTACACTCAACATAAAATTATTGTGTAGAAGATCGAAAAGGTTTCCCTAAATTATTGCCAATTGCTTCCTGACCTGGCGTCATAATTAAATCTCAGTGGCTGGAAATACCCTTATTTCGAACAAATTTCCATAGTCTCCTGAGCCTTTGCTGGTCTCCTGTGTGATAAGTACCCTTTTCTTATATGTTGGATTTTATGTATTTTTACAGGTTAAAGTGATGCACAAACAACTACTGCTGTTTCATAATGCTGTGTCAGCGTACTTCAGTGGGAACCAGACAGCTCTTGAAGCAACGCTAAAACAGTTCAACATTAGACTGAAGTCACCTAACAGTGGAGAACCATCCTGGCTAGAACAGTAACCAGTGGGCCAATAATTCTGCAGGGATAGCATTGTAGTAAACCAGTCAGACTGAAGCCGGACCCAGTTGTGTCTGTGTTCATATTTATCTGAATGAATCTTGAAGGAAAATCTTTAATCTTTACCACTCTCTTGACATATTCAGAGAGACATCAATATTTTTCTTTATTTTCCCAGAAAACAGGATTTGATATTTCATGCAAATTGTCTCCATTGGAGAAATGGAGATGATTTGCATGAAATGTCAAAACCTGTTTTCTGGGAAAAATTAGAAAAAATATATCAAAATCTTATCTGCTGAAATTTTGTACCCAGCATGCAAAGTGTTAAGTAGCAGTGACAGCAGTTACTGAAGCAGGTGGATTCTAGAAAATAACTTTTTTTTTTCATTTTTTCAGAGAAAATAAGGCTTTTTGCAAAGTGTTAAGGAGAAACCATTTTTGTTGATTCGCACATACACAGTACTCACAAAATTGGAAAGTGTTATTGCTTTCCTAGTGATACATAGAAAAGTGTAACACAACATAAACGTCTATACTGACGAACATGCCAAGAATTATATCACAAAATTTTGTTCTCACAAAAAATATTACAGTGCAGTTATTAACTTTTCATTGATCATTAAAGTGTTAATCACTACTGCAATAGACAACATTTTGATTTTGTTTTATGTTTCAGAGAAAATAAGGATTGACATTTCATGTGACTCGTCTGCCTAGTAGATGATTCACATGAAATACCAAGTTTGCTGACAGATAATGAAAAAAAAAATAGAATGCCATCTGCTAGTATTTTGCTTGTACAGTTGACTCTCGTTATCTCGACATTGCTTATCTCGAATAACCGCTTATCTCAAAGTGAAAATCTGGTCCCTGTTTGAACATGGAAATATAAGAACAAGTAACAAAATTTTGTGGAAAAGAGGAGAAATAATTTCTCCTCTTTTCCACAATATTTTCAATATATCTTGAATTTCAAGAATCCAATTACAGATACATGTACATTTGTTAAATGTGGTTGTGTGATTTATTTTTTCCTTAATTTTGTAATTCTGATATGTCGAGGTACGTATATCTCAAAGCATTTCAGAGAGTCCCTTGGAATTCGAGATAACGTGAGTCGACTGTAGTTTAAAGGTCAATACCAGAGCTATTTTAGATGTAACGAAAATCACAGGAGCTTCGCTTTTGTTTCAAACTGATTTTCCCAGACTGTTATTTTGATAATTATATTGTTCGTAAAATTGATTAGAATAAGTGTTCTGATACTCTAAGTTTCATGAAATTAATTTATGCTCTCACTGAGGTTCTGAAGAATCTGCACACTCATTGTGATAGAAATACATATGCTTATAATAAAAATACAAATATACCAAAAAACTTTTAAAGTAATTAGATTTTAATCACTATTTTATTGATAACATTTTTTTTTTTACATCCCTTGACCTAACTTGGTTATATAGCCTAGTTAGAAAACTACATACTTCAACAATATTTTCTCCTATAATACTTTATTGCACAGTCCTCTGAAGCATTTTATACCACAGTAGGGGCAGCTTAATTTCATTTGGAAATAGTGTTTTCAGACAAGAAAAAGTAATGTTATATCAAAATTAGCTCCGGTATCAACCTTTATTGAGGTTTTGAGTATTTAGTTTTGAGTATTTTCCTGACTGATTCATTAAAGTAACAACTTTGGCTATATCTGGGTCCATATTATTAACTTCTACTGTGATAACCTGTGGAGTTAGGATTTGTCAGCATTCTGTAAGGGGTCATTTCACTATAAATACAGTATTTGTCATGTCATTATAACTTCCCTCAGTGGGTCTTTTTGTTCCTGAATTTATTTTGTACAGTGTTTTGTTGTATCTTTAAAAAGCAAGGACAGCTACTTGTAAAACTTTTGGCAATAATCAGTCTTCATCACAGGATAATAGCAGAGAGCTTGTTAAGGAGGAATGTTTGATGATAATTCTGGGATAATTTTTTCCAGTTCTTCATAAAAGCAAAAAGTGATACAAACAGTTATAACGATTATCACCAAAGACTGCCCTTTTACAAGCTGTTTGGCTAGAGGAAAGCCTAGATATTGTAGCATCTTCTGGTGAGTAAAAAAAACAACAAAAAAAAAAACATTATCTGTGCAAATGTACAACCTTATTTTGAAATATTGCTGAAATCATAAAATATTATGATTATTATTATTGTTATTATTATTACTGAAGAACTTAATGTGTAATTAATGCACAATATGTCCCAGCTAGCATTCTACATAACCCTTAAAGCGCCAAGCAAAATTTGTAGCAGACGAAATATATTTTTAGATTTTTAATTTTTCAAAGAAAACAAGTCTTGATATTTCATGTGAATCACATGAAATATCAAGACTTGTTTTCTTTGAAAAATTAAAAAAAAAAATTCAGAATGTCATCTGCTGCAGTTTTGATTGGCGCTTTAAGGGTTAAGTCCATATTAGTCTAGTCTGTTATCAGCCCAACAGGAATCCTGTCAGGCTGATAATATTCCGATATAGATTTAAGTAGAATGCCAGGTTGGATTCATGTATTTCACAGAACAAAGAAAGATTGGTGTAAATTGTAACAAGTGATGTTCAGTGATTATATTGTCAATATTATGAACAAAGGCTATATGGCTAGATTAAAAGGGAAGTATTCTTGAAATCTTATTTTTGCACTAGAACATATCTTATGGGTACTCATTGCAGTCAGGGGAGAGGCAATATATGCTTTAATGGAGAAATAAGCTTTCTTGGTGAATGCTTCGTCAAGACGTACACGATTAACACTGAAACAGCCCCTAACAGATGGTTGTCAGATCCTAAAAGTTGCAGACAGTAGTAACATGGTCTGATTTTTATTCAGATTTAGAGCAAACTGATTTAAGTTTTGTTGTAATATTATGGGATATGTTTGACTAATTGTATAAATTGTCTGGTTTGAAAAAACAGAACTGTTTATTTAAGTATATGTATTAACCCTTGTCCTGCTGAACCCGGATAAACCCTGCCTTCGCAAACTGTGTAGATCTAGATCAGTTGGCTTCTGAAGAAGCCAACTGATCTGGATTTACACTGTTTGTCATTAATTATATGAATTTATATCAACAATCTGGATCAAACATCTGATTGGCTGACTATTAGAAGTGGGTGTGGCATCTTAATTTATGCAGCATGACAAGGGTTAAGATCTGTTGCATGAGGATTTATGTATTATGTGTGATAGTAGATTGTACCAAAATGACTTTATATTGGGACAAGATTCCCTAAGGAAACAATGTAAACCCAGATCAAACTGCTCTGAAGAAGCAGTCATATCACATAGCTCCTGGTAAGACCTTTTTCAGTCAAGTTCTGATGGGTTTTTTTATATCTCCATGAAAACATAATTTGTTGTGCCTCACCAAGGCAGTTCTCTTGAGTACCCACAACATATATTTTTCATGGCAAAATACAAAAATATGTTGTTGATACTACCTCTTATCTGGAGCTATGATCTATACTGTTTGCCACTCTGCCAGTAATGTGTAACTGCGAACACACAAGCTTAAGGAGCGGGCCCCCGTAGCCTGGTGGATAAGAGAGCTGACTCTTAATCCATTAGGTTTCTCACCGCTGTGGTTCGAGCTTTGCTTGGGTCACATGTGGGAAAGCCAAGTTCTGCTTACGGATTTTAGCATTGCCCATCATATTATGTTACAGATTTTCTGGGGGTTCACCAGTTTTCGCCCACCTTTGATGAACAATCGGTAGATATAAGTGAAATATTCTTGAAAGGGCTTTAAAACCCAAATCAAAAAATAAATAAATAAATCAAGCTTAAGGCTAACCCATTTATGCCTAGTGTCCTAGAAAAAGGATGGTGGCAGACAGTGTAGACACAGATCAGACACCACAGAATGTAGCGTCTGAACAGATTAGGGTGGACTGTGTCCCAATATTTAGAATTATTACAGTATTGTAAATATGTAATTATGCAGAAGACTAAAAGAAGTGTGAAATCCACTGTTCAAAAGTGGGACTAATAAAACGATTTTATGTTTTGCCAAGTTTTTAAGATGAATGACTACATCTCTAAGGGAAATAACTCTGACATGGAAAGGTTTGTCACTTTTCTTATTAGGGGAAACTCTTAACCCATTTATGTCAAATGTACTCTTCTACCGCAACTCTTTGGACCAGTCTGATTCCTTCAGCAGAGTGTCTGGTTAGTTTTTATTATTACTGTTTTATAGAAACTCCTGTATATATGCAAATAGTGTAGATCCTGACAAGACATCACAATTTGGGATGTCTGATCTGAGTCTGCACTGTTTGCCGGGTCTCCAGAATAAAATGGGTTAAAGGAAAGATATTGCTCTCACTGGGAGCAAATTCTTACATTTAACTCTTTTCCCCACTGGTGGCAACTTTTGTCATCTGCTGATAACTTTTGTAAACAGTTTGGACCCAGATCAGGCCCGACAATATGTCGGGCCTGATCTGAATCCAAACTGTTTGACACACTGATGTTATTCCTGAAAGATTTTTTTTGAAAAAGTTTAAAAAAAAAAAAAAAAAAAAAATCCACAGACAACCAAAAAGCATGCAAAATTACCCAGCATGCAAAGAGTTAAGAGTAGCCCTCATAATGTAAGGTTTCAAATACTAGAGAGACTCCAAATGTTGTATCCTTTTGCAAAATGGCAGAAAAGTCTTTCAGGAGTATCCAGTCTGACACCTTTAAATGTGCATTGACAGGCAGAAAGGTACATGGTAGACCAGGTTAGCCTGCAAACCATTGCAGTCTAATCATGCATGGTGCATGCTGGGCCCAGTTGTTCCAAACTAACGTGTCATTAGTTGTAAGTTAAAGGCTCCATATTACTCAGAAATAGACATTTTTTATCCAAGAAAGGTTTAATAATTTGATATAGCATTAGTACGATCATAAAATGTGGCATCTGACAGCCAGTAAAATTTCAGTTAGTCTCGTTTTTTAACTGGATTAAAAATGATTTTTTTTTTTTTTTTTTTTTTTGTTGTATCTCTGAATTAATGTTGGCAACATTAATTCTGAGATACAATAAAAAGATCATTTCATTTCAAGAAGGGGAGACTAACTGAAATTTTACAGGCTGTCAGATTCCACATTTTATGATTGTATTAATACCGTATATCAATTTACTAAACCTTTCTTGAATAATAAGATGTCTATTTTTTGAGGAATTTGAAGCCTTTAATGTATTGTTAAAATTTTGATCATTAAACATGGCATACATGCTAATATTTTTGCTGAAAAAATGTGAGTAGCTTTTGCATTTGCAAAAGCTACTCACATTTTTCCAGCAAAAATACTTGTGAGTTAGATATTGTCCTTACTAGAACAGTAAACATTTTGACTACTAATGAGCGTGTTAAGCTAATAACGCTTTGAACAACTGGGCCCTGTTTGCTTTGTGAGCCATATAAGGCAAAATGCTTAAGGTGGTGATGGGGCATTGTGTATACTTGTGTAAAGAAGACACTGGGCAGCCTGCACAGCCTGGTTAAGGCCTTTGCTGTTTGACAAACATGGCAAGCATAGACCCTAGTACAGTCGACTCGCTTGTCTCGAATAACCGCTTACCTCAAAGTGAAAATCAGGTCCTTATTCTAACATGGAAATCTAACAACAGGTAACAAAATATTGTGGAAAAGAAGAGAAAGCAGTTTCTTCTCTTTTCCACAATATTTTCAATGTATCTCTAACTTTCGAAGTCAGTTTACATATTCATTTGTTAAATATGGTAGTTCAGTTTATATTTTCCTCAATTCTGCAAATCTGATATATCGAAGTACGGATATCTCGAAGTATTTCAGATAGTTCCTTGGACTTGGAGATAAAGAGAGTTGACTGTATGTGACGTAGTGCGGACTGCTCTAGGCCTTCTAATGTCTATACATATACATCAAAGCCATGTTTCTGGTTGTCACAGCTCATATGAGCATCACCATGTAAAAAAGGTGAATTACACAGAATTACGTAAACAGCAAATGCACAGGTCAGTCTATATATTTTTATGGGCAGATCAGGGCATTCACTATTTACTTACATACCTTTTTAATTTAATGCAATTCACTGTCAAAAAGAAACAAAAAACATGATGTTAAAATATAACATGACCTGTGTCCAGTGAAGATTCCAGTCAGCTTGCACGTATGTACAGTCTGATAATCATCTTTGCTGTGTACCTGAAGGAGCTTTAGAGCTTTGGCTGTCCATAGAAAGCTAAGATCAGATCAGATCAGACTGTGCTAAGACAGATTGTACTGGACACACAGGTTCATATTCTCATGTAGCAGTTCATATTTACATATGCAGACCTGATCTGAAACCATTTGTTTTGCAGTATCGTATTTACCGTATGTATTCAGACAGCAGGCCTGATCATGATCATGACACAGATGAGATGCCGCGTTCTGCGGCATCTCATCAGTGTCTACACTGTTTGCCACTTATCCAGCAATTTTTAGACACATCGGGTAGTAAATTGTACTTATTCAAATTTTAGAACAAGTATGGTAAGGAATTCAGGTATCTGAATACTTTTGGTAAATACGGTATATTAACTTACTTTTTCGCTTGTCACAGTTATTTCTGTAAAATGGGATGAATTGATTGTTGCCATTGATGTTTTGTATGTATGGACAGATAAACTGACAAATATAAAATATCAGTGCTAGCCATGTTATCAGGGTTTGTTTAAAGTGGGAATTAGATCAAAGCAGTTGCTAATGTCTAATTTATGTGTTGATTTTACCATATTTACCCAGTTTGCAGACAGACAGGCTTGACCAAACAGTGCAGACCCAGATCAGGTGCCAAAGAATGTCATGTCTGATCAGAGTCTACAATGTTTGCACTAATCCAGCAGTTTTTAGACTCATCAGTGTGAAGTAAAAATGGAGTTGTTTCAGGACTATGATAAGGAATTAAGATGTCCAAACATTTAGGGTAAATACAATATTCATATATGATGTGCAACACGCAAAAAGGGCCCATATGCAATTTGCGGACAATGTAGGTCCAGATCAGTATGCGCATATGTGCAGTCTGATTTGAGCATTCTCTGTTTGTTGACATATACTACAGTATCCATGGATTCGGTAAGCGGATCAGGGCCTGTGTTGTCTGCAAATGGCATAAGGGCCCTTTTTGAGCATTGTCCATCTCATTATGTTACTGACTGTTTAAAGAAATCTCTTCTGTATGATAGAAGGAATGATTTTGTTGCCAGTTTATTACGTTGTACATCTTTCATTTCTTGACCCAAATTGAGGAAAAAAAAAATCTGATCTGAGTCTTTGCCAGATTACATGTCCAAAAGGTACATTTTCTCACACAGAATTGTCTCTGTGAGATAATTTTAATGCAAAAATGTTAGCTTAAAAAGATTTCTTCACACACACACACACGCACACACACACACACACTTGTTAGAATATCCATGTAGAAAATATTCTGATAAATTTGCAGGAGATAATGTGGACAATATTCTAAGAAAAATGATTAACTTTCGTTGGAAAATTGTCTCAAGTCCTGAAATGTGTACATACATGTATATATAGCGATGTAAAGTAACATAACATGCTGTAAGACAGCAAGTTGTAATTTGTGTTAAATAAAACAATGGAGTACCTAAGCCATGATAGGAAACCATTTTCTGTATGGTATATTCCTACAATTTCGTACACCAAAGTTTCTGACAAAATGGCGCATGCAGACAGTGCAGACCCAGATCAAACTGCTCCTGAAGGAGCAGTCTGATCAGGGTCTGCCCTGTTTGCCATGCCACTTAAAAAAAAAAAAAATGTACAAAAAAGCTGAATTTAGCCAAAAAGTATGGAATAAAGTGTTCAAAATTTTAGGACATTTATCATAATAAAAGAGAACTTATTTCATGTATAACCATTTTCTAAATAATGAAAGTGAACTTGTTCCATATTTAATTTTCGGTATGCTTCTGTTGAGTTCGATTTTGTCTTCCCAGTAGTACATATACACCCTAATTTCAATATGCAATCAATTAATTTGGATTTATAAAGATGTTATATGAGTATGTTGTACTATACTATCAAAGATTCATTTTTATAACCAGATTCTGAAGACAGTTGTATATGCCACTGAGCATTTGGTTTGGCACAGAAATGTACAATTAATTTTAATGTATATTTCATATATATGGGGTATATTTAATATATAAGAATATAAAGCTCATATTGGAAGCATAGTCAAGTAAAGGACATCAGATAAACATTTGATATCCTGGATTAGTCTCTGTAATGTGTATTTCTTATCTAGAACCATTTTGGTAATTTTCTGGTTGTTGAGAAGGAAACTTTTGATAAACGTCAATGTTTGTCCAAATGCTTAGGGCAATTACAATATCTGAGACCTACTGTCGAAAACCAAGATGAAAGCCTGGAATACCTATTGGGGCCAGGACCGTCCTGTTCATGAAATCACAAACCAGACCAAAACAGATACCTTTTGAAATCATGTAGAGCCAGATGAAGGAAAGGACAAATCAGCCTGCCCATCGGCATGGTCTGATCAGGACACTTTCTGTCAGTATTTCTAAGTATGCTTTGATTCTGTTAGGAGCAATGAAGACCCTTAACATTAATCAGGCTGCATGGAACTCTGGACCTCCATTACCCACATATGATGTGCAGTGCACGAAAAGGGGCCCTTATGCACTTTACGGACAATGCAGGCCCTTATCAGCCTGCACATTCGCACACACTGATCAGAACCTTCGTTGCCTGCTACCAGAATCGGTGGGTAGTGTAGTATATGTTGACAAACAGAGAATGCCCACAAGAAACTGCATGGATTCGCACACTGATCTGGACCTTTGGGAGCAAATTCTTTCCCTTTAGAGTAGACCCCATTTCAAAAGGAAAGCAGAAACAATTTTGATAGAGTTGCCTTGTCTGAAAGTGTATCATTTCACCTTATGCATCCATTTTGCTTGAAGTAGCTTTTTATTTGAAAGACTAATCATTACGAGGGTTGTGTAGCAAGTCACATGGTTGTTTTCCAATACTTAATCTCCTCACCATGAAGGCGTTATGAAGATTACATTTCTTTCTGTAAACAATGGAAATTTAGGTGCCATTGCTCGTATGAGCAATGGCACCTAAATTTCCATTGTTTACAAAGGGGTCAAAGTTGCCCCTAAAAAAGGGTTTCAAAAATATGTTTGAGTTACTACAGTCTTGCGGTCAACCCTCGATTAGTGATGTCAAAACCTTATTTTCCATACTTGTTTAACTAAAGAATGGCATTATTCTCTGTAATTATTGCATTCATCATTGTTACAGATGACTTGATATCATGAATTATAAACGGAAACTAACCCTTTCAGCCCTGAGTTTCTGAAATGGACGTTTCCATCTGTGAATTTGGACACATTTATTGTTGCAAATAGTTGTTTTAGTGAAAAATCTGTCACAGAATGGCAAACAGTGTAGATCCTGATGAGTTGTCTCGTTATGAGCTGTCTCATCTGGAGCTGCACTGTTTGCAAAGGTGTCTCTGTGTAGGTCTGCAGGAATGAAAGGGTTAAATTGCTGTGTTAAACTGGACTTTTGCCTTGTTTTTCGTTAGTCAGTCAGCTAATTATAGCTCAGATTTATCACTTATACATCATAATGCATTGTTATTGTAAATGTTGGAAACTACATTTCATTGTACACTTCATCTATAAAGTAGAAGAAAGATATACATATTGAAACAAATGGTAATAAAAATAATCAAGTGAAAAGGTCAAGTGTTTATACAATATTTGCCCAAAGTATTTGGACTGAAAGGCCTGAGCAAACAGTATAGACCAAGATCAGAATCTGCAGAATGCAACATCTGATCTGGGTCTTCACTGTTAGCCACTCATCCAGCAAGTTTTTAGATACATCAAATGGTAGTCAGATGGACTTGTTCAAATTTTAGTGCAAGTATGGTAAGACGTTTAGGTAGTTGAATATTAGGATAAAAATAACCATATTAAAAAGACTTTTTGTTGTAAGGTACATACTTGAGAAGTAATACAAGCTTCTGTGGCAAAAACCAGATTTTTTGGATGTTTGGCAGAGAACAAGACTAATCTCCACAATCTGATCATGTTTTGCAACCTCTGATCAGGGTCTGTAATGTTTGACAGGAAAGTTCAGTTTTGTGATACAGCACAGCATGACCAGGGTCTATAGTCACTGTTTTTAGAGTCTACAGTTTGCAGAATATGTATGCAAAATGTGCGCCGGCCTCGGTGGCTCAGTTGGATGCGCCGTCCGACTGGAGACCAGGAGGTCGCGGGTTCAACCCCCGCCGAGGTCGGCAACATTCTTTCGTGGAGATTGATCATGAAATATTTTCTACCGCTGATTCAAGAAGGGCAGTTGTCAGTTTCTGGCGAAAGAATGTGCACAATACTGGTTAACCGCTTAGAGGACTAAGCATGCCCAGTAAACGTGTGGTTAGGCAAACTGACCGCGCTCGACATGACCCCATTGGGTTGACTGGGCTGTAAAACCTCAACACAAACAAATGCAAAATGTGCACACTTTGAATGAACACAGAGGTTTGTTGTGATCATAAAATAGTCTATATTGGTTGTACATGTATAAGCAAATAAGGTTACTAAGTTCTCATACAGGCCATACAAGCAATTTAGACTCTTTTGTGAGTAAACCTTGAACTCCTGTGAATAGAATGAGGGCATTTGGACTTATCTGTCAATATGTCCTTTTCACTTGCAGCTTGTTTCTCGAGTCTAAATATTGTTGGAGCCAGTACAAAATAAAGGAAAGACTTTTTATTAACCCTTCTCTTGCTGAACACGACATGTCCTGTCTTAGCAAACAGTGTAGATCCAGATCAGTTGGCTTCTAAAGAAGGGATCTGCACTGTTTGTCATTAAATATGGGAATTTCTATCAAAAACCAGGATCAAGTAATCTGATTGGCTGGAAATTAAAAGTGGGCGTGGCATCTTAATTTTATTCAAGAAAATAACATAAAAATGTAAAATTTACGAGTAAAAGATTATGCCCTTTTCGGGCCCATGTTATCTGGTCCGCTGCGACTTGATAACTGATCGTGTTTAGATATATGTGAAATGTAAACAATATGCGTAAACACAACGTGCATAAAGTATAAAGTTTACGCGTATTGTTTACATTTCACATATATCTAAACACGATCAGTTATCAAGTCGCAGCGGACCAGATAACATGAGCCCAAAAAGGGCATAATCTTTTACTCGTAAATTTTACATTTTTATGTTATTTTCTTAAAATATAAAACCTCTGAAGAAGGCGAAAGCTGAAAGGCCTCAGGTAAACAAATCATTGCACTGTTAATGATTAACTCTCTTTACAACTGGCACAACTCAAATTGCACATTGGTTTTGTACATGTACATGCAGTTATTTAGCTTGTTGTCAAACCACATTGACTTTGACATTGGTTTTTGAGTATGTTTTTATTTATTTTTTTTTCTGAAGTAATTATTTTATTGTCCAACTTTTACATTGTTAATGATTTTACAGTGCTCACTTAGACTGATATCTTAGAGTAATTACTTTGTGAGACCTGTTTGGTTGTGGTAAAAAGCCATATCTTTTTTTGTTGTTTTTCTTTTTCTGCTTGCCTGCCATAATACCGAGGCACTCTTTAGAAAAGTCCACATTCCAGATATGAACAGTTATGGGGAATGGATACATATTCAAGGGAGATGAATCTGTCAAATTGTTTTTGCCTCCCTTCTGAAAAAGGATCTACTCTAAAAGGAAAGAATTTGCTTTCTGTAGGAGCAAATTATTTCCTTTTAGAGTAGATCTATTCCAGTAAGGACTTTGTTTGTAAGCAAGCAAAGTCTAAAAGGGTGTCCCCTTGTAAAAAAAAAACAAAAAAAACAGGAAAATCTGCCAGGTATGTCAAGTCCCAATAAGTCCCAAAACAAAGGTCAAAATAAAGAAAATGTACAGAAGGTAATTATCTGTTTAGACAAGCCAGGCTCCATTGCAGTCAGATCCAGGGTAGCAGGATTCAAATCTCAGCTCATTCACACAACTTTAGCTGGGATTGATCATAAAATGATTTCTACAGCCCCAGCTGATCAAGAAGGGCAGTAATTGTTGTCAGTTACTAGCAAAAGTAAAATGTATGTGCACAAAGTACTGGTTAACCCCTTTGAGGACTTAGTTTCCCCAGGACAAGTGTGAGCAGGTCTACTGACAAGGTATTATGCTGTACATTTGTGGGATGTTGGTTTGATGCAGTGTGCCTCACATATTGAATTTACCCTAAATTTTCAGACACCAAGACTCTTATCATACTTATCCTAAACTTTGAAAAGAAGTCCATTTTGCTATCTGGGGATGTATTAAACCCATATAGGCCTAGCATCCCATAAAAGGGACATTGGCAAATAGTGTAGACCCAGATCAGATGCCGCAGAATGCGGCATCTGATCAGGGTCTACACTGTTTGCATTTAATATGGGAATTTCTATAAAACATGGTATGAATAAAAACTAACCACACATCCCTCCTACTTGAAATGGACCAGTCCATAGAGTGAAGGTAGAAGAGTCCATTAGGCATAAATGGGTCAGAATGGAATGACTAACAGTAATGTCTGAATAATCTAGGGTAAATATAGTTTACTATTTATTTCTCTATTTATAGATTTTGTTTGACTAATATTAATGTTCATGAGTTTGTTGTTTTTAACCATAACAGCCTACTAATTGAGCTGCACCCTGTAAAATGTGTTGTTGTACCATAGCTAAGATAAGGCGCTTTTTTTTTTTCCAACCAAAAAAGTATTGATATTTTTTCTTATTTCTCAATGAAAACATATATTGTGAGTACTCATTAGAAGTGCCTCAATGAGGCACTTCTAATAAGTACCCACAACATATGTTTTCATGGAGAAATAGGAAAAATATTTACCTTATAACCTGACTTAATCTGTAGAGCTATATTAACCCTAGTCATGTTGAACCCGGATTTGCCCTGCCTTTTCAAACAGTGTAGATCCAGATCAGTTGGCTTCTGAAGAAGCTAACTGATCTGGATCTGCACTGTCTGCCATTCAGTATTTCAATTTGTATCAACAATCTGGATTAACTAATCTGATTGGCTGAAAATTAGAAGTGGACGTGGCATCTTAATTAATTCAGCAGGACAAGGGTTAATACAAATGTGGACAGCAAATGCCCAGAACAGCCTCAGCATCTTAGCAGTTTGAACAGTGTCTTCATGTTTTGCCACTAAGTTATACCATATTTGCCCCAATTTTTCACACAGATATGCCTCAGCAAACAGTGTAGACCCTGATCAAATGGCTCCATCAAGGAGCCGTTTGATCAGGGTGTCCACTGTTTGCCATTGCCAATACTTTCTAGACCCACAAGTGGGTAGTAAAATGTGCTTGTTGAAATTTTAGGTCAACTAGGGTAAGGAGTTGAGCTTCCAAATATTTAGAATGAATATGGTATCTAATAGAGGGAGCACCTAAAAGCTGGAAGGTTTGTTTTCTTTCCTTCTCTAAGGTAGACCACTCCAGCAGAAATAAATTTGCAACCCTGGGCTCAGTCGTTCAAAGCATCATAGCTTAATGAGCTCGCTAGTGGTCAAAATGTTAACTGTTCTAGTAAGTACAATATTTAATTCACAGGTATTTTTCCTGAAAAAAAAATGGCAAAAGCTACTCACATTTTTTCAGCAAAAATATTACCAGATATGCCATATTTAATGGTCAAAGTTTTAACAATACCTTAACTAACAACATCATTAGTTTTGAACAACTGGGCCCTGGTATATGAATCTCTTATTCTTAAAGCTTAGCATGCTGGGTCAAATTTTCAGAAGATGACATATTGAAATTATTTTTTTTCTTAGTTTTCCCAGAAACCAAGTTTTGACATTTCATGCAAATTATCTCTAATGGAGACAATTTGTGTGAAAAGTAAGAAAAATATAATCAGTTTGTCATCTGCTGAAGTAGCCCAGAGGGTGATTAAGGCTAAGGAAAATTCCAGGGGAAAAGTATTTTTTTTTTTTGCAAAGAGGGGCTAATATGACCTCTCTGAAGGTGTATTTATTTGTCTTCAGCAGCAAAGGTCCTGATCAGACTGCATATATGCTCAGTAAGTCACGTCTTTCTTTGCTCCCAAATACTCTAAAGCAGTTTTTTATCATGATGCAGCTTGTATAGTAATGATTAGCATGCTGGGGGAAACTTTAGCAGACATGGTTTTGAAATATGTTTTCTTATTTTCCCCCAAAACAGAGTTTATTTCATGATTGGATGAAATGTCAAACCCTATTTCCTGGGAGAAGTAAATATAAATGTCACCAGCTTGCAATTGTCAGCTTCTGAATTTTCCCAGAGAATGCTAAAGATTAATGAAGGTTGTTTTCTTTATTGCATGATTATATAATATATTTCCTCTGTTAATACCAATAAATTTGCTTTATACTGCAGCTGTCAGTTTAATTAATACCCTAAATACCCTAAAGTATCACTTGTTTCAAAGTTTGGTAACATTTGGGAGAAAATTGGGTCAGTCTTTTCAGTCCAGATCCTTGTTGGCATGACAGTTTCTTGTATGCATAACATCTGATACATGCATAACCCTTGTCATGCTGAATAAATTAAGATGCCATGCCCACTTCTAATTTCCAACCAATCAGATTACTTGATCCAGATTTTGGTAGAAATTCTCATATTTAATGACAAACAGTGCAGATCCAGATCAAATAGCTTCTGCAGAAGCCAACTGATCTGGATCTACACTGTTTGCTTAGACAGAGCATGTCATGTTTAGCTAGGGAAGGGTCAAGAGATTTTGTGATTTAGTGATCTTGACCTTATTTTCAGTGACACAGTACTCCAACAATGGTCATATTGTAACCAAAGATAGCATATATGAACTCTATCTACAGATTTAAGTCAAACTTGTATCAATACAGCAGTGGGGCAGTGTGAAGAGTTGATGAGATTTTAATGAACTTGACCCCATTTTCGAGGTCAGCACATGACATAAATTGATGTAAACAAAGCCAATTCTAGTGCTTCTTCAAATTTATTTGGGGTGTTCTATACAATAAATAATTATTTATCAGACAAAGAATGTAAGGATAAAATTTACAGAGTAAAGAGTCCATTTAAGTAAATGTATATTGGCTAAAGCTTCACTGATGGTCCATCTTACATAAATATAGTTATTTAAATGAATCTGTTGATGCACTAACTGAATTTTCAGGGTTTTTTTTTTTTTTTTTGCTTTTTTTTGTCTACTGTAAGAGAATGATTTGTAAATCTTAAACAAATGTGTTACAATCATAGTTGTAGATTAGGAAACGAGACAGATCATTCTTTCCATATATATGGTAAATGGCCTAAAAATTCAAACACTTTATTCCATACCTTTTTTGCCTAAATTTTGCTTTTTGTGCATTTTTTTTCTTAAAATATTGAATGGCAAGCAGTGTAGACACTGATCAGATTGTTCCTTCAGGAGCATTCTGATCTAGTTCTGCACTGTTTGCATATGCCATTTTGTCAGAAAATTTTGTGTACAAAATTTTAGCACAGTTACCATATTCAGACACCTGAACACCTTAACCCTTGTCCTGCAGAACCCGGATATACCCTGCCTTTGAAAACAGTGTAGATCCAGATGTCTTCAGAAGCCAACTGTTCTGGATCTGCACTGTTTGCCATTAAGTATGTGAATTTATAGCAACAATCCAGATCAAGTAATCTGATTGGCTGAAAATTAGAAGTAGGTGTGGCATCTTAATTTATTCAGCAGGACAAGGGTTGACATGTCCTAAAATTTGAACAAGTTCATTTTACTTCCTTTTATGGTATCTAAAAATTACTATTTGTGTGGCAAACAATGTAGACTCTGATCAGATGCTGCTTTGTGATGTGTCTAAAAACTGCTGGATGTGTGGCAAACAATGTAGACACTGATCAGATGCTGCATTTTGCAGCATCTGATCTGGGTCTACGTTGTTGTTTTTTTTCAGGCTTGTTTTGTCTCAATACTTATGGTAAATATGGTATAGTCCCTAAATATTCTGTTAAACATAACTGAGCAAACAGCAAACAATGTAGACACTAAAAGGAGCGGGCCCCCGTAGCCTAGTGGATAAGAGAACTGACTCTTAATCCATTAGGTTTCTCACTGCTGTGGTTCGAGCCTCGCTCGGGTCACATGTGGGAAAGCCTAGTCCTGCTTACGGATAGTCAGGTGGTTTTTTCTCGGGTTCTCCGGTTTTCGCCCACCTTAGCTGAACGATCGCCTTGATATAAGTGAAATATTCTTGAAAGGGCCGTAAAACCCAAATCAAAAAATGAAAAAAAGAGAACCTAAAAGGAGCTATTTGATCAGGATCTTCTCTGTTTGCTATTCAACCAGCATCACCAATACTTGTTCAAACTGTAGGGTAAGTGTGGTAAGGAGTTATGGTATCCGACTATTTAGGGATATTATGGTGTAAGAAATACCTGTATATTGCAACTATATAGTGAACTCTGAAGGTTCTGGACCGGTTGGAAAGATTCATAGGAGGGTATGGACCTTCAGTGTTATTTAGGTCATAAGGGGCTCTTTTGTTTCATGAGGGCTGTTGGGCTTCAGGTGAATGGATACCTTACAAGGGAGGTTACTCTTTAAAAATTGTTGTGGCTCCCATTCTGAAAAGAGGTCTACTCTAAAAGGAAAGAATTTGCTGCCCTTGGGAGCAAATTCTTTCCTTTTAGAGCATACCTCTTTTCAGAAGAGACTTGTTGTACAAGAAAGCAAACAGGAAGTTTCAAAAGTTGTCTTTCTTGTACAAAATGGTGTATCAAGTCCTTTTGAGTGTGAGGAAAAGCCCTTGTTTTACCAAGATCAGACGGCCCATTTGTGTGGTCTGATCAGGGCCTTCCACATTTTATTATAACCTATACAAGATCCAGTGATTCTCTGAGCGGGCAAGGAAGGCCCCGATCAGACTGGGCAACTGTGTTGCCTGATCTGGGCCAATGTCACCTACATATTTGATAGGGGCCCTTTTCTGTCATCACAATGCAAATGTGTACAATCTTTGCTGCATCCGACATGATAAGTTCACTTTGTTTGGATTACATGTATTTAATTGGCTCCTCTAATGCTATATGTCATTAAACACATAATGTGATAGAAGTTTATGTTTTCTTTGATTCCCGAGTGAGAAACATCAGCATACCCCTACCCCGCGCAAATAAAATTTAGAGCGATTACGTAAGTCATCATGTTGATCAGTCCGTCTGTCTGAAAACTAGTTCCACAGTTTTCTTGTTTTTTTTTTTGTTTCATGGTTCTTCATAGACTAGTCAGTATGATGAGTAGTAGTCTGTAACATCAGTTATCTGCCCTAGGAACTTTACTTCAGCTTATTTTATTTGTTATACCGAGTTTTATTTTCGTCACTTTGTTACGATTAGAACTTACTCAAATGTTGGATTTGAATTTTATCAGTTTTGCACTGTCACTGGTTTAGATCTGAGTTGATGGCCATAATATGGGGCATAATAAAAGAATCACAAATTCTTGATTAGGTATTGGATTATCTCCCTTATATACCATTCCCTAGAAGTATATCTAGCTATCTAGCCATTGACGGCGAGTCTCTTGTTGACCAAAACAACTCGCATTAACCGCTTCAGCCCTTTACACCAAAACATATTTTGCAACTAGTGTAGTTCCAGATGAGAGAGCTCTTGACGAGCCGTCTCATCTGGATCTACACTGTTTGCTATTCTGTTCTAAATTTTTTATTTACGGCATCCCTATTTACAACAACAAATATGACCAAATCCAACGATAGAAAGTGTCCACTTTAGAAACTCAGTGAGTTGTGTGTGTGTGTGTGTGTGTGTTGTGGGGGGGGGGGGGGGGGGTGGTGAAGAATGGGAAGTGCCCATTATTTCGAAGACTAGGAAGCCTCCAAACAGGTACAAGATCGATCTGCCGGCCTGGGTGGCTCAGTCGGATGCACGTCCAACTGGAGACCAGGAGGTTGCGGGTTCGACCCCCGCCGAGGTCGGCAACATTCTTTCGTGGAGATTGATCATGAAATATTTTCTAGGGTCATTCGCTCCCTTCCGCTGATTCAAGAAGGGCAGTTGTCGGTTTCTGGCAAAAGAATGTGCACAATACTGGTTAACCGCTTAGAGGACTAAGCCTGCCCAGTAAACGTGTGGTTAGGTAACTTGACCGCGCTCGACATGACTCCATTGGGTTGACTGGGCCCTAAAACCTCAACACAAACAAACAAACTAGATCGTCTTGTACTCCATTTCAGTGAATTTCAGTTAGTGGAGAGCAGCGGAAGGTCCGGCTGAGAAAATAACAGAGGAGACCCAGGAAATTCCATAAATCACGCAGCACAACTTTCCCCAAACACCAAAAGAAGGAGCGAGAAACAAATAATGACCAAAAACGCCACATACGAAACCACTGACGCACAAACAAAATAGAACTGCAACAGAGGAACGTCGAACTCAATACGAAAACACGCCTTTTCAAATATATTGAAAATTTCACCACCAAAAACTGAAAGTTTTCAGATAAAAATCCTAATATTTTTCATATTTCTGCTCAAAACATAAGATTGTGGGTACTCGTTAGAACCGCCTCACTGAGGCAGTTCTAACGAGTACCCACAATCTATGTTTTTTGAGCAGAAATAAGAAAAATAATGTATACCCCTGTAAACCCCATTTTAACTATATAAAAGTGGGGATGAAGGGGGTCAAAATTATACAGGTATATTTTCGTGATGCAGCCAGGTGCTTCACATCACGAGAGCAAAATGCCTATCCAAATTAATTACCCCGGCCTGTGTGTTGGGGTTTGGTTGGCTATTCACATTCTACACAGTGTAGTTCTTGGAATCAGTCACATCATAATATGTGGGAGTGGCGTTTCTTGAAGTTCACACGTTGAAACATTACCACTCTCTGGGCTAACTCATCAGACGACAAATTGATGATATTTTCCCCAGAAAACAATCTTTGACATATGCAAATTTTCCAATATGCATGAAGTATCAAAGTTTATTTTCTGGGGAAATATTAAGAAAAACTATTTGCAGGTGTCATCTGCTGACATTTTTACCCAGCGCGGTAAGCGTTAAAAGGTTAAACAATCACTAGGTTTTCTTAAGAGAAGTGAATCGCAGCCTGAGTTAAAATACAAAGGAAACGACTCCAAACCAAAATCAAAATGGTGCCGTTTTTTTTTTTTTTTTTTTTTTGTTTTGTTTTTTTTGTTTGGGGCATACATGCCAAATCTCACAGAATTTGGCCCATCTGGAAGGCAATGCCCATAAAGATTAAAGTCTCACAGAATTTTCAGACCAGTTTACAACAGATTTTATGAAGAAATAAACATAAAACACACACCGTTGTGGTTTTCACCTCTGAGGTTTTCACCAAGGACGTAAATAATAAAGTAATTTTATACGTCTTTGTTTTCACATACTTCTTACATGAAAGAAAAAGATATTAGACTATACTGGGGGAGCTCCAAAATGATATGTTCAAGAAAATCTCACAGAATGTTGTCAAATCTCCCTTAAAATCTTGCCTTACTTCATAGATTTTAGTCCACAGCATATGGCATGTATGTTGGGGCCATTTTCTTTGACACCGGAATAAAGGTCCTGTGTACAGTCAGATAAGACTGTGCATCCACGCAGTTAGACTGGCTTCAGTCTCCAGTGACTAAATATGTTTTCTTAAAATTCTGTTTGATAATCCACTAAGATAAAACAAAAATAAAATATCATGACTATAAAGGCTGGTCACTAGTCATGATATTATTTTGGTTGTATTTAAGTGGATTATCAAACAGGATTATAAGAAAAAAATATTTAGTCACTGATGACTGGAGCCAGTCTACCACGCACAGATCAGGGTTTTTGCTTTCCGCCTGATTAAACCTAGGATCCTTGGCTAACCAAAGAGCGCCCCGCGAAGGCTGATCAGACTGTGAGGATTCAGACGTCTTTACCATATTTGTACTTTGATTTGAACAGATCATTTGACCGTTGTGTCTAAATATTGCTGGATATTTTGCAAACAGTTTGCACAAACCCTGATCAGACGATACGTTACACTGCGGCTGATCTGGGTCCCCGCTGTTTTCTCAGCCAATACCAAAGGTAAGTATTGCACAAGTACACTCTTCATAATCAGCTTCTGTCCTTTGTGTTGCGAATGAAATGTCTTTGAAATTCCATTTAAAGTCATGACTGATGGAACAGGCATAATACACTTCAACCTCTTTATAACACGGTTTTGGATATAACACGGTTCAAAGATGGATCCCAAAAATGTATAGATTATATTGAAAAATGACCATAAATGGTCATTTTTCAATATAATCTAAACATTTTTGGTTTGGATATAACACGATTGTTTAACTAACACGGTTTATGCTATGGACCCCAACAATAGTGTTATAAAGAAGTTGTGGTGTAATCATTTCCGCAGCAAATAAAACATTAGGCTTTCTGAAACCAACTCCACATATCAATGCAATGGTGAAAGCAGCGCTCCAGATAAGGTCTTGGTACTGAACATTTTACTCCCTTGCTTTAAAACTTAATGCTTAAATGCACATCTGTATTGCATAACTCTTATAAACAATCAAGCAAAATTTGTACCAGACATTTTTAAGAGAAAATAAGGCTTGGCATTTCATGTGCATTGTCTGTCTGAAAAAAAATCAGAATGTGGTCCGCTGCATTTGTCATTGGAACTTAAGAATTTAAACCCTTTTGGATCTAATGTACCAGTACTGCTCACAAAAGAATCAATGTTTGGAAAAAAGGCTTTACCAAGAAAAATGGTCTGCGCAGAATAGATGTTGGCCATCTAAAATTTGGGTGCACATAATGAATCATTTCAAAGCAAGTTAAGTTACGTAAAAAATCAAAGCTGAAATACCCTTTACTTCTTATCTGGAAGCTTTGTGAAAGACATCCTCAGTACCCTAGGATCGCTAAACTATAAATGGGCCACGTCATGGCCATTAGGAGAAGGGCCGTTATAGCATATGCGAAGATCAAATGCTCAGGCCAGCCTGCACATCCGCACAGTCTCACCAGAACCTATGCTATTCGTTCACGTACGTAAGCGGTAGGTCATGGTGAAACTTCAGCCAAAGAACCAGACGGCCCTGATAAGAGGCTATGCATGCGCACTGAAAGATTGATTCGACGGAAAGTCCGGAAACCCCTTTTTGTCTCGCGATGAGACTCAAATGACGGTAACGCAATGAAATGGCCGTGAGTTTTCAACGACGGGTGAAAGACAAAGCTTACCATTCCCTTATTCTTCCCAAACCAGAGTCATGATTGCAAAACAGTATGAGAATCAAAGATAGTACCAAGGATGACGACAAGACATCCCAATCTGAAATGATCCAGAAAAGGACTGTGAGATAGTAAAAAAGAAAATTCGAAATGCCCTCCCCCCCCCCCCCCCCCGCACCCCCCATTTGCAGGCATGACATGAAAACAGTACGCCGTTCTTCGGATCGGAACGTTAACTGAAGGCCCCCAGTGCAGGGAAAGTCATACCATATGCAGGTTAAAGAACCCTACGGTAATTCAAATATGGTTACTTGTAGGCCTTCAGCATGGCCTGCAACACGAAGTGTACACTGTACACCGTCTGTGTCCTGTCCTCCTTGGAGGTTAAGACGTATTGGAAGAAAGAAAGAAAAATCTATCTATCTTGTTTAATCATTATGCCACTGGGGAATCTAGCAAATTTTAAAAAGAAAAACGTATTCAACTTAACTTATACAATTCAGGTATTCATGGGGTCTTCTTAATTTTTCGTTAAAGAAGAAAAAAAAAAAAAGCGCGTATAAGTGTAGTCCGTCGTATTTTGTTTTTGAAAAGTCATCACTTGTCAAACAGTAACATTTTGTGACGTCAGAGGGGATAATTATTGGTCTTCTGATTTCGATTCTACGCGATCTGAAATTTATGAGAAGACAGGAACCAGTCCAATTTGATGCTGGAGCTGAGGAACTCGACATGATTCAAGACAAACCTGGCTTTTTCATGAAAAGTATGCGCTAATTACTCGAGTATCTGTGTAAATTCATTTTTATTAACTCGACTCTTGTTCACATGATCTCTTTTTCTGCAAATATTGCAGGTGTATAGCCATTTACCAACTTTTATTTTTTAGGGTGTGTAGGCTAATTCTACGCACCGGCTAATCCTGCTCATTCACATAGTTTTGAACAAACTTCAAAACCATTTCATTCAGGTACATCATTTTGATAAAACTGATTGAATGTAGGTATAGAAATCATTTTCAAATGGCAAAATCAAAATATGTGTAAAATGATATTAAAAAATGTGTGTATGAAAAATAACCCAGGGCTGCAGGAAAATTGCAATTAACAACGACTGTCGCAAGAAATTTATAACAACTTTTAAGTGCTAGGCATCACCTGAAAATACTATCAGTTTCTACCCTCTACTGGCACTTATCAACACCAACCCCATGCGTTATTCATTTTGGGCGCTATTATAATAAACTAAGGAGGAAAAAGGACTCGAACCCCGACCACTTATTGCAAGTCAGGTGCTCTAACAACTGAGCTAACCAGGCCGACAGACCTGCCAATCACCACAAACTTTATCATTCACATTTCATCAATTGCCCTGCCAGGTTTTCCTTGTCCCTCAAAATGCGAGACTTGGCCCCTTCTTGACTCGAAAATGTTTATAATAATATTAAATACCTTGATGTGACAATTTCTAAGGATTTGAAATGGAATACTCATGTAAGCAATGTTTGCACAATAGCAAACAGAATCTTCGTTTCTAAAGATGTAACCTATCGTCATGCCCCCAAGATGTTAAGGAAACGGCATACAAGGGGTTGATGCGACCAATCCTGGAGTATGCTAGGCCTGTTTGGGACCCACATGGAATAGTAGTCCAGGAAGAATAAGAAAAGGTTCAGAATCTTGCAGCTAGGTTTGTGACTGGAAACTACAACTTTGAAACTGGAAGTATGACTAGCATTCTTGAACAGTTAGGGTTGGAGTCTCTTCACAAGAGATGCAAAGGTAGTAAACTCATATTGCTATTTGAAGGTCTGAAAGGTAGAGGTAGTATACCTTGTGACGGCCTTCAACCCCCATAATAATAGGCGCAGTATGTGTCAGCATCCAATGGCATTTCAAGTGCCATGTGCTAGAACTGACATTTATAAGTAATTTTCAGTTTCTGGCAAAAAGAATGCACAATACTGCGGTCACACGAATCACCGAAATACCGGAATACTACCGAAATACCGGAATACCTGTGAATAATATAGGTATACCTGTGAAAGATACCTATTAAAGACACCAATATTGGCTTTAATTAATTAATTAATATTATGTCAACCTAATGGAAAAGGGAATATATTTTAACCTCAAATAATTTGCAAATTCTCTTTAAAGTGCTTTATTATTATTATTATTATTATTATTGTTATTATTTGAAAACATTGTTGATAGTCCGCTAAATCGAGCCGGAATATGACCGGAATACCCGTGAAAAATGTGAATTTCCTACACTTCAAAAGAAAAGTACATACGACTTTTTGTATAAAACATTTATTAATTCAGTGAATAATTTAATCCGACTGATTTAGTTATGTATGATGTATATAAAAAAAAATATATATGGCCAGTAGTAAGTCTCAAACACGACACACCGAAAGTTTATCATTTACGCATGTTTGAGCCTTAGCATATTAAACAACCAATGCAATCATGATGAGTAACGTCATCCTCACATCCATGGAGCTTGTATGAATATTATTTTAAATATAATATATATTAATATAAATAATGTGTTCCAGCAGCATGCCTTTATAAATATGAAAATCGTTGCATCAGTCTGTGTAAATATTACCCCGAATACATCGCGAAATTTTATATATAGCGCTCTCCTCGCAAAAAACAAAACAAAACAAAAAAACACACAAAAAAACACACACACAAAAAAAACAAACACAAAAAACAAACACACAAAAAAAACACGTCTTACCTTAATCGTACAGTATGCACCTTCTTCGGACTCCGGGCTATCCAAGAAGCTTGCTTTATATAGTGGGTCGATGCACAGACTGACCTGAGTCTTTGCTGGCCGCACGTACATTGTACTAGTACGTTTTGTCGTCCGGTTCATCAAGCCTTTCATATGGGACTTTAAACCAAGGTCCACTTACTTGGACGTAAAAACTCACTCATTTGAATTGTCATTAGCCTCTATTGCCCTTGTGTGCGTAAAGTGTGTTTTTGTGTGACAGACACCCTTTTCACATGGGCTGTCTTATTGATTCAATGCCTCTTTGATAGCAGAAGCGCTCCTTTAAGTAAATTTATATTGACACGTGCGGTTGCTGCACGTGAGTGAGACTTTCCCGGTCTTTCACCATAGTACGTCATTTATATTGAGCGCGTGCGGTTGTTGCATGGGAAAAGGCAGTTACAGGAATACCAACTATAAATATGTATCTCGTCGATTGGGGGCAGATGTTTGATTCTCTTTGTGTTTTTTTTTTTTTTTTGTGATTTTCATGTGTTTGTTTTGTTTTCTACGGCATATTAAGTAAAAATGACCATGCCGGACCCACTTATGTGGCCGGAGTAGACTAAGCCAAAGAATCCGATACTTTTTCATATGGAGCTTTGTTGAGACCCATGTTACGTGCTCGAACAGTGAATTGGGCTACCGGGGTTTTCTTTGGACCTAGGGAGTACCCAAATATATTCAGGGAACAAGGCAGTATTGGCTAATATTTTAAGAAAACAAGGGAACCTAATTCGGAATGCGGAAATTTGGAAAACACTTTTGGGATAATAAGACCTTTGCTACCAGCGACTCAGATCAACCTGCGCATCCGCATGAGCGTGGACGATATAACCTTCGTGCAGACTGTACTATATGGTAGAAAAATAAATATATAAATAAATAAATTTATTTATTAAAGATATATCTAAATAAATTAATTTATTAAATAAAAAAAAAAAGGACAGGTATTTAGTCAAATTACGCCGAGGAATTTCGCAGAAATATTGTCTCCGGGTACAATATTACGATTCGGAGTAACTTTGCACAACTTTGCGTAACGCATACTTTGTGCGGACTTGCGAGTGTTGTCCGCTGAATATTACGTTTACTCAGTTTGATTCCCAGTGTTTTAGGAAGTCCGCAAAACGCCGATATTCAGGGTATAGAGTTTTTTTTTTTTTGTTCTTTTACCTGAGCTGTACTGTATGTACTTTTCGTTTGAAGTTTTTTCACGTTTTTCACGGGTATTCCGGTCGTATTCCGGCTCTGATGTCGCGGACTATCAACAATGTTTTCAAATAAAAAAAAAACACTTCAAAGACAATTTGCAAATTTTTTTGTGGTTAAAGTATTATCCCTTTTCCTTTAGGTTGACATAATATTACTTAATTATTTAAAGCCAATATTGGTGTCTTTAACAGGTATACCTATATTATTCACGGGTATTCCGGTATTTCGGTAGTATTCCGGTATTTCGGTGATTCGTGTGACCCCAATACTGGTTAACCGCTTAGAGGACCAAACCTGCCTAGTAAACGTGTGGTTAGGTGAACTGACCGTGCTCAACATGACCCCATTAGGTTGACTGGGCTGTAAAACCTCAACACACAGTTTCTTCCCAGACACTAATATGGATTGGAATGTTCTCCCTGCATCTATAATCTCCTCTGCTGAAAGTTCTGAGGACCCTGTCACTGGATTCACATTACTTGTGAGATCTAGAGACTAGTCTTTGCAATCGTTGGACCTGGTTCACAAATGAATGTCTATTGATGTATCACCAGTAAAATATTCTGATCTGACTCTTATGTCCCCTAAATCTTCATCTTACGGAGACATTGATGTCCCATAAAATTTTCAATATTTTCTGCAAAATTCAAACAATTAACCCCTGAAATTACCCCATACTTCCCCTAAAATAAGGGTCAGTAGAGACATTATGTCCCCTTAAATGAATTTCTGAGGGAAAACCCTGGTCCACTCAAATATGTACTTGAAGAAGCTGTTGGCCTCGATAGCTCAGTTGGATGTGCGTCCGATAGTGATCAGGAGGTTGTAGGTTTGACCTCCGCCTGTGTAAACCGGGAACCGTTTAAGACACTTAAAAAAAAAAAAATTACAAGAGACCAGCGCCTACTGTGTACTATTGCGAATGAAACGAGTGACATACATAGGTTCTACTGTTATTCCTTCTTCTTCCTCACTGGAAATGATTCAGGTGTTATGGGCTTTTTTTTCCAGAAAATCCTGATCAATTTGTTGAAGTGAGTGCTGAAATTAATGGCAGCTTGAAATTTGGTATTCTCGGTCTTTTTTAGTGTGGGTAAAATCCAGCACCTGACTATCTAATGAAAAGTGGCATGTTTGTATGAAAGTAGGTTCACTCCTGTATGAGAACACTTGCTCTGAATGGTTGCATGTGGTATATTGTAAGTATGACAGACTTTTGAGTTGGCAGACCCCTCCAGCGTGACTATTGTCGCGAACAGCAAGATAAGGGTTAAATATGTAATATCTCGGGAACTGTTCAGATCACAACCCCTAAACCTATGTACAGTCAAACCTGTCTTAAGCAGCCACCCATGGGAAACTTAAAATGTGGCTGCTTAAAGCAGGTGGCTGCTTAATACAGTTCAAATATATAAGTCTATGATGTTTGGGGCAACTTTCCCCTGGCTGCTTAATACAGGTTGGCTGCTTAATAGAGGTGACCACTAACACAGGTTTGACTGTATTGTTGTTCCTTATGATGAGATGCATCCAATGTCACACATGTACCTTGCGACCCCTGGGATCATGCCCCACCCTGCCCTGCCCCTTTCATTTCATCAAAAGCCAAATATCTCAGAAACTATTCAGATCCCCACCCCTAAACCATATATATTATTTTTCATTATGATAATATGTATTCAATGACACATACCTTGTGTCCCTCAGGGGTCACATTGGCAAAGGCAAAAAGGTGGGGGCATCTGTGTACTTTGGACACATGTCTAGTTAACCTATGGCTTGTGGTGAATTCTTGGCAAAACTTTGAAAGAGTGCAATGTTTTTCTAATCTGTGCTGATTGCTTACAAGCATATCTGCCAACTGTGGGAAAATCCATGCTGCAGACCAGTTTTCAGCTATTTTATTTAACCTTTGGCTTGTGGGGAATTCTTGGCAAAAGTTTGAAAGAGTGAGATTTTTTTCTAAAAATGCTAAGAAATCTTCCATAATTATGTGTACATGTCGGGGTAGTTGGGTGAGGCAGAGGTGACATGTATCAAAATTCTTATATCACCGGGACATCCAATCTGAGATTGGCTTACAGTTGGGGAAGGCCTGCTTATTATGATGATCCTTGCAACAAGTAAGGGTAGAGGGGGAATGTTTTTATTTCTTCTGTTTCTTCACTTTCATTCATTTTCCTCTTTCTCCCCTGTCCTTCTCTTTCATCTCCTCTACTATCTCTTCTATCTCTCTTCTCCCTTTCTCTGGGAGATGACACAAAATGACCCACAAGGTTTGACATGTCATTAAACCCCAACACAATCAATCAGTATGTGTACATGTATGATCAAAATATCCCAGTGTAATAATTACACTTGAATTTTTTTTGCTACACTTTTTGGACAAAGTTTGCTGAAGACCTGTTGTGTCTCTTACGTCAGGATGTATCAAGTTCTTATCCTGGACTGATGTTTAAATCGATACATTCAAAGTTTTATCCATTACAGGCTTTACCCTTTGTCAGTGGCATTGAGATGAATGTCACGCTTAAAGAGAAAGTTTTCATTAGAATTTTTGGTAATTTCCATTTGCAGACAAGCTGCTGTTCAGTCAAGCTACGCTGTCATGCGACAGCTCATTATTTGTGTATTACAAGAAGCTGGCGTACTGTATTCGACCTAATTACTGCACATACCCCTATAAGCGCACAGTCAAGCAATTCCAGAGTCTTCAGATTACAGCCTGTGTACTGTTTGTCTAAGTATTTATAAAGGCATATATATATACAGTACAGCTCAGGTGGTTTTTCAAAATCCCCCCCCCCGAACCGGTGGGGTTGATTTTTTAGCCCACCGCGGATCTTCCTGGTACCCCACTCCAATTCCCACCACGACGGATTTTTCGTCCACCGCGTTTCCGCCGAGTTCCCTCCGCAAAACCACCCACTTACCTGTAGAACTCTGCGGTGGGCAAAAGTTTATCCTGGCGAGCTCGCAATGAAAGATTAATGACGTCAGAATGATTGACAGCTCCAAATTTTTCCGAGTTTGCATGGGGAGGAAATCTGAACTTTTACTTTGCTTACGCATCATTCGGCTGATTTGCCGCTGAATAAATACAGAAATATTTCTACCTAGAGATTAAAAAACAGAAAAAAAAAAAGAATTAATGAATAAAACAAGAAATAAAAAAAATAACGTATTTCTGTTTGTTTATTTCTTACCATGTACCCGGGTACTTAAAGGGGCGCTTCTGCTATCTTAGAGGCTTTTATTTGGAGACCAACGAGCATCGTCCCCCAAAAAAAAAAAATACGAGTAATGCTACGTAGGCGGACGCATTAATCTCTGATGATCAGGATCGTGCATTCGATCCTCACAGATTGAGCGATTCATCATGAAACACATGTATTTGCTACGGTCATTCGCTCCTTCCACTGCATCAAGCTTGGCAGTTACAAGTTTCTGGCGGAAGGGAGTTCAGTGTACTAGTTAACCACTTATTATATAAGCATGCCCCCCTCTGTATTGGCGCGATTCATAAAAAATGCTCTTCCCCATTCCATTTCGCAGTAAGATGCGCCGTCCGACTGGAGACCAGGAGGTCGCTGGTTCAACCCCTGCCGAGATCGGCAACATTCTGTCGTGGAGATTGATCATGAAATATTGTCTACGGTCATTCTCTCCCTTCTGCTGATTCAAGAAGTGAATTGTCAGTGTCTGGCTAAAGAATGTGCGCAATACTGGTTAACCGCTTAGAGGACTAAGCTTGCCTAGTAAACGTGTGGTTAGGTAAACTGACGCACTCGACATGACCCCATTGGGTTGACTGGGCCATAAAACCTCAACACAAACAAACAAACATTCCATTTCGCACATATCAGACGCGTAAAGCAATTGCAGTTAACTCCCTTTTAAGTCAGTTACAGTTAGCTCCCTTAAATCAGTAAAAACCTGCAGTGTGAGTACCTTACCCTGCATTTATCAGGGTACAAATGAATACTTTGTTACGTTATTCTCCTACAGTATAATACATTAATAACATTATATTTATTGGCTTATACAGCAATCTTCAGAACTTTCGTTTCCATGTAGAGTGTTCTGTTTTTATGGCTTCAATATATGCGATATGCAAAACCAAGACCGTAATTTATTTAACGAGTAAAAGAGACGCATTGTATAAACCTAGCGCATCGGCGGGAAAGCGTCTTCTGGGCTAATTCAGCAGACGACAGATTGAATTCTTTTCATTTTTTTTTTTTTTCTTTTCATTACCAAGAAAACAGGATTTGACGTTTCATGCAGTGGAGACAATTTGCATGAAGTGCAAATAATGTTCTCTTGGAAGAATGAGAAAAATATTTCAAAATGTCGTCTGCTGAAAATTGTACCCAGGGTGCTTAGTGTTAAGGTTTGCACAAACAACTTGCGCATGAGTCTGTGCATGGCAAAACATACAATAAAACTTGTACGAAGAGACGGATCAGCCTGCACACTCTAAGACTGCACATCAGCAGATCTCAGTAGTCGGATCAGAGCCTTCGCTAATCGTAAGTGCCCCATATGATTACTGGGTGTAACAAAACGTCTTGTGCGACGAGCGAAGACTCGGGTCAGTACGCGCCTGCACATTCTGATAAGAGCATTCGCTGATCGTATTTACCATCGATAGCCGGGCTGTTCAAAGCGGCATAAACAGTGCGACTGCAATAGCACATTCTGTTCAGACCCTTCGCTGATCGCACAGTATGCAAGAAGCTTGCTTTATCTAGTGGGTCGATGCACAGACTAACCTGAGTCTTTGCTGGTCGCACGTACATTGTAGTATTGTAGGTTTTATCCGGTTCAAATTTCGTACATTGTAAATCTTACTTCAGACATGAGAACTTTGTACCAACGTAATTTTTGTTTGAACTGGAGTTAAACTGCACAGTCAATACTATTCATCGAGCCCACACACTTTTCAGGGCGGGGCTTATTCATAAGCTATTACAGCAGAAACTGACAACTGCCCTTCTTTTCTTTCTATACTTTGACGATAGAACCTACTTTTGGAGTTATGGCCCTTTGAAGACCGAAACTTTTTAGTGATTTCTGTAATATATTTGTGTCCGCTCTGTAACCTGAAAACTGTTTGCGATATTTTCTTGAAACTTATTTATTAACAAAGTTATGGTACTTGTTTGATGTAAGTGCAGTGGTGGGGCATGGTGAAATGTCTACAGCCCTTTTATTAGATATTTAACGGGTTGAAATATTGGGAAAGGGTGCCTCGGTGGTGTAGTGGTAAAGCTGCGCGCCTTGTCACCCAGGGGTCATGAGTTCGATCCCAGGCTTCTTTCATATGGGACTTTAAACCAAGGTCCACATCTCCGTATGAACTAGCTATTTAATATTAGTGGGACGTTAAAAAACTCACTCACTCATTTGAATTGTCATTAACTTCTGTGGCCCCTTGTTCCTTACATGTGTTTTTTTGTATGGCAGACACCATTTTTGCTTGGGCTGTCTCATTGATTCAATGTCTCTTTGATAGCAGAAGCGCCCCTTTAAGTAAATTTATATTGACACGTGCGGTTGCTGCACGCGAGTGAGAATTTCCCGGTCTTTTACCACAGTACGTCATTTATATTGAGCGCCTGCGGTTGTTGCATGGGAAAAGGCAGTTACAGGAATACCAAATGTAAATACGTAATTCGTGGATTCGAGGCAGATGTTTGATTCTCTTTGAGATTTTTAAGTGTTTCTTTTGTTTTTTTACGGCACATTAAGAAAAATGACCATGCCGTGCCCACTTGTTGGCAACACCAAACTAAGCCACAGAATCCGGTACTTTTTCATATGGAGCTTTGTTGCGGCCCATGTTACCTGCTCGAACAGTGAATGGGGCTACCGGGGTTTTCTATGGACTAAAGGAACACCCAAATATATTTCAAGGAACAGGGCAGCATTGGTTAATATTTCAGGAGAACAAGGGAATGAACCAAATTTTTGGGGATCGGAAAGTGGCAATTTGGAAAATTCATCCTTTTCTATGCATTGGCCATACGCATTCGTTATTGTCCGTCGGCAATCGCAGTGTTTCGATGCTTTATTAATATTCAAAAGAATGCTGATGAGCGAAAACTGACTCAAGCAGGACGTACGAATATTGCAATTTATGCACCGATTTTGTGGTACGTTTTGTGTACGTAGATACCAACAATTCTGTATGCTCATGGTGAATGGGAATGCTTACAATCAAAATTCGTTAATTGCTGTCACACAATGAGTTGAAAAGGCTGATTTGATCAGGCCGGCAGTTTGGTCCTATTCAACCGTTCATGCTGAAAAAGTACAACTGGCTTTAGCCACGCCCCTTTGGAAACAGCTTTCTCACTTCATCCCGGAAACACCACGTGGCCCCCGTGGCTGTTTTAATTGCCTGTCATAATAGCATCGAATTTTACCTGTTCGAAAGTAATTTTATCAGGCCATTTTTACCACAGGAACGCAGCGGATCCACCGGCCCGTATGAAACCACCGTGGGATACTAAAATTTAATCCTTTCCACCCGAATCCACTCCCCACCGGCTCGGGGGGGGGGGGTGGATTTTGAAAAACCACCTGAGCTGTACTGTATGTTGTGGGTATGCATATGTCGATGCAATTCAAATGAGTACCCACATATTTAGAAAAAAACAGAAAAACAAATGTACACAGAAATATCACATATTTAAATACCATTAGATATAAGTCATAAATGCTGATCTTATTTTTAAAACAATTGTTGTGGTTGGCAGTTTAAGGGTTAACCATGTTTAGAAGGTGGATACATATTTTACTACTAGCTTTCCTAGTAATTTCAAAATGGAAAACCTAAGTGCTCAGTGCAGTAGTTAGGTCAAATGCGGTATAAGGTTTGTTGCCCATATGGGACTTCATTAGTCATAGAATTTTTGCTAATATCTCCTCTGAAACAAAGTATACATGTATTCACTGGGGCCTCATTAGACTCATGATTCTGATTGAAGATGTAGGGTTTCCTGGAGAAATGGGAAAATACCAATATTTCTAGTTTGATCTTCATTTAATAACTGTTTAAAGCCATAGGCAAACATTTGTTAACCCTAAAATCGCAAAGCAAAGTTTCTGCAGATGTTACTGTAAATTTTTTATTTTTTTTTTATTTTTCAGAGAAGATACCGGTAACCCTAGCAGCTGCCAATTCATATGAAATGTTAGGCCTTAGCGTATTCGACCTAATTACCGCACTGTGCACTTAGGTTTTTCAAACTTACAGGACACACTCATTTGTGGTCAAATATGTATCTATCTACTAAGGATACACTATAAAAAAGATCAGAAAAGGACTTATTTAATGATGACTATGCGAATTTTTCTGACTTTCTTTACAAAGGCATATGTTGTGGGTACTCATTTGAATTGCATCGACTTGTCGATGCAATTCAAATGAGTACCCACAACATATGCCTTTGTAAAGAAGTAAAGAAAAAAGTACACTGGTTGTAATCTGAAGGCTACGGAATTTCTTGACTGTTCGCTTATAGGGGTATGTGCGGTAATTAGGTCGAATACGGTATTTTCATTCAGATAATCTCACTAGGGCTTCATCAAGTACTTGGGTTAAAGTCTGTATATAACTGGAATCAAAATTTCAGACAAGGGCCATTATATGGATTAATAATGAGGGCAACTTGGCTTTGTGTGGAAAGACTCCTGTTCAGTTATATTCCAGGCCCACTCCCTACTATGCTTATACAGTAAAAAATTTGGTATCAGTTTTGAAATACATTTCTTATTTTCCACAGAAAGGGGTCTACCATTTTGTGAAACGTAAGCCCCTGTTTTCTTTGAAAAAAATGTCAACCCTTGTCATGCTGAACCCGGATATATCCTGCTTTTGCAAACTGTAGATCCAGATCATTTGGCTTCTGAAGGAGGCAACTGATCTGGATCTGCACTGTTTGCCATTAAGTATGTGAATTTATAGCAACCATCCAGATCAAGCAATCAGATTGACTGAAAATTAGAAGTGGGCGCAGCATCTTAATTTATTCAGCATGACAAAGGTTCAGCTGCAATGTCAGAAAAGTTCTTTCAGACATATGCAGCCAGTGAAGATTCGGGGTCAGCCTGTATATTTGCGCAGTCTGATCAGTATCTTCACCAGGCATGGAGACAAAGGCTGATTCGAGTCTTTGTTGGGCAACTTCAGAAGGTTTGGTTTCTCTGTTGTTTTTCTTTTCTGTGGAGGGTGTGAAATACAGAATAGAATACACATATAGCACATTATCTATAGGTTAAGTATTACTAGTTAAAATAACTGTTTTACTTTTAAAAACTTCATTTTAGAGTAGTCTCCTTTTGTAGACCCGTTTTTAAAAGGGACATTCTTGACATTCACCTCCTCTGAAATTGTATTCATTCACCTTAAATAATAATAGAATGTTTTATCAACTGTTACATGTACATGTAGATCCTGTATACAATCCAATGGAGGCTTTTGTGTGTCAGTATATGGCCATTTAATCACTTGGATGGCTATTTGTTTTTCAGGTGAAAGAAAATGAAGTCCTGATGGCTTAATTTTTTTTAGTACCAGTAGATGATTATCATAATATTCATAATTGGTTTCCATTCAACTATTCTTCTCTGACCAGCTGTATTTCATCATATTCAGGTTAGTATGAATTACATATAGTGTGTATCTTAAGTATTGGGGCACCTTAACTACTTACACCATACTTGTCCTAAAATTTGAAAGGGTCCACTCTGCTACATGTTGTTGTGTCTATAATATTGCTGGATGGGAGGCAAACAGCATAACTCTAGTTAAGGTGTGTTTTTCAATCCAAAAATATTGATATTTTTCTTATTTCTCCACGAAAACATATATTGTGGGTACCCATTAGAAGCGCCTCAGCGAGGCGCTTCTAATGGGTACCAACAATATATGTTTCTGTGGAGAAATAAGAAAAGTATTATGTGGATACCCACTCTTATCTAGAACTATGAAACAGTGAAGGCTCCGATCAAATGCTGCATTCTGCAGCATCTGATCTGGATCTACACTGTTTGCACAGGCCGGTCTGTCCCAATACTTATTACTTAATATTATTATGGTAGCTTTTCTAAATTTATGTCTGTGGGAGTGGTTAACAGATGTCACACATACTTTTCTGGGGCAAGCATGTGCACAAATAAGTACTGGTTAACCACATAGAGGACTAAGCCTGCCCAGTAAAACTGTGGTTAGGTAAACTGACCCCAATGGGTTGACTGGGCCATAAAACCTCAACACAAACAGACACACATGCTGATAATTTTCAGAGGAATTGTTAAGGCGGAGTATTTGGTGATTATTTTTGGATAATTTTGAGATAATGTTTCAAATTTCTGCATGAAAACATACATGTTGTGAGTACTCATTAGTGGCGCCTTGCCAAGGAACTTCTAATGAGTACCCACAACATACGTTTTTATGGAGAACTGGAGAAAATTATCCCATAAATATCCCCAAATACTCCTCCTTAAGACTTCCTCTAAATTTTCTTACTGTTTTCATGATTCTAGATAAGAGAAGTATCCATAAAATACATTTTGGGTTCTAAATTGTCTTGCCTGGAGCTGTACTCTCTCTCTTCTCCCCCTCCCCAAACCCCCACTCCTCAGCCCCCCACCCACCCCATCCCACACACACATACACACACACCCCACCCAGAAATCAATTTGATGTTCTCTTCAGTTTCACCTTTCTTCAGAGGAATTACCCATTCGAATCAATTGTTTTTCTTGGTGTGGCCCTAAAATATCACCTGCTATTGCCTTATTTGGAGCCACATTATATGTATCAGGGTGGCCACGCACTCTGGAAAACAGGGAAAATGATGAAAAAAAATTCCCTGCAGGGAAAAATCAGGGAATTTGAAATTTTGCTGAAAATCAGGGGAAAATCAGGGAATTTCAAAAAATCAAATCAAATTAGGGAAAAATCAGGGAAAAATCAGGAAATTTGATTGCTAAAAATGTGTGGCCACCCTGATGTATGAATCATGAAAAATCTCATTTCCAACACAAATACAATTTAACCCTTAGCACTCTGGGTAAAAATTTCAGCAGACGACATTTTGAAATATTTTTCTTATTTTTCCCAGAAAACAGGATTTGACATTTCATGCAAATTGTCTCATGAGGAGACAATTTGCATGAAATGTCAAATCCTGTTTTCTAGGAAAATAAGAAAAATATCATCAGTTTGCCGTCTGCTAAAAATGCCCAGAGAGTGGTAAAGGTTAATTTGGTTGATTATGTTTGCAATTTCATATCTTGGTGCAGTTTGTGTGCTATACTGGAACTGACATTGGGCTTAACCAGAGATAATCACATTGCTCTTAGCAAAGAGGAGAGTCCAGATAAATATTTTTCTTATTTCTCCATAGAAACATACATTGTGGGTACTCATTAGAAGCGCCTCACCGAGGCGTTTCAAATGAGTATCCACTATATATGTTTTTGTGAAGAAATAAGAAAAATATCAATACCTTTTGGCGGAAAAAAAAAAGTGCCTTTTCTGGAGATATGTAATCTGAAGCATCTTGTAAAAATAATGTATTTATTTTGTCAACAGAACCTGCTTGAGGGGACAGCCTGTGCTGTCAAATTGATCCATTTGTTTTCTTTACCCCTTAACCATTGTCCTGCTGAATAAATTTTCAACCAATCAGATTACTTGATCCAGATTGTTGATATAAATTCACATACTTATTGGCAAACAGTGCAGATCCAGATCAGTTGGCTTCTTAAAAGCCAGCTGATCTGGATCTACACTGTTTGCAAAGGCAGAGCATATCTGGATTCAGCAGGACAAGGGTTAAGTGTGAAATTTTTATATTAGCGGACAACAATTCAAAATATTTTTCCTATTTTTTTTTTATTTTATTTTATTTTTTTTTGAGAAAATAGGACTGATTTTTTCATGTGAATAGTCTCCCGCACATGAAATGTCATGTCCTGTTTTTTTCCAGAAAAATGTTAAAGTTCATAAATTTGTCATCTATGAGGGTTAAGGTAAGCTTAATTAGCCATATAATTTATTAGGAATGTCTGTATTGTTGACTGATATGTTGGAAGGCCTGCATTATCATATGCTTGATCAGCAATGATCCAGACAGGCCTTAGTATAGATCATCTGCAGTGTCTCCTAGGGTCAGCTATGTTTGGCAGTACATTTTGAAAAATAAAACATGATGGATAGCATGAGAAAAGGGCTTTTATGTAATCAAGATAACTTTGACCTACTTGCAGCAATGTCAAGTTTGTGTCCCAATACATTTGTTGGGACGTTTGTATGGGGAAGATTTTGAAAAAAACAACACATTTTTCTCAAAATGTACATGTATTAATCCTTAAAGCGCCAAGAAAAACTGCATCTGAAAATATCGTCTGTTTATGTCGTCTGCTGAATATTCTTGCAGACTTTTTAAAAAATATTTTTGCATACAGGCAAACAGTGTGGACCCTGGATCCACCATGTTTGCAAAAATGACTTTTAAAATCACAAGCAGATGACAAAGCAGACAACAGTTGATGTGATAGTCACTTTAAGGGTTAAAGACTAATGGCTGAAACTTAGAATGTATGATTAAAGTAGTAAAACTTTTTAGTTACAATCGATATTTTTTCCCCATGGGATAATCTGCCCTATCCCCTGGGCTATGTATAAAATCAAGTAATCTTCAAAGACTTCTGAAAGCGCTTGACCAATTTTCACCATATTTTCATCGAAGAGGTATTGACAATTTGTTCAGATGGTTCTGCACCAATGAACAAGAAGTATGGTAAAAAAAAACAAAAAAAAACAATTTAAAATCTTCTTCAGAACCAAGAAAGCTTTTAGGATGGATCTTTGTATATAGCATCGGAGACTCTAGCCTAGTCTAGGTCTACTAAGTTTATTCAAATGATGATCCTAGCATAACCTTTGAACTTTTTGATGGCACTGCTAAATTTTTGTGTTATAGTTGCTGTGGCAATACATGAAGAATGTTGCACAGCATCTACGGATACTATTGCAACAGCTGTTTTACTCAGGTGAGTGGGTTTCTTGTGTTTATTTCTCCATGAAAACATTAATTTGTGGGTACTTATTAGAAGTGGCGCCAAGTTTCTTCTAATGAGAACCAACAGCATATGTTTTACTGGAGAAATAAAAAAAATACTTGTAATATGCAGATACCCCATTTTATCTAGAGTCACTATTCTCAGAAATATTTTTCATAATGGGCCTCGCCAAGCGAAAAAGATGTCTTTGAATTTGCACAAAATGTACGGATTCTGATTCATCCCATGCATGATCAAAGTCTCAGTTGGGCATTTGCTCTCCATTGATAACGTCACAAAAACATGCCTAAATAATTTGACTCCCTTAAACCCCAATTTTATATAGTAAAACTGGGGTTTACAGAGGTATACATTATTTCCTTATTTTGCTAAAAAAACCATAGATTTTGGGTACTCATTAGAACTGCCTCAGTGAGGCAGTTCTAATGAGTACCCACAATCTATGTTTTGAGCAGGAATATGAAGAAGATCAGAATGTTTTATCTGAAAATTTTCCATTTTGGGTTGTAAAATTTTCAATATATTTGAATAGGCGTGTTTTCGTAATAACTTTCTGTAGTGTCCTATGATTCTGTAAACGGACAGCAAAGGCCCTGCACAGACTCTGCAGATGCGCAGGCAGATCTGGGCCTTCCCTGTCCACATATGCCCGAAGACATGTCGCATGGTGCCACCCATGTGTTGTAGAACTTGATGAGGTGCTTCAACATATCTTGTGGAGAAATCAGAAAAGTATTTATGTGAATGCCCTCTTATCTGGTGTAACAGTATGATGACTGTTTCACTGTTATCAACGAACGTCACTATATGTACATTTAACTGCAGAAATGTGGGTGTTTTACCACAAGCATTGTTTGAAGGGTTACAACGTCATGGTTTAATTTACCATTATTTCTCTAAATATTCAGACATACTGTAGGTGGACAAAAGTATTTGTCACATTGTGACATAGTTTTAAATCAATGCATTTCCTAATTTTTGTAAAATTTATTGTCGTGTTGTTATTGAAGATATTTGTTCGAAATGCACATGGATGGTAAGCATTGACATAATGTTTACACAATAAAATATAAAACAAAATTCAAAGTTTTTGTTTCATAGCATCACATGGTTGAAGTGAATATAAAATTTTAATAATCATGATTCCAAGTGACATATCAGAAGTCATATATTCCATTTGCATGATTCCCATTGATGTTTTAGAAAAATCGACATTTTAATTTTTATCCATGTTGAAATCACTGGTAAAAGAAAATGACAAACGACTTTTAATTTCTTGTAACCATCGTTTATTGTGGAAAACAATTGTCTTTTATTTTGTGAAATTTCCATCATGATAGCTGCCATAGTTTTGCAACGATAATTTTTACTAAAAGTCTGGGTATGCATTGATTTAGAAGGCAATCACTATGCATAGGCCTATATAAGAGTGGGTATCAGGTTAATATTTTTCTTATTCCTCCACGAAAATTTATGTTGTGGGTACTCATTAGAAGCGCCTCGGTGAGGTGCTTCTAATGAGTACCACAACATATGTTTTCGTGGAGAAATACAAAAAATATCAACACTTTTGGATTGAAAAAAGCGCCTGAACTAGCGCTATGACTATGTGATGAATACTTTTTGTCCACAAACTCTACTAACAAGCCCAGTTGACCACCTAATAATGTGTCTAGAAAGTACTGACTGAATGGCGAACAGTTTAGACCCTTTTATGAGCAGTTTGATCCTAGTCTACACTGTTTGCTCAGGCAGGACTGTCCAAATATTTAGCAGTTTTATCAAGGTCTACACTGTTTGATCAGGCATGACCACCCACATATACATGTAGGATGACATGGCATACTCTTTTCTTGGAAAATGGGTTTTGGCATTTCTCTTCTTTCTGAACATAACATGAATGAAATACCAGTCATTACTTACAGGGAAAAATAAATGTCCTCATACTGGTTCACCATGGAGAGATTAACTGATAAAAAATGATGACTGTCAACATTTACATTACCATAGCCTATGGTTACCAAATGACATCAGACCTCTGTTTTAGCTAAGGCTTAATACGCTGGGTAAAATTTTCATCAGACGACATTTTGAAATATTTTTTTTCTTATTTTTCCTGGCAAACAGGTTATGACATTTCATACAAGTTTTCTTTAATGGAGAAAATTTACATGAATTGTTAAATCTCGTCTTGTGGGAAAAATAAAAATATCACCAGTTCAACGTCTGCTGAATTAGCCCAGAGTGAATAAAATTAAGCAGACACTCTCAAATTAAAATGATATGTTCACTGACATGTGACAAGTATAGACCCAGCTAGATCAATCGGCTCATTCTTGTAATGTGAACAGGATCTGTTTCTTGATTTACGAATATACTAAGTCTTCCACGTGATCAGTTTGATCAGAATATTAGTCACAGTGATTAACCCTTCTCTTGCTGAAAATGACATGCCATCTTAGCAAACGGTACAGATCCAGATCAGTTGGCTTCCGAAGAAGCCAACTGATCTGGATCTGCATTGTTTGTCATTAAATATGTGAATTTCCATCAAAAACCTGGATCAAGTAATCTGATTGGCTGGAAATTAGAAGTGGGCGTGGCATCTTAATTTATTCAGCATGACAAGGGTTAAGACCTATGGCATAGCTCTAGATAAGGCTTTTCTTTTCAGCCAAAAAGTATTGATAAGTTTCTTATTTCTTCATGAAAACTTATGTTGTTGTACTCATTAGAAGCACCTCCCTGAGGTGCTTCTAATGAGTACCCACAACATATGTTTTTGTGGAGAAATTAAAAAAATGTTATCTGGCTATACCCTTCTTTTCCAATGCTATGCTTAAGTTCTCTTGTAATTTGACACCGCCAATGTGTTGAATGTGTATTGTGGTTTATCACTTATGTAATATTTGTAATATATGCATAGCAAGATTGTGAGATTAAAGTTTAAAGTTTGTTGTCCACGAGGCTGTGAACTATATTTTATGTTAATGTAGGTGAAACAAAATTTAATTCGTTACAACACACCTTTAAGAGCAGCGGTGCGTGGTGATTTATGCATGTTGGTTTTAAAGGATTAGCTGTAAATTTGGATGCTTTTGTTTTGGAAAATAATTGTGATGCTAAAAAAGACGAAAGTAAGGCCATGATCTTCTTTATTAATTGATGAGAGGGTGGACAGGGGGGGGCGGGGGTAGGGAAATTTTGGGGGCGGGGGTTATACCAAAATTTGTTGTATTTTACCGATTTTTATGTACTTCAGTGCAATAGCTGGGTATCAGAAGTATATAATAGACGTATTAAAGTAAATTCAGGTATATTTACAATGAATCCGGCGTTGATTTCACTTCACCGACGGGTAGTTTTCCGCCAACCGTAGTTTACATTGAATTCGTTTACGTCCGATTTCGGTTCATCTCTAGTTGATTACTTCCCTTTGAGTCCGAAAGTTCATCGGTGGCAATCCATATTTTTAGAAATAATTATCCGTCTGCCATAGACAATCATTTTATTTGCTCATTGTATGATAAGGACTTTTGCGCTGTTCACGGAAGAAAAAAAAACAAAACAAAAAAACAAAAAAAAAAAAAAAACAACAAAACACTTCAAGATCCAACATGAATTTTGTGATAGGTGTTCCAAACACGAAATATACACGTTGCCCGGTTGGGTGGTTGGGTGAGGCAAAGGTGTCGTGTAATTGATATTGGCTTACAGTTGGGCAAGTCCTGCTATCTTTGCAGCAGGTAAAGGTAGAGGAGGAATGTTTTCATTTCTTCTTTTCTTCACTTTCTTTCATTTTCCTTTCTCCCCTGTCCCTCTCTTTCATCTCTATTATCTCCTAGCTCTCTTCTCCCTTTCTCTGGAAGACGACATAAAATGACCCACAAGGGTTGACGTGTCGTTAAACCCCAACTCAAACAAATCAATCACACGTTGCCCGGTGACAAAACACGGACCATTCACGGATTTACGGACCAATAAAAATTCCGTGTCCGTGGTCCGTGAATAGTCTGTATTTAATGCAAAATATAGTAAACTTAACCCCTAATTGGTTCGTGAGTAGTCCTTGATCCGTGAATAGTCCATAATTAGTCCGTAATTGGTGCATCGTACATGGGTCCGTCATATACAAAATATACAAATAATTTTATTTCGGCATTAAACATTACAGAATGTTTCTAGCCTACATAAACAATATGAACAATGAAAACATGAAATAATAGCATGCAATGCATTTTTAACATAGGAGCAGAGTTTAGCTCATCGCCATACAACAAATTGCAGAAAAAAACAAAGTTTCTAAAGAACAATCAAGCAAAATAGATTCTAAAGTACAATCAACCAAAATTAGAAAAAAAATTGACAGTAGCAGTAGTAGTAATAGTAGTAGTAGTAGTCAAAGTAGTGGTAGAAATAGAAGTAGTTGTAATAGTAGTATTAGTAGTAGTAATAGTAGAAGTAGTAGTCGTCGCAGTCGTTGTAGTAGTTTGCTGGTGCAGTTGTTGGAAAACGGAAGAGCATTATACTTCGCAGTAGTAATGGTAAAAGTAATATTGAAATAGGATAAAGTTCTCACGCTCAGCGAGGTTTATAGCAATCAGATCGTCTGTGAAAAGTCCTTGGTCCGTGAATGGTCAGTTAGTTATGGTCCGAAATTTGGTCCGCAAATGGTCTGTAGCAGCAATAACATCGTCATTTAATCGAAAACTACAAAATAACTAAATAATAAATCATAATTTTAATTGATTGTCTCGTATAACCTGTAATCTAAACATTTGATTTTTTTTTTTTTTTTTTGATAATTTGATGAAACCGTTTTTGGCATTTTGAACATGTGAACATAAAGCCAGAATCTGGCATGTGGCAGATACAAAACAGTGGAATTCCAGTCACTTTAAGACAACGTGAATAAGTGAACTCAGGGAACTGATACAGTCAGATCCACATCTAACCCCAAACACTAAAGGAAAAGATAGAAAAATACAATTCTAACACTCTTCGCCTATATAGCCAATGGTTAAACTCAGTGATATATTATGCAATAAATCACTGGGTGGAAACGCGCGCGCTGAGGTCAGTCTTAGTTTTTACGACGCTAGACTGTGTAACTTCGATCTTCTCACTTCAGCAACGTAAGAAATGCATGTAAATGTCAGCGTTACAGACAAAACTTTTGGCGGGATTTCTTTATTCGATGGCGGAAAGTTTGAAAAATCTAAAGGATACAATTACATTTTCGTCGTTTTCTATGTGTTAGAATCGAAATAGATCAGCTCTTGTGCGTGATTTGTCGAGTAATAAATCACAGTTTGTCGGTCAGTTGTAAGAAGATAAATCACTCGCGCTCCGCGCTCGTGATTTGATCTACTTTACAACTGACCTCCAAACAGTGATTTATTACTCAACAAATCACTGTTAGAGCTGATCTATTTCTTAATTCTACTGTATGCCAGAGTAAATGAAAACCAGTAGTTGAACCGCGGCGGGCCAAGCCAAAGACATATCGTCAAGCCCCAACCCACTGGTTAAAGTTTTACGAAGAGGCCGTCATTAAGTCTGAGGCCCGAACCGCCGTCGTGCAATTAAAGAGTGAAGCATAGCCATCAACAATGATTGGGTTGACAACTAGGCATGCAGTCTGCCACATAATATCCAGGCTATAGCCAATTCTTTTATAACGGTTAATAAGTTTTCTGAATTGCTCCGAAAAGTTAGATTTACCCACAATTTTTCTAAATCTGTACACTAAGTCACCGTAAAATTCGGGTTCCGATATACCTTTTTGCAGAAGTGTTTTCAGACTGACGCTATATTTTTCTAACAAGGCACCGTGTCTGCGATAAAATTTCGAAAACGCCTTACGAAGTTTAAAATAACGATAGCCCTGCCTAAGAAGTTTGGCAGTAAGGGCTTTATTACAGTAGTTAAAGTCATTAAGATTTGAAGAAGCTCTGGCGAATCTTATAAGTTGAGATATATATACCCCATATGAGGTACGTCGGGGGACATCGCCATCCAGAAAAGGGAAATTGACTATATCAAAATCAAAATCGTCCCGTTTATCATAAATTTTGGTGGAAACCGTACCATTAGATATACATAGATTCAAATCCAAAAAAGGTGCCCCGGTATCGGAAGAATTTGCTCTATTTAATTGTAGTTCTGTAGGGTATATCCGGTCCACCATTTGGTGAAAGAATATTGTCAATATTTAATAAATCGTCAAGGTATCTTGAAGTTGAATTGAAAGCCTCAATAATGTCAGCCTGATTTTCACGTGAGAGAGACTTCATGAAATCTCTCTCATAACAAAAAAGAAACAAATCTGCAACAAGAGGAGCACAATTAGTTCCCATCGAATACCAGTAGTTTTTCTATAAAGTTTAGTTCCAAATCTAATAAAAATATTATCCAAAAGATAAACAAGGGCATCACAGATTTTTTGACACGACCATAAATTGTGATTATTATATACATCAGAAGTGAACTCATCCATTAACCATTAAGGGCAACAAACAAATCACAGATAAAGTCTATAATGAAGCACAACATAATTTTCTGTGTGGGAAAACTGTTATGTTTTGATTCTCAAGTCCTTTGATAAGATCTCTCATTGTAGAGACAGTATATGGTTTGCCGCTAGGATTAATTCCAGTGAGGATGCTGACCATATTTGCAATGGTGTAAAACCACAGTCATTTGTATTCGTTTGTACAGAGCATTTAAAGTGTCTAACAAAGATTTTCGGCATAGGGCTAAACATCATGTTTGCAATTGCCATTTTAGCGGCACTTGAAATGTAAGTACCGCCTGCACTATCATACAAGTTGACAACATCATCGTCGCAGTTGAATTTCGAGAAACAAATCCAGTGCAGACCTACATCATTAGGATGGGTATCAAAAATCCGACAATGTAACGTCACGTTATCCATAACGTCACGATATTCCGATTTTGATATTACTCCATTTTTTTTCATATATCATAATAGCGTCCGTAATTTAAATAACGGTCCGTGCTTTGTCAAGTCCGTGAATAATAGGTCCGTGGTTTGTCATATCCGTGAATTGTAGGTCCGTGGTTTGTCAAGAGATCCGTGAATAATTGGTCCGTATTTTGTTATGCTGTCCATGTATTGTAAATAGGTCCGTAAGTCCATGAGTCCGTGTCCGTAAGTGGCCCGTGTTTTGTCAACCACCACGCACATTCGACAATTAACTCTCAGTTTTTGAGAAAACCACAAAAAAGATGATTGTTCTCACTGACCCCAAGTGTGGGATTATGCTTACCTAAAATATTAAAAGAAAAGCAGATTTACATGGTATTCTTGAGTTTTGATTACAGTAATTTATACGACTGTTTTTGTGCCAATGTGGATCAGTTTAGGCTCGGACCTAGGCCCACCACATTTTTTCTTGACCAGTTTAGGACCAGATCAAGGCCCATCACCTTATGATACCTGTTTTCCATATGGCTCACATGCAGCCCCTTACGCAGACTTTTGAAATGGAGGGTGCAAATCTTTAGCTATTCTGTAAAGCGGGTGCGACAATTAGGGGTGTAGTTTGGGGTCAAAATCTGCATGAAGGTAGATTGTGTAGTCGTTTGAATTTATTTATAGCGTTGGGGATATTAAAAATTCTGATTTAGGGGAGGGAATAGTTTGCTTGGGGGGAGGGAAATGGGGGTAATGGGGGAGGGAAGTGGGGGACAGGGGGAGGGAAGTGGGGGTAAGGGGGGAGGGAAGTGGGGAATGCCTACCCCCCCTGTCCACCCCCTCATTGATTAACGCTTAGCATGCTGGGTAAAATTCTCAGGAGATGACATTTTGAAATGTGCATTTTTTTTCCCAGAAAATAGCCTTTGATATTTCATGCAAATTGTGTCCTTGGACACAGTTTACTTTAAATATCAAAGTTTATTTTCTGGGGGAAAAAAAAAGAAAGATTTCAATTTGTGATCTGCTGAAGTTGCCCATAGTGACCAAAGTGTTAATGAATAATCATACCCTGTTTGTTCAGTGGCCCAGTGTATTCAGAAGTTGAGGACCTCTGGAATTATCACATGTATTATTATTATTATTATTTTAAAATTCATGTTAAGATATCAGAATATAATGAGGTTTGGGGAAAAAATTAGTGAGGTCTTTCTTTTATATTGAATAAGGAGGGAAATTTCTAAATATTTTTAGGGAGAAGTGTGAGGTAAAAAAAAAAAAAAAAAAATACAGTCTCATTAAAAAAAAAGGAGACTTAAAAGTCTTTGTTTTCCATTCATATAAGTTTTAGAGTTTTGTCTTTTAAATTGTATTTTGCATCAGACATTGTTTATTTAAAGATCAGTTAAACAGAGAAATCTAGTAGTTAAATGTGAGAATTAGGGCTGGGGAGGGGTAGAGGGGAATTATGAGGAAATTCAGATAAAGAGAAGGGGATTAAGTACACTTTATTTAGAAAATAAATAGAATTATCTGTTATTTATCAGTTTGGTCAACATGCTTAAGATGGCAAACATTGCACACATTCTGTCAAGACAGTAATTCCCCACCCCCCACCGTTCTCCCCAGAATGACTCAATCATACATTCTTGGAAATTGACATATTTAAGCTAATTAAGGATATCCTGTTTTTTTGCAGTGCTGTAATAACCCTAAATATTGGGTGGACAGACCTGTGCAAACAATGTAGACCCAGATCAGATGCCGCATTATGCAGCATCTTGTCAGGATCTACATTGTTTGCCACTCCCCCAGCAATATTTTAGTCATATCAACAGATAGCAGAATGAACTCTTTCAAATTTTAGGAGAAGTATGGTAAGTAGTTAAGGTGTCCCAATATTTAGGGTAAATATGGTTATTTTATCTTGTACTCTAGATGAGATGGGAATCCAGATAAATAGGTTTCTGTTGAGGGCCCAAGGCATAGCTCCAAATATTGTGTTTTTCACTAGCCAAACTGTCCAGATGTGTTTTTCTTATTTCCCCACAAAAAAAACATACATATATTGTGGGTACTCAACAGAAGTACGCCTCATCTGGGTGCTTTTCCATGTGTACTCAATAGAAGAGCCGCATTGAGGTACGACTAAAGAGTACTCAGAATATATCTAGTTTCGTGGAAAAATAACAAAAATAACAGATACTCCACAACAAAGCTGTCATGGAGAAACCTGGGCCCAGTTGTTCAAAGCGTCGTTAGCTTAACAACGTCGTTAAGGGTCATTTCGTTAACTGTTTTAGCTGATTCAATATACAATATTCTGATATTTTTTCAGCAAAAAATTTCAGCATATTTGCGTATCACTCGATGTAAATTTTAACGAATCGTTAACTTATGGCGTCGTTAGCTTTGAACAACTGGGCCAAGAAAAAGAGTCAGGGCACAGCATTTCCTACAAGATTGCATGTGCCCCCAGCGAACCTGCACATCCCCACAGTCTGTTCAGAGTCTTTGCTCTCAGTCCACTTGAAGATACTTTGGATCCTTGGTTACCCAAAGAGTACCCTGCAATATCCTGATCAGACTGCATGGCTAGGTTTTATTCCCATTATTGCATGGACTATGAAAGTCCTAGACTGGTTCCAGGCTCCAGTGACTAAATATGTTTTACTTATAATCTTGTTTGATAATCGACTAAAATAAAACCAAAATAATATCATGACTAGTGACCAAGCCTTTATAGTCATGATGTTATTTAGGTTTTATTTTAGTGGATTATAAGAAGAAAAAAAAAGTCACTGGAGAATGGAGCCAGTCTAATATAGTCCATGCACATTATGTTTGATTTGAGTTTTACAGCCCAGTCAATGCTGATAAAGTCATGTGGTCAGTCACTTTTTCCTGGACAGACTTAGTCCACTAAGCGGTTAACAAGTAATTGTGCACATACTTTCACTGGTAACGGACAATTGCCCTTCTTGATCAGTCATGATCACTCTCCATAAATGTTATGTGGCTGAGCTGGGATTCAAACTTGTGATCACTTGACCTGCAGCTAAACATGCTACTGACTGCTCAATGGAGCCTGGCTTCAGATTGTTGGATGAGACTGGATGTGAAGAAGGATGGAGTAGATGGTACATGTACTTAACTTGACCTCATTTCTTTACTCTCATAAATTAAAGCAAGATGGTTGGTATATCTGACCTTCCCATTTCTCTCTTAACCCTTGCCATGCTGAATAAATTAAGATGTCACGTCCACTTCTAATTTTGAGCCAATCAGATTACTTGATCCAGGTTATTGATACAAATTTACATACTTAATGACAAACAGTGCAGATCCAGATCTGATCAGAAGCCAACTGATCTGGATCTGCACTGTTTGTCATTAAGTACACTGTTTGCAAAGGCTAGGCATATCCAGGTTCAGCAGGACCAGACTTAATAAATAAAGTAGGTGGTTGCCACATTCTTCTGTTGCTCTGAAAGAGTTAATCCTGTCCAGTTTATGAATTACAAGCTGGTTTAAGGGGGAAAGTTACGGTTTCAGGGGAGGCAACTCTGTCAAAATTGGTTTGCCTCTCATAAAAAGAGGTCAACTCTAAAAGGCAATAATTTGCTCCTTTTGGGAGCAAATCATTTCCTTTTAGAGCAGACCTCATTTTAGAAGGGGCTTGGTGCACATGACAGGAAATAGAAAGTTACATAAGTTGTCTCCCTTGTAAAAGGACAGAAAATCTACCTAGTGTGTCCAGGGCCGTAATAAGTTATTAGAATGACCTTTGTTAGAGATGAATTAGCCTACTGGAAAGATTTTCAAGTGGAATTTTATCAATACTCATATTAGTTATCTTAAACACTTAAATCATATCTAATCATTTTGTTTCTCTTCAGTTATGTAGGTAAATGTACAGTTATCCTACCTTACTGTCTTCAACAAGGATTTGATAGCACTGGTAAAAGTGTCCTGCTGAACCCGGATATGTCCTGCTTTTGCAAACAGTGTAGATCCAGATCCTGGATCTGCACTGTTGGCCAGATCCTGGATCTGCACTGTTGGCCATTAAGTACGTGAATTTATATCAACAATCTGGATAAGTAATCTGATCAGTTGTCTGAAAATTAGAAATGGGGGTAGCATCTAATTTATTCAACATGTCGAGTTAACAAATAGACTGGTTATAGTCCATTCTGTAAGTCTGTTTCTCTAGATAGACAATATTTTCTTTGCTATCACAGAATCTCTCTTTTTTTTTTTTTTTTTTTTTCTATCTAGCTTAAGCCAAGTGACATATAAGAAGGTATATGCCACTTGGCTGAAAACTGAATGCAAGAGATTTGAGTTTTGTCATACTGGCATCAGAGAGGCAACGTCTTTGTATTTTGGTAGACATAGTAGAGTATTTCTTATCCTCTCATCTCTTGGGCTTATGCCAGTCTAGTTAACATAGTGCAGTCTTTGTAATGCATTTTGTTCTACCCATACTTTGAAAAGCACGGTAAATGTTTATATACATGTATTTCATGTATGTCTGGTATATGGTACCAATTTACATATATTCATGTCCATGCATGCATCCATCCATCCATCCATCCATCTGTCCATCCATCAATCCTGTACCATTGGTTCCATTTGGCATTGCTGCAAGTTATAGTTTGGCATGAGCAATCTGCTTAGACCCAGACATATATCGTGGTGTCTGATCAGTGCCACTCATCCGGCAGGTTTTTTTAGACACATCAGCAGGTACTTAAATGGATTTGTTCAAATTTTAGTAGAAGCATCTGTGGGGGGGGGGGGGGGGGGGGGGGGAGGCTGAGTGGTTAGCACTTCTGACTTCGTACCACCAGGTCCTGGGTTTGAATCGCGCTGGATGACTGTTTGGTGCTTTATTGCACAGAGACTTTCATTATCGCTACATCGTTTTGATATGAGTTAAATAATTTTGAAAGGGATATAAAAGACCCAATCATCAAATGTTAGCACCTTAATAACCTTAAGTATTGGGACAGACAGGCCTTTGGAAACAGTGTAGACCCAGATCAGATGCCACATTCTGCAGCATCTGATCAGGGTCTACACTGTTTGCCATACATACATCAATATTTAGACACATCAAGAGGTAGTAAAATGGACAATTCCAAATTTTAAGACAAGTATGGTAAGAAGATAACTTGTTCCAATACTTAGGATAAATACGTTAAGGTATGGATTTTAAGTGTTCCAAAATTTAGGGTAAATAAGGTATTTTTATTCAATTCTAAACAAAATCATCATACCTGCATAACTGTTATAATGCAGCTGCAATGCAGTTGTCAGTAATATGATAGCTTAATGCTTAAGCATGCTGGTCAAAACTTGACAAACAACATTTTAAATATTTTTCTTTTTTTCCCAGAAAATACAGCTTGATAACTCATGCAAATTGTCCTTTTGGAGACAATTTTCATGAAATGTTAAGCCCTATTTTCTGAAGAAATTCAAATTTTGCCGATAATGCTAAAGGTTAAGCTTGAGTCACTGGATCACAGCATCCACTTGGAATTAATTTTAGGCACAAATTGACAAATTGTATGTGATCTGTTATATTTTTTTCTCAGAAAAAGAAAAAGCGACATGGAATTTTTTGTATGATTTGTCTAAGATATTTCATATGTGGTGGATTGTCTATTTTCTATTATACAGTGCTTTGTACACTATGTAATGTCTGCTAGCATTTAAATTCATTGTGAAAGAGTTAACCTTTACCACTGTCTAAGCCATATGAGCAGAGGATAAATTAATAGTATTCTTTTTATATTTCCCAGAAAATAGGACTTGTTATTTTGTTCATATTTTCTCTTTCACATAAGATTATGGGAAAACATTTGATCTGGTGCTGTTAAATTCTAGCAGGTTAAACGTGAAAACTGAATGATGTCTGAGTGATAATAATGTGACATGAATATAAATGGAAAATTAATACAATTACCCCTAGTTGTTACCAGGAACAGTTTCAATGTGTCATCTGGATTATTTTGTGTAAATGCTATAGAAAAGCTGTTAGAGACTTGCTGATGAAATATTATCACTAATCCATTGTAGTCGGAGACCCCTGAAAGGGTTGTCGGCAAACAGTGCAGACTCAGATCAGATGCTGCAGAATGCAGCATCTGATCAGGGTCTCCTGTGTTTGCAAATAGTTTAGCCATTTTTCACTAAGAATACCTATTATATCGCATAGCCAGATGTACCTAAAATTGATCCGGCCTCGGTGGCTCAGTTAGGTGGGCCGTCCGACTGGAGACGAGGTCGGCAACATTCTTTCGTGGAGATTGATCATGAAATATTTTCTACAGTCATTCTCTCCCTTCCGCTGATTCAAGAAGGGCAGTTGTCAGTTTCTGGCGAAAGAATGTGCACAATACTGGTTTACGGCTTAGAGGACTAAGCCTGCCCAGTAAACATGTGGCTAGGTAAACTGACCGCGCTCGACATGACCCCATTGGGTTGACTGGGCTGTAAAACCTCAATACAAACAAACAAAGTACCTAAAATTGAAATTGGACTCTCCCGATATACAGTGTGGGGAAAGTGTAATCAGTCTACAATGGGCAAATATACCATCGCTCCAGGTAAAACACAAATTCTATCAACCTAAAAAATGAATATTTTTCTCATTTCTGCTTGAAAACATGTTGTCTGTACTCATTAGAAGTGCCTCACTGAGGCACTTGTCAAGGTGCCTCTAATGAGCACCCACAACAAATGCAAAATATGAAAAAAAAAAAAAAAAAAAAAAAACATTTACTAGATATGCCCTCATACCTCTTACCTTGTCCTTATTTTCAAGGTCACACAGAACTTAGCCTATAAAGGTAAAGCTTCTCATGACCCTATCACCAGAACCAATGGATGGATTCTGGTCAGACTTGGTACATTATATAAATGGAATGATCACAGATTATTTGATTGAAATACACGTATTAAGCCTTATTTTTCTTGAAAAACAAATATTACAGAATTTTGACTGCTTTTGTCTTAAGGGGATTTGATGGTAAGACTGAATAATTTGACTTTCATAGTTTTCAGGATGTGTTCAATACTGCTGGCATTTTATTATAACTGTAAGGGATGTTAACCTTTACCACTCCGTCTCTGGACTAATTCAACAGACAACAAAATGATCATGTTTTTCTTGTTTTTCCCAGAAAACAGGATTTGACATCATGCAAATTGTCTCAGTTAGAGATAATTTGCATGAAATTTCAAAACCTATTTTCTGGGAAAAAATAAGAAAAATATTTCAATATGTTGTCGGCTGAAAATGTTAACCAGCATGCTGATTTTTGCTTGAGAAATCACTATTCATTTAGTTGTTGCATTTGACAGCTAACATGACATGACGTTGCAAATCATGCCATAAGATGTAACCATGGACATGATAATTAAAAGGTCAAACTGACAGCTGTCTTGGTCAACTTACATACCTGTACTGTTTCATATCAATAAACAAATAGTGCACACCTGTGTGGCTAGAAATTTTAGTGAAGGTATGTTGAGGACTTTATTTTCTTATAATATTGAGGATTAGTTCTTATTCTGCAGAGTATACAGATTTTCAGAATGCTAGCCAGCTATCTTAATTAGCCTTTATAATACTCTCTTGGCAAATTCATTGGACCACATATTGATGATTTATCTTATTTTCCCCTCAAAATAGGCTTTGACATTTCATGCAAATTGCATGAAATGTCAAAGCCTATTTTCTGTGAAAAAAATAAAACATTTCAAAATGTCATCAGCTGAATTTTTTACCCAGCATGCTTGATGGCTTTTGAAAATTTGTGATGTGTAAATAGGCTATACAAATTGGACAGTGTTGGATAGCAGAAAATTACTTCTCCATGAGGTGGGATGACTAGCCACAAGATATGATTTAGTGCAAAAGTAACAAATGAACCTCTTTTTATCTAAAGCTGGAACCATTTTTTACAAAGGGAGACAATTCAACAGTGGAACAGGTTTTTAGTTCCACACAAAGCATGTTTTTTCATTGGATAACTGTTGTTTTTTCTTATTTCTCCAGGAAAACATGTCGTGTACTCATTGGAAGTGCTTTTCTAAGGTGCTTTTCTATTGAGGACCCACATATATATGAGGTACGATCATGAAGTTAGCGGCCTGATGTACTTAGAATGATTAAATTGAAATAAAACACCAATCAGTTGATAATTTTATCTTATTCAACATCTTCGGTAGAAAGAATAAAATTTCAAAACTATTGATTTCAGTAAGAACTTGCTGCAAATGGCAAGGGTGTGTTGACTGAGAAAATGGACAAAGCTGGTGAGAGCAGTCATAAAGTACTTTATGTAAGAAGGGCATATCCCGGAAGAACATTGGTGAAGATTTCATTAAAACCCTTGGGGTTGAGTCTCCTTACAGAATGGTGAAGAAATGGGCTGCTGAATTTAGGAGAGGTTTGAGAGGGTGGAGGATTTTAAATGGTCTGGGTGCCCTAAAGAGGCTACTACAGATGAAAATGTTGAGCTTGTGCACAGTCTGTGTAGTATAGCTAGACAAAAAAGCATAAGTTTTGGATCAGTTCAGTCTATCATGACCGATATCTTAGGATGTCCAAGGTCTCAGCTAGATGGGTCCCCAGAATGTTGACCACAGATCAGAAGAGTAGGCTTGATATTTCTAAGTATCTCCTGTCTCTCTATGAAGATGACTCTGAATATATGCATGGAGTTGTGACCCAAGATGAGACAGGTTCATCACTGATCCTGAGGCCTAAAAGCAGACTATGCAATGGTAGCAGCATGGCTCATCCCCTCTTAAGAAATTTAAGAGAGTTTTTTTCAACACATGAACAGGGAAGGTGAATTATCTTGAATTATCATGGTGGATTTATCTTGAATTATCATGGTGGAGACCGGTCTTGGTGGCTCAGTTGGATACGTGTCCAACTGAGACCAGGAGCCGCGGGTTCGACCCCAGCCGAGGTCGGCAACATTCTTTCTTGGAGATTGATCATGAAATATTTTCTACGGTCATTCTCTCCCTTCCGCTGATTCAAGAAGGGCAGTTGTCAGTTTCTAGCGAAAGAATGTGCACAATACTGGTTAACTGCTTAGAGGACTAAGCCTGCCCAGTAAAACTATGGTTAGGTAAATTGACCGTGCTCGACATGACCCATGGGTTGACTTGGCCATAAAACCTCAACACAAACAAATCATGGTGGATAATCTTGAGGAAGGTCGCATGATAAATGGTGCATATTATGCAGAAGAACTAAGGCGGCTATGTCAGGACATTATCAAGAAAAGAAGAGGAGAGTTGACTTGAGGTGTTGCATTCATGCAAGATAATGCAGCAGCCCACACCTCTCAAGTTGCTATAGCTGCTACAACTTCATGCAGCTTCCATGTCCTATCTTCTATATGCTCCAGCTTTAGCTCCTTCAGACCTGTCTGTTTCCAAATCTGAAAACTGACTTTTATGGTAGGAATTTTGGCAGCAATGAAGGGTTCATAGATGCTGTTGATGAGTACTAATGGGGGACCAGGAAGAAGGCTTCTTTTTTGAAGGGATAAACAGACTGGAACAGCCTTGGAGAAAGATTACATTGAAAAATAATGGCACATTCCCACAGTACAGGGGCTGAGAATGTTTTGATCGTCCCTCATATTTTCATGGAGAAATAAGAAAAATATACACCTTCAAACTCCTCTTACCTGAAACTATAATATACAGTCGACTCTTGTTATCTCAAAGTCCAAGGGACTATCTGAAATACTTCGAGATATCCGTACCTTGACATATAATTTTGGAGACTTTAGGAAAAAATAAATCGAACAACCACATTTCACAAATGAATATGTAAGTTAACCCCTGAAAATATTGTGGAAAAATAGGAGAAATTGCTCATTAGGAGCATTTTCTCCTCTTTTCCACAATATTTGTTACCTGTTGTTAGATTTTCATGTTTATATAGGGGCCAGATTTTCACTTTGAGATAAGCGATTATCCAAGGTAAGCGAAGTCAGAGAGTTGACTGTATTAAATTACTTCAAGAATGGAATCTAGCTTATAAAACTGTTAAATTGTTTGGAGCCCTGTATAATTAATGGTACCCTAAATTCTTGTCCCCAGGATATAGGCTGAAGTTAAGACTGGCTCCCATCTAACTGATCATGAATTATTTTCAATGGTCATTCTCTCCTTTCCACTGATTCAAGAAGGGCAGTTTGTCAATTTCTGGCAAAATAATGTGTTTAACTGCTCAGAGGACTAAGCCTGCCCAGTAAAAGTGTGGTTAGGTAAACTGACCAAGCTCGACCAACCCCATAGGGTTGACTGGGGGGCCATAAAACCTCAACACAAACAAACAGATATTTTACTGAATCAGCATAAAAATTATTTATAGTTTACAAAAATCCTATTTTGAAATCTCTTTCCTCTCTTTGCGTTTCAGCCAGGTATTAGGGAGATCGTCTGTGTAAAAAAATAGTTAAAGGGCAACGCAACCTTAAAAGATATTGTGCTTTAAAGTAAAGAACTTTGCAAACAATGAATTTTGGCACAAATTTGATCAACACCGATGGAAAATTAAGTAAGTTAAAGACAATTGAACATTTTAACATTGGTGGTATGGGCGCCACCATTAATATTTAATAAGGTTTCATAAAAATTAAAATTTGTTTCATAAAGGTAGTTACAGTGGGTAGTTATTCTCATAAAGTTGTTTTTTTTTTTGGAGGGGGGTGGGGTGGGGAGGGGGTGCAGTGGGGGAAGGAGGGAGTGATTCCTTGTCACTAGAATTAAAAGATTATAAAAATCTGTTTTAAAATTATTCTTAAAAACCCTTTATAATATGGTTTTGCATATTTAATTTGGGCTGAGTAACGTCGCAAAGCCTACAATATGGCGGCATCCATGACAGCCATTTTAAATAAATTCAAACCACCGTTACTTCCTTATTTCTAGGCCGATTTTGAAAAGTCTTGCATCAATATAAATGGCTTGTTAAGCACTTTAATCCAAGATATACTTACAACTTTTTTTGCGTTGCCCTTTAAGGAGGATTGTTTTTAACCTTTGTTAGATTAGAGAACTAAAACTCATCTGTGGGGCCGGGTTGTCCAAAGTTCACAAGTTGTGAATTCTTGTAAGTGTTTTATTAGACTGGCTCCAGTCTCCAGTGACTAAATATTTTTTTCTTATAATCTTGTTTGATAGTCCACTAAAATAAAACCAAACTATCATTACTATAAAGGCTGGTCACTAGTAGCCAACCTTTATAGTCAGGATATTATTTTGGCTTTATTTCAGTGGATTATCAAACAGAATTATAAGGGAAAAAAGGCACTGGACTGGAGCCAGTCTAGTGTTTTATGTGCTGGAGCTTTAGCATTGCTCCAGATAAGAGGGGAATCTACTAAGCTTCAGATAAGGCCCTTTTTTAACAGAAAAATCTTGGTGTTTTTCTTATTTCTCCATAAAAACATATGTTATGATAGGCATTTGAAGTTCTTCAGTGAGATGCTGCTAATGAATACCTGCAGCATACGTTTTCATGGAGAAATAAGAACAATATTAACCCGTAAAGTGCCTAACAAAATTGTAGCGGACTTCAGTCTATTTTTTTTTTATTGTATATTTTTCAGAAAAAATCAAGATGTGACATTTCATGTGATTTTTCTGCCTAGTCAAGTCTTGTTTTCTCTGAAATGTATAAAAGAAAAAAAAAAATGTTTCAAAATGTCGTCTCTTGCCGTTGTGATTGGCACTTTAATGGTTTAATTGGGATGCACTGCTTATTTGGAGCTTTGTATCCAGATAATATTTTTTTCTTTTCATACCCCAACAAAAGATAGTCGTGGGATATTATGGTTTCAGGTTGATTGTCCATGTGTCTGTCTGACCATCCATTGTTCATCCGTTCATCAGTACTTTAGTTTCCAGACAATAACTGCTTTGGGATGGCTAATAGGCAAATTTCATCAATTTTTGACAGTTATATGCCCACCACACGATAGTGGCAGTGTATTTATAATCGTTTTACATTTTTATTTCTCCATGAGCGCATGTTGTAGGTACTCGGTAAAATTGCCTCATGATGTTGATTTAGATTATTACCTAGAATGTGCTTTATTTCATGGAGAATAGTCTTGTTAAAGGTCATTCTATAATGAAGTTAACACTTGTCATGCTGAATAAATTAAGATGCCACCCCACTTACAATTTTCAGCCAATCAGATTACTTTACCCAGGTTGTTGATAGAAATTCGCATACTAAATGACAAACAGTGCAGATCCAGATTTAGAAGCCAACTGATCTGCATCTACACTGTTTGTAAAGACAGGGTATATCTGGGTTCAGCAGGACTAGGGTTAACACTTTGCATGCTGGGTAAAATTTTCAGCAGACGACGTCTTGAAATATTTTTTTATTAATTTTCCTAAAAAATAGGATATGACATTTATGCAAATGGTCTCCACTGGAGACCATTTGCATGAAATGTCTAATCCTGTTTTCTTAGAAAAAAAAATCAGTTTGTTGTCTGCTGAATTAGCTCAGAGAATATGGTACAGGTTAAAACAGTCGGTTGTTGGTTAATTGTTTATTCTGTCTTTTTTCTAACCCTCTATCCTTTGAAAAAAAATATTTGTCTTACCTGGAGCTGTTGATTGGTGGAAGTCCTGAAGTAGTCACATGACACGCCATCTCATATCTCCAGTGCACCACATACTGTCTCAGTCTATGCCTGGGTCTCTGGTGGTCATCTGTGCTATATTTATTCTAGGTAAGAGGAATAGCCAGGTAAATATTTTTCTTATTTCTGCATGAAAACATGTTGGTGGTGCTAATTAGAAGTGTCTTACGGAGGTTTTCAGGTACATACCCATAACTATTTGTTTTTGTGGACAAATAAGGAATAAAGAAAAATATCAAAACATTTGTTGGACAGAAATCTTATTAACCCTTGTCCTGCTGAATAAATTAAGATGCCCTGCCCATTTCTAATTTTCAGCCAATCAGATTACTTGATCCAGGTTGTCGATATAAATTCACATACTTGATGGCAAAAGTGCAGATCCAGATCAGTTGGCTTCTTCAGAAGCCAACTGATCTGGATCTAAACTGTTTGCAAAGGCAGGGTATATCCGGGTTCAGCAGGACAAGGGTTAACAGGTATGATGGTGACCTGATAAAAGTGTACACATTGGAAATTTCTAAAAAAAAGTAGATTTGGGGACAAATTTGACATGAACCTATCAGGATAATTATGCAGAGCTGTAGATAAAATGCTTTTTCATTTTCCAGTGAAAACATATTATGATGAAGGTACTCATTAGAAATTCCTTGCTGAGACAATTCTAATGAGTATCCACATCATGCCGTTTGGTGAAATAAGAAAAATGTTTACCTAATATCTAAAGAGCTACACTTTCAAAATAATACCATATTTACCCTGAGTATTCGAACAGACCATGAGGCCTGAGCAAACAGAGTAGACCCAGATCAGGTGCTGCAGAATGTGGCATCTGATCAGGGTCTACACTATGCCACCCATCCAGTATTTTTAGACACAAGATCGGGTACAAATGTAGTAAAATGAACTTGTTCAAATTTTAGGGTAAGTATGATAAGAAGGTTACATGTTAAGTGCCTGATGATTTAGCATGGAAAACTGTTAACCACTTTTTTGCAGAATGCTGTATCATGCAGCATCTCAAGCCCAAACTGAGAAATGCTAGATCTGCCAGACCAGTGCATAGCTCCAGATAAGGCACTGATTTTTTAACCAAAACGTATTAATATTTTTGTTATTTCTGCACGAAAACATAGGTTGTTGGTACTCATTAGAAGTGCCTCAGTGAGGCGCTTCTAATGAGTACCCACAACATATATTTTCATGCAGAAAAAATGAAATATTGTTATCTGGATACTCTTAGTCTTATCTAGAGCTATGCATTATTTTGTTCAATTTGGTTTATTATATTTCAGACTCTTCCACATTAAGAAGGAAGGGATAAACAACACTACAAGCAGAACACAGGATGACTAAAGATCAGTAGTTAGAAAAAAATTTAGATACTTGTGATCTTCTGTTGTTATTATGTGAGTTTCGTCAGTCAGTCAGCCTCAGAGATATTGGAAGCAAATTTTTTTTAGCCACTCTGAGCTATCGTCTATCACAGATGTGGAGGATATTCTCGCCAGACCACAAAAAGGAGAAAATATAATATTTTTTATGGTGTTGAATTACTGTGTAAGATGGTGTATCAGTGTATTCTTATAGTATAATTCATGTTATCAGTTAATATCAGTTATCTGGATAGATGATAGGGAGTGAACATTCTACATTGTGTTAATACTTAATAAAGAAAATAATCAGGATATCCTGGTAAAAAACTATATGTGACCAACTGTGTGCATTTCTAGTCAGTTCATTCAGGAAATCTTGCCTAAGAGACTAGATATGACTAGTTTTTTAGCTCAGTGTTAAAAAAAATACCAGCATTATTGTGATACAAAGAACCTAGTCAGTTATTTATTCTGAGACTGTATGTCATTTGCCAAGGATTATTCATGTTAGCATAATATTATTTACCATTGAGTAGACATTCTAGCTTTTATATATAAATCTGCTATTTTCATGTAATAATAAGATCAAAAAGTTGTCAAAATGATTTCCTATTTGACATTCAATATTAATGCAAAAGTGATGTTTGTGTTATGCATGGCAGCGCTTCTGGCATTTTTCATTGCCATGGACGTGAACCTGTATTTTGCTCTGCAAGATACAACATTGGTCAACTCAAAGCCGCCTGAGAGTGGCCTTTTTTCACCTTTTAAACCACTGACTGTAAAGCTTCTCATGACAGATCCATTTAATCATTACGTCCTTACAACCTCAGCAGAATATTTTGATGAAGTCACACGATTTAGCAAAGTGTTTTACTTCGTAACTCCAAATATGATAAGTTTCACACATCTTAGCATAAGTTTCATTTCTGCAAAATTAGTATCTTCAGAAAACCTAATTACAAGGCGTTATGGTATACTTTTATACCAGTTACGTAGCTGGTTAGATGACTTAGATGGTGTCGTTTATAGAAGTCATACCGAAACAAAAGGAAAATATCAATCAAACCACAATACTCTCGGTTATTACGTGGATATTTATAGTGACCTTGTAGGAGGAGTAGCTTTATGTTTTGGAATTCTTTTCTTCCTATGGAAGACTCTTCCATTAAATACCTACTCACAGTTACCTGTAAAATCTCCTGATAGTGGTAGTTCCAGTCCCATGCCAAATGGCTCTCCGAGTCGAAAATTCATTTTTAATGTGAACATTCTGAACATGCTTCCGGGCGGTGAGAAGTCTAATGGTAGTGGATACAGCAAAAAGTTTATTTTCTTTAAAGTGCTTTGTTTTGGCTTGTTGATGGCAGTGGCAGCGAAAACCTGGGACAAATTTGTGGAGGATTATAGTAATCTATTTGAAGTAGATCTAGGAAAGCCAGAATTGACGGTAAGTTTTCATATTAAGCCTTAGAGCTAACAGAAATAGTAAAGACCCACTATTGCCGGCCTTGGTGGCTCAGTTGGATGCGCGTCCGACTGGTGATCGGGAGGTTGCGTGTTTGACCTCCACCGAATGGGCAACATTCTTTCGTGGAGATACAGTCATTCTCTGCCTTCCGCTGATTCAAGAAGGGCAGTTGTCAGTTTCTGGCGAAAGACTGCACAATACAGGTTAACCGCTTAGAAGACTAAGTCTGCCCAGTAAGTATGGTTAGGTAAACTGACCACATTCGCATGGTCTCAAATTAAAGGTTCACCTTAAACTGACCAAGTATGATCACAAAAGAGAAGGGGTCTATCAGCATGTTTTTGCACTTGTCTGCTCTTGATTACAGTCATGAACCTTCATCATACACATTAACCTCTTTATAACACGGTAAGTTATAACACGGTTTTGGATACAACACATTTTAAAGATGGATCCCAAAAATGTATAGATTGTATAGAAAAATGACCATAAAATGGTCATTTTTCTATATAATCTATACATTTTTGTTTGGCTATAACACGGTTGTATAACTAACACGGTTTATGCTTTGGACCCCAACAATAGAGTTATAAAGAGGTTGTGGTGTATTCATTTTGGTGGAAAATAAGCAAAAGAAAAACGGAAGTTTACCAGGTCTGATTTTCACTTAAAAATACTATTGACAAATTTGAATTTTGTCTGAAATTAAGTAAAATATATTTTAGTGTAAAACTGACATTAATTCAAACAGTCTCATCTATTATTGTCCAGCCAGAGTCAAGCTTTTTATCAGATATAGCCCTTGGCTTCTGAAGGCTTTTTGCTGATCAATTCCAGTCCCCGCCACCCTAATTGGTATCCTTTTCCCTAATACTTTATCTGCTGCATTGATCTTGGTAATCTCTGCTTGGCAGGATTTAGATAAATTAAAACTTCTCATTCTTGAGATCATTGTCAATACTATAAGTACATGAGTAAGCTTATAATTAGTATTTGCTCATTCCTATTAATCTTGACTTGTTTCCTGTATAAACCAGCCAGGTCAAACAAAAATGGTTATTGCATTTCTGTAGCTCTAGAAAAAGGCTCCTTTTTCTGCAGAAGTATATAAATATTTTTTCTTATTTCTGCATGAAAACTTACAATGTGCTATAGCTCCAGATAAGGCCAAATAAAAAAAATGTTTGTTTAGGGTAACCCTACCTTACCTAATTTTCCTGGTGTAACCTAGCAATATTTTTTTCGTGTTTTCTGAAAAAAAAAAACAAAAAAAACCACATAAAAAATAGGTGTTACTGGGATAAACTATTTATGCTCAATATTATGACAAGTAGGTCCGGGCAAACAGTATAGACACTGATCAAACTCCTACAGGAGCAGTGTGATCAGAGTCTGCACTGTTTGCCATTCTGTCAGTACTTTTAACTTATCAAAGGGTAATCAAATAGACTTGGTAAAATTTTATGTGAATTATGGTGCTAAGTCAAAATATATTTGGAAATTATGGCATAGATACTCATAAAAAAATGTAAAAAAAAAAAAAAATCCTACCCTACCTATTTTTTTAGCTCACCTGAGCTCTGCTCAGGATGAGCTATTGTGATCACTTTTCGTCCGTCGTCCGTCCGTCCGTCCGTCCGTCCGTCCGTGCGTCCGTCCGTCCGTCCGTTAACATTTTCAAACGACTTCTCCTCTGAAACCTCTGAGCCAATTTTGCTCAAATTTCATATGGAGCCTCCTTAGGGTGGGGGAACGAAAAATTGCTAAAATGGTCGCGGTCCGTTGACCAAGATGGCTGCCACGCCCATATATGGTAAAAACCTTTAAAAATCTTCTTCTCCAGAACCGAGAATGCCTTGGGGCTGAACCTTTGCAGGAATCATCGGGGACGGGAGGTCTACCAAAATTGCTAAAAGAATTGTCGTACGTTGACGTTTGACCTTTTTACGGCAAGGTCAAGTTTGCTTCCCTATGCATTTGTATGGGAAAAACCTTTAAAAATCTTCTTCTCCAAAACCGAGCATGCCTTATGGCTGAATCTTTGCATATATCTTTGGGAACAGGAGAGCTACCAAAATTGCTAAAATAATGGTCGTACATTGACATTTGACCTTTTTATGTTGAGGTCAATTTTGCTTCCTTATGCATTTGTATGGGAAAAATGACCAGAATTTCAAACAACTTCTCCTCTGGAGCCTCTGGGCCAATTTTGCTCAAATTTCATATGGAGCCTCCTTAGGGTGGGGGAACGAAAAATTGCTCAAATGGTCACGGTCAGTTGACCAAGATGGCCGCCATGCCCATATATGGTAAAAACCTTTAAAAATCTTCTCCTTCAGAACCGAGAATGCCTTTGGGCTGAACCTTGGCAGGAATCATCGAGGACGGGAGGTCTACCAACATTGCTAAAAGAATTGTCGTACGTTGACGTTTGACCTTTTTACGGCAAGGTCAAGTTTGCTTCCCTGTGCATTTGTATGGGAAAAACCTTTAAAAATCTTCTTCTCCAAAACTGAGCATGCCTTATGGCTGAATCTTTGCATATATCTTCGGGAACAAGAGGGCTACCAAAATTGCTAAAATAATGGTCGTACATTGACATTTGACCTTTTTACGTTTGGGTCAATTTTGCTTCCTTATGCATTTGTATGGGAAAAATGTTCAGAATTTCAAACAACTTCTTCTCTGGAGCCTCTGGGCCAATTTTGCTCAAATTTCATATGGAGCCTCCTTAGGTAGGGGGAACAAAAGATTGCTAAAATGGTCACGGTTCATTGACCAAGATGGGCGCCATGCCCATATATGGTAAAAACCTTTATAAATCTTCTTCTCTAGAACAGAGGATGCTTTGGGGCTGAATATTTGCATAAATCATCGGGGACAGGGGGTCTACCAAAGTTGCTAAAATAATGGTCATACATTGACATTTGACCTTTTTACGGCAAGGTCAAGTTTGCTTCCCTGTGCATTTGTATGGGAAAAACCTTTAAAAATCTTCTTCTCCAAAACCGAGGATGGCTTGTGGCTGAATCTTTGCATATATCATCTGGAACGGGCGGTCTTCCAAAGTTGCTAAAATAATTGTCATACATTGACATTTAACCTTTTTACGGCGAGGTCAAGTTTGCTTCTGTATGCATTTGTATGGGCGCCATACATTTGTATGGAAAAAATGTTGATAATTTCAAATGGCTTTTCCTCTGAAGCCTCCGGGCCAGTGTTGCTCAAATTTCATGCGGAGCCTCTGTGGGCAGGAGAATGAAAGATTGCTAAAATAGGTATGGTCCATTGATCAAAATGGCTGCCATGCCAATATATGGTAAAAACCTTCAAAAATCTTCTTCTCCATAACCAAATAAGCCCTGGGTCCTAATCTTTGCACAAATTATAGGGGACAGGAGATCTACCAAAATTGCTCAAATGATGGTTTATGTTGACATTTGACCTTTTTACCTCCAAGGTCAAATTTGCTTCCCTATTTGTATGGGCCATATACATTTATATTGAAAGTATCGAAGTGACTTGTAGATCAACAGTAGTTAAAATTGTTCTGATTGGAAATCTAAGATGGCCATCATCTGGTTTATATTTATAATATGTCCCTGCCACTGTGCTGTTTACATGTATTAAATCACGATTCTTCAGAAACCACTTAGCCAATTTCCACCAAATTTCACATTGATCCTTCTGTTGAAATGTGATTGATAGTTTATTCATGATCATGCTCCATTGACTGTCAGGCCCATATATTCTTCTTCAAAACTAAAAACTGCTCAAATGATGATATTTTCATTAGTTGCGATGATAGGATTGGATAAATGTTGCATAACATCTGCATGTCTGCAGTGGCTATGTCACTCAGGTGAGCGAATCGTGGCCCGTGGGCCTCTTGTTTCTAATATGTTACCCTAAACACACATATTTTTTATTTGGCTTAAGGCACTTTTATCAACCAGAAAGTATTGATATTTTTCTTATTTCTCCACAAAAACAGGGTGTGCACTTTCATGAGGCCTGATACTCCCTGTTATCTGGGGCTATGATGTGGTACTCATTATGCACTTTTAATGAGTACCCAAAACATGTTTCTTTGGAGAAATAAGACAAATATTTATTTGGATATTCACCCTCTGGTGAGAGTTATAAAATTTCGGTCACACCACTTACCGAAATACTGTAACACTGCAGTAAACGCTCCTGACTTCAGCTCACAAGGTCCCCGGTTCAAATCCCACTAAAGGCGGAGACCAACTCACGATTTTACTGCTATTCTTACAGTGTAAGTGAGAGCCTTTTATTTCACCTCTTCATCGTTTTGATATGACTTAAACACTAAATCATTATCATTCATGCAAACTGAGGCAATTTTGCATGAAATGTTAACCCTTGTCCTGCTGAATAAATTAAGATGCCACACCTACTTCTAATTTTCAGCCAATCAGATTGCTTGATCTGAATTGTTGCTATAAATTCACATACTTGATGCCAAACAGTGTAGATCCAGATCAGTTGGCTTCTGATCTGGATCTACACTGTTTGCAAAGGCAGGGTATATCCGGGCTCAGCAGGACAAGGGTTAAACCAAAGCTTTTGGGAAAACTTAGAAGAAAAATACTTCAGTATGTCACCTGCTGAAAGTTTTACTTGGCATGAAAATACAGATAAGCTATATTTACTTGGTAGTCATTTGGTGGTGAACCACTTTCTGTTTTGGCATTTTTGAGGGAGAGAAATAATGGAAATTCCATGTAGACATGCATTTTGATATCTTGCATTTTTCTCATGATATAAAATACATCTGGAGATAGACACTTCATGTTAAAAGGGAGCTAAATAGAACGTAAATGATGAAGGCTTAGATCATTATAGTTCCTGCATATTCTTCACTGGGCTTTGGATTTTTGTCTGTGAAGTCTGAAGTAATGACAGTTCCAGATAAGATATTTTTATTCCAACAAAAAGTATTGATATTTTTCTTATTTCTCCATGAAAACATATCTTGTGGTATTCATTAGAAGCACCTCAGTGAGGCACTTCTAATGAGTACCCACAACAAATGTTCTTATGGAGAAATGAGAAAAATAATTTATCTGGGTACTTCTCTTATCTAGAGCTCAGAATAGGTGAAAACTTTCCATAATCTGTCTGACACCAGTTACACAAATGATTAAAATGTACTTGAAATTCTTAGAATTTTTGTGGGAGGAAAAAAACAACATTTATCTGACATGTCCTGGGGTCCTGTGGATTTCAAGTAGACTTAGACTGGCTTCAGTCTCCAGTGACTAAATATTTTTTTCTTATAATCTGTTTAATAATCCACTAAAATAAAACCAAAAAAATATCATGGCTATAAAGGCCAGTGACCAGCCTTTATAGTAATGATATTTTTTTTTGGTTTTATTTTAGTGGATTATCAAACAGGATTATGAGAAAAATATTTAGTTACTGGAGACTGGAGCCAGTCTAAGGTAGACTGAGAGTGATTAAGTACATGTAAATGTTTGTAGATCGAAATCCTGATTAGACTGCATAGATAAGATATATAGCTTATCTGGAGGTTTTCTGATTGCAGGTGGGTTCCCTTTCCTTGTTGCATAACATGGCTAAAATAATATTTCTGACAGCTGTGTTTATATAGATATAAACCAGGCTAGATCTTCATACATGTAGCTCCAAATAAGAGGGTATCAGATATGCAAATAGTTCCTTATTTCTCAGCGAAAACATATATTGTGGGTACTCATTAGAAGAGCCCCAGCGAGTTCTTAAAATATTTGTTTTCAGGAAGAAATAAGAAAAATGTGAATACTTTTTGGTTGAAAAAAAAATGCCTTATTTGGATCTCTGGCTCTTACTGCATTTACTCTAAATATTTATTTAGTCATTCATTTTACTTACCATGTAAAAGTCTACCTAAAAACTGACCATTCAATTCCACAGTGATATGTCTAAAAACTACTGGCTGAATGGCAAACATTGGCATGTGATCTGGATCGGCATGTGATCTTGATCAGCATGTGATGGTTTGCTATTGAAGGCATGCCTGTTCAACTATTTAGGGAAAATAAAGTATATTTGTTTGTGATTCTTTAAAAAACTGACTTAGAGGAACTACAAGATAAATACATGTTTTTATCTTATTTCTCCACATGTATTATGTTGCAAGTATTCATTACAGTAGCATCACTGAGGTGATTCTAATGAGAGCCCTCATATTCAAGAACTGAGAAATATATTTCCTAATGTTAGGAACCCTAAATGTATGTACATGTATGCAGGGATTTAGATAAATGTCAGTTGGTCCTTGTCCAGTAAAATTTCCCCCCCCCCCCCACCCCCACCCATAAAATCAAATGGTTGCTCCCTAAAGACAATTAAATGTCTAGATTAGCTGGTCCTTGGGACCAAATGAATTTTCGGGTTTTAGAAAATTTGTTTTGTTCTGTGAACCATTTTCTAAAAGAATTAGTGTCTCAGTTCACTTAAAAATGTATATTTTGAATCCAGATATATTTTTCAGTAATAATTCCTAATTTCCAGCTTTCCATTTTCTAAGTTTTAGCCCGTTACTTCTAATTCTGGTGGTATCTTTACTCAAATCCAGAAATGGAGAGACAACTTATTGAATTTTGAGGGGTAAAATACCCAAATGCCCCCAAAATTATCTGTTGCCATTGAAGCTTTTATCTGCAGGTATGGCATGGTCTAGTCACTGAACCAGTTGGAAGTCTATCCTTATTTCAGTATGTTCAACTCCAAAGTATGTTTATTCTAAATACTATGGTCATGTGGCGGCCAGATAATTCTGTCCTGGTCGGTAACTGGGCATGGACAAAATCACATAAAATCTTGTAAAATCAATCATGTTTATATGACAAGACAGATTAGTGAGTTTGTAGCAAACGAGGACAAGAATATTCTGGTTAAAAGTGTGCCATTCGGGGAGATAAAAAAAGGGAATGCTAACTTATGAAACCTTTGTTTTAGCTTCGATATTAGGTTGGAAATAAGGCTTGTGACTACCATGTCTGTCTGTCTTGCCTTATTTTCTGTTGCATAAGGCTCCGACATCAATTTCAGAATATTACTTGGGAAATTTTTATTGATTTGTTCATTCTTTAGTTTGTTTTAATTTGTTCATTCATTCATCCATTTTTTATGCCTGCTTTCATTTAATTTTCTTTGCATTTCAGGCGATACAAACAGAGGAACTGCATTCTGGAAGTTTTTGGTTGATAATTTATCTATGGAGGATTTGGGAGGGGCAGGCTTTGCTACAGATGCTCCTCCTGGCAGTTTTCATTGACAAAGCATGGGTAGGTAGAAGACTCCAGATTGTATGGGATGTAGATGATAATTCACAGCTAGACCAGAGTGTAACCAGAAGAATATTTAACGTATTTGACCTCACTTTAAAAGTCACTTCTGCAAACAGTGTGGACCCAGATCAGTCTGATCTGGGTCCACACTGTTTGCCTGTATGCAAAAATAGGTTTGAAAAGTCTGCAAGAATATTCAGCAGACAACATATACAGACGACATTTTCAGATGCAGTTTTTGTTGGCGCTTTAAGGGTTAAAATAAAATAAATTAATTCATACTGAGTACCCTACTTTATCATAAGGATTGACACAGACATTCCCAAGCAAACTTGGATCTGATACCATATTGAGTAGACCTGGATCAGATGCCATATTGTGCAGTATATGTAAACCTTGCTACCACTCAAATATTAACTTAATCCTGCTGAACCTGGATATGCACTGCCTTTGCAAACAATGTAGATTCAGATCAGTTGGCTTCTGCTTCTGAAGAAGCCAACTGATCTGGATCTGCATTGTTTGTCATTAGGTATGTGAATTTATATCAATAATTTAGGTCAAGTAATCTGATTGGCTGACAATTAGAACTGGGTGTGGCATCTTAATTTACACAGCATGACAAGGGTTAAGTTAATCAGTATCACCCCCAGGGCAAATGCAGCTGACTACAAACCCATGATATATTTTTTTCCTATTTTATCCCCAGAAAACAGACTTTGACATTCTAATGCAGACAATTTGCATGAAATGTCAAAGCCTGTTTTCTAGGTAAATCTTAAAGAAAAATATTACAAAATGTAGTTTGCTGAAATTTATACCCAGCATGCTTTCATGTTAATGAATGAAAAGAAGCTGAATGACTCACATCATTCAAAACCATTGACCTGAAAATATCCATTGTGTGCACTAGACCAGAACCACCTCTACACTACAAATACCATACTTACCCTGTGTGTTTGGACAGACAGGCCTGAGTAAACAGTGTATACCCAGATCGGATGTTGCATTCTGTGGCGTCTGATCATCAGGGTCTGCACATTTTGCCATGTGTCTGTCAGTTTTTCGACAAATCAAAAGATGATAAAATGGATTTGTTCAAATTTTAGGACAATTATCATTTATGGTAAGGAGTGAAGTTGTCCCATTAATTAGGGTAAATATGATATCCATTGTGTTCTCTGGACCAGAACTGTCAGTACTTTGGAAATATATTTAGCATCATAATCATAGCTTCAGATAAGGTACCTGTTTCCTATAAAAAAGTATTGATACCGTATTTATCTTAAATAGTTAAACACTTTACTTCTTTCCTGCCTTAACCCTGGGCCTGCTGAACCCGGATATGCCCTGCCTTTGCAAACAGTGTAGGTCCAGATCAGTTAGTATAAACATATTTTATTGCATCATTTCATGGCAATGGGGTCGGGCCACAAGTTCTACCAACATTAGTTACGGCCCTCCCCCTACAAACTTTTATTACAACAATAACAGACACATGATAATGGCCAACCAATCTGGATCTGCACTGTTTGCCATTAAGTATGTGAATTTTTTATACATTCTGGATCAAGTAATCTGATTGGCTGAAAATTAGAAATGGGTGTGGCATCTTAATTTATTCAGCAAGACAAGGGCTAAACTTAAACAGTTGACTACCTGACAACCTGTTAACCCTTATCATCCTGAATAAATTAAGATGCCATGCCCTCTTTAAATTTTCAGCCAATCAGATTACTTTATCCAGATTTTTTATATAAATTAACATACTGAATGACAAACAGTGTAAATCGAGATCAGTTGGCTTCCAGCCAACTGATCTCAATCTGCACTGTTTGCCAGTGTAGATCAAGATCAGTTGGCTTCTTAGAAGCCAGCTGATCTCAGTCTGCACTGTTTGCAAAGGCAGGGTATATCCCAGTTCAGCAGGAGCAGGGTTAAAGTGTCTGAAAATCTTTGGATGAGTGACAAACAGTGTTACTCCTGATCAGATATTACCTCCTAATTCTGCAGATTCCGATTTGGGTTTCATTGATTGTTAATGCCTTACTGTTGGAATATTTTCTGGTAGTTTAATTTCTCAGTCTTCTACTGAGTCTGGGGTTTATGCGAACAGTGAAGACCCAGATCAGATATAGAATATTTATTTATCAATATATTGTAAGTTACCTTTACCAAAAGCCATGATCCTAATAAGCTGACTAGGCAAATTATTCTGAACTTTTTCTTTTTAAATTTCTGCCATGTGCCCTTTTTCTCTTGACAGGACTCAGATAAGCATATCCCTTGACATTTTTTTTATCAAGCTGAAAGTATTGATATTTTTCTTATTTTTTTCCATGAAAAAATTTGGTACTGTTTAGGAGTACCCACACTATTCTGTCATGGAGAATTAGAGAAAAAAAAAAAAAAAAAAATCTGGGTACAATTCATATGGAGAATAATTTCTAGTATTATATAATGGTTTATGTCATGTCTTTATCAAGGAATTAAAATTGTTTATGACCGATCCAAATAAGGTACAATTTTTTTTACCTGAAAGTATTGTTATGTTTATTTCTTCATTAAAACATATGTTATGGGTTTTTATTTGCTTCTGATGAGTTCCCACAACATGTATTTTTTGTGGAAAAATATTAATCTGTATACCTCCCTCATCTGGAGCCATGTTGTTTGAAATAGAATGTTATTATAAAGTTAAGCTACTTGTAGAGGTAGATTAACCTTTTACCACACTCCCGGCTAATCAGCAGATGACAAATGGATGATGTTTTCTTATTTTCCCAGAAAATTGGGTTTGACATTTTGATGCAAATTGTCTCCTAAGGAGACAATTTGCATGAAATGTCAAAGCCTTTTTTTTGGGAAATATTTCAAAATGTCATCTGCTGAATTTTTTACCCAGCATGATATGTGTTAACTGACTTAAATATGTAATAAGTAATTCAGGCATGTAGGTTTTTTAGGTGACACAGTGACCCAATCTTGGTATCAGATTAAGAAAACTTTGTCAGCCTAAAAGGAAAAAGGGACCTGGTGCAAAGTGATAATTATTTGGAAACCGTAACTCCTTACCAGATATACCTTAAATTGATTTCAGTACTTGATGTTGTGTCTAAAAGTTCCTGCTGAATGTCAGACAGTGCAGTCCTATAGGAACAGTTTGATCTAGGTCTACACTGTTTGCTCAGACCTACTTATCCGAATATTTAGCATAAATACTTAATCCCAGTAACACCTACTTTTTTAAAAAAAAAAAAAAAAAAATATTATTATTATTATTATTATTATTTTTTTTTTGAGAAAACATGAAAATAATAACATTAGGTTTCACCAGGCAAATTAGGTAGGTACATGTAGGTAGGGTAGATGCATAAATATGCATATTTTTTTTATTTGGCCTCATCATTCAGAAAAATTTTATACTTTTACACAGAATTTTTGTGCCATTGTAGTAGAAGCTAATGATTACTTGTAAATTTTGCCTTCTCTGAAAATGCATATTCCTTTATGTGGTTTTATTTGTTTCATTTCAGGAATTTTTGTGCTTCTTCCAGTATTTGGGCTATCTGATCATCGTATTTGTCAATGTCGTTAGTGTGATTCATAAAAACCAGGTAAAAAAACATGTCAGACATATAGGGCCTTAAGGGTTAACAAACTGAGTAAAAATTTCAGCAGAGGACATTTTGAAATGTTTTTCTTATTTTCCCAGAAAATGGGGTTTGACATTCAACCCTGTTTTATGGGAAAATGAGAAACAGTAAATATCTCATGAAATTGTCATCTGCTGAATTTGCCCAGAGAGGTCTGCAGCATAGCTCCAGATAACGTGCTGTTTTGAACCGAAAAGTACTGATATGTTTCTTATTTCTCAATAAAAACATATATTGTGCTTCTTATGTAAAAGTAAGTATGGGTGGGTACCAAAGGCCTAGATAAGCCTGTACATCTTTGCCATCTGATAAGGCTCTTTCTTGATCATCACAAAGAAATTTGTATACTGAAGAATTTCCCGCTTCAAAATAGTGACTGATCATTCATTGGCTGATCTGTGCAGTTCCCTTTTGGTATATATATTGCCAGATGAGGTGCATTATTTTCAGCCGAAAAGAAGTATTTTCTTACTTATCCATGAAAACCTAGGTTGTGGGTACTCATAAGAAGCGCCTCGCTGAGGCGCTTCTAATGAGTACCCACAACTTATGTTTTCATGGAGAAATAAGAAAAATATCACATGGTTACCACTCGTATCTGGCGCTATGTATGTTTTAAAGCCCCATTTTGTGTGAAGTTACTCCCCTTTTAATGGGTGGATTAATGAATGGAAAATCCCGAGGGCGGATCAAGCATGATTTCTGAAGGGTTCGGTTTGATCAAATTACCGAATTTGCATGACATGTTCGGGAAAAACGGCCTGAGCAAACAATGTAGATACACATTTTGCCACTCATCCAACATTTTTACATACATTCTTAAGAAGTAAAATGGACTTGTTGAAGAGAAGTAAATGGCAAAAGAGTAAAGGATGTGAATATCTAGGGTAAATATGGTATCCCAAATTTATCAAATTTATCCAAAACTTTCGATGAAAATCTAACCCATTTCATATGTAATCATAGCTATAGATAAGATGTTGTTTTTTTTTGTTGGTTTTGTTTTCACATTAGAATTGTCTGCTTGAGCTGATTACAATGAGGACCTGAAATGTATGGTTTTTTTTTGTGTGTGTGTGTGTTGTTTTTTTTTGTGTGTGTATTTTTTAGAAGCTAGAATTATACTTAATACTTAAATTGCTTAATATCTTAATACCCCTCTTATCCAGAGCTATGTATATTTGTGGCTTGCGACATGTACAAACAAACCATTCAGGATGCCGCCCAGTGAACTTTTGCTAACAGTGAAGATTTAGATCAACTTGCACACATTGTTCAATATAAGACAGAGATGCAACGTTCCTATTGCAAACCATAAAAGGGGCCATTGTAAGGAGGTGGCAGTTATAAAGCAGTTAAATAATAAATTTGTAGTAAAATGTCACTTTGGGAATCAGAAAAGCGAGGTGGCTTTTTTTTTTATTTTTGAGATGTGACCGTTTGATGGGGCCTACTGTTAATGTGCCAAGCAAAATTGTAGATGGTCAATCTTTTTTTATTTATTTTTCAAAGAAAATAAGGCTTGACATCATGTGTAACATCTGCTAGGCAGACAATTCACATAAAATGTCAAGCCATATATTCCCTGAAAAGTAATAGAAAAAAAAATTCAAAATGTCTGCTGCAGCTTAAAAGATTAAGTATAATTAAAATGTTAGCCTGAAAGAATACTGCAGCAAGACATTCCCATACTTTTTACCACTCCCAGGGCAAATTCAGCAGATAGCAAACTGGAGATTCATTTCTTATTTCTCCCAGAAAATAGACTTGACATTTCATGCAAATTGTCTCCTAAGGAGACAATTTGCATGAAATGTCAAAGTCTGTTTTCTAGGAAAAATAAGAAAAAAAAATCAAAAGGGTGTCTGCTGAATTTTTTACCCAGCATAGCATGCTAAGCATTTAGATAATAATAGGACTGGCTGCATGCATGCATAAACTGATAAAGTTATTCAGTACTTACAAAAGCCTGTCTGCACACAGGAAACATGACACTTTATGCAAATTACCAGGCATAGCTCCAGATAAGAGTAGTATTATTTCTACACAAAAACATAAGTTGTGGATACTCATAATTACAACATAATTATGATTTATGGCTGAAATTGATAAGGTGATCAAGAGATTGCGGCTTCGGCCCCCGCCAGGTCAGCAACATTCTTCTGTGGGGATTGATCATGAAATATTTTCTATGGTCATTCAGTCCCTTCGGCTGATTTAAGATGGACAAATATTTTACTTATTTCTTCACAAAAACATATGTTCTGGGTACTCATACCCAGTAATTACAACATATGTTTATGACTGAAATTGATAAGGTGATCAGGGGGTTGTGGGTTCGACCCCTACCTAGTCGGCAGCATTCCTCTGTGAGTATTGATCATGAAATATTTTCTGCAGTCATTCTCTCCTTTCTGCTGATTCTAGAAGGGCAGTTGTCAGTTTCCGGCGAAAGAATGTGCACAATACTGGTTAACTGCTTAGAGGACTAAGCCTGCACAGTAAAAGTGTGGTTAGGTAAACTGTCTGCGCTCAACATGACCCCATTGGGTTGACTGGGCAGTAAAACCTCTACACAAACAAATTGATAAGAAAACTATTTATCTGGATACCTTAGCCCTCTTATCTGGTACTTCAAAAGATCCAAGCACTTTTCTACAAATAAAATATGAACCCTAGTCCTGCTGAACCCCGTAATGCCCTGCCTTTTCAAACAATGTAGATCCACATCAGTTGGCTTCTGAAGAAGCCAACTGATCTGGATCTGCTCTGTTTGTCTTTAAGTACGTAAATTTGTATCAACAGCCTAGATCAAGTAATCGAATTGGATGAAAATTAGATGTGCGCATGGCATCTTAATTTATTCCGCATGACAAGGGTGAATGTTCTTTTTATTACTCTCACATGAAATGTCAAGTTTTATTTTTCTCTGAAAAATAAAATAAAAAAAAAACAAAAAACAAAACATGTCACCTGCTACAAATTTGAATGGCTTTTTAACCATTACGGCTCTCTGGGCAGAATCAGCAGGCGACAAATTGATAATATTTTACTTAGTTTTTCCAGAAAATAGATATTGACATTTCATGAAAGGTCAAAGTCTGTATTCTGAAAAAAAATCAGAACAGTATTTCAGAATGTTTTCCACTGAAAGTTTTACCTAGCATGCTATTAAAAAGCATTAAAAGGCCTGTCGTACTTGTGGCAGGTGGGGAAGGTGGGCGTGTTAGTATTTCTTCTATTTCTGCAATGTCATTTTGCATTCTCAGTTTGAACTATTCTCATCTATGAGCTCATCTGTTTCTATTTTCCCTTTCTCTGGGAGACAAGAAGAAGTGATCCACAAGCATTGATGTGTCTTTAAATAAGAACTCAAAAAAAAACAGAGTGACCCCCTTTGGAGATGTATCCCTACACCTTATTTGCTTTATTTGAAATGTAGCTTTGTGTAGGACTGTCAAGCATTTTCTGTGAAATGTCAAGCTTTCCTACCCCAGGAAGAATGACACAGTTAAGAAAAAAAATAATGAGGTCTTTGACTTCAGTTACAACAGCAGCAGACAACAGACTTGTGTTATTTTTTTTCTGTCTTTCTGTTTTTATACCCTGCCACACAATAGTGGCGGGGTATTATGGTTTCACGTTAGTCGTCCGTCTGTCCGTCCGTCTGTCCATCCGTCCGTTTTTCGTTTCCGGATGATAACTTGATTAAACATCAATGGATTTTCACCAAACTTGGTATGTGCATTGATAATGTGGAGATCTGGTTTGGGATTGCTAATGGGCAAATTTCATCAATTTTTGAACGAGTTATTTGCCCGAGACACGCCCACATTTTCGTTTCCGGACTATAACTTGAGTAAATAACAAGGGATTTTCACCAAACTTGCTATATGCATTGATATTAAGGAGATCTGGTTTGGGATTGCTAATGGGCAAACTTCATCAAAGTTTTATGGAGTTATCTGCCTGAGACACACCCATATTTTCGTTTCCGGATGATAACTTGAGTAAACAACAAGGGATTTTCATCAAACTTGCTATATGCATTGACATTAAGGAGATCTGGTTTGTGATTACTAATGGGCAAATTTCATCAAATTTTTACGGAGTTATCTGCCCGAGACACGCCCATATTTTCATTTCCGGACGATAACTTTAGTAAATAACAAGGGATTTTAACCAAACTTGCTATATGCATTGATATTATCAAGATCTGGTTTAGGATTGTTATCTGTCCATTGATATTATCAAGATCTGATTTAGGATTGTTATCTGTCCCTCCGTCATTTTCTTTCCAGACATTTTCGCAATGATAACTTTAATACATAAACAAATAATTGCTATGGCGGGGTATTATGCTTGTGGTGCTTTTATTTTCTTCTGAAAAAAAAACAACAAAAACAACAAGACTTAAACCTTGTCATGCTGAATAAATTAAGATCCACACCCACTTCTAATTTTCAGCCAATCAGATTTATTGCTTGATCCGGATTGTTGCTATAAGTTCACATACTTAATGGCAAACAGTGCATATGCAGATCAGTTAGCTTCTTCAGAAGCCAACTGATCTGGATCTACACTGTTTGCAAAGGTATATCTGGGTTCAGCATGACACAGGTTAACAGATCATATCATATGAATTCTGAAAATTAAAACAGTTAACCCTTGTCCTGCTGAACCCAGATATACCCTACCTTTGCAAACAGTGTAGATCCAGATCAGTTGGCTTCTAAAGAAGTCAACTGATCTGGGTCTGCACATGTGCCATTAAGTATGTAAATTTATATCAACAATCTGAATGAAGTAATCTGATAGGCTGAAAATTAGAAGTGGGCGTGGTATCTAAATTAATTCAGCATGAGAAGGTTAATTAAAAAAAAGAACAGAATATGTCTGGTACAAATTTGAATGGAGCTTTAACCATTACCACTCTCTGGGCAGATCCAGCAGATGACAGATTGATGATATTCTTCTTATTTTCCCAGAAAATAGACTGAAATTCCATACAAATTGTTTCCAAAGACAGTTTGCATGAAATGTCGAAGCCTGTTTTCTTGGAAAAATTAGATCAAAATTTAAAAATGTCATCTGCTGAAATTTTTACCCAGCATGCTAAGCATTAAGAATTAATGATCTTCTGCTGCATACTAAGAATCAAGAAATATTGCTTATCATTTGACTTCTGAATTTTCATTGATGTATTTTGCCAAGTCATTTTTATACCATTTAACCCTTAAAACGCCAAGAAAACATGCATCTGAAAATGTCGTCTATGTCCGTCTGCTGAATATTCTTGCAAACTTTTCAAACCTATTTTTGCATACAGGCAAACGGGTGTGGACCTTCAGACAACTCCTAGAGGAGCAGTCTGATCTGGGTCCACACTGTTTGCAAAAATGACTTTTAAAATCACAAGCAGATGACAAAGCAGACGACAATTGTTGTGATGAGCAGTTTAAGGGTTAAATTTCATTGATGTCAGATTATTGTCATGTCATAATGATGCTGGCTACTGATATGTATCATATAATTAAGAGATTATCCTGTTTTGGATATCACTTGATGTTTCAACCCAAGACCCCATTATCTGCCTGATGGTTTTAGCCTTGGGTTAGATAATGATTGAGGGTTGATGCTGAGGGCGATAACTAAAGCACCATGTTATAACCTGTTTATCACATTAAAATCCACTTCTCATTGCTATTGAAGTCCAAAATCACAAAAAAAATTTGTTGAAGAATAGATGGCAATTCAAGCACAGATGTGCATAATACACATGTTATATCATGTTGTTGATTACATCATCATAATGTCAGAAATGGTCAGATAACCTCTGAACATTCAAAATACAATGTACATTGTTTCCATTTATCAGCCCAGATAGTCTGATGATCACTTTCTGTTCAAATTACATGGTTTCACATTACCATTCGATTGTCTGAACCTGATGATCTTGTAAATAAGGTGTGGGAAGATTATTATTGCATATACAAAAGCTAGGTTATCATGCCATATATAGTAATGAATATGTGATAATGTCATTTATCAGGGATAGCAGTTGAAATGAAACATATGTACTTTATGTTCCTGCCATAGACATGGCTAGGGGTATATTGTATTCAGGTGTTATATCGACCCTTAACCCTTGTCCTGCTGAATAAATTAAGATGCCACTCCCACTTCTAATTTTCAGCCAATCAGATTACTTGATCCTGATTGTTGCTATAAATTTACATACTCATTGGCAAACAGTGCAGATCCAGATTCTTCAGAAGCCAACTGATCTGGATCTACACTGTTTGCAAAGGCAGGGTATATCCGGGCTCAGCAGGACAAGGGTTAATTGTACAGGTGACATTTGAATTGTTTTATTCTTTTTAGAGAAAATAAGGCTTGATATTTCATGTCCATCATCTGCTAGGCAGATGATTCACATGAAATCAAACCTGATTGTCTCTTCAGAATTGAAAAGCAAATACCATATTTGACCTAATTACCACTCATAGCCCTATAGTATAAGGGCACAGTCTAGCAATGCCAAAGTCTTCAGATTACAGCCAGTGTACTTTTTGTCTACTTTGTTATAAAAACATACGTTGTGGGTACCCATTTGAATTTGAATTCAAATTAGTACCCACAACATTATGCTTTATAAAGAATATCAGAAAAAAGAAAAACACAAAAAATATCAAATAAGCATCATTTGATAAGTCATTTGCTGATCTTTTTAGTTCAGGATAAGTCATTTGCTGATCTTTTTAGTTCACCTGAGCTATGCTCAGGATGAGCTATAGTGATCATTTTTTGTCCATTGTCCATCCATCCGTCGGTGCGTGCGTCTATTAACATTTTCAAACGATTTCTCTGATGCCGCTGAGCCAATTTTGCTCAAATTTCATATGGAGCTCTTTATGGGGGAACAAAAGATTGCTAAAATGGTCACGGTCAGTTGACCAAGATGGTCACAGAGCCAATATCTGGTAAAAACCTTCAAAAATCTTCTTCTCCAGAACCGAGAATCCCTTGGGATTGAATCTTTGCACAAATCATTGTGGATGGGAGGCCTACCAAAGTTGCTTAAATGATGGTCGTACATTGACACTTGACCTTTTTATGGTGAGGTCAAGTTTGCTTCCTTATGCATTTGTATGGGAAAAATGGTGAGAATTTCAAATGCCTTCTCCTCTGAAGCGGCTAGGCCAATATTGCTCAGATTTCAAGCAGAGCCTCTTTAGGGCAGGGGAACAAAAAATTGCTAAAATGATCCCGGTCCTTTGACCAAGATGGCCGCTATGCCCATATATGGTAAAAACATTTAAAAATCTTCTTCTCCAGAACCAAATAAGCCTTGGGGCCTAATCTTTGCACAAATCATCGGGGACGGGAGGTCTACCAAAATTGCTAAAATAATGGTTGAAGTTTGACCTTTTCACAAAAAGGTCAAGTTTGCTTCCCCCATGCATTTGTATGAGCCCTATGCAATTATATGGGAAAAATGATGAGAATTCATATTGTGGACATCTCCTCTAAAGACTGTGATCCAGCTGAACTGAAACTTGATGAGGAGCATGAGGGGCCTAGTAGACACAGAATAGATAAAACTGAGTTGATTGCAAATCCAAGGTAACCGCCACAGCTGCCATCTTGAAAATCAATTTTCGACATCTCTTCCCAAACCTTTGGTTGATTTGAGCTGAAACTTGCTCTGTAGCAACAGGTTGACTTCACGATTGAAAGGGTATTGACAATATGTTCAAATGGTTACGCACTATTGAACAACATGGCCGCTGTGCCCATATATGGTAAAAGACTTAAAAATTTTCTTCTCCAGAACCAAGAAAGCTTTGAGGCTGAATCTTAATATATAGCATTGGGGACTCCAGGTCTACTAAATTTGTTCAAATGATGGTCCTAGGTTGACCTTTGACCTTTTTATGACAAAGTCAAATTTGCACCCCCATGCATTTTTATGGGGAAAATGTTAAAAAATCATTTTCTCAATGGATAATAAAGACTAATGGCTGAAACTTACTTCGTAGGATTAAATTAGTAAAACTGTTAAGCTACTGTCAAAATGTTCGGGGCTATCTGCCCATGCTCTTGGGCTATATACATGTATAAAATTGTGAAATCTTCATATGTCTTATTCTCTGAAACAGCTTGAACAGTTTTCACTAGATTTCACATTGTTCACATAGAGCCTTCTGAAACTGAGAAAGCTCTGAGGCTGAATCTTGGTATACAGCATCAGGGACTACTAAGTTTGTTGAAATGATCCTAGGATGACCTTTGACCTTTTTATGGTTTGGTTAAATATGTATCCTAGTTGCTGTGGCAATACTGGAAGATATTGCATGGCATTTACAGTTATGCAATAGCTGTTTATATCAGGTGAGCGAATCGTGGCCCATGGGCCTCTTGTTTGTTTTTTTTTTTTAAGTGTACCCTTGCTAATGCTTAGTATAGACAGGTAGGTACATATTTTACCACATGTTTTTCAAATATTTTTGAAAAGCCTTAGCACACAGTGCTGTAATTAGGTTGAATACAGTACAAGTATTTCGGAATTCAGTTTTGCTTGGCACTTTATGGGTTAAGTACATAAAGCCTGTAATTGCTTTTTAAACTATTTTTAGCTCGCCTGTACGAAGTACAAGGAGAGCTATTGTAGTCACCCCAGTCGTCCCCGTTTGCGTTTGCGTTCCCGTTCCCGTCACACTGCGTTAAAGTTTTTCAAATGCTTATATCTCAACAGTCACTCCTCACAGAGGCATCAAATTTGGAACTTAGGTACCTTGGAGGGTCTTCTGAGATTCCAAGAGAATAAACCCCTGGGTTCATGCCCCTGGGTGGGGCTAGGGGCTAGGGGTCAGAATCTAGGACACCTTTGTAATACTGTGTTAAAGTTTTTCAAATTCTTATATTTTGACTTTCACTCCTCATAGAGCATTCATATTTAGAATTTGGGTACCTGGAGGAGTCTTCTGAGATTCCAAAAGAACATACCCCTGGGTTCATACCTCAGGGTGGGCCTTGGAGTGGGGCTAGGGGTCAAAATCTAGGACACATTTGTAAAATCTTATATGCCTACAGGTTATAGACACAACTGGTTATACATCAGCTAACTATGTGACATCGGTTTAAGTGTAAGAGAGTGAAGGTCATGGTGACCTACATTTTACGGTCCAGGTCACCTAGATTTCACGGTCCAGTGATTTTGCCTTATATCTTGAATACTATTTGTTGGATAAATGTCACACCTGGGATATTACTTCCATGTGACCCAATGAATGACCACTTACTATATCTAGGTCATTGTGACCTATATTTCATGGTTCAGTGATTTTGCCTTATATCTTGAATACTATTTGTTGGATAAATGTCACACCTGGGATATTAGTTCCTTGTGACCCGATTATTGACGTCAAAATATATCTCTGTTGGTTCGACCTATATTTCATGGTTCAGTGATTTTGCCTTATACCTTGAATACTATTTGTTGGATAAATGTCACACCTGGGATATTAGTTCCATGTGACCCAATGAATGACCACTTACTATATCTAGGTCATTGTGACCTATATTTCATGCTTCAGTGATTTTGCCATTTATTTTTATTACTATTTCATGGAGAATTGTCATACCTGGATTATTATATCTATGTGACAAAATGATTTACATACAAATACATCTAGGTCAGTGTGACCTATATTATATGGCTTAATGATAAAAATGTTACAATATAAAATGTACCCAGCAGGCGAGCTACGCTGTCCTACGACAGCTCTTGTTTAAATTTTGAATCAATTTTTTATGAGAGTTATGTTGTGTGAAAATCTTTTAAACAATTTCCCAGTTCCCTTTAAAAGTAGAAAGTTCAAACATGACATGTCTCGTTCCTGGACCAAGGTCAAGGCACAAGGTTGGGGATCAGTGTACCTCGGAAATGTTTCTTTCTTCTTTTTTTCTTTTTTTTTTTTCATGTGTGTGTGGTTCTTTTTTTGGACAAAATTTATGAAAATTGTTCTAATTTCTCCACAAATCTGAAGAAAAACTGTAGTTCAGATGAGGTGCTTTTTTTCAGCCAAAAATTATTGGTAGTTTTCAGTGTTTTCCATAAAAACATACATTTGTATAGTTGATGGGTAATCATTAGAAGCACCTTGCTGAGGTACCTGGGGGTGGTTGGATGTGGCAAGGGTGTTCTGTATCTTAACGCCACCAGGGCATCCAGCTGATTTTGGCTGACAGCTGGGAAAGGCCTGCTATCCTTGTAGCAAGTAAGGGTATTGGGGGAATGTTTTTATTTCTTCTGTTTCTTCACTTTCATTCCTTTTCCTCTTTCTTCCCTGTCCTTCTCTTTCATCTCTTCTACTATCTCTTCTTTCTCTTTTCTCCCTCTCTCTGGATCCACAAGGGTTGACGTGTTATTAAACCACAACAGAATCAATCTAATGAGAAACCACAAGATATGTTTTTGTGGAAAAATGACTAAAAATCTAGAGCTGTAACTTGCATTGCAGGGTTCCAGTAATATTGTTTTACTGAGATGTGCCGACAAAAAAATAAGTCAGCCAGGCTTATTTAGAGCCCTGTTTAACCTTTACCACTCACAGGGCAAATTCAGAGGAGGACAAATTGGTGACATTTTTTACAGAAAATAGGCTTTGATATTTCATGCAAATTATCTCCGTAGGAGATAATTTGCATGAAATATCAAAGCCTATTTTCGGGGAAAATGAGAAAAAAATATTTCAAAATGTTTGTTGAAATTTTCACATGAAGCATGTTGTGCTTTAAGGCAGCCTGGCTTATTTAACCCACTGTAGTCGGGAGACCCGTAAAAGGGTAATTGACAAACAGTGCAGACCCAGATCAGACGCCGCAGAATGCGTCGTCTGATCAAGGTCTCCACTGTTTGCAAATAATTTAGCCATTTTTCTCCAGGAATATGTAAAATCTCATAGCCGGACATACCTAAAATAGAAATTGGACTCTTCCAATATATAGTGTGGGAGAGTCTATTCAGTATACAATGGGTTAAAAATCTTGAGGTGATAGAAAGAAAATTTTATTTTCTCTTATTTCTTAACATTAATTCCAGTTCCCTGGTTGCATTCCAAGAAACTGGGGGATCTATTTGTAGAAAATTCAATTCTCTTGATTACATTTTAAGAAACCTAAGCTGTATATAGAGAAAAGATCGATACACTGAAATGTCTTAGGGATTGATGTGCGACAAGGCTTGTCTATAATGTATCTTGCGCAGAAAATTCTGTTAGTGTCATATAGTTCTAGCTAAGAGGGGATACCAGATAAACTGTTTTCTTATTTCTCCATGGAAACATATGTTGTGGGTGTTCATTAGAAGTGCCTCGACAAGGCACTTCTAATGAGTACCATCAAAATATGTTTCTGTGGAGAAATAAGAAAAATATTAGTACTTTGGTGTCTTACCTGGAGCTGTGGGGTTATAATTTCGGGGACATTTTAGGATCACAGTTATTATTTATTTGTGTATATTTTTTTTTATGTATTTTTTTTTTTTTTTTTGAATTTTTCTTTTTGCCGGGGTGGTCGGATGGTGCGAAGGTGTCGTGTAGCTTACATCACCGGGGCGTCCAACTGATATTGGCTTACAGTTGGGCAAGACCTGCTACCCTTGTAGCAGGTAAGGGTAGAGGGGGAATGTTTTTATTTCTTCTATTTCTTCACTTTCATTTTCTGTTCCTCTCTCTTCCCTGTCCCTCTCTTCCTTCTCCTCTACTATCTATTCTATCTCTTTTCTCCCTTTTTCTGGGAGACGACACAAAATGACCCACAAGGGTTGACGTGTCGTTAAACCCCAACTCAATCAATTTTCTTTTTGCACAAAATATTTTGTAGATTCTCATAGTCATTAGAATTGCATCACTAAATTGTCACAGTTGTAATGTAATGAGTACTCACAATGTGGCTTTAGATAAGATGCTTTTTTGAACCAAAAAGTAAGCATATTTTTCTTCTCCATAAATCATATGTTTTGAGTATTCATTACAAGTGCTTCACTGAGGCTGTTCTAATGAGTATCAACAGCATATGTTTTCATGGAGAAATATAGGGTATATAAAAAAAAAAAACTGGATGCTTTTTTCTGAACTGGAGTGATGTCATGACTGCAAAAAAAAAAAAAAAAAAAAGAAAGTATGTTCTAAGAATCGATCAATAAAATTTACACAAACATGAACCAGGAAGTATTTGGAAAAACCCTTAGAAGAGAACTATGTGTTTTAACTCTTGTCCTGCTGAATAAATTAAGATGCCACACCCACTTCTAATTTTCATCCAATCAGATTATTTGATCCTGATTGTTGCTATAAATTCACATACTTAATGGCAAACAGAGCAGATCAAGATCAGTTGGCTTCAGAAGCCAACTGATCTGGATCTACACTGTTTGCAAAGGCAGGGTATATCCGGGCTCAGCAGGACAAGGGTTAGTTAAATATTGTAATTACCGTAAACACACCATAACCTCTTTATAACACTGTTGCTCAGATCCAAAGCAAAACTGTGTTAGCTTAACTGTGATGTAGTATCCAAACATAACTAGAAATATGATCATTTATCCAAACAAAAATGCATAGATTATATAGAAAAATAACCATCCAACCAAAAAAGCATAGATTTTATAGAAAAATGACCATTTATCCAAAAAAATGTATAGATTATATAGAAGTACGACCATTTATCCAAACAAAAATGCATAGATTATATAGAAAAATGACCATTTATCCAAACAAAAATGCATAGATTATATAGAAAAATGACCATTTATCCAAACAAAAATGCATAGATTATATAGAAAAATGACCATTTATCCAAACAAAAATGCATAGATTACATAGAAAAATGACCATTTATCCAAACACAAAAATGTATAGATTATATAGACGTATGACCATTTATCCAAACAAGAAATGTATGAATTATATAGAAAAATGACCATTTATCCAAACAAAAAAAATATAGATTACCATTTATCCAAACAAAAATGTATAGATTGTATAGAAAAATGACCATTTTTATGGTCATTTTTCTATACAATCTATACATATTTATTTGGATACAGCACTTTTGGGATCCACATTTAAACTGTCTTACCATGAACTAGCTGATAGAAAGAGGTTCTTGTGTATTTGGACCAATCTGACAGGCCCGAGAAAAAGAATGTGGGCGCTCTGGAGAAATATGGTGCTTTTCTTATTAAACCATATCACTATAAACATATATGTTTTGACAACCCAACAGAATTGCTGAATCCAAATTCTAAAGGTCTTGTCACATGTTTGTTGTGGAGAAAGAACCAAAAAGAATCAATTTGTTTATCTCTGCACAGAAACATGTTGTGGGTACTCATTAGAAGCACCTAGGTGCTTCTAATGAGTACCCACAACATATGTTTCTTATGAGTACCCACAACATATGTTTTAGTAGAGAACTAAGAAAACGTTTGTCTGGATAGAACTCTTATCTAGAGCCATAACCAATTCTATTTAGATGCCACATTATTATAGCATTCTGTAGAAATCCAGTATTTACCTTAGTATTTGGACAGACAGGCCTGAGCAAACTGTAGACCCGCCCAGAAAATATGGTCTTCAGGAATTTTCAGTTCTGTGTTATTGCTCTCAAGGGTCATGCCAATTGGAATCTGTCGTTTAAACTTTAGGACAAATATGGAAAGGAATTAAGATGTCCGAATATTTAGGGTAAATACAGTACATATGAATGAGACAATAAAAATATTTTTGGGCAAACAAGTGGGAGGTTCCCTTTAGGGGGTTGGGTGTAGGGGGGGTGTGGGGTTGAAGAAATGCCCTACTTATTAGGACAAATGTAGTAAGCGTAACCCTTAGCAAATGTTCAGCATGTTTATTCTAGAAAATAGGCTTTGACAGTTCATAAGCTGCAAACTGTCTGCATGAAATCTTAAAGCTTGTTTTCTGAGAAAAGTAAGAAAAATATGATCAGTTGTCGTCTGCTAAAGTTGCCCAGAGCGTGGTACAGGTTAAATTCCCAGTCTGCAATTGTAATGGAAAGTGCTGATGGCTCAGTGGAATACTGTATTTCATTATTGGTTTTATCACTAATTGAATTAGATGCTGGGATTGAGACTTTCCAAAATTAACCCTTAAACTGCCAATCACAACAATTGTAGTCTGCTTTGTCATCTGCTTGTGATTTTAAAAGTCATTTTTGCAAACAGTGTGGACCCGGATCAGACTGCTCCTTTAGGAGCAGTCTGATCTGGGTCCACACTGTTTGCCTACAGGTATGCAAAATTAGATTTGAAAAGTTTGCAAGAATATTCAGCAGACGACATAAACAGACAACATTTTCAGATGCAGGTTTTCTTGGGGCTTTAAGGGTTAATTAATTTGGTAGTTATGTGAAAAATGCCTATGCTTGGAATTGTCTGATTACTGTATTAAATCCTTTTTTTGGTATCATAAAAAATACTTATTTATAAATGTTCTAAAATTCCATACACCAACTTGCATATGCAAACAGTGCAGACCCAGATCATACTGTTCCTGAAGAAGCAGTCTGATCAGGGTCTGCACTGTCATTCCACTGAATAGTTTAAGGAATGATTGCATTAGAGCAGTTTGATCTGGGTCAAAACTGCCATTCCACTTAATATTTTAAGGAATGATAGCATAAAATGCAAAATTTAGGCCAAAAAAGTATGGAATAAAGTGTACGAAATTTAGAACATTTACTGTACACATGGAACTGTCTGATTACTGTATTTATTTACCCTAATTTGGTTTTTAGCTCACCTGAGCACGAAGTGCTCATGGTGAGCTATTGTGGTCAGTCAATGTCCGTCGTGCGTCGTCCGCCGTGCGGCGTCAACAATTGCTTTAAAAGCCTACTCCTCCTACACCCCTGGGCCAATTGACTTGATACTTGGTAGGAAGCATCGGGGTGACTTGTAGATCAAAAATAGCTAAAATCATTCCGATCGGAAATCCAAGGTGGCCGCCATGGCCGCCATCTTGAAAATCTATTTTTCGCTTCTTCTCCTGAACCAAAAGGCCAATTGACTCCAAAGTTGCTAGGAACCATCAGGGTGACTTGTAGATCAAAAGTAGCTAAAATCGTGCCGATCGGAAATCCAAGATGGCCGCCATGGCCGCCATCTTGAAAATCTATTTTTCGCTTCTTCTCCTGAACCGAAAGGCCAGTTGACTCCAAACTTGCTAGGAAGCATCAGGGTGACCTGTAGATCAAAAATAGCTAAAATCGTGCCGATCGGAAATCCAAGATGGCCACCATGACCGCCATCTTGAAATCTAATTTTCGCTTCTTCTCCTGAACCGAAAGGCCAATTGACTCCAAACTTGCTAGGAAGCATCAGGGTGACTTGTAGCTCAAAAGTAGCTAAAATCTTGCCGATCGGAAATCCAAGATGGCCGCCATGGCAGCCATCTTGAAAATCTATTTTTCCTTCTTCTCCTGAACCGAAAGGCCAGTTGACTCCAAACTTGGTAGGAAGCATCGGGGTGACTTGTAGATCAAAAATAGCTAAAATTGTGCCAATCGGATATCCAAGATGGCTGCCATGGCAGCCATCTTGAAAATCTATTTTTCGCCTCTTCTGAACTGAAAGGCCAGTTGACTCGAAACTTGGTAGGAAGCATTGGGGTGACTTGTAGATCAAAAATAGCTAAAATCGTGCCGATCATAAATCCAAGCTGGCTGCCATTTAGAGTTTGTTCAAATGATCACCCTCAATTGACTGGCATGCCATATATCTTCTTCTTCAAAATAAAGAACTGCTTAAATGATGATCTTTTCATTAGTTGCGATGACAGGATTGGAAAAATGTTGCATAACATCTGCATATCTGCAGTGGCTATGTCACTCAGGTGAGCGACCCGTGGCCCTCTTGTGTAAAAAATCCCAACAGTATTTGCTGTTAGTATAGCACAATTGAAAACCATTTTTCCTTTCCAATCAAGGCCCTTGGATTATTGTTGCAATTTTTCTGACCCTGTCCTAATACATTTGCCCTTTCTGTCCAAATAAACTGCATATTTCCAGTTTTAACATTACAAAAACACGCCTATTCAAATATACACTGAAAATTTTACTACCAAAAAATGAAAATTTTCGGATAAAAATTCTGATATTTTTCATACTTCTGCTCAAAACATAGATTGTGAGTACTCGTTAGAACTGCCTCAGTGAGGCGGTTCTAATGAGTACCCACAATTTATTTTTTGAGCAGAAACAAGAAAAATAATGTATACCCCTGCAAACCCCAGTTTTACTATATAAAAGTGGGGTTTAAGGGGGTCAAAATCATATAGGTATGTTTTTGTGATGAACTTCAGAAAATTGCCAAAATAATTCTTTGGTGAAAGTTGATAATTTGTTTAGTTCCCTTTTTTGTTGATGAAGACAGATAATAAGTCCTGTTGTTTTGTCTGTTTGGATCTTTTGGTAACCTGTGTCAGTTACTGTATTTACTCTAAATTAATTGAGACATTTTAACATATTAACCTACTTGTACTATTTGAACAAATATACCATATAAACCCAAAGTATTGGGACAGAGATGCCTTTGCAAACAGTGTAGACCCATATCAGATGCTGCAGAATATGGCATCTAATCAGGGTCTACACTGTTTGTGATACATACAGCAATATTTTTAAGGCACATCAAGAGGTAGTAGAATGGACTATTTCAAGTTTTACGACAAGTATGGTAAGTAAAGGTGTCTCAATACTTTGGGTAAATACAGTTTTTAACACCGGTGACTGTACGATGTGTCAAATAACTGCTGGATGAATGGCAAACAGTGTAGACCCTGATCATATGCCCAGTTTTGTGGTGTCTGATCTGAGTCTGCACTATTTGCTCAGGCCTTTCTGTCCCAAAATGTAGGGTAAATAAATAATATATATCCTGATGCTGTATCTGGCTTCTTTTTCTTAACCTTTGTCCTGCTGAATAAATTAAGAAGCCATGCCCCTTCTAACTTTCTGCCAATCAGGTTTCTTGATCCACATTGTTGTTATAAACTTGCATACTTGATGACAAACAGTGCAGATTCAGATCAGTTGGCTTCTAAGGAAGCCAACTGATCTGGATCCACACTGTTTGCAAAACTGGTTTTATCCGGGTTCAGCAGGACAAGGGTTAAGTACCATTATCCTCAAGGGTGTTTCTGGATTCCTTTTGTCAAGTATCCTGATGATAAATAGGGCATAGCTTCAGATAAGATACTTTTTGTCAATACTGATCTTTTTCTTATTTCTCCACGAAAATATATGTTGTGGATACTCATTAGAAGCACCTTGCCGAGGCGCTTCTAATGAGTACCCACAACATATATTTTTTTGGAGAAATAAAAAAAAATAATTTTCTGGATAATTCTCATATCCAGAACTAGTAGGAAGAGAAAACACACTACAATGTGCCTTGTAGGTGTCTAGAGCTATTTGGGGTGTTGATATAATAGTTTTCTCAGTATGGGGAATCCAGGTGACCAAATGATGTAAGTACATGGAGTTTCTTACTATTTTTAGCTCTGCTTCAGGTAGGTTTCTTAGAATATCTCTATTCATACCATATGGAATTTGTTCTTAAAGCGCAGAGTATGTGGAAAATTCTAATTCTTGAGAATATTCGAAGAACGTTTTTGCTGTCAGTATGGGTCACTGGGACAATGTACATGAATTTTGACGAAAAACTCTCGAGAATCAGACCAAATTGCATAATAGCACTGACACCACCAGAAAGAGTTTGATTTTCCGCGTACTCTGCGCTTTATTTGAAAAAATTCCATCAGGTATAAATCTAGACATTCTAGAAAATCCTACCTGAAGCGGTGCTAAAAATAGTAACATATTATGTGCACCTAGTCATTTGGTCACATGGATACTCCACTGTGTTTCTTATATCTTATTAAAATATATATTTAGGGTACTGCTCCGGGTACTCTATGGAAGGTAACCACATTATATGTTTTTATTCGGAGATGGGCTGTGCAGAAGAGAGGGGAAAGGCCTTGGTACTCATTCTTAAACAAAAAAAGCACACTCACACACACACACACACACACACACACAAAAACATCAAAAAACAATGAGATTGTGTGTTTCTTTTTAGGATGCAAATTTTGCAAGAAAAATTTTGTGGGGTGAGAATGCAGGGGGTGTGGGTAGGGGGAGGTGTTTCATGCAGCAGTGGAAAAACACCATTGTTTATGTTAGTCTAGTTATCAAGGCCATGAGAAGAGTTGGTTTCTCAGATTGTGTAAAAGGTTGTTTTCACAGAAGCAAACAAAAAAACACAAACACACACAAAAAAAAACAAAAAAAACAAACAACAAAAATAACTCCCTGTTGAGGGTTATTTTGTCAATCTATTGTTTGAGCATTGACACCCATTTGTGGGTCAAGAACCCCTTTTATGGAGAAATAAGAAAAGTATCAATACTTTTTAGCTGGTCAGTCAATGTCAGTCGTCCGTCGTTCGTCATCCATCGTGCTGCGTCAACAATTGCTTTAAAAGCCTACTCCTCATACACCCCTGGGCCAATTGACTCGATACTTGGTAGGAAGCATCGGAGTGACTTGTAGAACAAAAATAGCTAAAATCATGCTGATCGGAAATCCAAGATGGCTGCCATGACTGCCATCTTGAAAATCTATTTTTTACTTCTTCTCCTGAACCGAAAGGCCACTTGACTCCAAAATTGGTAGGAAGCATCGGGATGACTTGTAGATTGTGCCGATCGGAAATCCAAGATGGCCGCCATGGCGGCCAGCTTGAAAATCTATGTTTCGCTTCTTCTCCTAAACCCAAAAGCCAATTGACTTCAAACTTTGTAGGAAGCATTGGGGTGACTTGTAGATCAAAAATAGCTAAAATCTTTCTGATGGGAAATCCAAGATGTCTTCCATGGGGGCCATCTTGAAAACCTATCTTTCACTTCTTTTTCTGAATCGAAAGGCTTATTGACTTTAAACTTGGTAGGAAGCATTGGGGTGACTTGTAGATCAAAAAAAGCTAAAATCGTCCCTATTGGAAATCCATGATGGCCGCCATGGCTGCCATCTTGCTTTATATATACTTATATAGGGAAAACCTTTAAAAATCTTTTTGTCTGAAACCAGAACCCCCTGGCCTTTGATATTTGGTTACATAGCTTCATCTAGTTCTTATGCCTATTCAGCAATAAGGCACCATGCAATCAATTGCTTCTGTCCAGCACCCCCAGCCTGTCATCTGAAAACATTCATTTTCAATAAGTTTTAAACATACATAGTCCTATGAAGAGAAATCATAGTCTTTTAGAATATACTAGAGACAATGACACTCAGGTGAGCGAATTAGGCCCTATGGGCCCTTACCCTTTGTCATACATATGACCATGTGTTCATCCATCCATTCATCACACTTCATAGTACTGTTTGTGTTTCCACAACTCCTATTACAGCTTATAATCAAGGTAATGGCTTGAAACTAATGCACCATGATAAAGATATACCGTATTCGATCTAATTACCGCACATACCCCTATAAGCGCACAGTCGAGAAATTCCGTAATCTTCAGATTACTGCCAGTGTACTTTTTCTTTACTTCTTTATAAAGGCATATGTTGTGGGTACTCATTTGAATTGCATCGACAAGTCGATGCAATTCAAATGAGTACCCACAACATATGCCTTTATAAATAAAATTAGAAAAAAAACCCCCGCATAATTATCATCAAACAAGGCCTTTTCTGACTTTTTTTTAATAGTGTATCCTTAGCAGGTAGATACATATTTTACCACAGCCGAGTGTTCCCTGTAATTTTGAAAAACCTAAGCGCACAGTGCGGTAATTAGGTCAAATACGGTAGACTGCATGAGCATGTGCATAAAGATCACAGGACTCTGTTCAAATTTTTATTGGTAGAGTTTAACATACCCTTGATTTAATTGAGCATTTTGTTCAGAATAATACACCGACAAAGCCAACCTGGCAAATAGAGGGTATTCATCCCCTTTAGGGATCATCTAGGTTTAGAAAATGAAATGCAAACAAACAAAAACAAAGAAGACAAAAAAAACAAGACAAAAAAAAAGGTCTTATCGAGAGCTTTAGAATTTGTTGGAAAAGTTTCTACATCTAGTCAGTGTTCTACTGTATTAGTTTGAGCTCTCAGCAATATTGGAAAATTATGCTTTGAATAATGGATTTTCATAATTTCTCTGGAGGCTGATATGGCCGCTTCTAAAGGTCAGACAATCAGATGAGGCTCTATAGATTTTTTGTGTGCATGTCAGATTGTAATTAATGTCAAAATAAAGTTTGCCAGTTTTTAGAAAAAACATGAGGCTTGTGATAAGGGGTGGTAGGACACAAGGGTTGGAGGGGGTGGGGGTTGGGGGGAGGGGGAGGTCTTGCTGTAATCTCTTGTAAGATACCATATGGCATCAATTAAGCAGAGGATTGAAATAAATTGTTTCATATTTCCAGCTATTAAACATAGCTCCAGATAAGAGCGGGTATCCACAAAATAATTTTCTAAATTCTCCACCAAAACATTATGTTGTGGGTTCTCATGAGAAGTGCCTTTGCAAGGCATTCTAATGAGTACCACAACATAATTATGTTTTCATGGAGAAATAAGAAAAATATTAGTACTTTTGGTTGAAAAAAAAAAAAAAGTGCCTTTTCTGGAGCTAATAATGAGCTAAGATGCTTTTTCCAGCAAAATCAACAACAGAATAAAAAGCCATGTTATTTCCATGTTTTTCTGTCCATTGATCTTTTAATCTGGCTGAGTAATAAGAAATTTCCTCCTGCACATTTGCATGGAGCCATGGACTTCAATCAAATTTGCTATATGCCTTCCATTTCAAGGCATATGCAACACAATCATTATAGCTACAGATAAGAGGGGGTATCCACATAATATTTTTCTTATTTCTCCATGAAAACATATGTTGTGGGTACTCATTAGAAGCGCCTTGCCGAGGCGCTTCTTATGAGTACCCACAACATATGTTTTTGTGGAGAAATAAGAAAGATATCAGCATTTTTCGGATGAAAAAAGCGCCTTATCTGTTGCTATGACAATATCAGTTTCTGGCCATGATGCCCCTTGCCAGTGTGAGGGTCGCTCCATTGTTTAACCATTTTTCTCTTGGAATATCTTAATCACATAGTCTGACCAACAAAATGCATGTATGCCCAGCGAAGACTTAGATCAACCTGGGCATCTGCCCAGTCGTATCAGAGTCTTTGCTGTCTGCATAAGGAAAGCTTGGTTTCTTAGCTACTCATTGAGCGCACAGCACTGATCAGACTGGGTGGATCCCAGGCTGATCTGAGTAAAGACTTGGCTGGATGCACAGCCATTTTGTTTGTTTTGTCATGAAGTGTCGCAACTTTGATTTTGGACACTTCCAATAATATGGGGGGAATCTTTTCAGCCTAAAATGGGTTACTCCAACTTTCATTTACTATATTTACATTAAACCTACCTTACTCTTTTTACCATAATTGTCCTAAATTTGAACAATCTAATTTACTACCTATTCATAATGTCTAAAAATAGCTGGATGAGTGGCAAACAGTGTAGACACTGATCAGACACTATATTTTGTTGTTTGCTCAGACATTTTTGTTCCAATACAGTTGAACCTCAATGGCTCGAACATCTTTGGGACCATAGAAATTTGTTCGAGACATGGGTAGTTCAAAGCACTGAGGGTTAATCATTGCGTCAGTTCAGGAAGCAAATAACGATAATTTAGGGAAATCTTTTCGATTTTTTACACAACGATTGTATGTTGAGTGTACTAATTAGAATTGCCTTAGTGAGGCAATTCTAATGAGTACACACAACATACAATCCCATGATAAAATAAGAAAAAATCCCTAAATATTTGTTTTCTTGAGCTATTGGAAGAATTTTGTAGGGACTGAAAAACGAGTTCAAATCATCCACGGTAACGAGACAACCGTGTTTGAGCCATTTAGGTTATACTGTACTTTAGGACAGTTGGTAGGAAGGTTGTAAGGGCTTTCTGTACTTGCAGCAGGTAGAGGAAGTAAGGCATGCAAGTATTTCTTCACATTGTTATTTGCATTTCCCACTCATCCTATATTTCCCTCTTTCCTCTCGATATACTAGCTTGACCGTCTATCCCTTTTGCGCCTTCCTTTGGGAGCTGACATAAAATGAACCACAAGGATTGAAGTGCTGTGTACAGTAACTAAAAAAACTATACTTAAGCCTTGCCATACGGAATAAATTAAAATGCCATCATCTGATTTTCAGCCAATCAAACTATGTGATCCAGGTTGTTGATAGTAATTCATATACTTAATGACAAACAGTGCTGATCCAGATCAGTTGGCTTCTTCAGAGTTCTCTAGATCTACACTGTTTGCAAAAGCAGGGCATATCTGGGTTCAGCAGGACCAGGGTTAAACCTAATATAACTGGTTATATATTTTCACAAAAAATACACGTTTGCACCAAAAAGTTAAATGTGAGGTTTTTAACTTGCCTGAACAACATTTACGGAGAGCTATTGTACTACCCTCGCCGTCGGCGTTGGTGTTGGCGTCCACAAATATTAATGTTTTTGTTAAAGTTTTTAGGACCTCGATCATTATTTCCTAACCTTATCACTGATTAGAGTCTTTGGTATGATGGCCTCAGTGGCTCAGTTGGATGCCCGGTCCGACTGGAGACCAGGAGGTCGCGGGTTCAACCCCCGCCGAGGTCATGGAGATTGGTCATGAAATATTTTCTATGGTCATTCTCTCCCTTTGGCTGATTCAAGAAGGGCAGTTGTCAGTTTCTGGTGAAAGAATGTGCACAATACTGGTTAACTGCTTAGAGGACTAAGTTTACCCAGTAAACGTGTGGTTAGGTAAACTGGCCATGCTCGACATGACCCCATTGGGTTGACTGGGCCGTAAAACCTCAACACAAACAGTCATCATTGGTATGATTATACATATTGGTCCAAAATTTTGCACAGTACCATCCCCACCACACTAGGTCATGTCTAGGTCAAGGTCACAGACTTAGAATTGTCATGTTAAAATTTTTATTGTCAGTTTTTAGGACCTCATTTTTTTATTTGATTGACAAGCGCGAGTACAGGTGAGCTATCCTCTCTTGTTGATGAAAAAGGTTGCTCATACATTTTTGATCAAAACCTATCAACCTACATGTATTTACAGTTTTTTTTCTTCAATATATTTACATCGGGTTAAGACAACATTTTGGAATATTTTTTTATTTTTCAAAAAAAAAAAAAAAAAAACAGCAACAGGATGTGACAGTTCATGCAAATTGTTACCAGTGGAGACAGTTTGCATGAAATGTCAAATACTTTTTTCTGGGACAAATAAGAAGATACCACCAATTTGTCATCTGCTGAATTAGCTCAGGTACTGTAAAGGTTAACAAGATTGTTAAGCTGACAAAAGCTCAGATGTTCGGGTTCATTTTTGATGAATTTGATTGAGGACAATAATTTTACATCACTGCCACATTTGACAGAGTGAAACATAGTGTAACACTATTTCCTACTATACATCTTTGTATACACACTGTGACAATAAAATGTGCATAGCTCAGATAAGAGCTGGTTGGCATGTAATATTTTTCTTTTTCTCCATGTAAACATATGGTATGGGTACTTATTAGAAGCCTTTGCTAAGGCACTTCTAATAAGTATCCACAATATATATTTTCGTGGACAAATAAGAAAAATATCTACTTTTCATGTGATAAAAAAAAAGTGCCTTATCTGGAGATATGAAACCACATACTTGACTGAGGAAGCTTGAGAGAAGAGTATTTACATATAATAATGGTCTGTAATAAAGTCAAATTCAAGTTGTAACAAATTCAAGAAATATCTTTCATTTGTAAAACAAGTTTTTAAAGTTTGTACCATCGAAGAAAAGCAAATTTAAATAAAGCAGAACTGTATACTTAATTTCTTAGCATGCAAAATTCCATTTTTTTTTTTCCAAATCTTACCTTGAAAATTGGAACTTCATGGGAATGGGGTCCTTTGGTAAGGTGACATTTTTTTTGTTTTTTTAAGTTTATCTTCAGTTGGATAATTCATGCAAGCATCTACCTTATTTACCCTAAGTGTTTGGAGAGACAGCATAGGTCTAGATAAGGGAAGGTATCCGGTAAATATTTTTCTTATTCCTCCATGAAAACATATGTTATGGTACTCATTAGAAGTGCCTCTGTGAGGCGCTTCTAATGAGTACCCATAACATATGTTTTTGTGGAGAAATAAGAAAAATATCAATACTTTTGGATTGAAAAGAGCACCTTAACTAGTGCTATGAGACAGGCTTTAGCAAATACTGAAGATCTAGATCAGACACTGCAGAACACAGCATCTGATCACTATATGCAACACATTTAGCAAACTTTTTAGACACATCAACAGTTAGTAAAATAGACTTGTTCAAATTTTAGGGTAGGTATGGTGAGGCATTAACCCTTGTCCTGCTGAGCCCGGAGATACCCTGCCTTTGAAAACAGTGTAGATCCAGATCAGTTGGCTTCTTCAGAAGCCAACTGATCTGGATCTGCACTGTTTGCCATTAGGTATGTGAATCTTCATCAATAACCTTGATCAAGTAAACTGATTGGCTGAAAATTAGAAATGGATGTGGCTTCTTAATTTATTCAGCAGGACAAGGGTTAAGGTGTATGAATACATAGGAAAAAATGATGTGATTTGCATAAATTGTCAAGCCCTGTTTTTTTTGTTGTTGTTGTTTTTTTATGCCAGGTAAAATTAAGGAAAATATTACTCATCTGGGCTATAACGTGATAAAATGCATCTTACGACATGTGCCCATATGCCCAGTGAAGACTTAAATCAGGCAACATTCATACAGGCTGATCAAAGTCTTACAGGCCATTCTGTGGACAGCCAATGATCAACATGTTCTACATGAGGATAGTGAATACTGGTCAGACCACATGAGTGCACCAGCTGATCCAAGTTTTTGCTGGGCACATATCAGTTACATTTTCTCATAGTGATGCCCACACATTGGTTTATCAGACAAACAGCTATTAAATATCTGTTGAGTTTGTCTCTTGGGGGTAAAAAAAAGCTGATGGCTAAGTGAAACAGCTTGTTAGTTGATTATTGAAAATTAAAATTTTTTTTGTATGAGGGTTGACATACAATGTACCCTAATCATCTAATGATACACAGTGCACTTAGTTTTGTTTTGTTTGTTTGTTTTTTTTTTTTTTAAATTACTGGAAAAATTTGTATAAATTACTGGAAAAACTTGTAGCCCACCTAATAGGGCAGACTTTAAAAAAGTTTAGCAGAGGACCTCATGAGGGGACTATCTAACAATGCATATAATGGGATATTTTTTCTGATTTTGTTTTTATAAATATATTGTTGGTACTCTGAATTGCCTTGACTTTTTGTTGTTCAAATGAATGCTCACAACATACGCTTGTTTAAAGAAGTAGATAAAAGTGCATGGGCTGTAATCTGAAGACTTAAGAAATTGCTTGACTGTGCACTTATAGGGGTATGTGCGGTAATTAGGTTGAATATGGTAGCTACAGGTAAACAGGTGTTTTGTTTTTTTTTGTTTCTCCATGAAAACATACGTTGTGGATACTCAACAGAAGTGCCTTGATGGATTGGTGGGTTAGAAGATCTAGAGGGGGGAGAAGGAAGAGAAAGAGATAGAAGAAATAGCCCTCCCCCTCAAGAAGAAATACCCCCTCCCCCACCCCACATTCATACACACAGTAGAACTCCTGTGAAGCAACATATATTTGCAGATTGTGTCAAGGTTCTGTATGTCAAAACAGGTCTGAATTATTAATAACTAGTGGACCACGGGAATAATATACAAATGTAGTTAGTATCATCTCAGCCCCAGATAGGAGGGTAAACTTACATGACATTTTTCTAATTTCTTTAGGAAAACATATGTTGTGGTACTCATTAGAAGCGCCTCAGTGAACAGCTTCTAATGAGTACCCACAACATACATTTATCTGGAGAAGTAAATATATCAGTTCTTTTATGGTTGAAAAAAGCACATTAGCTTGAGCTATTCATTGGTATGATAATTCATCGGTATTATTATAAGAGTTGATCAGACAGTAATAAATCTGTTTGTCTGCTGCATACCAGGTATTTTGGAATGCCCCTTCCCCACCCACTTCTAAAAAAGGAGGAAGCTGAGGGGCGAGGGCAGGGAAAAGAAAAATGCAATAGCGTATGAATTGCCGTATTTACCCTATTGAGACAGACAGGCCAGAACATACAGTGACAATCCTGATCAGATGCCACATTCTACTGTTTGCCGTTCTTCCAGCAACAGTTTTGAATGGTGCTAATTTGCAAAATAAAAGTGACACAAGTCCTTGCAACCAAGTCACATATTCAGCCTTTGTACTTGTTAAAACTGAACATATTTTTCTCTTTCTTTTTTCAGGTCAAAAGTCATCTTAGCTTGTAACACAACAGAAGTTTAGCCATCATTTGACCAGCTTCCATCCATCAGTCATGTCTGTGTTTAGATGTTGACCAGTGCCATCTGGCTGCGACAACTATATTTATAGATATTACCTCGACAGATCCTGTTGTATAGAGCTTCATGACACCGACACCACCCATATTAATTTTAACCACTCTCTGGGCAAATTTAGCAGACGGCATTTTGAAATATTTCTTATTTCCCAGAAAATTGGATTTGACATTTTATGCAAATTTTCTCCTTAGGAAACAATTTGCAGAAAATGTCAAATCCTATTTTCCAAAAGGAAAAAAAAAATAATAAGGAAAATATTTCAAAAAATGTTTTCGGCTGATTTTGTTTCCCAGCATGACTAAAGCAAGCAAGCACAAAGTGCAGACCAGACTGCATGTGTGTGCAGTTTGGTTAGAGTCATTGCCATTCACTGCTTGCTTGAATTGACATGAAAAAAGGGCCATCATCGCAAGGGGTTGGTCAGCCTGTGCCTTTGCACAGTCTGTTCAGGGCTGTTATTGCCCGTTTGTAGTATTAATAGATACTGTAGAAAGTATAAAAAAACGGAGAACTTGATCAGACTGTGCTGATGCCCAGGCAAATCTGGGCCGTTTTCAGATATATTCTGGAAGATCCAGTTAATAGCTCCAGATAAGAAGGGTGGTCATATACCATAAAAATTCTAATAAATGCCCAAACTTTAAAAAATGCACAACCCCTAATCTTGAATATCTCGGAAGTTTTTCCAACTGTTATCAGACTGTAGCCTCTAATAAACGCTCGGGCAATAATTAAAATTTTTACGGTAAACATCTTATTTCTCCATGAAAACATTTCGTGGGTACTCATTAGAAGAACCTCAGTATGTTTTTGTGAAGAAATATGAAAAAGTACCAACTTGTTTTGGTTGAAACAAGCGCCTTATCTTCAGCTGTGTTTAATAATAATGGCTGGTTAATGGTTGATAAGGCTAAATAGTTGTGTGCTTCTGGTTATGGTTTTTTGGTTATGTTTATACAAGTCAGATTAAAAGATAAAAAAAAGACAAAAAAAAAAAAAACAGTTGAAATGGGCAGATGCTACAGGATTTTAATATTTCAGCAGGGAATTTGTTAAAAAGTCTCGTCTTGTAAAAATCATAAAAGTGCAATACTGCTGGATTTGTAAGGTTGGTTTCCAGAAACACACATTCATTTTGCCTAAATGTTTACGGGTTAATTATTTTAAGAAGGCAGGAAGCATCTGAAATGCAAGCAGAATCATTACACTATGTGAGTGAAAGTATTGCATGGGTTCTGCTTACTTATAAGGGGAATATGATAATTTGTCAGGGGAGGTAACTAAACCAGAATTATTTTTCCTTCCTTCTGAAAAGGGGTCTACAACAAGAGGAAAGAATTTGCTCCCTGTGGGCACAAATTCTTCTCTTTTATTGTAGACCCCTTATTGTAGACCCCTTTTAAGATGGGGCTTATTATGCAGGAAAACAAACTGGAAGTAATAAAAGTTCTCTCCCTTGTTAAAATGGTGGAAGAAGTATTAGGTATATCCATTCAACTTTATCATTATTATTATTATTATTACTACTACTGCTACTACTATTACTTTGCTTTTTTTCTGTTGTTGAGAAGAAAAAAAGCAAGATGTTTGTGTAGATGCCCAAACAGGTCTGAGCCGTTGTCTGCTTGTCTACGTTGTCTGCTTGTCTACACTATGGCACAGTGCATTCTTTTTGTCAAATAATGTTACTTGATCATGCATTATCTTGCCAGTCACTATGACAGATATGGATTAGGACTGATATAATCAGTACTTTGATCATCACATGACAGGCAGCTCTAGTCTGGTAGTGAGTGTGGTGCATAGCTCAAGCAAGAACTTGTAGCACAAGATGTGCTACTTGCTCAAGATAAGAGGGGTATCCACAATATTTTTCTTATTTCTCCACAAAAACATATGTTGTGGGTACTCATTAGAAGTGCCTCGGAGAGGCACTTCTAATGAGTACCCACAACATATGCTTTTGATGAGAAGTAAGAAAAATATTAGGACATTTTGGATGGAAAAAAAAAAAAAAAAAACTTGTCTGGAGCTATGGGTGTGTTGAAAATTTCTTCCTGTGTTGTATGCATTACAAAGATTTTGTGATTGTACATGTTGTTTATCATCAAAGAAAAAAAGAGAAATAGTTTGGGTTCCATAATAAAGTGGATTGATACACCCTCAGGGGAGATCTTTTGGACCCGAAAATTGCCTCTGTTTAGTCTTATTTTGGCAGACTTGTATTTTGATACCTCTATATCAAACCTATGTAGACTGGCTCCTGTCTAACTATTTCATAATTTGAATCAGCATAAAAATTATTTATATATTACAAACATCCTGCCTTTTGGAATGTTCTCTCTAATTTGACTGATCAATTATGAGTTTCTGTCAGGTAAGGGAGATCATATGTGTAGAAAAATAGTCAAGGAGGAGTGCTTTACCTTTGTTAGATTAGAAAACCAAACTTATAGCTGTGGGGCTAGACCTATGTAAAAGGTGCTACTTTGTAGCAAATGTGGTGTCATGTACTACTGTCTCTTCGACATCACTCGGAAAGACGATTTTTGCTTGTTTATTTTCGATGAAAATATTTTGGTCTGATTGACCATATCTTATCAGAAACCTTGTCTTTTCAGTTTCTGTGTTTTGTTCTCAAATATGTACCCTAAATTTCACGGCCAAAAATTGGTCTGACCTATGCATTTTCTATAGTAAAGTGTTATTTTTTTTTAATTTTCGTCGAAGAAACTATTTTTTATTTTTGTTTGCTGGTTTTGAATTATTGAAGGTTCACAATAACATTGTGAAAATTCCAGAAAAAATTAACCAGTGGATTTAGTTGAAAATCTGCCTCTAAGTTACCTACCCTAATTTGCATTCATTTTCACTTTGGGAAAAACTGAAAATATTTAATTTTTTAAAACACCAGTGGCTAGAATAAAACATTTTGTTCATAGGTAGTTATGACAAATGGTTTTGCGTTAAATCATGAAAAAAGTTTTAAAGTGCCAAGCAAAAAACGACTTTCTGAAAGATGTCAAAAGCACAACAGAGTATTTTCTCAAAGTGGGGCATCTCTTAAAGGAAAGAATTTGCTCCCCCAGGGAGCAACTCCTTTCTTTTAAGAGAAACCCCCTTTGAGAGGGGATTCATTTACCAGGATAGATAATTCTCTTCAGCTGGAGTGGGCTCATCTGAAAAAGGGAGATAAAACCTTCCAACCTCTTTGAGGTGTATCCATTTGCCGTAAATCATAGTATTTATTATGAATTATTTTTTTACATCTCCAAAGAAACATGTTAAGGGATCTTGTTGGAATGACATTGGTGAGCTGGTCCAAATGAAATCCCAGATCCTCACTCTGTGGACAGGAAAGAAAAAAAAAATGTTTGATCTCCAGAAAACTATAATAGCACTTGAGCCCTAGTATGGTTTTTACAGAGAAGATAACTTTGGTGATAACTTGGAATATTTTTGTTCTTTTTGCAGTAAAGCAAAATTTGTAGGTATTCACTAGAATTGCATCAGTGAGGTAATTTTAATACATGCACTCTGATGCAGAAATTAGTCAACTTTTTCTTCTAAAATCTTCTTGACTTACATGTTAGTGTTAGGTTTGGAAATAAAAGATGATAACTGTGTTGGTTTGTTGAACTGTCTGCAAAAAAAAAAAAAAAAAAACACTGTTAAAATGCTGGAAGATGCAGTAATAAACAGATATTTATTTTACTGTATTTATTGAGTAACATTAGAACAGCAACATTTTAGAACAGCAACATTTTATAAGTGTCTGGGGTCGTTTTATGTCAAGTTTGCGGAAAAAAAATGATATCAATAGAAAATTGATTTTTGAAAAAAAAAAAAAAAAAAAAAAAAATACAGCATATTTAATATTATATTTATCAAAATCTATAGGCCGATCAATATTGAATAATTTCTGTGAATTGCATTATTCAAATTACCTTCTAACAGTATTGGCTTTGCTGTAATCAATATTATAAGCAGAAATAACACATTTAATTTTCTATGAAATTCTTAACCCATGCTATGATGGATTAATTAGATGCCTCGCCCACTTGGAATTTTCAGCCAGTGGATTACTTGATCCTGGTTTTTGATACAAATTCACATACTTAATGACAAACAATGCAGATCCACATCAGCTGGCTTCTTTACTGATCTGGATCTACACTGTTTGCAAAGGTATGGCATATGGAGGTTTAGACTGGCTTCAGTCTCCAGTGACTAAATACTTTTTCTTATAATTTGTTTAATAATCCACTAAAATAAAACCAAAATAATATCATGACTCCAGTGACCAGCCTTTAGAGTCATGATATTTTTTTTTGTGGGTGGTGGGGGTGGGGGATGTTATTTTAGTGGATTATCAAACCGGATTATGAGAAAAATATTTAGTCAATGGAGAGTGGAGCCAGTATAATCCAGGTTCAGCAGGAGCAGGGTTAAAAAACAGATGTTAAAGGGTTTATAGAAAAGCTGACATATTTTTTGGCAGCAGAGTGTACCAGCAATGTTCTCTGGGCATCCAAATATTGTTGTCCTGCTGGTTCAGTTTCAAAAATGTATCTCAGATTGTCTTTATCTGGAACAGTGCATGAAACATGATCTAGTGAAGGTATGTGCTTAAAGCTTAGCACTCTGGGTAAAATTTTCAGCAGACAACATACTGAAATATTTTGCTTATTTTCCCAAGAAAACAGGATTTTGACATTTCGTGGATATTTCCATTGGAGACAATTTGCATGAAATGTTGAATCTTGTTTTCTGGAAAAGTAAAAAAAAAAATATATATATATATATATATATTGCCAATTTGTTGTCTGCTGAATTAGCCCAGAGAGTGGTAAAGATTAATGTGAAGATTTTGTGATTTTTATCTAATCAAACATGATTAGTGCTTCCTCTCATTTTTATCAAACTTCCTTTGCTTCCCTTCTCAAAGTAAAATATTGACATGTGTTGATGCTATCATGGCTTCCAGTTGGTGCTTCCATGTAGTTTGTAGTTGATGTTGAGTGAACATGCAAAGATTGAACATGGAAAGAATGTTGGCATAAGTGAGGCAATAGTAAAATCGTAGCTCCAGATGAGGCCCTTTTTTCAACTGTAAAGTGCTGATATTCTCTTTATTTCTTCACGAAAACAAATGTTGTGGTGCTCATTAGAAGTGCCTCACCATACTTGTTCTAAAATTTGTACAAGTAAAATCCATAAGGTTGCCTTTGGAAACAGCGAACACACTTAAAAATGAAAAATGTAGTCTCGGTTTGATTGAGACTGTTCGTATCACAGCATTGTAGTTTACATGGCTGCATATGCGTCCTAGCACAGACTTTAGCAGAACACAATTTTCCAAGATACACCACGGCCTCTTTATAACACTATTGTTGGGGTCCAGAGCATAAACCGTGTTAATTAAACAACCGCGTTATATCCAAACAAAAATGTATAGATTATATTGAAAAATGACCATTTATGGTCATTTTTCAATATAATCTATACATTTTTGGGATCCATCTTTGAACCATATTATATCCAAAACTGTTATAACGAACCGTCTTATAAAGAGGGTGTAGTGTACCACAATGGGCTCAGTGATCCCATGGGCAATAAAAATAAAAACTGTACAATGATGAAGTACATGGAGACTTTTTTGCTACCTGTTGATGAGTCTGAAAACTGCTCGATGAATTGCCAACAGTGTAGATCCTGATCAGATGCCAGATTTCAAATGGACTTGTTGAAATTTTAGGATAAGTAAGGAAAGAAGTTCAGGGCCCAGTTGTTCAAAGCTAACGACATCGTTAGTTAACGGTTTGTTAAAATTTACATTGAGTGATACGCAAATATGCTATAATTTTTTGCTGAAAAAATGTGCAAAAGCTACTCACATTTTTTCAGCAAAAAATATCAGAATATTGTATATATCTGCTAAAACAGTTAACGAAATGACCTTTAACAAGCTCGTTAAGCTAACAACGCTTTGAACAACTGGGCCCAGATTTCCATATATTTATGGTAAACACAGTACTGTGAATAGTTCAGTAGTTCTGTAAGACTGATATTGTAGGTACATTCCATGAAAGGGGATTATTTTTACTATTGCAGGTATTGTATTTATCTTAAATATTTGGACACCTTTACTTACCATACTCCTACAATTTGGAGAAAATACATTTTGCTGCCTGTTGATGTGTCTAAAACAGCTTGATGAGTGGCAAACAATGTAGACCCTGATCAGATGCCGCATTCTGCAGGGTCTGATCTGAGTCTACTCTTTTTGCTCAGGCCTGTTTGTCCCAGTACTTAGGGTAAATAGAGAACTGTTTTCTGAAATATTTGCTACCTCTCGAAATGTATTTTAATGTTAGTTATTATGCCTCTGCCTGCTAAAGTCAGCAATTGGGCATATAGCATTTCGCAGTGATGTTACATCCATACTTGCATATGTGCTTATGTCACATTGGTAACCAGAGTCTAATAAGTATTCAAGTTTACATTCAAAATTACATTGACATTTACATCTATGTTCCTCTTGGAGGTCACAACTTGAGTACCTTTTACGTTAGGCAGTTGAAATTTGGTATGCTACTTACCCAGACATAAACCTTCAACTCTGTGCTAGAGTTGCACCAGGGTCATGCCCTGAGGTGGGGCTAAAGGTCAAAATGTATAACAGATGAGATTGAGCATTTAGAAAATAGTTGTTGAAATTTATGCATTCAGATGTTGTTGCCATTTGCACAAAGACCAAAGGGCTGGGGAATTCGTGTTCTTTGGACACATGTCTAATTTTGGTAATACTTTTTCATTAGTTGTTAAACTATGAGGGTCATTTATTATATAACTGGCTAACCTAAGGGCCAAAAGTCCATTCTGATAGAAACTAAGGGGTTGTTAATCCCCCTAAGTCTGTCAATGACGACCAGATGGCTGTGTGTATTTTAGTGTGCCAAGCCCTTTTTGAGCAATACAGTCAGGACACAGATACTTTTTTGGGGGTCAGTAGAGCTTGCTTGCAATTGGTAGAGCGGATGGTCCAAAACTGATCTCTTGGATTTTTTTCTTATTATTTTTTTTCTCTTTATTTTTGCATTTTATGATACTTGAACAACACCTTAAGTCATACAAATGGTTATGTCACGTCTAGAAATCGTTTGAAAATAATGATATTTTATGGATAGGATATAATTATCTCAAGATAAACAACTTCGACGAGATCAATTTTGACTCCGCTCCAGGTTAACAGCGCCGAGCCTTCCAAATCTAAAACAAAAATGCAAATTATATACATCCCTCGATTCTGCAATCATTCACCTTTACGCTGATATGGATGTCCTTACAAAAGTCTCTTGATTTCTTCCAATTTCTGACGAAAACTTCCTCAAATGCAAGCAATCTATCGTCTTCCTCATCATAGTGCGACCTGTTTCCCGGCTTATTTTACAAATCGCCGTGAAACCTGGGAACCATTTTACTGTTTCCCAGGGTCCACTCTGTTTTGTAAATAAAGCGGGGAAACAGGTCGCACTTTGATGTGGAAGACGACAGATTCTTTACATTTGAGGAAGTTTTCGTCGAAAATTGGAAGAACTCAAGAGACTTTTGTAAGGACATCCGTATCAGCGTAAAGATGAATGATTACTGAATCTAGGGATGTAAATAATTTGCATTGTTGTTTTGGATTTGGAAGGCTCAGCGCTGTTAACCTGGAGCGGGGTGAAAATTGATCTCGTCGAAGTTGTTTATCTTGTGGTAATTATATCCTATCCATAAAATATCATTATTTTCAAACGATTTCTAGACGTGGTCAACCATTTGTATGACTTTAGGTGTTCAAGTAAAATAAAATGCAAAAATTAAGATAAAAAAAAAATAAAGAGAAAAAAATCCAAGGGTTCAATTTGGACCATCCAACTGCAAGAAAGCTCTACTGACCCCAAGTATCTGTGAGTCAGGATGCAGGTATTTACTTTGTTGAAACCATTGTTACTGGTGATGAATCATGGATTCACCACTATGACCCAGAAACCATAGAACAAAGTAAGCAATGGACTGGTTCACATCATCCCAGAAAATTTAACACTTAGCACTCTGGGTAATATTTTCAGCAGATGACATATTGAAATATTTTTTCTTATTTTCCTAGAAAACAGGAATTTGCATTTCATGCATATTGTCTCCAGGAGAGAATTTGCATAAAATGCCAATTCCCGTTTTCTGGGAAGAATAAGGAAAATATCACCTTGTCGTCTGCTAATTTAGCCCAGAGTGGTAAAGTTTAACCCTTAAAGCTCCAATCACAACAATTGTCGTCTGCTTTGTCTTCTGCTTGTGATTTTAAAAGTCATTTCTGCAGTTTAGGAGCAGTCTGATCTGGGTCCACACTTTTTGCCGGTATGCAAAAAAATAGCTTTGAGAAGTTTGCAAGAATATTCAGCAGGCGACATAAACAGACAACATTTTCAGATGCAGTTTTTCTTGGCGCTTTAAGGGTTAAGAACCATCCTTGGTCTTGCAAAGTCACAGCGACAATCTGACAATGCCAGAGTATAAACTTTTAGAATTGCATTTGATACAGTGGAACGTAAAAGGTCCAAAATTTTGCACTCACCAGACCTGACTCCTGGCAACTTTCTCTTTCCAAACTTGAAAGAACCGAGTGGGTGCCACTTCTGGTCCGATGATACCCTCCAGACAGTAGTTGAGAGGTGGTTGTATGGATAACCTCCTTGTTTCTGTCAGAACAGATTTTCGTTCCTTAACCCTTGCAACCCTGCAGACCAAAATAGATCCCTTTGCAAACAGTGTAGATCAAGATGAGACAGCTCATAACAAGCCATCTCACCAGGATCTACACTGTTTGCCATTCTGCTCCAGATTTTGGATTTCCACCTCTGTTTGTAACAATGGATCTGTCTTGTCTAAAGATGGAAGAGTCAGTTTGAGAAACGGGGTGAAAGGGTTAAACATAATTACATTGCTGCATCAGTCTCAGTGGTGATTATGTGGAGAAAGAAGAGAGGGTGATGGTGAATAGGTTAGACCAGTGATATAATGAATGACTCATATATTACCTTTTCAGCGATATTTCAGTAGGTGCATGCATTCTAAATTTGTGCTTGTTTGAAATAACCATAATCAACCTAAATATTCGGACAGCTTAACTCCAGAGATTTGAACAAGCCTGTTTGATTATCAAATAATATGTAAAAAAGGAGCTGGCAGACTATGTATACCCTAATCAAACTGCTCTTTTAGGACCAGTTTGAACTTGGTCCACATTGTTTGCTGAGGCATGGCAGTTTGAATGTTCATTTCCCACCATGACACATCCAGACTTTGCCCCGTGACATGCATGATTGATTGATACATAGCTTCAGATAAGGCACTTTTTTTTTTTCAACCAAAAATTGCTGGTATTTTTCAAATTTTCTCCATGAAAACATATGTTGTGGTACTCATTAGAAGTGCCTCGTTGATGTCCTTCTAATGAGTACCTACAACATATATTTTCATGGAGTAATAAGAAAAAATGTTTTACTGATATCGCTTTATCTGAAACTATGATGATAATTGATAGGGACCTTAACTCTTATCTCAAACAATATACACATCAGATTTACACGTTCATTTCATTTGCCATTCATGTATATTTACTTTTCATTTTCTCTCATTTGATTGCATATTAGTGGAGTATTTAAATGTTTAAGGTGGTGTTTTACCATCAGAACTATGTGTGAATAGTTTACAAAGAAAGATTTTGTTTTTCTTAAATCCTAAGTGTTAATTACAACTGCAGCAGAGGGCATTTTTTTTTTTTTTAATTTTTTAGAGAAAATAAGGCTTGCATATGATTCACATGAAATACAATATCTTATTTTCTCCAAAACCTAATTAAGAGAATAAATTTGAACGTTGTCTGCTACAAATTTGCTTAGCTCTTTAAGGGTTAAAGAGAGGTTTTACAAATAATATTTGTACACTTAGTGTGAAAAAACCAAAAAAAAAAAAAAAAAAGAAACATTTGTCAGTCATGATTTGAGTATTCAACTTACATTGTTATGTACAATTTTATAGTTACTTGTGTGAATACCAAAGATTTTTGCCAAGCATTTATGATTGTATTCTCTGTAACAGTGACATCCAAACGTCTTGTATCAAAATTCTGTTTTCAATTAAATCAAATTTTTTACTAGCATTAATGTCTCTGACTGATGTATATGTAGGATAGCATAGGCTAGTATAAATCATTATTGCATATAAACCTTAAAAGAAGTGTCTGGGTGGCTGAATGGTTAGTGTATCCCACTTTAGATCAAAGAAACGTAAAACACCTATTAAACCATCATCATTATAAACCTTAGGTATTAGGATCTACATGCCTAAACAAATAATGTAGATTCCAGTGTTTTTGTTTGAGTACTTAGGGTAAATAATGGTATTGTAATAGTTAAAAATTAAATTTACATAACGATGGATAAAGCACTTTTTTCAACCAAAATAGTAAACCATAACCTCTTTATAACATGATTGCTGAGATCCAAAGTGTAAGACATGTTAGCTAAACAAAATGTCTACATTATATAGAAAAGTGACCATAAATGGTCAATTTCCTATATAATCTATACATTTTTGTTTGGATACAACACTTTAGTGGTCTTTAAACCGCCTATATATATATATATATATATCCAAACAGTCTTATAATGAATCATCTTATAAAGTGGTTCTCGTGTAATTACTTTTTGTTACTGAAATACAAAAAAGGAAAGAACCATACATAGAATTAAAGGTGCTGTCCAGCTGATGTTGGTTGATCTAGGATATTTGTTTAATATGGCTTGTAGTTCGAGCATTATTTGGGCTGTGTCAAGCGAAAAGTGCCTTCAAACACACGCAGAATACACAAATTCGGATGCTCCTGCACATGCGCAAAAGTAACGTCGGGGCCTTTGCTCTCCATTCTTACATTCTGTAGTATCCAATGATTCTGGAAGTGGACAGTGAAAGTCCTGATCAGAGTTTGGATGATTTGTCCTCCGCTGTCAGTGTATGCTCAGAGACACATTTTCGCATGGCATGGCCCATTTATCAAACAAATTATTGTTGATTCTTTGGTAGCTTAAGGGGAATATATACATTTTCATGGGAGACAGCTCTTTCAGATTTGTTTTTGCCTCCCTTCAGAAAAGGGGTCTACTCTAAAAGGAAAGAATTTGCTCCCAGTGGGAGCAAATTCTTTCCTTTTTTTGATAGACCCATTTTCAGAAGAATATTGCTATGCAGGACAGTAAAAGGGGTCTACTCTGAAAGGAAAGAATTTGCTCCCAGTGGGAGCAAATTTTTTTCCTTTTTGAGTAGACCCATTTTCAGAAGAATATTGCTGTGCAGGACAGTAAAGGGGGTCTACTCTTAAAGGAAATAATTTGCTCCTAATTTGCTTTACTGCACATCAATACTCTTCTAAAAAGGGGTGCACACTATGAGGAAATAATTTACTCCCTAAGCAAATAGGAAGTCATGTAAGTTGTTTTCCTTTTAAAAATGTTTGGGGAAAAATACCACATGTATTAAGTCCTCTTAATAGCTTCCTGTTACATGAACTGCTATATCGTTTTAAATGATATAAGTTAATTTCCAGCCAAAAGCTTTTTGAAATGTTTTTGTTATAAAGTATTGTATTTGTTATTGTTGACTTTGCAATCCTTTGAGCTTCAGAGGAGGTAATCCAAATTGAGAGGTAATTTGATTATCTCTGTTCTTGTTTAGGTTATCTCCCTTAAATATTTTTTTCACACAATGTGACACTGATGAATGGTAGTGTATTTCTCTTTGGAACTTCTACAAGAAATAAGCTGATGGGTGGTGGCTTCCACTGAAGTTATTCTTCAAAGCAGATGAAGCAGTTTGAACGAAACTTGAAGACTTATTTAAGAAAAAATGAACAAGATAACTACTTTTGGATGATTAAATTCAGCTAATATTTTTAAAGTTCATTAAGCTACAATTTTTTGACCAGAGTAATGTTTTGATATGTTTATTTTTGTGTAGTATTGAATGGTTGATTGGATTTGTATGTTTGCATGTGAAATTGTGGGCCGGTGGTTTTAAACAAGATTGTGCCATTGTGACAGTATTCATTTATATAGTTATATATATATCACCATTACTCGTATAATACTCTGCATTCATTAATACTCCTTGTTCATTTTCCTTAAATTATTGCTATTAACACATAGCAGGCTGGGTAAAAAAAATCAACAGACAGCTTTTTCAGAAAATAGGGTTTGGCATTGCAGGCCTATTATCACCTTTGGAAAACAGGATTTGACATTCCATGCAAATTGTCTCCTTAGGAGACAATTTGCATGGAATGTCAAATCTAGTTTGGGTTAAAAAAAAAAAAAAAAAAAAATCAGCACAGTTGTCCGCTGAACTGGCCAGTTGAACAAATAGAAAGGACACATTTAATATATTTATTCAGACTTTCTTGGATTGTTTTTAAGTTTACTGTTTTATGAACAGTTTGTAGTCAGTGTGAGCCTGTATGAAGAAATAAACTTGTACTTATGCATTAATCCTAAATATTAGGACAGACTTGTTTTAAAGCAGACCATGTAGACCTATGTCAAGCTTATAAGACTAATTCTGCCCAGGAAAAAATTAAGTTAAATGACGAGCTCTAAATGACTTAACAGTATTGACAGGGCCTTAAAACTCATTTGGGTAACTGGAAATGTCTAAAATAGCTTTTTGAATGGTGGACAGTACAGACTTCTTTTATCTGAGTCTACATTGTATGCTTAGTAGGTCTGTATATGTGACGGCCTCGGTGGCTTAGTTGGATGTGTGTCTGACTGATGATCAGGAGGTTGCGGGTTCGATCCCCGCCGGGTCGGCAACATTTTTTTGTGGAGATTGATCATGAAATACTTTCTACGGTCATTCTCTCCCTTCCACTGATTCAAAAGGGGCAGTTGTCAGTTTCTGGTGAAAGAATGTGCACAATACTGGTTAACCACTTAGAGGACTAAGCCTGCCTAGGGGCTGTAAAACCTCAACATAAACAAAGGTCTGTATACGAAATTGCTTTCTGAATGGCAAACAGTGCAGACCCTGATCAAATTCCTTTACAAGCAGTTTGCTCTGGGTCTACGCTATTTGCTTAGCCAAGTCTGTCCAAATATTTTGGAATGATATTGTATACAAGTCTGTCAGGTTTCAACTGATATTCTTTGACATGATGAGTGAGCTGTTCAACCACACAGTTTATTGAACTTACAAGAGTTAAAGTGTCAAGCAAAATTTATACCATATGACATTCTAATTTTGTTTTTTGATTTTTCATAGAAAATGTTGACATTTCATGCAAATTTTGTGCTTGGCAGATGATTCACATGAAATGTCAAGACTTATGTTCTATGAAAAAAAAAAAAAAGTAAATAATTGGTAAAAATAGAAATGTTGTCTGCTGCAGATGTGATTGGCATTAAAGGGAAAGACACACTTCACCATCATGAATATAACACAATCAAAACAAACTAGGAAACCACATACATGTATTTTGATTACGTAAAATTTATGAAAATCAGACTCCAGTTATAAAAGTTGTGTAACTTAAAAAATTTCAACTTTCTGACTAGGGAACCAGATTGAATAAATGACGTCATAAACTCATGTCTAAAAACAGTGTTGCTCGGGCTTTTGCTGTGTGCACACGCACGAACAGGAAACTAGCAGACGTTAAACATTGACATCAAGGAATGGCTGCAAGAGCCCACCAGAAATATCACTGAATATCATATTGACGGTCCAATACGCTTTGGATCATTACATATCCCACTTCTACATAGTAAATTGGTGTTGCTGGAGGTAGGCATTACCTCTTGTTAGTTCTGCAATGGGGCATGGTGTGTGGACATTTGATGAGGCAGTTCTGACAAGTGCTCATAATCTATGTTGTGTGCACAGACTGAAAAGGAATCACATTTTTCGTCTGAACTTTAACATTTTATGGTCATAAAAGTGCCATTGTGCTGCACGTATGTGTTTGTTGCAAAGCGTATGGGACCGTGAACATCTCTTTAGCTGGTCAACTCTATTTTTTTTATTTATTTATTTATTTATTTTTTTTTTTTTTTTTTTTCTTATTTTTATTTTTTTTTTTTATTTATGTATTTATTTATTTATTTATTTATTTTTTTTTTTTCTCCCTTCTTAGATATTTGTAAAACAAAAATCCATGTATCATTCTATGTGCTGCAATACAATAGCTGCAAGTTTTCCAAGAGCTAAAAATTCTGTTATATGTGGACATTATGCCACTCATATTTTGTTTTATTTTTGTTGTTTTCTTGTTTAAAATAAATTCTGCTGTTGTGCATGACTTCTTTGCATATGTGAACATAAGGGCTTTAGTATGGTTAACTTTAAACAAAAAGTGGTTGATTTGATAACTGTCTTTTCCCAAAATTGTCGAGGCCTCAAAAATATGCAAAAAAGAAGAGACTTATTCCAGTATATTCGTTCAAAAAAATACAATATAGCATGCTTACAAGATGTGCATATTGACAAAAACATGTATTCATATGTAAAAGCAGAGTGGGGACATAATCTTGTCTTGAGTGCAAAGAATGGAGTAAATGCTAGCCGAGGAGTAATGATCCTAATAAATAATAACTTCCATTGTGATATAGGACAAATTTTAACTGATCCAGAAGGAAACTTTGTCATAATGGAGTTAAACCTCCATACAAAGAAAATTACACTAGTAAGTATTTACGGACCAAATGACGATAAGCCAAATTTCTATAAAAATATCAAACAAAAAGTACTAGATTTTGGAAATGAAAACGTCATTTTTTGTGGTGATTGGAATTTAGTTCTGAATCCGGATGTTGACACTGAAAATTATCGTCATATTAATAATCCAAGAGCACGGTCAGAAGTTTTAAAACTTATTGATGAAGATAATTATATTGATGTATTTAGAAGTTTACATGACAGCAAAGGCTTTACATGGAAGAAAATTAATCCTGAGAAAAAACAAGCACGTTTGGACTTCTTCCTGGTCAGTGAGGAAAGCTTCAAGCTTGTTTATGACTGTAATGTGGTATCAGGATACAGAACAGATCACTCAGGAATTATACTTAAATTAAAACTTAATCAAAATGAACGAGGAAAGAGTTATTGGAAATTCAATAATTCACTTCTGAAAGATAAAGATTATATTCAACTTGTAAAGAAGTCAGTAGAAGAGGTGAAAAACACATATAAAATTGTCAATATTCAACAAAACAGGGTTAACTTAGATAATAATAATAATAATAATAATAATAACAATAGTAACAATAATGATAATAACAATATCTTTAATAACAATAATAATAATATACATAATACGTATTCTATAAATGACCAGCTTTTGTTGGAAATGATACTTTTAGCTATCAGGGGGGAAACAATAAAATACAGCTCAAGAAAAAAGAAGGAAAACAGTAGACAGGAAAAACAGCTAGAAGACGAAATATTAAATTTAGAAAGCAAAATTACTGAGAATTTACAAACAGTCAGTCAAGAAGACATTAACTTACTGAATGATAAGAAAAACAGATTACATGAAATAAGAAAAAGTAAAATTGAAGGAGTCATGTTAAGATCACGGTGTAGATACGAGGATTTAGGAGAGAAACCTTCTGGCTATTTTCTTAATCTTGAAAAGAGAAATTTCACAAATAAAGTTATCACAAAAATAATAGAGGAAAATGGCCAAGAATGTTTGAGCACAGATGAAATATTAAACAGCCAGAAAACATACTTTAAAAATTTGTACAGTGAAAATATCATTATTGATGATACTCCAATTGAATCCAAAATAGGAGAAAATAGTTCTAGACTGACTGATAAGGAAGCTGAATTATTGGAAGGAGATATTAAATATTCAGAGCTTGCAGAGGCATTGAAAAATATGAAAACTTTAAAAACACCTGGAAATGATGGATTTACTGCAGAATTTTTTTAATTTTTTTGGACTGATCTGAAATTTTTCATATTAAACTCATTAAATTATGGTTATAGAACTGGCTCATTATCAATAACTCAAAAACAAGGTATAATCACCTGCTTACCAAAACCAAATAAATCACCCTTCTATCTGAAGAATTGGCGACCTATTTCCCTTCTTAATGTAATCTATAAATTAGCTTCCTCTGTTATTGCTGCACGCCTTAAAACTGTACTACATAAACTGATACATGAAGATCAAAAAGGTTTTATTTCTGGAAGATTTATAGGAGAAAACATAAGACAAATTTATGACATTCTTTTTGAGACAAAACAACAACAACTACCAGGTTTGATACTTTCTATTGATTTTCAACAAGCATTTGATTCCGTTTCATGGAAATTTATACACAAAACACTCAAATACTTTAATTTTGGACCATCCTTTCAACGGTGGATCAAATTATTTCAGACTGGTTCTGAGTCATGTATATTACAAAACGGTCATATGTCAAGAGTTTTTTGGACTACAAAGAGGCTGTAGACAAGGAGACCCTATCTCCCCATACATTTTTCTCCTATGTGCAGAGGTATTAAGCCAAATGATCAGAAAAGACAATCTTATCAAAGGGATAATAATAGAAAATAAAGAATTCAAATTGAGTCAATATGCTGATGACACTCAAATATTCTTAGACGGATCAGAAATATCGCTAAAAAAAACTTTAGATAAATTAAAATTATTTTATTCAATGTCTGGTTTAAAAATAAATGTTGAAAAAACGAGAGCAATATGGATTGGATCAATGAATAGATCAAATCGTAAGTTATGCTTGGAATATAATTTAGACTGGAATCAAGAACCTTTTAAAATCCTAGGAGTGACTTTTACTCCAGAGGTTTTTGACATATGGGATCAAAATGCAACTGATGTCCTTAAAAAAGTGGAAAATATTATCAAGTCTTGGTCAAGAAGAAAAATTACATTGCCTGGAAAGATAACTGTTATTAAATCATTAGCCATATCAAAATTTGTTCATTTATTTCTGGCTCTACCCAACCCACCAGGAAATTTAGTACAAAGCCTAAATAAATTATTTTATAAATTCCTGTGGAATTCTGGGCCTGACAAGATAAAAAGAAAAATTATAATTAAAGATATAACACAAGGGGGTTTAAGAATGATTCAAATAGACAGTTTTGTTACAGCATTAAAAGTTACATGGCTAAGGCGACTAATTTCACAACCCAGTTGCACATGGAGCAGTCTTTCATACATAAATATGGATAGTCTTTTTACTAAAGGAAATAATTATGCAGGCATAAAGGCAAATGAGCTAATAAACCCATTTTGGAAAGATTTACTAATAAGTTGGAATAACTTTTGCAAAGCAGTCAGAATCGAGACACTTGAAGATATTTTATATTGCCCAATATGGTTTAACTCAAATATGAATGGGGGACAAAATTTATATTTTAAAGAATGGCATGATAAAGGTATTAAAAATGTTATAGACTTACTTAATGAAGATGGAAATTTTTATCAATTTGATGAACTGAAAGAAAATTATGGTATACATGGGACTTTTTTAGACTATCAATCAATCTTAAGAAAGTTGCCTACGTACTGGAAAACTAAAGTCAACCAAAATAATTTTGTATGTAAGAACAAGAAACAAAATGTTGCTCGAAATTGTTATCTTAAATTATTATGTAAAGACAAAAAAGGTAGTAGAACATTATATAATATTATTGTTGGAAACCAGGATTCAAGTCCACCATCTCAAAAGTGGGTTAATATATTAGGAAATATTACACAGGAAGAATGGAATAGTTATAATGATACAATTAAAAATATCAAAGAAGTAAAATTACAAGAGTTTCAGTTTAAAGTAAATAACCATATACTAGTTACAAAATCTTTTCTTCACAAAATAAATAAAGTAGACAATGACAGATGCACTTTTTGCAGCCTGGAAACTGAAACAATAATACATGTGCTTTTCAACTGTAATAAGGTGAAAGAATTTTGGTTGGCTATGAAGAATTGGTTAAGAATTCAAGCTAATGTTATACTTCATTTAACCATAAAGAATGTTATTTTTTCTAAACAAGAAAATAATGAACTACTTAACTACATACTGCTATTAGGTAAGTACTTTATCTACAAAACAAAGTTTTTGGCAAATAGCATTAGGCTGGAAAATTTTATTATCTACCTGAAAAGAAAATATCAGAATGAGAAATACATCTCAAAAATTCATAATAAACAGAATAAATTTCAAGCCAAATGGTCACTTTTAAGTCACATAATGGAAGGTACAACTGATACGCCATAGCCAGAAAAAACAAAACAAAAGAAAAAAAAAAAACAAAAAAAAAACAACAATATTTTTCCACAAACATCATCTTGAAAAAAGGCAGTTGCAGGAACTATTAAACCATTAAACTTAATATAGATGTAGCCGATACCCAAACTCTTAAACTTAATATCTTTTGTAGCCATAAGCCATACAGCCCTATGTTTATGTTCAGGTAAGCAGACAAGTAATGCAGAGCAGATTAGAATGTTTATGTCTTCATCAAGTTCGGTTAGTATAGTATAATCAACTGCATGTATATATATGAACATGATCCTTTTTCAAATCACAAAGACAGTTTTGATAACTCATGGTTCCTATATCAAAATAAGCAGAAAGTATAAACAGTTTTTTGTGGTTGCGAAAAGGGACTATAGCCAATGAAAAGTTGTTTCATATACAAAAGCAGACATTATTAATTAAAAGAGTCTCCTTGTATATGAATACTGAAATATTATTGTACTCTGACAGACAAAACAATAGTTCATATAGCTTAAGAAGGATGAGAGATAGAATGAAAGCTTATCAATATATCAGTATCTATTATGTATATGTATTACATGCATAAATTAATAAAATAAAGATGTGGACAAAAACAAACAAAAAAAAACTCATGTCTAAAAACTCAAACTAACAAACAATTTAAATAATATCCAGATATTGAAAAAAATACTCCTTTATATGACTATACATCTGCTTATACCTTTGCAAATAGCATTGGTGCAATTAGTAGCATTTTTAAAACGAATCCTTGTAGAGACAAGATAATGCAAAAAGGTGGTTTTCTACAGGCAGTTTGCAAAAAGGTGGTTTTCTACAGCCAGTTTGAAGTGTTTTCTTCCAAGGTACTTGTCTAGTTCACATGAAGATTTCAACAAATATCATTGGTTCTTTTTAGGCTTTACAGTTCAAGTTTTTATGATTTGTTGTGTGTGTTTCCCTTTTAAGTTAATATTAGAACTTACAAAATATTGTTGTTTGCTATTATTGTAGTTTAAAAAAGATGTGTAGTTACAATAACAAAATATGAGTCTTTCAGTATTGTAGTTTTGAGAAATTTGCATTTACAATGATCAAGTAGCCATGCTATGAGAAAAGGGGATCTTCTAGGGATATGCAAAAGCAAAAGCCTGGATCAGACAGAGTGACCATTAACCCTTAAAGCGCCAGTCACAACTATTGTCGTCTGCTTGGTCTTCTGCCGGTTACTTTAAAAGTCTTTTCTGCAAACAGTGTGGACCCAGATCAGACAGCTCCTTTTGGAGCAGTCTGATCTGGGTCCACACTGTTTGCCTATATGCAAAATGTAAGTTTGAAAAGTTTGCAAGAAGATGCAGCAGACGGCATAAGCAGACGACATTTTCAGATGCAGATTTTCTTGGTGCTTTAAGGGTTAAAGATGATCTTGCCCTGAGATTATAAAACTTCCTTCGTGCTCATCTCAGCTGCACATGAAACTTGTCCTGCGAATAAATCTCAAATTATCAACAATTACAAATTCTATCTTGCTAAACATAGCAGAGCATGAAATTTTCTCTGCTAATAAATATGAAAATGCCAACTATTGTTGGCATTTTCAAAATTTTTAGCAGAGAAAATTTTCATGCTCAGTTGAGTTGCATGAAAAAAGTTTTATAACCTTGGGACCTGGTCTTTTGGTACATTAAGGGGAATGGACTCCCTTTTGAGGGAAGGCAACTCTTTGAAAACTGTTTTTGTCCCTTTCTGAAAAGAGTTATGCTCTCAAAGGAAAGAATTTGCTTCCAAGGTTAGCAAATTCTTTCCTTTTAGAGTAGACCACCTTTCAGAATGGGATTGATGTACATGAAAGTAAACAGGAAATCACAGAAGTTGTCTCCCTTGCCAAGACTGGTAGAAAATCTGCAAAGTGTAAGTTCCCCATAAAGTTTCTCACATGATGTACAAGTACATGTTTAGAAGAACTGCCCTGTCTTGTAATAGCTCTTGTATGATAATAGCTTGTGGCTTTTCTTTCCTTTCATTTTTATGCGCTGGTCATTTGTAACCACTACCTCTCCCCCTGCACCATCGGGGTAGGATGGTGGTAGCCGGGTAAAAGTATGGAATTCTTTTATTTTTACATTGTCCCCTCAGTGCTGGGGATAGTGCCAGAACTGTGACTTAACATCCATAGTAGCTAGGAGCATGCAGCCTTTACGAAGGGAGGAGATATTATCTATTGTTTTTCCTCGCAGTATAGGGCAACTAGCAGTGTTTTGCCTGACGAAAAGACATTGTCCCTACTTTTCTCGGATGGTGAAAGGGGCCGTGGTTACAACTGCCAACTAACTTTTCTTGACATTGCCAGTTGCATTACGAAAATACGCCTATTCAAATACATTGAGAATTTTACCACCAAAAAAAATGAAAATTTTCAGATAAAAAAATCTTTTATTTTTCATATTTTTGCTCAAAACATAAATTGTAGGTACTCGTTAGAACTGCCTCGGCGAGGCAGTTCTAATGAGTACCCACAATCCATGTTTTGAGCAAAAATAAGGAAAATAATGTATACCCCTGTAAACCCCAGTTTTACTATAAAAAAGTGGGGTTTAAGGGGGTCAACATTGTATAGGTATGTTTTCGTGATGGAATGTGGCTTCCATTTGTTGTGCTGTTTAACAGTATTATGTATTGAAATAATTGTCTACAAGTAAAGAAATCAAAGGTTTTTGTCAACATGCGTATATCAAAGAGTTTTCAGTTTTACTATTGTTGATATCTAATATTTCCATTTTGCAAGAAAGGCCCTTAACTCATATTCAAACATCAAAGACCCAGATCAGCCTATGTATCTGTACAGTCTGACCAGGGCATCCAGTTTTCACCAGCAGGCAATAGTATTCTTGCTTCAACCATGTAATCATAAATAATCCTAACATATTTTGACATCTTAACCCCTTAGGCTAAATAAAAAAATATGTGTATTTAGGGTAACATGTTAGAAAAAATAGGTAGCGTAGGTAGGAACTTTTTTTTTTACTTTTTTATGTAGGATTATATCCTAATTACCAGATATATTTGGCACCATAATTCACATAAAATTTTACCAAGTCTGTTTGACAGTCCTTTGATGTATCTAAAAGTACTGATAGAATGGCAAACAATGTAGACCCTGATCAAACTGCTCAGTTTGATCTTGGTCTACACAGTTTGCTCATACCTACTTGTCCGAATATTTAGCATAAGTGAGCACTTATCTTTTTGTTTTGAGAAAACATGAAAAAAAAAATGGCTAAGTTTCATCGCGTAGGGTTACCCTAAACACACATTATTTCTTTATATTGGCCTTACCTCATATATTTTCAACAAATCCATTTTTCTGCCTGTTGATATTATCTTCCTGTCAGTATGTCTAGAATATTGGCAAAATGTGCAGACTCTGATCATAGCTGTGTTTTGCAGCATTTGATCTGGGTCTATTCTGTTTGCTGAGGCCTCTATGAATATTTAGGGTAATATAGTCACTGGGAAGGCTCTGAAAAGCTTTGGGTAATGAGAGTAATCAAATTTAGAATAATTTTTGTTTCACCCTTCTCTTGCTGAACACAACATGCCATGTCTTAGCAAACAGTGTAGATCCAGATCAGTTGGCTTCTGATCTGGATCTGCACTGTTTGTCATTAAATATGTGAATTTCTATCAAAAACATGGATCAAGTAATCTGATTGGCTGGAAATTAGAAGTGGGTATGGCATCTTAGTTTATTCAGCAAAGCAAAGGTTAATTTGCACTTAAACATATATTGGGAGTACTCATTGAAATTACCTCACTGGGACAACTCCAGTGAGTAGCTAGAAGATATATTTTGGTGCAAAATGAACAAAAAATATCCTAAATTACAGTCAACCCTTTTGTATACCAACACTCGATAGAACGATAAAATTCGTTAAAAAGACAATTTGAATGTCACAAAAACTATGCTCAAGAGGTGACAGTTAATGAGAACTCATGCAAGAATATTGCATTAAAACTTCAAGCAACATATGTATTGGATATTTGTTAGAATTCTAATAAATATCCAAAACATATGTTCTGTGAGAAAATAAGAATAAAACAAGGTCTTTACATATCATTCTGTCCATTATGGATTCTTTACAAAAGCAAATTCATTTTAATGGCAATATCTTTGGGAACAAATGCTGTCATTGTAACGAGGGTTTTTATTTTATTAGCCTAAATTATCACCATACCTGGAGCTGTGTTTTGCCCTGATCAGGCTGCACAGATGCACAAACTAATCCAAGCTCATTTACATGCTTAGGCCTTTTATGCCTCATGAAGCTCAAATAATATTTATAGATGATGTGCACTGTGAGAAGAAGTCCTTATGCCATATGCTAACACTGAAGACCCAGATCAGCTTGGGCACGGTATGATCAGATTAGTCTTTATTTGTCATTATATACTATGGTATCCACCAACACTGTAAGCAGATTGCAGAAGTCCTGGGCTCAGTTGATCAAAACTAATGATGTTGTTAGTTAACATAACGTTAATACTTTGATTGTTAAATATGGCATATATGCTAATATTTATGCTGAAAAAATGTTAGTAGCTTTTGAATTTGTAAAAGCTACTCACATTTTTATCAGCAAAAATAGCTGTGGATTAGATATTGTACTTACTAGAACAGTTAACATTTTGACCGCTAATGAGCTTGTTAAGCTAATGATGCTTTGAACAACTGGATCCTGACATGACTGTGGCTCTAGGCTCTCCCTGTTAGTGAGAAAAGGGCGCTTATACTACCTGCTTACATTGAAGGCCCAGGTCAGCCTTTATGTCTGCTTTGTAGGATCTATATACTGGATATAAGGTGGTTGAAAGGCGGATCCCAGATGTATTGTATACAAACTAAAATGTATAGATTATATAGAAAAATGACCATTTATGGTCATTTTTCTATATAATCTGTACATTTTAGTTTGGATACAAAAAACAAAAATGTACAGAATATCATTTTCTTATATAATTTATATTTTTTTGTTTGGATACAAAAAAAACAACAAAATGTATAGATTATAGAGAAAAATGACCATTATGGTCTTTTTTTTCTATATAATCTAAAAATTTTTGTTTGGATACAATAAGGTTGTTTAGCTGACACGGTTTTTTATTTGGATGGCAGCAGTTGTGTTATAAAAAGGTCATTGTGTATATTCCATTGTATCTACGGATACTAAAAACAGTGGAGGACCTGATCAGACAGTGTAGATGTGCAGGTTGATTTCTGCCGGCTCTGTTTGCATAATGGCTTAAAGGACATTGAACATCATATATCAGTTGTTGAATAAATGTAAACAGTATTTTTAACATTGCCCAAATATAAGTTTAAAACTGCTCTTGCCATGAAAGAAATGGGTCCATTTCATATCGTATGTACCTTAAGTAAAACAGACCTGACAAACAGTGTAGACCCAGATCAGATGCCAGAGAATGGGGCATCTGATCAGGGTCACCACTGTTTGCCACTCATCCAGTGTTTTTAGGTGCATGGACATTTTAACTTAGACATTGATTGTGGGGTCAAGTATTGGAAGCAGTTGAGCTGTCTATATACTTAAGATAAATATGTTATACAGACCCGGAAAGCCCAAATCAGTAAATAGCTATAGATAAGGTGCTTTTTTCAACCAAAAAATGTTGATATTTTTCTTATTTCACCACGATAACATATGTTATCGGTATCCATTAGAAGCACCTCGGTGAGGCGCTTCTAATGAGTACCCACATGATATCTTTTTGTGGAGAAATAAGAAAAAAATATTTTTCTGATACCTCCTCTTATCTAGAGCTATTACGAGTTTGTGCTTTTTGCAGTTTAATCATTAATTATTATTCTAGGAAGAAAACATATACTAAACTGTTGAATGCTGATACCTAAATATAGCACTCTAAAGGTCATTATGAAACAGAAATAGCATATTTACCCTAAATATTGGGACACCTTAATTAACCCTTGCTATGCTGAATAAATTAAGATGCCACACCCACTTCTAATTTTCAGCTAATCAGATTACTTGATCCGGATTGTTGCTATACATTTACATACTTAATAGCAAACAGTGCAGATCCAGATCAGATGGCTTCTGAAGAAGCCAACTGATCTGGATCTACACTGTTTGCAAAGGCAGGGCATATTCGGGTTTAGCAGGACAAGGGTTAAGTTCATAATATAAGCATGTATTTGTCATAAAATATTAACAAGTCCATTTTACTACCCCTTGATTCTAAAACTCAGTGAATGACAAACAGTGTTGAGCCTGATCAGGTGCTGGGTTCTCTGGTATATGATCTGGGTCAGCACTGTTTACTCAGGTCTGTCTGTCTGAATACTTAGGGTAAATATGGAAATCTGTCTAGAACCTATAACGATATTTTTTAAAGAGTACTATTCTGTATGTTGGTTTCATTTGAGTCTCAGTGTGAGAAAATGTACCTTCAGACATGTGCCCACCACCCCCCCCCCCCCCCCCCCCCCCCAACAACATCACAAGTCAGTCTGATCAGAGTCGTTTCTAAATGTGCTCAGTGAAGATTCTGAATAGGATGCATGAATGCACAGGCTGATCTGAATCTTCACTAAGGGCACATGTTCTTAGTTGCGTTTTCTGACCTTGTGGCGCAGTGTGTATGCATTTCCATGAACTGGGTCACATCAAGCCAAAAAGTATCCATGAACATATGCAAAATGTGCCAAAATAGGTCATTCTGTGCATTTGCGTAGTCTGATCATGGACTTCTTCCACTGATACATTCTACAGTACCCAATGATTCTTTAAGCGGACAGTGAAGGCTCAGATCAGCCTGCGCAGATGCACAGGCTGATCTGAGCCGCCACTGTTCTCACATGCTCAAAGACACTTTTAACTTGGCGTGTCCTGGTGATCATATTAACTCACGTTAGCTTCCTAAATCTAGTCTTGCTTTATATTAGCTGCATTAAAAAAACCTGCCTTGGCCACATCCAATCGGGGTCTTACCTGTTTACCATAATCACCAATATTGACCAGTGCTTCCACTGAGATACTCAAACAGGGTTCCAGACTTCCAGTCATGAAAATCTTAAAATCCCATAAGGTGAATACCTGGAATATTATTGCTGGTTTTATTGCTCCATGCTTCCATTCAGCGTCTGGTTGCCTGGCTCATTTGGTAGTGTGTCTGACTACAGATCAACGGGTCACAAGTTTGAATCCCGGCTTGGCTGGTAACTTTCTTTCAAAGGCAGTTTTCAGTTACTTTAAAAAATAACTTGCATTTCCTGTGAATCGTCAGCCTAGCAGACAATTCACATAGAATACCAATATTTTCTCTGAAAAAAAAAATATCAAAATGTCATCTGGCGTAGTTGTAAGTAGTGTTTTAATGGTTGAATTTCTGTTTGTGCAAACTGAGAGGGCTCCAGACTGTATGGTCATGCAGGGTAGCTTAGATTTACCCTATTTTCCTATAGGTCCAAGCAGGTTGTTTTGATGTAGCATCAAATTGATGGTTTAGAGGACTTGTTAAGGAGGAGTATCAGGGGATAATTCTGGGATAATTTTTCTTATTTCTCCATAAAAACATACGTTGTGGGTACTCATTAGAAGCGCCTCTCCGAGGCACTTCTAATGAGTACCCATAACATGTTTTTATGGACAACTGGAGAAAATTAACTTAGAATTATCATCAGATACTCCTCCTTCCTTATCAAGTCTCCTGTTTATATTATATTGGCATTCATTATCATAATAAATGTTAAAACACTTGTTGACTTGTATTATGTTTGTATACTTCACAGTTGCAGTTCTTCACTGTTATGTATTGAATACTTCACAGTTGCAGTTTTTCACTGTTATGTATTAAACTTTCAAAGAACACACGCAAAACAATAGCACTGCAGCCACCAGGCTTAAAGATCAAGGCCCAGTTGTTCAAAACTTAAAGAAGTTGTTAGCTAAGGTGACGTTGAAAGTTCTATCTTGAAATATAGCAAATACATTGATATTTTTGCTTAAAATGTGAGTGCAAAAGTTACTCACATTTCTGCAGCAAAAATATCTATGTATTTGAAAATAACTTAGCTTCAACAGTTAACGAATTTGTCATTTACAATTTCGTTAAGCTAACGATGCTTTGAACAACACTGCCCTGGTTACACCACTTATAAACCATTTATATCCAGTGGACTCTCCTCCTTCAACTTTTTTGGGCAGGTCCATTTCCGATAGAAGGGGTGTCTGGGCAATTTGTGTTATTACCATGTATTATAGAAATTCCTGTATTTAATGCAAACAGTGCAGACCCTGATCAGACGCCGCGTTCTGCGGCGTCTGATCAGGATCTATACTGTTTGCCAATGTCCTCTTCATGGACGCTAGGCATAAATGGATTAATGTCTTGTATCTCCCAATATGGATATTTGCAAACTGTGCAGACCGTGGTTAGATGCCAGAGCATATTCTGCACATCCTCACAGTCTGGTTTGGATATATTCCTCCATTGCCCCTAAGTTGACAGCGACGACACTGATGAGACTGTACGGAGGCTTTTTTTATCCCAGCGTGGTTGAATTTGGTACAGCAATACCATTGTTCTGCAGAGATTATCAAAACAACCATTTGACCCATCTTATCCTTTACCACTCTTGCCTAATTCAGCAGACGACAAGTTGGTGATATTTTTCTTATTTTTTCCCCCCCAGAAAACAGGATTTGACAGTTCATGAAAAATTGTCTCCCGTTTGCATGAACTGTCAAATCCTGTTTTCTGGAAAAAATAAGAAAATTATTGCAAGATATCTGCTGAAAATTTTACCAAGAGTGCTAAGTAAGTGTTAAACATCAAATTACAAGAATAGCTGGATTATTTCCCTTAGGTCTGCTCTCTTAAATTGGAATTTTACCCTTGGGTTAACGAAACATCAGATTACAAGAACAGCTGGATTATTTCCAATAGGTCTATTTAACGTGTCAAGTTAACAAAATCAGATTTCGAGAGTAGCTGGCCGCGACCAGTCATCAGTGCACAGCACAAAACTAAGTTTCAAATTTTGGACTTATGGGGAAGCAGTAAAAAATTGGTGAAAAAATCCTTAGAATATATGCTATCAGAATGTAGGCTATAAAATGAAAAATAGCTAAATTGCCATTTAACCCATTTTTGCCTTACATGTTATGAAAAGATATTGGCAAATAGTGTAGACCCAGACCAGACACCACTGAATCTGGCATCTGATCAGGGTCTACACTGCACTGAATACAAGAATTTCAGTAAAACATGGTAATGACAAGAACTAACCGGACAAAATTGGAAGTGGACCAGTCCAAATAATTGAGGTAGAAAAGTCTATTCGGCATACATATAAATGAGTAGAATACACATAGCCTTATATGTCTTCAAATGAATTGCACTGTTATTGCATAGAAAGCAGTGCCACATGTTAATAACAGCCGCGCATTAACCGGCGACAATCCGTGTATTAACAAGGCAATTCACGCGCTGTTAATGCATGGCCTCGCAACTTTCAATATATTCGTACCGGGCCACAGATTTGCTGCCGTTACGAGATGTGTACTGCCCGGCCCTAGAACGAGCATAGTCCGTGGAAATTACGTTCGCGAGACATCGGTGAAAAGGCGAAACAAAATAGTGCAAGAAATATGGCGAAATGTAGCAAATGTTTTCCGTTTTTATACAATAATAGCGATCGAACATGGTTTTTCAATGCATTAACATTCGCCAGGTCCCTAGGGAGGTGTTGAAAACCGCGGCCTTCGGCCTCGGTTTTCAACACCTCCCTCGGGCCAGGCGAATGTTAATGCATGAAAAACCATGTTTGATCCCTATATTTAGCAAGTCTAGTAGATCCGTGGGATGACTCATCGTTGAGATTATGGTGACTTGTGTAACATTTCAATACAAACAATAGTGACATAATTTACGTATTACAATACACCCAGCCGCATGGGCCTATCAGTCATTCCATGCTCTATCAATGAATAATGTCACTGAAAAACCCGATATTGCATAATACTCCATTGCTGGAGTACTAACTGACTAACGTACATACGAAGGTAAAGATAATTTAATAATTGTGGAAGTAAGCAATTTTAGAATTTTTAACACATATAATTAATAATACCAGTAACCAGTATACCACACAATTATTTGTGCATAATTAATGTATTAATTACACAACACAGGACGTCTTAATAGAAATGATTGTATGATATATTTTGCAACATATATTCTCTTGTTTAATTCTTCACTCGATACTACTATTACTTCAGTCTACTACTACTGATAATAATGCACATACTGAGCTCTAACGTCGGAAAGTTCCGAGATTTTCAGATTCCAAACTAAGAGGAAAAACACCAAATCATTCCAATTATTTAACGTCGACGTTTTGTTGATATGACAACAGCGTCAGCGATAACCGCCTTCTTACAGCACATTTCAACGCTCCGACTTTAAAACATCTTTCGTAAGTGTATTATAATTAATTTCAAGACGCATGTAATAATTTTATTGTGTTATCTTGAATGCGTCTTTAATTTAGCGAATTCTGACGGCAACAGACCAAGATGAACTGTCGATTTCTCTGAGAAGAGCTCCAATGACCTGCCAAGACTAGTACTTTCGGACGGGGTAAATCGAGATTTCTTTATTGGTTTGTATGAGCTGATGTGCAGTGGTAAAACGTCGTCGAATTTAAGATCTTTGTTTAGCTAGTTAGCGGGTTCGACCCCAGCGAGCACCAAGTGTTGTGTTCTTATGCCAAGATTACGCTAATATCGAACCAGTTGGGCATCGCAAGATCTCTGATTGCGAAAACCATTCTGACAGTTACGTTTTGCTCCAGTGTTTTGAAACAAATACGTGAGCGACACCGATTACAATCTGCTGGACAATATTTTTCACCTTTCTTAAAGACAGACAAGAGCTGCATCTCTCTCTCTCTCTCTCTCCCTCTCTCTCTCTCTCTCTCTCTCTCTCTCTCTCTCTCTCTGTTAATATTTATTCATCTAAATTGTTAATGTCTTGTGTAATGCGTGAGAGGAACTTATATTGTTTTGTATTGTTCCAATGAAGAGCGACGTGAAAAAATACTTGGTTGGATTTGAGCCCAGCGAAGACCCATATTAGCTTGTTCATCCGCATATAGTCACGTTAAAATTTTCGATTCGGCTTCATAGCTTCAGACAGGAGGGTATATATTATTTCTCTATGAAAACATATGCTGTGGGTACTCATTAGAAGCGCCTCGACGAGGCGCTTCTAATGAGTACCCACAGCATATGTTTTTATGGGGAAATAAGAAATAAATGTCGATACTTTTTGAAAAGGTCTTGTTCTATATATATATATATATATATATATATATATATATATATATATATATATATATATATATATATATATATATATATATATATATTTCTTATTTCTCCACGAAAACATATGCTGTGGGTACTCACCATATGTTTTTGTGTGGAGAAAGAAGAAAAATGTCAATACTTTTTCTTTGAAAAGTTTTTATCTGAACATATGCGCTTGTGGAAGTCATGGGTCCTTGGCTAATCACAGATTGCTATACGACGGCTCCAGATCAGATTTCACGTATGCACGCTGAGGCTCACCTGAGTCTTCGCTGGGCGTACATATCCAGAGGTACATTCGTCTTACAAACTCATGGTATAGACTGGCTCCAGTCTCCAGTGACTAAATATTTTTTCTTATTAATATGTTCGATAATCCACTAGAATAAAACCAAAATAATATCATGATTATAAAGGCTGGTCACGAGTTTTATTTTAGTGGATAATCAAACAGGATTATAATTTTAGTGGATTATCAAACGGGATTATAAGAAAAAATGTTCACTGGAGACTGGAGCCAGTCTACTCATAGTAGTGCATGCACAGTTTGGATGTGATGAGCTGCATTTATATTTGGGTTACCTGTGTGAGAAAGTGTCATCGGGGCATATGGGACAGCGAAGGCCCATCAGTGCCTTCCGGAAGTCCATTGATATATTCTACAGTACCAACAAAAGTGATGCTACACACACTGTACAAAGTCAGTTCCGTACTTAATTTGTTCTCATTTTAGTATTGTATTTGGTGCCTGTAAATAAATAATTGAATAAAAATCACACAATCGATGCTAATTTCTCCGTGAGAATGGTGAGTAGAATATGAAATAGGTTATTTCTAAGCTGTATTCAGCTGCAGACACAGTCTTTCGTTTTACTTCAAGAATGGGAGGTAAAACGCAAAATGGAGTTTAATACATCTAAGTGCCACGTCTTGCATATAACCCGATCTCGAAACCCTAACTGGAATAACTACCATGCACGAAGAGGCCTTTGACTTGCCTGGTATCTGGGTATCGACACACCCTCGGATCTTAATTTTAGTCACCATGTCAATAGAATACTTCAAATCCGCAGACAAGTCCTGGTTTCTTTAGGAGGAATAATATATATATATATATATATATATATATATATATATATATATATATATATATATATATATATATATATCCTGGCATACGGGAGGCGGCTTATAAAACAATCGTTTGGCACCTGATAGAGTACGCATCCACCACCTGAAATCCTTATGCTAAATAAAAAAACCTGTATAATACCCCGCCACTATCGCGTGGCGGGCATATAACGGACGAAATTTGCCCATTAGCAATCCCAAACCGGATCTCCGCAATATTAATGTACATACCAAGTGTGGTGAAAGTCGATTGGTGTTTACTCAAGTTATCATCCGCAAAACGAAAATACGGACATGTGGCGGGCAGATAACTCTGTATAAAATTGATTAACAAAATTTGCAATCCGAACCTGATCCCCGCAAAATCAATGCAAACACCAAGTTTGCTGAAAATTCATTAATATTTACACAAGTTTTCGTCCGCAAACGAAATGCGGACGGACGGATGTACGACAGACGGACGTGTGCACAGACGGATGGACAGACGGACGTCCAACGTGAAACCATAATACCACGCCACTTTGGTGTGGCGGGTATAAAAAATATTTACAAAATTGAAATGGTTCAGAAATAGTCGATCTGTTGGATGTTCAACTCCTGCTCAACTTACGATAGCGTAATTGCTATGCAGTCAAATTTAGGCCTCGGGTCACTGGAACAGAGAAGAGCCAATTCGAGCGTTACCATAATCAGAATTACTTTTTACTGGTGATAATGACATTCATTCACCAGGACCTGTGGACTGGAAAATTAGTCTCTAGCTCTCACCAAAGAGGTAAGCGTAGCCAACCCTCTGTACCTTCAGCGGAGGAAATCATTAAATCTGGAAGGGAATTTCAATCTTTAATAATTTAAGGGAAAATTGAGCCCTCGTAAATGTCAGTACTTGCAGTTGGAGTCTGAAAAGTCAATGAATGATGATTGCTACCGCGCGTAATTGAGAGGCGTGTGGGGGTGGAATAAATTCATCTTGTGGGTGGGATGGGGGTGGGGTGGGGTGGGGATGTTCATCTGTATAAAATAGTTCATGGCATTGTAGCCATTCCACTTCGTGTACAGTGAACAACTTACCCGAAAGACACGATATAGCCACCCCCTCGCCTACCACCAAATTCAGACTGCTGCTAAGTATTCCCCTTTCCCTTTGTCAATAGTTTATTAGGTCGCTTGTTTCCAATCGAGCCATGGTATACAAATGCCAAAATTTCCTTAAGGTAGTTGTCCACATGATTATCGTACGAAATCTAGATAAACGGTTATTAATAGCCGCGCTGTTCTTGTTGCGGAGTGCTGTTGATAGAGGTTTATCTGTAAAACCTGGACTGGGACATTGGAAAACAGTGCAGACGCAGATCAGGAGCACAGAACGCGGCGCCTGATCAGGGTCTGCACTGTTTGCTTATACTACAGGAAGTTAAGGGTTAAATGAAACAGTCTTGTCTCCGTTCAGGACCATTTTCCCAGTCTATATGCAGGGAATCGACCCACCAGTGCTGTCAGCGCTTTGATGAAATATGTTGCCAGCTGAGGTTGTTATGCTGCCTATACTAGACGAGTTCAGTATGGCAGTTCGGTCTCTGAACCATCGTTTGCCTTAATACAACACTAATAACGTTATACACTGTTTTAAACTCTGTAATGCACTTCTAACCTTTTCTTTTTCTCTCCTTGCATTTGGACTTTAAGCCGCAATCAACCGGCACTTAAACCTCTCGAGGGGGTGTTGCAGCACACACAGAGAGAGAGAGAGAGAGAGAGAGAGAGAGAGAGAGAGAAAGAGAGAGAGACGCTACGTTAAACTAAATTACGCTTGATGTTATTACATTACGTTATATTACGTTTGACGTTCGTCGTCAATGACAATGAGTTTGTGATACAGACATGCTACAGAAGACTGGAGCCGGTTGAAATTCTCCGATTTTTCTTGTACCCTGATCAAGATAGAGATGCAAAAATGCTGAAATATATGTGGAAGTCAAAAAGGTAAATCAATCATTGTTGAATTTCCAACATTTCAGCTTTTTTTTCAAGGCATTTAATTCCCCGTTTACTTTTCATTGCCATTACTATTCTCAGAAGTGTACAAATGCAATAGTTATGACTATTTAAACGTGAAATTCCTTGATTATTTTATAATTTATTTATAATTTATTTTTAATCATTTATATATTGTCATGAGCTCATCATGTGATGTGCTACTCGATATAGTAAATTTATACCAGAGATAAAATTCGGCCAAAAAGATACAACAACGCCATAGTTTAATGTTTTATTTAGGAAATCATTATAAGTAGTGGCCAAAAATGCCATATTGTTTATAATGATGGCAAATTAACCCATTTATACCTGGCGTCCCATAAAATGGACATTGGCAAATAATGTAGACCCAGATCAGACGCCACAAAAGGCGGCGTCTGATCAGGATCTGCACTGTACAGTAAATTAATCAATTTCTACAAGACATGGCAATATTAAAAATCTAACCATACATCCCTATATAGGAAATGAACCTGTTCAAAATGTTGAGGTAGAAGAGTCCACTCGGCATAAATGGAGTAAGCTGGATAGAAAAGACTACAGTTTGGAATTTCACTGTATACCCTTACTTTGGAACCTGTAAACAAATAAGTAAATAAATAAATAATGACTACTTTCTTGCGTTTAAGGAGAGGGTGTTTCAGAAGAAGAAACAAAAATATTACAATATCATATGCTTAAAATTCCATTCCGAAAAGTCAATAAGTGCAATTTGGTATCTTTTAAACATGTCTGTAAGCATGATACCTGAGTGTCTCTACCACCAAGAATATACTTAATCTGTGTAAGACTGAATAAACTCCTCCTCACTATATATTGTAAAGGTCCGATTTCAAGGATGTCAGGCTATGTGATTTAGATATCCTAGACAAAAAATAAATGGCTAGACTATTTGCACACAGTAGAGACCCTGATCAGACGCCGCATTTTGCGGCGCCTGGTCTGGGTCTGCACTGTTTGTCAATTACCAAGACTAAAAAGGTATTCTGTCGTTCACAGATCCAGGGGTCGCAAGTTCGAATCCCAGCTCAGAGCAGTTGACCACGCGTTCATGGGGATTGATCAAGAAGTAATTTCTTTACAATTATTCTGCTGCTCCTGACAGGACTAAAATTTTATGAACCAGTATTTATGCACTACAACCACTTTATAACACGGTTCGTTATAACACGATTTTGGATATAACACGATTCAAAATGGATCCCAAAAATGTATAGATTATATTGAAAAACGACCATAAATGGTCATTTTTTAATATAATCTATACATTTTTGTTTGGATATAACACGGTTGTTTAACTAACGCGGTTTATGATATGGACCCCAACAATAGTGTTATAAAGAGGTTGTGGTGATGTTTTAAATAAGTATATTTTGCCCCCAACATCGAAGAAGATTGCTTAAGGTTTGTCCATCGTTTGTCGCGCTTAGCATGCGGACAAGAACGTTTAGAGATAGAATATTGAAAAAAATTTTTGAGAAAAAAAGGATGGAAAATAAACAGACCCCTTTTTTTCTGTCGGACTTGTTGTTCCGGAGTTATGCCCCTTTTTCTACTCCTGCATTGTAAGTTTATGGGTCATAAGAAATATTGTGAACAAGATGTCTCAAAAACTAATTGATCTGGGGCCTTGAAAATTGCTGAGCTTATTTTGGATGATAACTAGATAGCTGAGTAGCTTTTCGAAAAAACGTTTTTTTTGTCAGCGTCGTTCCCCCTTTTCGACATGCTTTGTAAGCCTATGGGACTGAATGATATCTTGTGAGCAAAATATCTAAAAATATTACATGAAGCTAGAACCTTGAAGCTTGGTGAGCTGATTGGGAAAAATAAGTAAATCACCTAATTAATTTTGAAAAAAAAAAATCCGATCGTCCGTCCGTCCATTAGTCATGCTTAGCATACGGTTAAAACAGTGAGAGATCGGATCTTGCTAATAAATCTCAAATTACTAACAATTGCAAATTCTTTCTTGCCCACCATAGCTAAGCATGAAAATTTCTCTGCTAATAAATATAAAAATGCCAACTACTGATGGCATTTTCATATTTTTAGCAGAGAAAATTTCATGCTCAGCTGTTGGGCATGAAAAACGTTTTATAACCTCGGGGCCATGCTTTTAATTAAAAAAAATGTGATCACCTGCCAGTCCATTTGTCACGCTCAGCAAATGGTCAAAATGGTTAGAGATAGGATCTAGAAAGCTTATATATGAAAAAAAGGATGAAAAATAAACGGACCTTTGTTTTTAGCTGACGTGAGGCTTTAGGCTTATAGGTGAGCTTATAGTAAAGATCGGCTCCGTCGTCCGTCCGTCCACCCGTCGTCCACACTCTTCAGACATATTTTCCTCTGAAACCACTGGACCAATCAAAGCCAAATTTCATATGGAGCCTCAATGGGCATGGGGGACGAAAGTTTGTTCATCGAATCTGGGTCATATGACCAAGATGGCCGCCGTGCCCATATATGGTAAAAACCTTTTAAAAATCTTTTCGGGAACCAATGGGCTAATGGCACTGCGGCTTGGTATGCGGCATTAGAGACATGGGACCAATAAAGCTTGAAAACATGATCTTTGGTTGACCTTGACCTTTGAATGGAAAGGTCATTTTTTTACATAGGCTTCTATAGGAAAAAACTTTGAAAATCTTCTTGCTTGAATCTAGCAGAGGCCTATGCTATTTGGTATGTAGCTTTATCATATGGAGCTCTACTAAGATTGTTAAAATATTAGTCCTGGATTAAAAATGGCTCCGTCCAAGGGGTCACTTGTTTTACATACTCGTACAGGGAAAAAGTTTCAAATGATTCTTCTCAGAAACCACTGGGCTAATCAAAACCAAATTTCATATGGAGTCTCAATGGATAGGGGGCACGAACGTTTGTTTGCCGCATCTGGGTCACATGACCAAGATGGACGCCACGCCCATATAGGGTAAAAACCTTTTGAAATCTTCTTCTCAGGTACCAAAGGACCGGAACCAAATGACCAATGGCCTTGGGACTCGGTATGTAGCAATGGGGAATGGGCCCAATAAAGTTTGAAAGAATGATAACCTTAGGTTGACCTTCACCTTTTTTATGGAAAGGTCATTTTTTTCATAGACTCATATAGGCAAAACTTTTAAAATCTTCTTGTCCCAGACCTTTGATATTTGGTATGTAGCTGTATCTTGTAGAACTCTACCAAGATTGTTAAAATAATAGCCCTGGGGGTCAAAAATGGCCCCGCCCCAGGGAACACTTGTTTTACATAGAATCTTATAGGGAAAATCTTTAAAATCTTCTACCCTGAAATAGGAACGTCCAGGCTTTGCTGTCTGATATGTAACTTTATCTATTTAGCATCTACCAAGATTGTTCAAATTATTGCCCTGGGGTTAAAAATGGCCCTGCCCCGGGACACACTTGTTTTACATAGACTCATATAGATAGAAAAAAAAACTTTAAAAATCTTCTTGTCGGAAACTGGAAGGCCCTGGCCTTTAATATTTGGTATGTAGTTTAATCAAATAAACCTTAACCAAATTTGTTCAAATTAAAGTCTCGGGGTCAAAAATGGCTCCGACCAGGGGTTATTTATTATTCATAGACACACAGGGAAAAAACTTAAAAAATCTTCTTGTGTGAAACTAGAAGGCACAGGCCTTTGATATTTTGTATAAAGTAGGTTGTTCAAATTATAGCTCTGGGGTAAAAAATGGCCCCGCCCTAGGGGTCACTTGTTTAACATACACGCATGTAGGGAAAACATTAAAAATCTTCTTGTCTGACACTAGAAGGACCGGGTCTTTGACGTTTGGTATGTAGCTTCATCTAGTAGAGCGCTACCAAGATTGTTCAAATTATTGTCCTTGGGTAAAAATGGGCCCAACCCAGGGATCACTTGTTCCTATCTAACTTTATCAAAGCCATGTTTTTTTGTGGTTTATGTTTCGCCAACATAATTAAAGCTGAATTCCGTTCCATACCAAGTTACTGTAGGATACAGAGACCAAAGGTTTTTCAAACTGTACCGGCTAACATACCCATATGTTTCATTCTTTAAACTTGCTCAGAGCACATAGTCTCAGGTGAGAGACAGGCCCACTGGTCCCCTGTTTCTTTTTTCCGTCAGACTTGTAGTACCGGAGTAAAGCCCTGTTTTCAGCTCATGTATTTTAAGCCTATGGGACATAATAAAATCGTGTTAGCAAGATATCTCAAAAGCTATTTGAGCTAGAGCCGTAAAACCTAAAGAGCTTATTTGGGGTGATGAGAGTCTCACCTGCTTAACTTTTGTAAAAAATAATCCGATCGGCCGTCCACCCGTTCGTCATACTTAACCCTTAAAGCGCCAAGAAAAACTGCATCTGAAAATGTCGTCTGTTTATGTCGTCTGCTGAATATTCTTGCAGACTTTTCAAACCTATTTTTGCATACAGGCAAACAGCGTGGACCATGATCAGACTGCTCTTAAAGGAGCAGTCTGATCTGGGTCCACACTGTTTGCAAAAATGACTCTTAAAATCACAAGCAGATGACAAAGCAGACGGCAATAGTTGTGACTGGCGCTTTATGGGTTAAAAATTGGTCAAAGAACAGTTAGAGCTAGGATCTTTGAATTTTATATATGGAATAAGGATGTAAAATATGCGGACCCCTATTTTCTTCTTTCTTTTTCCGCAAGATATCTACAAATATATTTGAGTTAGGGCCTTAAAACTTGGTGAGCTGAATGGGGATGATTAGTAGATCACCTGATTAACGTTTTGTAAAACCAGATAAATTTTGTCAGAGTTATGCCCCTTTCCAACTGAACAAGCTACTAGTTGAGGGCATAGTATTTTAATAAACAAATTTCTGGTTTTTATTCCCCGCCAAACTAACGTTTCACGTTGGACGTCCGTGTGTCCGTCCGGGCACAGGAATGGGCATATGTTTGGTACGGGTTTTTTACACTCTTCCCTTTATTCCGTAGACTACTAGTGGGTACTTTTAACATACTGTAGGGTATTCTTTAACATAAAAAATACCCAATAAATGCCTGAACGTGGGAACGTCCGTGTATCCGTCCGCCTGTCCATCCATCTGCCGTACGTCCGTAGTTTTGTTTCCGGACGATAATTTGAGTAAACTATCATTGGAGTTTCCCTAAACTTGGTATGTGTATTGATATTGTAAAGATCTGGTTTGGGATTGCTGACGGGCAAATTTCGTCAATTATTGACAGTTATGTGCCCGCCACACGTCCGTATTTTCGTTTCTTTAGTAAATATTGGTATGTGCATTGATACTGTGGCGATCTGGTTTTGAGCTAATGGGCAAATTTCGTCAATTTTGACAGCGTTTCTCTGTCCGTCACTAATCTGTACTCTCTTTTCCTGACGATAACTTGAGTAATTATCAATGGATTTCCACCAAACTTGGCATGTGCATTGATATTCTTGAGATCTGGTTTGGGATTGCAAACGGCAAATCTCGTCGATTTTTCTGCCCGGCACATGATAGCTGCAAGGTATTATTGTTTCATGTTTTTATATTTTTTGTTTATTTCCAACAACGCTTAATTAATAGATGCACAATGCCTTCTTGTATCTACCAATATTATGATTAAAGAAACTTTGACTTGGGAAAATAGGGATTAAAGCATCAAGCAAAAATTAAGATTTGACTTTTGACTTTGAGTATTAAAGATAGCTGATTCCTCGACAGGTTATGTTTTAAGCATACTTGTGTATTTTTTTGTGTTAAGCCTCGCATTTCTTCTTGTATTTCTGCAGCGAAAATGTCAATATACTGTGCTTAACTAATATTTGGACCGATAGGTTGCACAAACAGTGTAGATCACTGTGTATAAAATAAGGCTGGCACAATTAATCGGATAATCGATTAATTGATCGATAAATTCCACAAAAATGATTATCGTTACAGATTTGCTAATAATCGATCATTTAATTTCTGTGTCTCTTACTTCACCGTATTTACCCTTAGTATTCAGACACCTCAACTCCTTGCCATACTTAATGTAAAATTTAAACAAGTACAACTTACTAGCCAATGTTGTGTCTAAAATAGCTGGATTAGTGGCAAACAATGTAGACCCTGATGAAACGCGGCGTCTCATCTGGGTCTACACTGTTTGCCCAGGCCTGTCAGACCAAATACATACAGTAAAGTATAACATATGGTAAGAGTCATGCTCAGACAGACAGGAATCTTACTGATTACTAATCGATTATCAATCGCAATGGCAGGACTGATAATCGATTATCTTTTCAGCTCTGATTAGCCAGCCTTAGTGTAAACTACTTCTTGTTCATCCAGCAGTTTTCACGCACATGAACAAGTAGTCTTATGGACTTGTTCAAAGTTTAGGATAAGTATGATAAGGAATTACAGTGTCCGAATATATGTAAATACGGTAGAGCAATGGGTCCTACTAAAATACGCGAAAGACAGTGGTAGCTATTCTGCGCACCTGTACATGCTGATTGTCTCTCGTAGGGTAAATATTGTAATTGCATATTGTAGGCCAAATATTGTTATTGTACAATGTAGGATAAATATTGTATTTGCATCAAGTAGGGTAAATATTGTAATTGTAGCAAGTAGGGTAAATATTGTAATTATATCATGTAAGGTAAATATTGTACAATGTAGGATAGATGTTGTAATTGTACCATGTTGGGTAAATATTGTTATTGTACCATGTCGGGTAAATTTTGTAATTGCACCATGTAGGGTAAATATTATAATTCTACTATGTAGGGTAAATGTTGTAATTGTAACAAGTAGGGTAAATATTGTAAAAGTATCAAGAAGGGTAAATATTGTTATTCTACCACGTACGGTAAATATTGTAATTCTACCATGTAGGGTAAATATTGTAATTCTACTATGTAGGGTAAATATTGTCATTGTACGAAAGTAGGGTAAATATTGTAATTGTATCAAGTAGGGTAAATATTGTAAAAGTATCAAGTAGGGTAAACATTTTAATTCTACCACGTAGGGTAAATATGTAATTCTACCATGTAGTGTAAATATTGTTATTCTACCATGTAGGGTAAATATTGTTTTTGTACCACGTAGGGTAAATATTGTAATTGTACAATGTACAATAAATATTGTAATTGTACAATGTACAATGAATATTGAAATAGGTAAATATAGGAATTGTACCATGCAGGGTAAATATTGTTATTGTACCATGTAGGATAAATATTATAATTGTACATTGTAAGGAAAAATTGTAATTGTACAATGTAGGTTATATAATGTAATTGTAACATGTAGGGTTAATACTGTACATCATCCGAGTAAATATTGTATTGTATCAAATAAGGTAAATATTGTAATTATATCAAGTAAATGTTGTAATTGCTCCACATAGGGTAAATATTGTAATTGTATAATATAAGGTAAATATTATAATTGTAGCATGCAGGGTTAATATTGTAGTTGTACCACTTAGGGTTAATATTGTAATTGTACCATGTAAGGTAAATATTGAAATTGTATCAAGCAAGGTAAATATAGTAATTGTACCATGTAGAGTAAATATTGTAATTGTATCATCTTGGGTAAATATTGCAATTGTAGCATGCAGGGTTAATACTGTAATTGTACCACGTAGGGTAAATATTGTAATTGTACCATGTATGGTTAATATTGTAATTGTATCATGTAGGGTAAATATTGTAATTGTCCCATGTAGGGTAAATATTGTAATTGTATCAAGTAGAGTAAATATTGCAATTGTGCCATGTAGAGTTAATATTAAAACTGTATTAAGTAGAGTAAATATTGTAATTGCATCATGTAGGGAATAATGTAATTGTATTAAGTAGAGTAAATTATGCAATTGTACCATGTAGAGCAAATATTGTAATCGTATCAAGTATAGAAAGTATCAAGTAGAATAAATATTGCAATTGTACCATGTAGAGTAAATATTGTAATCGTATCAAGTATAGAAAATATTGCAATTGTAACATGAGTAAATATTGTTATTGCATCGTGTAGGACAAATATTGTAAATGGCCATATAGAGTTAATATTGTAATTGTATCAAGTAGAGTAAATATTGTAATTGTATAAATTAAATAATTGTAACAAGTTGGGTACAAATTATAATTGTTTCAAGTATATTAATATTGTATTTGTATCAAGTAGAGTAAATATTGTAATTATGTCGTGTAGGGTAAAATTGTAATTGTTCCATGTAGGCTCAAGTATTGTAATTGTATCAAGTAGGGTAAATATTGTTATTGTATCAAGAAGGGTTAATATTGTAATTGTATCAAGTAGGGTAAATATTGTTATTGTATCAAGAAGGGTTAATATTGTAATTGTTTCAAGTAGGGTAAATATTGTAATTGCATCGTGAATGGTAAATGTTGTAATTGTTCTATGTAGGCTAAAATCTTGTAATTGTATCAAGTAGGATAAATATTGTAATTGTATTATGTAGGGTAAATATTGTAATTGTATGAAGGAGAGTAAATATTGTAATTGCTTCGTGTAGGGTAAATATTGAAATATTTCCATGTGGGCTTAAGAATTGAAATTGTATCAAATAGGGTAAATATTGTTATTGCATCATATAAGGTAAATATTGTAATTGTACCATGCAGATTGAATATTGTAATTGTACAAAGTGGGGTAAATATTGTAATTGTACCATGCAGTTAAATGTTGTAATTGTAACAAGTAGAATGAATATTGTTATTGTATTAAGGAGGGTTAATATTGTAGTATTAGCATGCAGGGTAAATACTGAAATTGTATCAAGTCGGACAAATATTGTAATTGATCCATGTATAGGGTGAATTTTGTAATTTTACAATGTAGAATGAATATTGTAACTGTACCATGTAGATTGAATATTTTAATTGTACAAAGTAGGGTAAATAGTGTAATTGTACCATGTACAGTAAATATTTAAATTGTACCACGTAGGACAAATATTGTAATTGACCCATGTAGGGTAAATATTGTAATTGTACAATGTAGAATAAATATTGTAATTGTATCAAGTAGGGTACGAGGGCGAGTCAATAAAAAAACAGCAATAACATCTTATTTCTGGGTGAGATCGACCTCTTCTTTTTCGATGTAATTGCCCTCTAGAATGATGCTCTTGGACCAACGGTGTTCCAGTGCCATCAGCCCAGAACTGAAGAAGCCAGGGGCCTTGTCTCTGAACCACTCAGCTACCGCCACGACTTCTTCGTTTGACCGGAAATGACGTTCACGGATATCCTTTTTCATGTTTGGGAATAGGAACTAGTCACTAGGAGCTAAGTCCGGAGAATAGGCGGGGTGCGGTATTAGCTCGTACCCATTCCGTTCAACAGCATCCATTGCAACTTTGCAAGTGTGGACTCTCGCATTGTCCGGTTGGAGCAGAATCCCTTTGGAGAGTACCTCGGCGTTTTTCACGGATCACAATTCTCAGTAAGTCGAGCAAATTTGCATGATACGCACCTGTTATTGTACTTTTCTTTGCTAGAAAGTCCAACATAATAACGCCTTGTGCATCCCAAAATACAGTTGCCATCACCTTGCCAGCAGAGGGTTGCGTTTTTAACTTCTTTGGCCTCGGAGACCCCGGCCCTACACTGTAGCAACTTTGAGCTTTCATTATTTATGGCTCATAATAATGGACCCAGGTCTCATCTACAGTCACCAGACGTGAAAGGAAATCATCTTCCTTTGACCTAAACCGACTGATGCTCTGGTTGGCATTTGCTCATCGCTAAGAGATTTTGGGACTAAACGGGCTGTTAGCTTGTGCATACCCAAGCGATCATATAAAGTTCTTGAAACGCTACCATGTGAAATGTGTAATGCATTCGCTATTTCTTCCACCTTAATTCGCCTATCAGAGTACACCAGTTCCCGTACTTTGTTACACATTTCTTCATCGGTGGCATCTGATGGGCGTCCAGACCTGGTTTCATCTTCTAAAGACGTTCTACTGCGTTTGAATTCCCCAATCCAGAATTTAACTTGTGCATACGATGGTGCAGAAGACCCATAATAATTGGTCAACTCACAATGTATTTCCTGACCTGTTTTTCCTTTCAAATACAAATACCGAATTACAGCACGGTACTCAATTTTTGACGAAAAGCTTACTTTTGCATCGCAAGCCACGTTTGACATTCAATATCTTATGAGTGAATGACACGATAAGGGTGCAGTTTTCCTCAGGCCTAAAACATGTATTGAAACAAGGCATGAAAATCTTGGGTGTCTCGGTCAACTGGAAATGGAATAGGCTGGTTACTTATTGGCTTGCCCTCGTAAATGTTTTAATTGTGTCAAGAAGTGTAAATATTGTAATTGCATCATGAAAGGTAAATACTGTAATTGTATCACGTAGAGTTAATATTGTAATTGTATCAAGTAGGGTAAATATTGTAAATGTACCATGTAATTGCATCATGTAAGGTCAATATTGTAATTGGACCAACTTACAGATACTATTGTAATTATATCAAGTATGGTAAATATTGTAATTGTATAAAGTAGGGTTAATATTGTAATTGCATCATGTAGGATAAATATTGTAATTGTACCATGCAGATTAAATACTGTAATTTTACCATGCAGATTAAATATTGTAATTGTATCAAGTAGGGTAGATATTGTAATTGTATCACTAAGGGTAAATATTATAATTGTATGGTAAATATTGTAATTGTATAAAGTAGGGTTAATTTTGTTATTGCATCATGTAGGATAAATATTGTAATTGTACCACGCAGATTAAATACTGTAATTTTACCACGCAGATTAAATATTGTAATTGTATCAAGTAGGGTAGATATTGTAATTGTATCACTAAGGGTAAAATATTATAATTGTACCATGTCGGGTTAAATATTGTAATTGTACCATGTAGAATGAATATTAAAATTGTATAAAGTATGGTAAATATTGTATTTCAACCATATAAGGTAAATTTTGTAATTGTGCTATGCAGATTAAATATTTGTAAATGTATCAAGTAGGGTAAATATTGTAATTGTACCACTTAGGGTAAATATTGTAATTCTATCATTTAGACTGAATATTATAATTGTATACATTAGGGTAAATATTGTAATTGTACCATGTAGAGTAAATGTTGTTATTATACCATGTATGGTAAATTTGATATTTTGCGATGTTACGTAAATATTGTTATAGTACCATGTAGGGTCAATATTGTAATAATATCAAGTAGGGGAAGTATTGTAATTATACCATGTAGGGTTAATATTGTAATTGTTACGTTTAAGATAATTACTGTAATTGTATACAAAAGGTAAATATTGTAATCGTATGAAGTAGGGTAAAAAATGTAATAGTACCAAGTAGGGAAATTATTAGAATTACACCATTTAGGGTAAATATTGTAATTGTATCATGTATTGTAAATATTGTAATTATATAGAGTAGGGTAAATATTGTAGTTGTATCGAGAAGGGGTAAATATTTTAATTGCAACATATAGTGTAAGTATTGTAATAGTATCAAGTAGGGTAAATATTGTAATTGTATCAAGGTAAATACTGTAAATGTACCATGTAGAGTAAATATTGTAATTGTATCTGATATGCCACTGAGAAACAAAGCTTAGCTTAGTGCCCCCATGGGATCATAATAGGTGACTATGACTGAAGGGTAAATATTGTAATTATAACAATTAAAGTAAATATTGTAATTACATCATGTAGAGTAAATGTTATAATTGTACATGTAGTGTAAAGAATTGTAACTGTAGGATAAATACTGTAAACTGAATCAGGTAGGATGAATATTGTAATTGTAGCTGATATGCCGCTGAGAAACAAAGCATAGCTTAATGCCCCCATGGGATCATAATAGGTGGCAATGACTCTGAAGGGTAAATATTGTAATTGTAACAATTAAGGTAAATGTTGTAATTACATCATTAGAGTAAATGTTATAATTGTGCATTTAGTGTAAAGAGTTGTAATTGTATCAAGTAGGATAAATATTGTTATTGTGTCAAGTAGGGTAAATATTGTAATTTTATCAATTAAGGTAAATATTGTATTTGAATTAGTTAAGTTAATATATTGTTATTGTGTCAAGCAGGGTAATAATATCAGGTAGGTAAATATTGTAATTGTATCATGTTGGGTTAAATATTGTAATTGAATAAGGTAGTGTAAAGTATTGCAACTGTATCAAGTAGAGTTAATATTGTAATTGAATCCGGTAGAGTAAATATTGTTATTGTGTCAAGTAGGGTAAATATTGTAATTGTATCAGGTAGGGTTATATTGTAATTGTATTAAGAAGGGTAAATATTGTTATCGTGTCAAGTAGGGTAAATATTGTAATTGTATCAGGTAGGGTAAGTATTGTTATTGTGTCAAGAAAGGTGTATATTGTAATTGTATCAAGTACGGTAAATATTGTAATTGTATAAGGCAGAGTAAATATTGTAATTGTATAAAGTAAGGTTAATATTGTAAATTCATATTGTAAGGTAAATATTGTTATTGTACTGTGTAGAGTAACTATAGTAATTGTACCATGTAGGGTAAATATATTAATTTTGTACTATATAGAATGAATATTGTTATTGTATAATGTGGAATAAATATTTAATTGGACCATGTAGGGTAAATGTTATAATTGTACCATGTAAGGTAATTATACAATGCAGGGTAAATATTGTAATTATATCAAGTAGTCGGAATCTTGTGATTGTACCATGTAGGTAACTATTGTAATTGTACTATGTAGGGTAAATATTGTAATTATTGCATGAAAGTTAATACCGTAATTTTATAAAATCTTGTAATTATATCAAGAAGGATAGATATTGTAGTTCGAACAAGTAGGGTAATTATTGTAATTGTATCAAGTAGGGAAACATTGTTATTGCATCAAGAAGGGTAAATATTTTCATTGAATCATGTAGGGTAAATATTGTAATTGTACCATGTAGAATAAATAATGTAACTATACCATGAAGTGTAAAATGTAATTGTATCATGTAGGGTAAATACTGTAATTTTATCATGTAAAGTAGATATTGAAATTCTGCGTTGTAAGGTAAATATTGTAATTGTACCATGTAAGGTATATGTTGTACTATGTGGCGTTAATATTGTACTCGTACCATGTAGGGTAAATATTGTAAATTGAATCAAGTAGGGTAAAAAGTATTGTAATTGTACTATGTAGGGTATATATTGTAATTGTACTATAGGGTAAATATTGTAATTGTACCATGTAGGGTAAATGTTGTAATGTTATCATGTAACAAAAATATTGTAATTGCAATATGAAAGGTAACTATTGTAATTGTACCATGTAGGGTGAATATTGTAATTGCATCATGTCGGTAACTATTGTCATTGTACCCTGCAGGGAAAATATTGTAATTATATCAAGTAAAGCAAATATTGTAATTGTACTATGTAGGGTAAATATTGTAATTGTATCGTGTAAGGTAAATATTGTAATTGTATCAAGTAAGGTAAATATTGTACTTGTATCAAGTAGGGTAAATACTGTAGGTGTATGAGGAAGGGTAAGTATTTTTATGGTACCATGGAGTGTAAAGTATTGTAATTGTATCCAGAATGGTAAATGTTGCAATAGTATCAGGTAGCATAAATATTGTAATTGCATCATGGAAGATAAATATTGTAATTCTACCATGTAATGTAAATATTGTAATTGTAACACGAAGGGTAAATATTGTACCATGTACGATAAATATACTAATTGTACTATATAGAAAGAATATTATAATTGTATAAAGTAGGGTAAATATTGTAACTGTAGCAGGTAGGATACAGAACAAGGTGTCTGATATGCCGCTAAAAAGCAAAGCATAGCTAAATGCCCCCACCCCCCCCCCCATCCATCGGATCATAATAGGTGACAATGACTCTGAAGGGTAAATATTGTAATTTTAACAATTACATCATGTAGGGTAAATGTTATAATTGTACATGTACGGTAAAGTAAAGTATTGTAATTGTATCAAGCAGGATAAATATTGTAATGGAATCAGGTAGGGAAAATATTGTTATTGTGTCAAGTAGGGTAAATATTGTTATTGTATCAAGTAAGGTAAAGATTGTAATTGAATCAGGTAGATTAATATATTGTTATTTTGTAAATTAGGGTAAATATTGTTATTATATCAAGTAGAGTAAATATTGTTATTGTATCAATTAGGGTAAATATTGTAATTGAATAAGGTAGTGGAAAGTATTATAATTATATCAAGAAGGGTTAATATTGTAATTGAATCAGGTAGGGTAAATATTGTAATCGTATCAGGAAGGGTAATATTGTTATTGTATCAAGAAGGATAAATATTGTTATATTGTTGTAGGGTAAATATTCTAATTTTATCAGGTAGGGTAAATATTGTAATTGTATCAGGTAGGGTAAATATTATTCTGTCAAGAAGGGTTTATATTGTAATTGTATCAAGTGTGGTAAAAATTGTAATTGTATGAGGCAGAGTAAATATTGTAATGATATAAAGTAGGGTAAATATTGTAAATGCATCATGTAAGGTTAATATTGTAATTGTACCATGTAGAGTAATTATAGTAATTGTACCATGTACGGAAAATATATTAATTGTACCATATAGAATGAATATTGTAATTGTATAAAGTAGGGAAAATATTCAATTGTACCATGAAGTGTAAATATTGTAATTATATCAAGTAGTCGGAATCTTGTGATTGTAGCATGAAGGTTAACTATTTTAATTGTATCATGTAGGGTAAATATTGTAATTGTAACATGTAAGTTAATACTGTAATTATATCGAGTAGGGTAAATCATGTAATTATATCAAGTAGGACAAATACTGTAGTTCTAACAAGTAGGGTTATTATTGTAATTGTATCAAATAGGGAAACATAATTGCACAAAGATGGGTAAATACTTCAGTTGCATCATGTAGGGTAAATATTGTAATTGTACCATGTATTATTAATATTGTAATTGTACCATGAAGGGTAAAATTGTTATTGTACTATGCTGGGTAAATTCTGTAATTGTATCCTGTAAAGTAGATATTGTTCATTGTAAGGTAAATCTTGTAATTGTACCATATAAGGTAAATGTTGCTTTTGTACTATGTGGCGTAAATATTGTAATTGTACCATGTAAGGTAAATTTTGTAATTGAATCTAGTAGGGTAAAAATATTGTAAATGTACCGTTTATGGTATATATTGTATAGGGTAAAAAGTATTGTAATTGTACCATATAGGGTATATATTGTAATTGTACCATAGGGTAACTATTGTAATTGTACCATGTAGGGTTATTATTTTTTATTTTTTCATGTAACAAAAATATTGTAATGTCAATATGTAGGGTAACTATGATTGTAATGTTACCATGTAGGGTACATATTGAAATTGTACCATGTCGGTAAATATAGTAATTGTACCATGCAGGGTAAATATTGTAATTATACAAAGTAAAGCTAATATTGTAATTGTAGCATGAATGGTTAATAATGTAATTGTACCATATAGGGTAAATATTGTAACTGTATCGTGTAAGGCAAATATTGTAATAGTATCAAGTAGGGTAAATATTGTAGTTGTATCAAGTAGGGTAAATATTGTAATTCTACCAAGTAAGGTAAATATTGTAATTGTGTCACGTAGGATAAATACTGTAATATATGACGTATGGTAAGTGTTTAATTGTACTATATGTAGTGTAAAGTATTGCAATTGTATCAAGTAGGGTAAATATTGCATTGATTGATTGAGTTGGGGTTTAACGATACGTCATCCCCTGTGGGTCATATTGTGTCGTTTTCCAGAGAAAGGGAGATGAGAGATAGTAGAGATAGATGAAAGAGATGGATAGGGGAGAAAGGAAAATGAATGAAAGTGAAGGAACAGAAGAAATAAAAACCTCTCTACCCTTACCTACTGCAAGCCTAACTGTAAGCCAATATCAATTGGACGCCCCGGTGACGTAGGATACACGACACCTTTGCCTGACCCCAGGTAATTGCAATTTTATCATGTAGGGTAAATATTGTATTTGTATCAGTTAGGTTAAATATTGTTATTGTATTATGCAAAGTCAATATTGTATAGTGTCAAGTAGGGTAAAAATTGTAATTATATCAAGAAGGGTAAATATTGTAATTGCATCATGTAAGGTAAATATTGTTATTCTACCATGTAGAGTAAATATTGTAATTGTACCACGTAGGGTTACTATTATACCATGTACGGTAAATATACTAATTGTACTATATAGAATAAATATTGTAATTGTATAAAGTAAGGTAAATATTGTAATTGTACCAAGTAGGGTAAATATTATAATTATACTATGTAGGGTAAATATTGTAATTGTACCATGCAGGGAAATATTGTAATTATATCAGGTAGGCTAAATATAGTAACTGAAGCATGTAGGGTAAATATTGTAATTGAACCATGTAGGGTAAATATTGTAATTGTATCATGTAAGGTTGTACTGTAGGGTAAAACTTGTAATTATATTAAGTAATGTAAATATTATAATTCTATCAAGTAGGGCACTAAATGTAATTGTATCAAGTTGGGTAAACATTGTTTTTATATGAAGAAGAGTTTATATTTTAATTGCATCGTGCAGGGTAAATATTGTAATTGTACCATATACGGTACATGTTGTTATTGTACCATGTAGGTAAAAATTGTAATCGTACCATTCAGGGTGAATATATTGTATCAGGTAAGGTAAATAGTGTTATTACATCATGTAGGGTAATATTGTGATTGTATCATGTAGGGTAAATATTGTTATTGTACCATTTAGCGTAAATATTGTAATTGTACCATGCACGATAAATATTGTATTTCTTATAAATAGGGTAGAAAAATTGCAATTGTACCATGTAGGGTATATATTGTAATTGTACCATTTAGGCATAATATTGTGAGTGTTCCATGTAGGGTAAATATTGTAATTCTTTCATGTAAGGTAAATATTGTAATTGCAATATGTAGGGTTACTTTTGTAATTGTACCATGTACGGTATAGATTGTAATTGTACCATGAAGGGTAAATATTGTAATTGTAGAATGTTAAGTAAATATTGTAATTTTACCATGTAGGGTAAATATAGTAATTATATGAGGTAAAAGAAATATTGTAATTGTAGCATGTAGGGTAAATAACGTAATTATACCATGTCAGGTAAATATTGAAATTATATAAGGCAGGGTAAATATTGTAATTGTATCAAGTAGGGTAAATATTGTTATTCTATCAAGTAGGTAAATTATTATTATTGTTTTACGTAGGTAAAATATTGGAAATGTTATCAAAGAGACTAAATATTTCAATTGCTTCATGTATGGTTAATATTGTAATTGTACCATGTAGGGTAACTATTGTAATTGTACAATGTAGGTTATATAGTGTAATTGTACCATGTAGGGTAAACACTGTACTCGTACCATTGGTTAATATTGTAATTGTATCAAGTAGGGTAAATATTGTAATAGTATCAAGTACGGTAAATATTGTAAATGTACCATGTAGGGTAAATACTGAAATTGCATCAAATAGGGTAAACATTGTAATTGTACCAAGTAGGGTTAATATTGTAATTATATTATGTAGGGTTAATATTGTAATTGTATCAGTTAGGATAAATATTGTAATGGTATCAAGTAGGTTTAATATTGTAATTGTATCATGCAATATTAATATTGTAATTGCATCATGTAGGAAAGCTATTGTAAATGCATCATTGCATCGTATATCATGAAGGGTAAACATTTCCATTGTTTCAATACGAGTAAATCTTGTAAATGGTTCATGTAGGGTAAACATTGTATTTGTAACATGTATGTAACTATTGTAATTGTATCAAGTATGGTTATATTGTATATGCATAATGTGGGGTAAATATTGTGATTGTACCATGTTGGGTAAATATTGTAATTGTACTTTGGAGGGTAATTATTGTAATTGTATCTTGTAGGGTTAATACTGAAATTGTATCTTGTAGGATAAATATTGTATCGTCAAGGGTATATATTGTAATTTTATTCTGTATGGTAAATACTGTAATTGTGCCATGTAGGGTAAATTTTGAATTTGTTTCATGATGGGTAAATATTGAAATTGCACCAAGTACTGTAAATATTGTATCTGCTTCATCTGTGGTACAGGTTGTAATTTTGACATGTAGGGTAAACATTGTAATTAGTATGGAAAATATTGCAATTGTATCATGTAGGATAAATATTGCTATTGTATCATATAGGGATTATATTGAAATTGTATCATGTAGTGTAAATATTCTACTGGTATTAAGAAGGATAAATGCTGTAATTGTACCATGTGAGGTAAATATTTAATAACATGATGCAAGGTAAATATTATAATTGTATCAAGTAGGGTAAATATTGTAATTTTATCAGGTAGGGTAAGTATTGAACCAAGTAGGGGAGATATTGTAATTATATCATTTAGAGTAAATATTGAAATTGTTCCATGTGGGGTAAATATTGTAATTGCATCAAGTAGGGTAAATGTAGTAATTTTATCATGTAGGATAAATATTGTTATTGCAATATGTACGGTCAATATTGTAATGGTATCATGTAGGGTAAAAATGTAATTGTATCATGTAGGGAAAATATTGAAAATGTATCATGTAGTGTTAATGATGTATTTGTGGTGTAAATGCTGTAACTGTATCATGTTTGGGAAATATTGTAATTGCATCATGTAGGGTAAATATTGTAATTGTACCATGTAGGCTAACTATTGTAATTGTGTCATATAGGGTAAATATTAATAGAGCTAATGACTTAGTCTTCGGAGGCTTGCAAACTAGGGTGGCATTTTACAAGTAGAACTTTCAACCACTTCTTTCTGTAGATTTGGGAATAAGAAAACTGGAATAATTATGAAAACAGAAAGCATAGCTGTGCGGATCGTCCAGATAGAAGACAAAATTAGGATTCAAGAATATTTTTAGTCATGTGTTGGAGGTATTTTCATTTAAGTGTCCGCGGAAACCTCGAAAACCTCGAACGTCCTTGAATAATGTTATAGTCATTCAATCTTGGATTAGATGAACTATTCATATTTTGATGATTTTTATGATATTTGCACTATATATTGTGTTACACTGAGAGTATTTGATGTTCACATCTGCATCAGAAACACAGGTATAGTAAAATACGGACTATATAATTGGCTTACTTTTTGTTTTAATAGATATATCCATTTGTTTACTGGCCAAATTACGATATTAAATGGCGTTCGTTCTAAACTATGTAACCACAAGATACTTTTAGCATATTTAGATAATTAAATATCAAACTACAAGGCTGTTTATGAAGTAGAAGAATCGATGTGGACTTCAAAAAATGGTTATGAATTCTTGGTCCTTTTTGTTACTAATGATTAAATTTTGATCCTCAAAATGGCGGTTTAATGACACCATATTACATAAATAGTCCAAGATGGCACCATTGCAAGCTAGTATCGGTAAAATATGATATATTGCATTTTCATAGCAAATATTGTTTGGCTTCCACAATATCTATAGAGTAGACAACTTCATTGTACATTAGTGAATGTTGTTGAATCTTGGCGCCATTTGTCACCGAAGATCAAGTTTTAATTCTCAAAACTGCGGTCAAGTGATAAGCTTTACTAATATATGGTCCAAGATCGCAACATGATAAATACTGTGAAAAACAATTGCTTTATGCAAAACTGACAATCGAAAACAGTTACTTTCTCATTGAATCTAAAGCATTACATAATTCAGCAACAGTACGTTTTTAATTTGGGCTAAATTATCTACATACATTTGGGATCGTGTACGCATGTGTTCAGTCATCATAAAATGGTACACCCCTTAATGTAATGCTGTAGATGGTGTATTCGGTAATGTGGAATGGCTCGGTTGTCTGACAATATTATGCGCGTATAAAAGAACTGGAATAAATATGATAGAAGAACGAATTGCAGGAGTCATTGCTTCATGAGGATCGAGTCCAGAAAGAAAATAAAATCAGGATACACGAATACAAAAGGATGTCTTGGAGGCATTTTATATAAATTGTCTTTCAGCTGCAACATTGAATCATACGATTTCACCACCGAACGTCGTCGATTTATGTTATTTCAATTTCAGTCTGGGAAAAGGTGAACAATTCATATTTATATGATGGTCGCATTATATGTTGCACTACAGTGAGCGTATTTGCTGTTCACATCTGCATCATAAACACAAATGGTGTAGAATTTGGTCTGTGTTTGAAATATTTCTTTGAACGTTTCATGTAATTGGCATACGATTTTTTTATGGATATATCCGTTCGTTTACTGGCCAATATTCGAAATTAAGGAGCGTTCCAGTGCTTAACTGTGTAATCACACGATACATTCAATAGCTTTGAAATATTATTTCTGAAACTACTAGGATGTCTATGTAGTAGAAGAATCAACGCGGACATTCAAAAGTTATTGTTAATTCTTGGCCCATTTTGTCACTGAAGATCAAATTTTCAAAAGAATGGTCCATTGAGAAACCATTCCATGAATGGTCCAAGCTGGCAATCTAGTGCAAGCTAGTGAAGGTAAAGTATGATATATTACATTTTTAAAACATGCAATATTTAGTTTCTGCAATATCTAGAGAATATATAGCTTCAGTGTACAGCAGGGAATGTTTTCGAATCTTGGCGCCATTTGTCACTGAAGATCACGTTTTGATTCTCAAAATGGCGGTCCAGTGACAAGCTATATCAAAACATGGTCCAAGATCGCAGCATGATAAAAACTGTGAAAAACAGTTGCTTTATGCAAAAGTTGGACAATCAAAACCGTACGTGCTGTACTTGGTGTATTTAGGGATGTGGAGTGGCTAATCTTTCTAGAAATACTATCCTGAATTGTGCCTATGCGTTTGTCCAGACCTAAATTGATCAGTCTTCCGTGGTTTTCAAGCTATGGTGGCATTTTACAAGTAAGACATTCAACCAATACTTTCTGTATATGCGCGTACAGGAGAATGTTGTTGAATCTTGGCGCCATTTGTCACTGAAGATCAAGTTTTGATTCTCCAAATGGCGGTCCAGTGACAAGGTATACCAAAACATGGTTCAAGATCGCAACATGATAAACACTGTGAAAACAATCGAAAACTTGATAATTTCGAAAACGATAATTTCGAGAGAGCTAATCTTAGTGCTTTTCGTACGTTTGTTCGGTTTGTGCTTGTTAAGACTTGTCGGTTTCCTCTTCCTCTTGAGGTCTGGGAAGGGCTGCGGTTTGTGATTGTGGCACTCCCTGGACTTTTCTTTTGCCTTTTTTGATAATTTCTAATTAAATCCCAAGCATTACATTTCAGCAATAGGACGTTTTTAATTTCGAAGTTGGGCTAAATTATCTAAATACATAAAGAGCGTTCCAATAATTAACTGTGTAATCACATGATACTTTTATTATCTTTTAAATAGTATTTATCAAACTACTAGGATGTCTATGTAGTAGAAGAATTAACGTGGACATTTAAAAGTAGTTGTTAATTCTTGCTCCTTTTTTGTACTTAAGATCAAATTTTCAAAAGAGCGGTCCAGTGAGAAACTATTCCATGAATGGTCCAAGCTGGCAACTATTGCTAGTTAAGGTGAAGTATATTACATTTTTTTGAACATGCAATGTTTGGCTTCCACAATATCTAGAGAGTATTCAGCTTCACTTTACAGCAGAGAATGTTTTTGAAGCTTGGCGCCATTTGTCACTGAAGATCAAGTTTGATTCTCAAAATGGCGGTCCAGTGACATGGTCTAAGATCATAACATGATAAACACTGTAAAATCATTTTTTTGTTGTAAACACTGGACAATAGAAAACAGATTTTTTTTCTAATTAAAAAAAAGAAGTAAGAAAAAGTCCAGGAAGTGCCACAATCACAAACCCCAGCCCATCCCAGACACCAAGAGGAAGATGAAACAGACAAAGCTAAACAAGCGCAAATCGAACAAACGCACGTAAAGCACCAAGACTAGCACTCTCTTCCCCAAGCGAGGTAGTCGCAATGCTAAAAGGATTGAAAAACAAAAACAAAACAACACAGGCAAGACATAAACCAAATCAACTCGTAGAATAAACCACAAAGCAACAAAGAGTAAGACTAACACCGGGACCACCAGCATTACATATTTCAGCAAAATGACGTTTCTGATTTCGAAGTTGGGTTTAATTATGTCAATACATTTGGAATGGCGTGCGCATACGTTCAGTCATCATAAAATAGTACACCAGGAACCTAAGAGTTACGTGCTGTATTTGCTGTATACGGGGATGTGGTGGCTCGGATTTCTAGAAATATTACCATGAATTGTGCCTATGCGTTTTTCCAGACCAAATGAAACAGTCTTCCGTGGCTTTCAAGCTAGGGCGGCATTTTTACTTTCAATTAGTACTTTCTGTGCGCGTACAAGAGAATTAGGTTGAATCTTTGCGCTATTTGTTAGTGAATATCAAATTTGAATCTCAAAACGGTAGTCCAGTGACAAGCTATAACAAAACATGGTCCAAGTTCGCAACATGATAAACACCGTGAAAAACTTTTGCTTGATGCAAAAAAAGGACAATCGAAAACTTTTTATTTCTAATTACACATTACAGATACTGAGAGGATTACATAAACTGAAAGGAAAAATAAGTATACAGGTAACTATTGTTTTTTAAATGTCACCAAAATTTTACATATGTACATAAATCATCGATATCATAGTTAAGAACAATAATTTATCTATAATTCGCAATAATTTTAAAGGAAATTCTATCAAAGAGCAAGGAGATGGCATTTACATAAACAAATAAGGGGTCTAAATTACATTATGAGTAGCTTTCCTTTAAAAGTGCATTTTGGACAAAGAAATTTACAGATGAATGTGTATTGCATTCAGTCGACAGAAAGATAAAAATGCTGTAAGGACCTGTTTCAACTTTAAATGCGTTACAGAGTACACTGTCAAATTTCTATACAAAGGACATAAGGTTTTTGACATTTTCGTTCCTTTTCTGACGGAATGCACTGAATTTCTATGGGACACTAATTGCCATTGTTCTGTTAAATAAACTGTTTTAGGAGATATTTTCTGTATGTGGTACAAGGAGGCTAAGCCAAGCAACACTTTTTCGAAAAATTCACGTGAAAACGACCAACGCCATTTCAGATATAGACTTTTTAAATTCCCTAAATTTTTCATTCAAAGGGAGATAATTTGAGAGGGAAAGAAATTCAAATTCAGCTTGAAGTCATTTGACGGTAATTTCGAATTAAATAAAATTGTGGTGTTACTCACAGACATTTGTGCAAGACATTTATGAAAAGTAAAATGATATTTTTCTGTTCAAAGCGAGCTGTGACTGCAAATGCTGTTTTAATTAAGGGCTCATAATCCATAATTCATGACTGTGAACGAATTACCTTTGTGATTCTTAAAGACAGACGTTTGACAAAAATGACCATGAAAACATATTAACGAAAAAACTACAAGACGAGCCGGTATTCAAAACTCGAAACTGTATACTTTTTATTGCCGTTGAGTATAGTTCAGCAATAGGACGTTTTTGAATTTCGAACTAGGATTAAATTATCTAAATACATTTGTATTGGTGAACGCATGTGTTCAATACTCATAAAATAGTAAACCAGGAATCAAAATGTGCATGCTGTAGTTGGTGTATTCAGGGATGTGGAGTGGCTCAGCTTTCTAGAAATATCATCATGAATTGTGTCTATGCGTTTTTCCAGACCAAATAAATCAGTCTTCCGTGGCTTTCGAGCTAGGGTGGCATTTTACAAGTAAGTCCTTTCAACTAGTATTTCTGTAGATGCGCGTACAACAGAATGTTGTTGACTCTTGGTGCAATTTGTCAATGCATATCAAGTTTGATTCTTAAAATGGCAATCCAGTGACAAGCTATACCAAAGCATGGTTCTAGATTGCAACATGATAATCACTATGAGAGACTATTGCTTGATGCAAAAATTCGACAATTAAAAACTTTTAATTTCTAATTAAATCTCAGGCATTATATATGTTATATGTTATTATCGTATGTTAGCTATAGGATGTTTTTAATTTCGAACTTGGGTTAAATTATCTAAATACATTTGGAATTGTGTATGCATGTGTTCAATCATCATAAAATACTACACTAGGAACCAAAATGCACATGCTATTGTTGGTGTATTCGGGGATGTGGAATGGCTCGGCTTTTTAGAAATATTTTCGTGAATTGTGCCTATGTTTTTTTTCCAGACCGAATGAACCAGTTTTCCGTGACTTTCAAGCTAGGGTGGCATTTTATATGTCCTTTCAACTAGTATTTTCTGTACGAGCGCATAAAAGATTGAATTTTGTTGAATCTTGGCGCCATTTGTTAGTAAATATCAAGTTTGAATCTTAATTTGTTTCATGTCTTACCTTGTACTATTTTGTTCTTGTGTTTTTCAGTCCTTTTTGCATTGCGATTACCTCGCTTGGGGAAGAGAGAGGTAATCTTAGTGATTTTCGTACGTTTGCTGGATTTGCGCTTGTTTGGTTTTGTCTGTTTCCCCTTCCTCTTGTATTATTGCTGTCTGGGAAGGGCTGCGGTTTGTGATTGTGGCACTTTCCTGGACTGAAATGGCAGTCCAGTGACAAGCTATACCAAAACATGGTCCAAGATCGCAACACGATAATCACTGTACAAAACTATTGCTTAATGCAAAAATTGGACAATCGAAAATTCTTAATGTCTATTTAAATATCAGGCATTATATATTTCGGCAATACCACGTTTTTAATTTCGGACTTGGGTTAAATTATCTAGATACGGTTGGAATGGTGTACGCATGCATTCAATTAACATAAAATAGTACACCAGGAACCAAAATGTACATACTATTGTTGGTGCATTCGGGGATGTGGAGTGGCTCGGCATTATAGAAATATTATCATGAATTATGCCTATGATTTTTTCAGAACTTAGTCTATGAATCAGTCTTCCGTGGCTTTCAAGCTAGGGTGGCATTTTACAAGTGAGACCCTTCAAGTAGTACATTCTGTAGATTCGCGTACAAGAGAACTGGAATAATTATGATCGTAGAAAGCAAAGCTGGAGTCACCACCTACTGCGGATCGAGTCCAGAAAGAAGGTGAAATAATAATACAAGAATACAATATGTTATGTTAGGGAAATTTCATTAAATTGTCTTTGAGCGGAAACTTCGAATCAGTCGATTTCACCACCGAACGTCGTCGATTTATGTTATTGCCATTTCAGTCAATGATATATAAGGTGAACTATTCATATTTATATGATGGTTGCATTATATGTTGTGCCACAGTGAGAGTATTTTATATTCATACCTGCATCATAAACACAGGTATTGTAAAATGTGGCCTGTGTTTGAAATAGGCCTTTGTGTTGTATATATGGGTGAAAAACGAGCAGAGCTTTAGTGTAAGGGAGACAACAAGTACAGTTGTAGTTGTCATTGACTCCTCTGGTTATCTTCCCATGCTTTTGGGAAATGAAAGTAGAATTAGCTCCCTTGCTGTCGGATTGTGTTCTGGGTAGATTTCTTGTGCGCGAAATATAAAATAAAGAGGGACAATTTTTAGAAGATTGTATTATTCTGTGTTTTATTCCCCAATATAAGACATCAAACACAACATTTGAACGTTTCACGTAATAGGCGTACGCTTTTTTTTCATAGACCTATCCTTTTGTTTACTGGCCATTATTCAAAATCAAGAGCGTTCCAATGCTTAACTGTGTACTCACATGATACTTTTAACATTTTTAAATAATATTTATCAAACTACTAGGATGTCTATGTAGTAGAAGAATTTACGTGGTCATTCAAATGTGGATGTTAATCCTTGGCCCATTTTGTCATTGAATTCTCAAAATGGCGGTTCGTGACACTTTTCCATAAATAGTGCAAGCTGTCAACAACTGCTAGCTAGTACAGGTAAAGTATGATATATTACATTTTCGTAACTTGCAAAGTGTCGCTTTCACAACATCTAGATTGTATTTAGTTTCACTGTACATCAAAGACTGTTGTTGAATCTTGGCGTCATTTGTCACTGAAAGTCATGTTTTGATTCTCAAAATGGCGGTCCAGTGACAAGCTATACAAAAACATCTTCCAAGATCGCAATATGATAAACACTGTGAAAACGATTGCTTTATGTGAACAATGAACGATCGAAAATTGTTAATTTCTAATTAAATATCAAGCATTACACGCAATAGGATATTTTAAATTTGGAAGTTGGGCTTAATTATCTGAATACATTTGGAATAGTGTACGCATACGTACAATCATCATAAAATAGTACAACAGGAACCAAAACGTACATGCTGTAATTGGTATATCCAAGGATGTGGAGTGGCATGGCTTTCTGGAAATATCATTATGAATTGTGCCTGTGCGTTTCTCCAGACCTAAGGAATCAGTCTCTCGTGACTTTCAAGCTGACATTTAACAAGTCAGACCTTTCAACTTCTACTTTTATTAGATCCATGTATACAATAACTGGAATAATTATGATAGTGAAGAGCAAAGCTGGAGTCCGAACTTGGTGTGGATTGAGTCCAGGAAGAAGATACAATCAGGATACAAGATTACAATATGATATGTTGGAGGTATTTTCATTAAATCGTCTTTCAACGAAAACAACAAATCAGTAGGTTTCTCCACCAAATGTCGTCGATTTGTGTTATTGCTATTTCAGGCTTGGATAAGGTGAACTATTCATATTTATATGATGGTTGCATAAAATGTTGTGGCACAGCGAGAGTATATGATGTTCCCATCTGCATCATAAACACAGGTATTGTAAAATATGGTATGCGCTTGAAATAGATCTTTGAACATTTTTATAGATATATCCATTTGTTTGCTGGCCAATATTCGAGATAAAGAGCGTTCCAATGCTTAACTGTGTGATCACATAATATTTTTAATATCATATTAATTGTATGTATCAAACTACCTGGATGTCTATGTAGTATAAGAATTAAAGTGACATTGAAAAGTGATTGTTACATCTTGGCCCAATTTGTCAATGAAGATCAAATTTTGATTCTCAAAATGGCGGTCCAGTGAAAACCTTTTCCATAAATGGTCCAAGCTGACAACCATTGCAAGCTAGTACAGGTAAAGTATGATATATTACCTTTTCTAAATATGCAATGTTTGGCTTCCACAATATCTAGAGCGTGTATAGCTTTACTGTACATCAAATAATGTTGTTGAATCTTGGCGCCATTTGTCACTGAAGATCAAGTTTGATTCTCAACATGGCGGTCCAGTGACAAGCTATAACATTACATGGTCCAAGATCGCATCATGGCAAATGCTATGAAAAACTATTGCTTGAGACAAAAATTGGACAATCAACTTTCAATTTCTAAGTAAATATCAAACATTACATATTTCAGCGGTAGGACGTTTTTATTTCGAAAATGGTTTTAATTATGTAAATACATTTGGAATGGTTTACGCATGCGTAAAGTCATCATAAAATACTACACTAGGAACCAAAAAATAGCACATGCTATTGTTGGTGTATTCGGGGATATGGACCGGCTCGGCATTACAGAAATATTATCATGATGATTTTTTTCAGACCTTATTAATAAATCAGTCTTCAATGGCTTTCAAGCTAGGGTGGCATTTTACAAGTAAGACCTTTCAAATAGTATATTCTATAGATGCGCTTACAAGGGAACTGGAATAATTATGATAGTAGAAAACAAAGCTGGAGTCATTACCCACTGCGGGTAGAGTCCAGAAAGAAGATGAAATCAGGATACAAGAATACAATATGTTATGTTAGAGGAATTTTTTTTATTAGATTGTCTTTCAGCGGAACATCGAATCAGTCGATTTCTCCACCGAAATTCGTCGATTTATGTAATTGCCATTTCAGTCTGGGATAAGGTTAACTATTCATATTTATACGATGGTTGCATTATATGTTGTGCCACCATGAGAGTATTTTATATTCATACCTGCATCATAAACACAGGAATTGTAAAATATAGCCTGTGTTTGAAATAGACCTTTGAACGTTTCATTTAATAGGGGTACGATTTTTTAAATAGATATATCCTTTTATTTACTGACCATTATTCGAAATTAAAGAGCGTTCCAATGCTTAACTGTGTACACACATGATACTTTTAACATACTTAAATAGTATTTTTCAACCTACTAGGATATCTATGAAGTAGAAGAATTAACGAGGTTATTCAAAAGTGGGTATTAACTCTTGGCCCATTTTGTCACTGAAAATCAAATTTTGATTCTCAAAATGCCGGTCCCATGGCAAACTATTCCATAAATGGTCCAAGCTGGGAACCATTGCTAGCTAGTTCAGGTAAGGTATGATATATTATATTTTCGTAACATGCAAAGTATCGCTTTCACAATACCTAGATAGTATTTAGCTTCACTGTACATCAGAGAATGTTGTTAAAGTTTGGCGTCATTTGTCACTGAAGATCATGTTTTGATTCTCAAAATGGCGGTCCAGTGACAAGCTATACAAAAACATGGTCCAAAATCGCAACATGATAAACACTGTGAAAAACAATTGCTTTATGCGAACATTGGACAATCGAAAATTGTTAATTTCTAATTAAATATCAAACATTACATATTTGAGCATTTGGACGTTTTTAAATTTCGAAGTAGTAGACTTAAAGCCATTCCATGTAGCTGCTTCAGCTTTCAGTCTGGCACAACCTACCCTCCAGAAAAAGTCTGTTTGCAAAAACGTATTCTTCAGCCCTCAGGACCTCTACACATGTCGTAAAACTAAATTGTGGTAGCAGTTTTTCAGTAGCGTGCCATTTTCGAATGTACCCTAAGCACAATAAAACATATCTCGAAAAACACGGAACAATGCTAAAGAAGTCCAAAAACTGCTCAGCTGAATACGTTTTGTGTTCAGTATGGTACACACATGTTCTAAAATTCCTTTCTGTCTATCAAATAATTTGATAATTGCACGTCGGTTCGCCAAAACTGTGTAATAACAGTGTTTATTTACCCCACCCCGCATATTCCATTGTGAAACATAGCTGCAGTATGTGATACAATTTTATTTGTCTAATAATATTGCCACATGCACAGTTACATGTAACTGAAGATGCATTTTGGGAAACACACAACAACGAAATTGGGAATGATAGGTTTTGAAATTGTCCCACTGCAAAATGGGGGATGGGTTTAAGTGGGGTGGGATGGGATCTTTAACAGAATGAAAGTAGCGAAGGAACTTGTGTTTCCAAAACATCGTTGTTTGAAGGTGGCATTTGATTGATTGTGTTCTTCAGAAAATACTGAGACGTTTGATCGAGGGCCAAAAGTGGTTTTAGAACATACCACTAAGTCCTCAAAATGATGTGCGAGCAAGGGTGGGGTGGGGAGAGGTGGGAGTGTGTGTGTATGGGGGAGATGGGGCAGAAAGTGCATTTCATGAAGCAAAATATAGGAATATTCCAGGTTTGTTTACATAGTGATATCAGAAACATTCGTACTTAAATTGTTATTGCCAAAGCAGTACTCTATTCGCTTTGGTGAGGTTTTACTGCCTTTTTACTGATAAGGTATTGTCGAGCCGATCAGTAATCCCTAACTGGCACTGTTCCTGGGCAGGATTAGGTCTTTTAAGCAAATAAGTATTTAGTGATTACATTTTGGCAGTAACTGACGGCCATTGGTTGTTAAACAGTACTTTACTACCAATGTCGAGCCGCTTCCAACAAGAAAGATAATTAGAAACGAAAGATAGGATAGACGAGATCAAATATTACACAATAAAGTCAGCCCCGACCTGCAGCTGCTTCAAGCACAGCAAGTCCGTGTTGTACTATCAGCCCAGTTACTGTAAACGTCCCAGCACCATCTTCTGTCATAACCTCCTACCACGCTCTGACAATATTTGCATATATGTTGCTTTTGTCTTATTAAAGCGCTTGGTACATTTGAATAGACGTGCTCTGACCTATAAATAGCTAAATGAGCCTTATCATGAGAAAACCTGCTCATTGTATCTCTGAAAAACAAAAACAGCAGGTCTGCCTGCGCATCCGCGCAGTCAGGTCAGTGCCTTTGTGTAAGGTTGATGTTTGTACTGCCAAAATGCATATACCTCTAAGCGGCGTCTGATACTGAGTAGACCGTTTTTTGTCTTATCGGATCGAAAACACCGAAGATAGGTTTTCTCGCGATGAGGCTCTAATGTGGTCGCATGTTTGTGCGCTTTGTTTGCTGACGTCATCCAACAAGTCTATCTATCTATCTATCTATCTATCTATCTATCTATCTATCTATCTATCTGTCTGTCTGTCTGTCTGTCTGTCTGTATCTACAGTATATCTATCTATCTATCTATCTATCTATCTATCTATCTATCTATCTATCTATCTATCTATTGTTCAGTATTATTACGTAGTGTGTTAATTAAAGTGCTCCCAAAGAGGTTTCAAATGACCCGCAAGTGCTTTCAAAGATGGAGGTTTCAGATGATTCGGCTATTCATGTCCTTCAAACGTCAACAAATGCTACAGATTTTTCTATCTGTGTGATATGCCATTCAAAAAGTACGGACCCCTAGCGTAAGGCACAGGAAAGCACCATTTCGAATTTTAGTGATGTTATGCAGGGAAGAGGAATGATGACGTGTATGAACGGCTGAAGCCTCATATTTCCAGTTTGAAGTCGAAAGAATTTTTGTGGCACGCCAAGTGCTATTCAAGTTATGCTAGCAAACATAACATTAGACATGCTCAAAAGCAAAAAACTTTCAATGTCACCGACTCCAGTCATGACTGAAAGTCAAGAAGTGACCGAATCATCGGCGACTGCTGCTGCTAACAACTGTCACGGCCAAAATCAGGGTCAGGGGTGTTTGAGAGGTCTAAATGTATGTTTTGCCAAAAGAAGACAAAAAAAAAAAAAAAAAAAAAAAAAAAAAAAAAAAAAAAAGAAAAGAAAAGAAAAGAAAAAAAGAAAAAAAAGGTTTTACAAATGTCACAACGGTTGGTGCCTGTCATACAATAGTTTAAGCTGCAAAATCGCGCAGAGGTGAAAACATGCTTCTGATTCTTAGGGGTGTAAGAAGTGTGCCGCTAAGATGAAATATCATAACAATTGTCATGCTAATTATATCAGCATAAAGCCCCAAAGCTCAAAATTGTCATGTCTTAAGTGGCGATAGACAGTGCATATGCCAGAGCAATTGACGATTTAATGGCATCAGTCATTCCTGACCTAAAAGTCAGGAAAACCTATGACATGACAGCTGTATTGCAAAGATACCAGCATTTATTAGAAAGACAAACAGTAGAAACAGATCATTTTACCAAAAGAACCCCTAAAACTTAGGCTTTAGCTGACCGTTCTAAGGCGGTGGTCCCGGTGTTAGTCTTACTCTTTGTTGCTTTGTGGTTTATTCTACGAGGCGATTTGTTGTATGTTTTACCATGTGTCATTTTGTTTTTGTGTTTTTCAGTCCTTTCAGTATTGCGATTACCTCGTTTGGGGAAGAGAGAGCTAATCTTAGTGCTTTTCGTACGTTTGTTCGATTTGTGCTTGTTTGGATTTGTCGGTTTCCTCTTCCTCTTGGTGTCTGGGAAGGGCTGCTGTTTGTGATTGTGGCACTCCCTGGACTTTTCTCTTACCTTTTTTTTTAAAGAAAGGCATTGGTGATGGAATAATGTTTCACCAGCCTCCCGATCGATCTCAGTCTGTGCTCGTTTATTAATAAGGCTTTCAGGCAATCAAAAGAAACAGTAAGTGCCGTGCCGTGTTTATCTGTACAAGATACTGACACACTACCTAGTGATTCCACAGAAATGACTAGAATTCTGTACAAAGCTGCAATGATAATCACGTCTGATATAAACTGCATTGCTGGCATTTCAATTCAACTCCTGGACATAGCTGACCTACAGTCCAAGAAGTGTAAAGAGGTCGTACCAGAGAGCCTTTGTTGGATGCTGAGATGGATTATATTGGCATCAGATGAAAATGAGATAAAGCCACAACTGGCGAAAGGCGTATAACAATGCTGGGTCAAGATATTGTCCAGTGTTCAGCAGATGGACGAGTTAAGACTCCCAAACATGCTAGCTTAGCAATGTCAGTGAGAAATCAGACTGGATCAAAACAGCTGATAACAATGCTTAACAGAATGGGCCACTGCTATTCCTACGACGAAACGGAGGTTATTGACACTAGTCTGGCGGAAGAATCTTTAGCAAAAGAAGAAGAGACGGGTGTAGTTATCCTATCAAACATCACACAGGGAAAATTCGTACAGTTTGCCGGTGACAGTAACGACATCAATGAAGAAACCTGAGATGGAAAGTAGACGACGCATGCAACTTCGCTAGTCATCTTTCAAAAAGGGGAGTTTGCCCAAAATACCACTCGGAAAATATATGCAGACCATACAAAAAACTTTGGTGTCGAGAGACGTTGGTAGTGTTCTGCATGAATTTGGCACATTTGGTAAAAGACCAAAAGTGAAATTTATGGCTAGTAAACTAAAATGTGAATGGTTTTACCCTAATGGCGAAATTCTACAAGATTGTTTAAATGTAGATTTAGCCTGGAAGCTTGTACGTCTCCTCCCACAGATCTTATTTTGTGTGGATGTAGGGGACCATATAGCAAATGAACAGTGCGTTCCTGACTGGAGTGGGTTTCTTGCAATGGTTTTCCACGCAGTGCCATCATGACGCCAGATAATGCATAATTAAGTAATGGGTGGGGTATGTGAGCACGTTATAATAACCGTGTGTAACTCTGGCAATATATGATTCTAATATCTGCTGACATTACAGCAAGCTACTGATTAACGTGCAACAAGTTATAACACATCTGCTTGTCTTAGTGAAAACAAAATTAAAGAGTTGAATTCACCGTCGGTTGTTATAATCCTAAAACATCAAAAAAAAAAAAAAAAAAAAAAAAAAAAAAAAAAAAAAAAAATCATACTCTGGATACAGACAGACCATACGTAGGTCAAACTTATGGACTTATGAAATTGCACATATGCTACATAAGCCTTCCCACTTCCCCCTTTTGCGTTTCTTTTCAATTAAAGGTTAAAACGTATATTGCCGCATGTATATATAGTTGCGGATTTTCATATATGACTGAGAGGGTGGGGTAATTTGGGTTCCATTAAGAACAGAAACCGTCCAGAGAAACATTATATTGATGCAATTTTGTATTTAAGATCGCGTTTGAGCCTGTGTATGTTATAAACACCATTAACGTATCATCATTATTTGTTTAGTAAAACTTAGAGAAGGTTCAGGAATATTTCATTCCTGAAAAACAGATACCACAATTTGGCTTTATGACGTGCCTAGAAATGTTGTAGAAAGGTAGATCTTTCCACTGGTGCATTCAAAGCTTTTCTGGAGGGTAGGTTGTGCGGTTCGATTTTTCAAAATTTTAGCTCCGTGACTATTGGGCTTAATTATCTAAATACATTTGGAATGGTGTACGCATGCGTACAATCATCATAAAATAATACAACAGGAACCAAACTGTACATCCTGTTGTTGGTATATTCGGGGATGTGGAGTGGCATGGCTTTCTGGAAATATCATCATGAATTGTGCCTGTGCGTTTCTCCAGACCTACTGAATCAGTCTCTCGTGACTTTCAAGCTGGCATTTAACAAGTCAGACCTTTCAACTTCTACTTTTTGTGGATGCGCTAGTGAGAGAACAAGAATAATTATGATAGTGAAAAGCAAAGCTGGAGTCCATACTTGATGTGAATTGAGTCCAGAAAGGAGGAAATATCAGAATACAAGAGTACAATATGATATGTTGGAGGTATTTTCATTAAATTGTCTTTCAGCGAAAACAACAAATCAGTAGATTACTCCACCGAACGTCGTCAATTTGTGTTATTGTCATTTCAGGCTTTGTTTGGATTGTCGGTTTCCTCTTCCTCTTGGGGTCTGGGAAGGGCTGCGGTTTGTGATTGTGGCACTCCCTGGACTTTTCTCTTACCTTTTTTTGGATAAGGCGAACTATTCATATATATTTGATGGTTGCGTTATATGTTATGGCACAGCGAGAGTATATGATGTTTACATCTGCATCATAAACAAAAGTTATGGTAAAATATGTTATGCGTTTGAAATAGATCTTTGAACATTTTTATAGATATATCCATTTGTTTACTGGCCAATATTCGAAATAAAGAGCGTTCCAATGCTTAACTGTGTAATCACATAATATTTTAATATCATATTAATTGTATGTATCAAACTACCTGGATGTCTGTGTAGTATAAGAATTAAAGTGACATTGAAAAGTGATTGTTACATCTTGGCCCAATTTGTCACTGAAGATCAAATTTTGATTCTCAAAATGGCGGTCTAGTGAAGAACTATTCCACAAATGGTCCAAGCTGACAACCATTGCATGCTAGTACAGGTAAAGTATGATATATTACATTTTCTTACTATGTAATGTTTGGCCTGCACAATATCTACAGAGTGTATAGCTTTACTGTACATCAAATAATGTTGTTGAGTCTTGGCGCCATTTGTCACTGAAGATCAAGTTTGATTCTCAAAATGGCGGTCCAGTGACAAGCTATAACAATACATGATCCAAGATCGCAACATGGTAAATACTATGAAAAACTATTGATTGAGGCAACAATTGGACAATCAACTTTCAATTTCTAACTAAATATCAAGCATAACATATTTCAGCAGTAGGACGTTTTTATTTCGAAAATGGTTTTAATTATGTAAATACATTTAGAATGGTGTACGCATGCGTTCAGTCATCATACAACACTACACTAGGAACCAAAATATACATGCTGTAGTTGGTGTATTCGGTGATGTGAAGTAGCCCAGCTTTCTAGAAATATTATGACTTGTGCCTATGCGTGGCATTTTACAAGTAAAACGTTTCAACTACTACTTTCTGTAGATGCGTAAACACGGGTATTGTAAAATATTGTCTGAGAGTTTGAAATAGATATTTGAAAGTTTCACGTAATTGGCATACAATATATATATATTTGTTAACTGACAATTTTCGAAAAGAGAGCATTCCAATGCTTAACTTTGTTATAGTATGATTCTTTTAAATAGTATGCATCCAACTACTAGGATGTCTAGTAGGTAGTAGAAGAATTAACGTGGACATTAAAAGTGGGTGTTAATTCTTGGCCTGTTTGTCAATGAATGTCCAATTTTGATTCTAAAAATGGCGGTCCGGTAACAAACTATTACATAAATGGTCCAAGCTAGCAACCATTGCAAGCTGGTACAGGTAAAGTATGATAGATTACATTTTTATAACATGCAAATGTTTGGCTTCCACAGTATCAAGAGAGTATATAACTTCACTGTACATCACAGAGTGGTATTGAGTCATGGCCTATTTGGACTGGTGTACGCATGCGTTCAATCATCATAAAATATTACACCAGGAACCAAAATGTACATGCTGTAGTTGATATGTTCGAGAATGTGGAGTGGCTCGGCTTTCTAGAAATATTATCCTGAATTGTGCCTGTGCGTATCCATAGTTAATGATTCAGTCTTTCATGGCTTTCAAGCTAGGGTGGCATTTTTCAAGTAAGACCTTTCAGCTACTACTCTCTGTAGAATGTGCGTATAAGGGAACTGGAATAATAATGATAGCAGAAAGCAATACTGGAATCGTTACGTCATGTGGATCGAGTCGAGAGAGAAAATACAATCAGGATTGAAGAATACGTAATTATGTGTTAGAGGAATTTTTTTAATTAAATTTTCATTCAAGGGCAACACCGAATACATTAAATTCACTACCGAACGTCGTTGATTAATTTACTAGCCATATTAGGTTTGGATAAGATGAACTGTAATTTTCATATGATTGTATTTTAAACACAATGATTATATATTGTGCCACAGTGAGAGTATTTGATGTTCACATCTGCATCATAAACACAGGTATTGTAAAATAGGGTCTGGGTTTGAAACAGAACTTTGAACAATTCACATAATTTGCATATGATTTGTTTTAAAAGATATATCCAGATGTTTATTAATTCAATATTCGAAATTAAAGAGCGTTCCAATGCTTAACTGTGTAATCACAAGATAGTTTTAGCATACAAGGATGTCTGTGTAAGAGAAGAATAAATATTAATTTAACTTTACGTTTTTTTCCAGAGCTAATAAGTCAGTCTTAAAAGATTTGCCATCTAGGGTGGTTACAAGTAAGATCTTTCAACTACTTCTTTCTTTTGATGATGGTATATTATAGCTGGAATAATTGTTTAATTTTGATAGCAGAAAGGAACGCTGCATATATTACCTCATGCCGAGAGAGTCTAAAAGGAAGATAAAAATCATGATTCAAGATTACAACTACTGCAACTGTATATAAATTGGAAATCATATTATGTTAAATGAGCTTATATTTACTTTTATGCTTGTTCTCGGTTCACCGGGGTTCAACTGGTGTTTTGTTTTCGTCAGTATTCCAGTGGCTTTGTTTAACAACCCGAGGATTTCCAAAAGTCTCAACACGTTATTTCTATGGAGTCCTCATTTTTGCTTCATTATGGGCTTTATCTATTGCCCGTAATGATTCATGGATTCATGGATGAGTTAGAAGACCTCCACACGGACCGAACAAATATATGTTTTGTACCACCATGGAAGCTGAAGGCGAGGGTTTGGGATCCTGTAAAGCTGGCTTAGGCTCCCCCTCCATCCCCGCCCCCTTAATTCTTTACTGACCGTTCCAAGGCGGTACTTATTTGGTGCTTCTGTTAGTTAAATGTTATATAGTATTTCACTTTCTGTTTTTTCTTTAAATAATTATGTAAGTTTAGTTCCCACCTTTTGGGGAAAGAGTTGCCAACTCTCTTGCCGTCTGTTCATTTTTGTGGCTACTTTATTGTATTTGTCTTCTTTCCCCTTGGTGTTGGGGGTTTGATGTGGATCTGATTGTATCAGTTCCTGAGTTCTCTTATTTACTTTTAATAGAACAAAGTTATATCTCGAGTAGTGTAAAAATGCAATACACTAGATATCTGCAATATCCACTTGGTTGATGATGGGAGATGGACATTTGATATTTTTGTTGAATTATTGCTTCACAATGTCATTGAAAATCAAGTTTAGGTTCTTAAGATGGCGGTCCAGAAAAAGCGATTATGATACAAGGGTCATGACTTTAACCATTTCAATAGAACACGAACTTGTAATCGATACTTCACCAGCTGATTTTACTCTGTAAATGTTTGATTCGAAGATAGTTTTAGCATGTTTGGAATACAATACATGAAACTACGACACTGCCTGTATAGCAGAAGAATTTATGTACATTCAAAAATGGTTCTAAATTCTTGGCCCATGTTGACACTTTTGATCAAGTTTTGATTCCAAAATCGCGGTCCGTGACAATCTAATCCATGTGGTGTAAGCTAGTACAGGTAGAGTTTTATGTTTTACGTTTTTATAATATGTTTGTTTTGGCCGCGAGAATATCTAAAGCGTAGATGGCTTCATTTGTGCATTACAGAATGTTGTTGAATCATGGCACCATTTGTCACTGAAGATCAAGTTTTGATTCTCAAAATAGCGTTCAAATGACAAGCTTTACCAACGCATGGTGCAAGACTGCAAGAGGATAGGCGCTGAGAAAAACAATTCATTCATGCAAACTGTACAATCATAAAATGTTAATTTCCAATTAAATTCCAAGCAATTCATATTTCAGCTACAAAACGTTATCAGTTCTGAAGTTGGGCCAAATACATTTGGAATGGCGTCCAGTCATCTTTAAAAGACTACACCTGCAACAAAAATGTAAATGCTCTAGTTGGTTGATATATGTGGATGTGGAGTAGGTGGCCTTTGTAGATATAGTGTCATTGATTGTGCCTATGCGTTTATTCCAGAGCTAACGAATCAGTTAGAGGCTGGCAGTCTTGGGATACATTTTACAAGTAATACCTTTCTACTACTGCTTTCCCTAGATGCTGCTTAAATAGAACTGGAGAAACTGTTCAGTTATGATGACAGAAAGCAATGTTGGTGTTATTACCTTATGCGGAGCGAGTCATGAAAGAAGATAAAATGAGGATTTAACAATATAATACTATGCGTTGGAGGTATTTCCATTAAATTGTTATTCAGTCAAAACATCGAATCCAACAAATTCATCATTAAACGTCGATCAATGTAATAACCATATTATTTTGGGATAGTACACGTTTCATATTTATATGGTCTCTGCATTTTATGCTGAGCCAGTGACATAAATGGTCTATGATTTGTTTAAATATCAATGTCTGTGAACTTATTGGCCAATGGTCGAAATGAAAGAAAGTTAACCTGCTTAACTATGTAATTACAAGAAAACACTAAAATATCATTCAGAAACATATCTTTTCACTTTTCTATAATATCACCTATAAGATGATAGTAAAAAATACACCTGATCTGCACATTCTAAATGATTGTTGAATCTTGGTGCCAAGTTTTCATTTTGAAAATGGCGGTTCAGTGATATTCTATTCTACAAGTGGTCCAATATCACAACTACTGCAACTGTATGTGAACTGGAAGTCATATCACGTTAAATGTGATTTATCTATGAATCGTAGAAAGTTATATTTCAAAAAAGTTTAATATTTGTAATATCCATCTAGTAGATGGTGGCAGATGTGCATTTGATATAGTTGTTGAATCATGGCGCCATATTCTGACTGAAGAACAAATTTTGCAGCCTAAGTAGTTTTTCGTATATTGACCGTTACAAGATGGTTCACTGTTGCAATGTTTCTTTGTTTGTGTAAATAATTTCTGATTAAATATAATTCTAAGCGTTACACATTTAAGCCATTGGACGTATTTGTCTTTCAAAATTGGAAAAAGGAATAAATAACAATAATAACAATGAAAAAGCAATAAATAAAAAAAAACTAAATGATAATTATCAATGTTAGTCCGAAAACGTAACAGTCCCCAAGTGTGTGTGTGTGTGTGTGTGTGTGTGTGTGTGTGTGGGTGGGGGAGGGGGGTGGGAGGGAGGGGTTACTCTAAATTTTGCCTGTGGCTATATAGGTTAGGACTATATATTTCGGGATTTAGATTTTTCAATTTTACTATTTTTTTTTTTGGATTTGGGATAAAAAGTGTCTAGTTTTTTTGGTATTGGCCATGTGCATGTATTTTTTTTGGGTCACTACCAAAACTGATTATTTTTTGGGAGTCTATCAATATTTTCGGGCTTTGTTTTTTTTGGGTATTGTAAGAATCGGGGTTAGAACCTTCTAATGAACTGATAATTGTTTTTATTTAGTTTTAACAGCTCTATTTCTGCTGCGCATCAGTTCAGTGCCATTAAAGTAAAAACGGAGCTACTGTTGGAAACTGTTTAAAGTACTTATACCACTAATATAATCATTATACATGAAAAATGACTGAAAACTACAATTTTATAAAATGAAAACAATGGGAATATTTTTTGGGTATGCTAGTATCTGCAGATATTGTTTTGGTATGGCTAATATACCGTATATTTATTTTGGTATGACAGATGCACCGTATGTTTTTGGGGTAAACACTAGATGCTGGGGCCAAGCCTATGTAGCAGACAAAATTCCAAGTATCCTCCATCCCCTGGGGACAGTCCGACAGCTTTTGACAACATTTTGTTATGTTTAAACAAGATAAGATAAGATAATTGATGAACATCTCGCCAATATACTTTCAATACTTAGTGACTGTCTTGAGACGTCATTATCTATCAGAAATCAACACTATATTTCTTATGCTGATCATGTGTCGACTTTATCACTTCTTTTGAAATAGAAATTTATGATTTAGATTTTAAATACAGCTTAATCAATATATACAATGTATATACTGAGAGGTTATTTAGAATCGCCTGAAAAAGACATACAGAAACAATACAGTATGGCTACAAAGAAATAATCAAAATAATAATAATAAGAATGTTTAAGTAAAATGCTTTATAATATCATCACCAGATGGATACCATGTAATGGACACCAAAACAAGTTTACCTTATTACATATTTATAACGGGTATACAGGGTAACTAGTAGAAGGAAAGTTTTCGGCATTTTGTAGTTTTTAAATTTTATCTTTCGTATGGCAAATGTACGATCGTAACAATGTAGAAACAAATAAGACGCCACAGAGCGCGATTTTGATTCGGATGTACACTGAAAAAACGAGTTCTATTCCTTTTTATTTTATTCTGTTCCTTTCCAGAAAGAATAAAACACACGTCTAACAGTTCATTGTATACGGACAGTCAGTAAAGATCCTGAATTGAACACAGCTACATGTACATCGGTTGGTCTATACCACAGTCTGTTCCCCTTTTATTTTCAATAAAAGTCATCTTTTTATACCGTCAGGTCAGCTTGGGCATGCTGCCCAAGCTGACCTGACTTAGAGTAGCTGAATTAGATTCCTGGTATTGTAGGTTCCCATCCCGTTTCCAGGATGACAATTTTCAGGCCATTAGTACAATAAAACCATACTCGATATACACTATGTACATGGACGATCTACAACAACAAGGTGGTACAATACATACAAGGTTGCACACAAGGCGGTGAGCCGCAGCGAAAATTGATACTACTACTACTACTACTAATAATAATAATCTCGGTGCAGTGCAGTGCGGTTGAGTACAATTTAGGCTGAATAGACTCCCCCACACTATATAGTGGAAGAGTCAAATTTCAATTTTGGGTATGTCAGGCTATGTGATTTAAATATTCCCAGAGAAAATGGCTGCACTGTTTGCAAACAATGGTTACTCTGATCAGACGCTGCGTTCTGCGGCCTTCTGATCTAGGTCTGCACTGTTTGCCAGTTACCCTTTTAGGGGTCTCCAGAGTAAAACGGATTGACCCATTTATGCTTGGCGTCTAATAAAAGGGATAATGGCAAACAGTATAGACCCAGATCAGACGCCACGGAAAGTGGCGTTTGATCAGATTTCACACTGTTCGCATTATACACGGAAATTTCTATAAGACACGGTAGTCAGAATAATCGGGCACCCCTTATATTGGAAATGAACCTGCCCAAATACTTGAGGTAGAAGAATCTATTCGGCATAAATGGTTATGATGGGTTTCCCCGTAATATGTCGCAATCAAGTGCTGCAGAAAAGGACCTTTATTCAATATACAAAAAACGAAGGCCACCGCTCGCCTGTTAAGTGCCCGTATTGGCATATACGGATAACGAAGATCAGCCTGCGCAACGAGAAGAAAATTCTTGACAAAACCCAATGCCTCCGAAAGTTCCAACAGGAAGTGGCAAGATAGTAATTAGATAGAAAGCCTGCTTGTCATGAGAAATACTTCATACCGCGTTTGCCGACGACGGATGCCCAGGTTAGCCTGTGCACACGCGAAGTCTGATCAGGCTTTCTCACGTCCCCTTGCAGTATTTTGAGATACTGTAGAATGTGGGCCTCTTCTAACAGAAATCGCCCTTATTACATATACGACCACCGTAGACCTAGATCAGCCTATGTATCTGTGCAGTCTGAACAGGGTCTACGCTGTTCGTAAATGCAATATGAAGGTGTATAGTGTCAGCGATCAGTATACTCTCAGACAGACTGAGCGGATGCGCCTATGGTCACATGTGTCGTAAGACTGAGCAGATGTGAAGTCTCATCCGCGCCTATGGTCACATATGTTGTAAGTTGTTTTTTTTTGTTGATTTTTTTCTATTTGCTACGGGCAACAGCAAAAATTATGTATTGTTAGTGACCAGTTTACACTCAGATAGACTGAGCCGATACGCAGGCTTATCAACCCAGCGGGCACATGACGTAAATACAACGTCGCCTCAACGTCGCCTCAACGTCATGACGTTGCATCGACGTTGAGGCGACGTTGTATTTACGTCATGTGCCTGCCGGGAACGCTTATGATAGTCACTAATATCGTAATTTCACTTGTTTTCTGTTTGCTAGAAGCAATAGGAAATCCCTCAAATATCTACGCGTTTCGTTGCTAGCATATAATAGCAGTTTTCTCACGTTCCGGCCCATATATATTTTAGCGATTTCTAGCTTACTTTGCCGGCCTCGGTGGCTTAGTTGGATATACCGTCCGACTGGAGACCAGGAGGTCGCGGGTTCAACCCCCGCCGAGGTCGGCAACATTCTTTCGTGGAGATTGATCATGAAATATTTTCTACGGTCAATTTCTCCCTTCCGCTGATTCAAAAAGGGCCGTAAAACCTCAACACAAACTAATCTAGCTTGCTTTGAATAAGAAAACTCAACACAATATAAACTACCGGAATAATCCATGTAAACAGTGTAGACCCAGATCAGACGACGCAAATCAGAGTCTTCATAGTTTACCACTCCAGCAGTCTTACAAATGACGTTAAAATTTGGATCAATGTTTAGAATAGTACTTAATTTTAATACCGAGTTCGTGACCGCATCGCTCCAGAAAAGATACTTGTTGAGGTGAAAACGTGGGATAGTTTCTGCTAATTCTTATCAAATCACATGCATTCTGGTACTCCTTAGATTCGCCTCACCTGACAATTTTAATAAAAACCTTCATGTGTAATTTGGTGGTAAATGTTTTCTGAATACCTCGTTTATCTGGAGCCATAATGACCCCACGAAAAGACGCTTTCGAAAATCCCAGTCATATTTATGCTATATTTAGAAGTGACATAGCGTGGTAATACCTAATCTTAGTAACGGAAGTAGCGCAGGAGTTTAAAATTTGAACACGTCTACATCATGATGAAATAAACATTATTAAACACCAAGTGTTCTTGAACGTTCTCTGCGGTGACTCATCCTCATATGATCTTATGGCTATATAAACAGCCCGTCTCTCTTTGTTCGCTCAAAAGCGTTTACCTATTCGACAGAGAAGGAAAGTGTATACAGCAGTAAAGATTTTATTGACAGCTAGCGTGAATTGACAGATAGCGGGAAAGAGAACAAAAAAACAAACAAAACAATGTCGCTTACAGTTAAAGCATTTTTGGCGAAGGAAGGCCAGTGGGACGCCGAAATTCGGCGTTTCCAAGTTCCTGCAGATGTATCATCTAGCTATGATTACTTATACAAGAAATTATGCGATATTTTTCCTTCCTTGAAACGAGGAAATTTTTCTCTGTTTTGGAAAGGTAAGATATTTTATTTTATTTCGTGTCTGAATGTGGAGCCACGACAAGTGAAAAGGTGTCGGGGCATATGCGGACAGCGATGACCCAGATCAGAAAGTGCATCAGCGCCGACGGACCAGGGCCTAAGGCCCGTTGTTGTCCGCTTACAGAATCATGGATGCAGTAAAATTAATAAATGAACGGCAGAGGTCCTTATTAAATTCCCAGTAAGCATTCTTTGTAAATCTATAGCGGGCCGTTATTGGCCCGTCAGGGTAGCTGACGGGCCGATAACGGCTATAGACTTTATAAAGAATGCTAGCTGGGTTGTGCTGCTTTATTTGCAGATCCGGATCTTTGCTGTTTACATTCACTTTTCGAATGGCTCATTTGTTTAAAATTAAATCTGACATATTTAGAATATACATATAGCCGCATTATATGTGTCGTTGAAGATTTATAGCCAAGTTAAAACTCTGGTTGTTTTTTTAAAGTACACTAGATAATTTACGTACGTCTTTTTTTGCATACATTATGTGTCGCCATTTGAGTTTTCATACATTTTGTTCGCGGTTTATGCGTGATAGGAAAAGTTCTGGCAAACATTTAAGATAGAACAAATGGAAATAAATTAGTGGATTTAAGGCTGTTTTATTCCGCAAAAAAACTACAATGCAGTTGCACACGAATAAATAAATAAATAAATAAATAAATAAATCAAAGATCAAACTGAAAAAGAGAACATTGCGTTTGATAGCCATTTCACTTGTTTTTATTTTGTTTGTTTTTTTTTTTTCTCTATTTATGCTAAGTTTTATTCGATTCTCGCTTTAGTTCATAAATTAATAAGATGTATTACGACTGTGTGTGAATAATTGTGCATAAATTGTGTTGATAAATTAATAAGATGCATTACGACTGTGTGTGAATAATTATGCTTAAAGTGTGATTGTGCGCACAATTAAGGTACCAAGGTACTTAACAAACTTTCTGAATAAGTATTATTGTTGAGCTCCGATTGAATACTATTTTAATCATTTCAGATTCTGACGGTGATGTGGTGGCTTTCTCTACCGACGAGGAGCTGATGGAAGCTCTAGGATATGTCTCTGATGGTACCTTGAAAGTCTACATCACCACCAAGGGTAAGCAACTCTAATATAATTTAAAAGGCTGGCAAGGGTTTGTAAATATTTAAAAATAGTATCTTCTTGTTATGTATATTATATTAAAAATGCCTTAACTGCCCCTGTTATTGTAAACTGCTGATGTCATGGCAAACCGTGCAGGACCTGAATAGACGTTCATTCTGATTAGGTATACGCGAATGTATATTGTTGCACAGATCAATTTTCGAACATGTTTTTAATCGTGCATAATGTGGCAGTGTGTATTTCGAACTACTTTTCAGTGTCGAAAAAGAGTTATCTTTACTACAGCTGTTCTAAGTGTCCTGTGGTGGCCGCTGAATGTCTCCCCGTATAACTATAATGTCAGTTTTACTTTCGAGTCCTTCTATGATCATTGAAACCATTCCGGAATGTGAGCGTCAGTGATGAGGCCTAATTGGTCCAACCTTGTTTGTCTGGCCCTGACAACGTCGACACTTCAGCTTTTTAAATCATTTTTGTGTGTGTGAAGATCATTGCTCTCAAGAATAATTCCTTGTATAATTGATACAATTGTTTATAAAAATGTTTGGTTGAGAAACATTATCGAGCCTTTTAATAAAAGCTCTAACACAATGACTTACTGCTTACACAGAAACAACTGAAAATTCCTTTAGAAAGACTGTTTTAACCCTTTTATACTGAGTTTCTAAGTGGACTCTGCTATCTTTGAATTTGGACATGTCCACTGATGCAAAAAAAGAGGTAGACCTGTGTAGATTCTCATGAGACGACTCATCTCATCTGGATCTGCACTGTTCCCACAGGTACCTGTTTTGGTCTGCCTGGCCGAAAAAGTTAAAATATTTTATAGATGCCAACTTCTTGTAACAAGACCTCTGCTGAATACGAATAATATTATTTGTCCCCAGAAATGTTAAAATGATTCGACTGTATGTTAAAGAGACTTGGTACATTTGCTAGATGTTCCGCCATATGTGGCAACGGAGACAAGTTTGATGACTTTGTGTTTGCTTTTCTAAACAAAAGCCAATTTGGAAAGGTCTATAAGAGGAAGCATTTACTTCCAGGAGCAAATGCTTTCCTTTTAGAATAGATCTTTTTCATAATTAACAACTAATTTTGACAAAGTCGTCTCCCCGGATTGCATATTTATGCACTTTAAACCATATCAGTCATAAACACAGCCAGGAATGAGTTTTGATATAAACAGAGGTACAAACTACTCGTTCATTTGGAGCAAAGTCTTCTCTTGTGGCTCTTGTTTCATCCATCTCGCTACTTTGAAAACGTTTTTGATCTGTTCTCAAACAGTAATCACATGTGTATGTATAATATGATGTTTTGTGTACTTCTAGATGATGAAGGGAGCCAGAGAGAGGAAGAAAACCAAGTCCACCCGGGAATTGTTTGTGATGGATGTGAGGGTTCGATTCGTGGACCAAGATACAAGTGTCTCATGTGTCCCGACTATGACCTCTGTAAAACCTGTGAGGGAAAAGGCATGCATGTAGAGCATGATATGATGAAGATTGCTACTCCAGGAGGGTTGCCAGGCTTTCCTGGATTTCCAGGTTTCCCTTTCGGACCACATGGTGGACCACCTGGTGGACCCCATGGTCCTCATGGACCTCAAGGACCGCATGGCGGGTTTCCAGGATTCCCTTTTGGTCCCAATGGACCCAATGGTGGACCATTTAGTGGACCCCAGGGTCCTCATGGACTGCATGGTGTAAGTATTTAGTTGTTTTTTTTTATATTTTCCTGGTCCTTCGGGAGCACTGAGCCTATCCTAAATATTTCTGAAAATAGAGTAGTACATAAGCTTACAAAGCGGACACATGACGTATATAAAACGTCATATTAACGTCGATGCAAACCATGACGTTGTATCGACGTTAATGCAATGTTGTATAAACGTCATATGCCCACTAGGTACTTAACGGCGTAAGAGGTCGTGAGCAACACTGCATATTACAGCACAGTTTATGAACAGACGCAGTTAAATCGTGTATGCTATTTTCGTTTCCTGGTATATTCCCTGTTCAGACAGAGAGAGAGAGACAGAGATAGAGGAGAGAAAGAGCGAGAGAGAGAGAAGTTTTCTATATTTCCATAAAAGTGTTGCTGAACTGCTACAAGTAATGATTGATGATCCTGTTCTACCGACGAATATACATTTAGAATGTGTATATGGACAGCAAAGACCTTACCAAACTTAAGCCGCTCACGTGATATTTGGGCTTTTCCCACGAACTTCAGCTATATGAAGCAGTCAGTAAACATCGTATATTACAGGAAAATGGATGCGTATTGTTCCATTTTAGAGAAGCCCCCTTTTCAGAAGGGACTTGATGTACCAGAAAGCAATCAGGAAGTCACAATAGTTATCTATTATGCTTACTTTGGCGGACAATCAATCAAGTGTATCAATTCCTTATAAATGTCGTTTAGGCCCCGAGGTTATAAAACTTTTTCATGCTCAACCCAGATGAGCATGCAATTTGTCCTGCTTATAAATCTCAAATTACATGTATTAACGATTGCAAATTCTTCCTTCCTAAACATAGCTGAGCATGAAAATTTCTCTGCTAATAGATATGAAAATGACAACTATTGTTGGTATTTTTATATTTATTAGCAGAGACAATTTCATGCTCGGCAGAGTTGAGCATGAAACATATTTATAACTTTGGGATCAGGTTTCACGTGAAGGACAACATTTGCAGTTATTTGCCTTTGAAAATTAATTTGAAACAATATTTGATGTATGACTCAATTTGTCTATTTTCATTTTTAGCCTTTTGTACCCCCTCCTCACTTTCGTCGCTGGATGCAAAAATTTATGAAACGCTGGCACAAACGCAATACCCCCGGATGTAACTCCGGAGACGAGGAGGAAAAAGGAGAGAAGGGTGAGAAAGCAGAAAAGATGGAGGCGAGTGGAGAACAAAGTAAATGTGATGGAGAAGAGTTCCTCAGAAATGTTGGAGAATGCGTCAGCAACATGCTGGGACCTTTTGGTAAGCAATGCATTACGTAATAATCCTACGTTTTTGGAAACTTATGCCTAAGCGGTCTGATGAGGGGTCTATACGTTTGTCACTCACCAAGCATCTTTCAACAGAGCAGATAGTAAAATGGACTTGTTCATGTTTTAGGAACCCCATGTCAAGGAGAAACGGTGTCCGAAAATTTACGGCATAACTCCATCAATAGAAGATGCACAAGAAGACATTGACCCTTATGTTTTGGCAACAAAGGCCTACATGTAGATCAGCCATCGCAATCACGCTTTCTGATTAGAGCCGGCCCTGTTCGTTCAGTCATTCTAAATTAGTCAGTGACATCTGTCAGCAGGCAACATAGGCCATGACCAAACTGGCAATCTGATCTGAGCATTTGCTGCCCTTATATGTGACATTGACCGTTTTCGTTTTTGCACAACAATAAAATAAATGTTCAAAATTTTCATAACTAGATTCTAAAAGTAATGACCTTTGAGAGCAATGAACACACTCACAAAACTGACAAGAGGCCCAAATATCAAGTTCTCTTGGCCAGACTAGGTAGTTTCGGCTTATTAGGCCTCATCAGTGGCTTATAAATATTCAAAATTCCTGGAATGGGCTCAATGATTACAAAGGACTAGAAAGTGTAAACTACACTATTGTGAAGTATGAGGTATACCTTAATCAGACTGGCGTTTTCATATGTCAGAGACAGGTCATGTCATTATTGTATGATACATGTGATTTACTTTAACGTTCGTAGTCAGCAACATAGGTATCCTTATTGCGAACATCATAGGTAGGTATATAGGACTTGGGTGTCGGTAGGAATATATTTCAAACGTTTTTTTTTTTTTTATCAAGATTTCAGATAATTGTTCTATAATACATACATTCGTATCCCAACAGGAATAGATGTTGACGTTGACATAGAGAGTGGTGATAAAACTCAAGATACCGGCGATCAGAACAAGCAAAATGATAGTGAAGGCCGCGGAAGATGTCATGGTCGTGGGGGCCGTGGTCTAGGCGGTCGTGGCGGTAGAAGTTGTCCCAGAGGTCCTGGAAGCCAGTGCCCCAATTATGGGCCATGGGGAATGTGGGATTGGGGAATGGGAGGTCAATGTCCACCATGGATGATGGGAAAATGTGGAGAAAAAGAGAAGGAAAAAGCGAAAAAGAAAGGCAAAGGCAAAAATAAAGGTGAAGCCGATCAAGAGACTCCAAAAGAGCAACAGCCTAGTACTCCCAACATGGAAACGGATGCACCAAAGTCTTTTGAAAAGCGTGCTCCGTCACCTGTTAACATGGTAGGTTATTTATTTTATTGTTACCAACTTAACTATAGTTACAGTAGGATACATTAATTTGTAGTATAGATTTCTTCTTTCCTCATTCCAAAGATTCATTGCAGTCATATAAATGTACCGTAATTTGAAAATATAATATCCCTTCAGACATGATTGTCAGTCTGCTTGATGAAATTTTGAACACTCGGCTATCTAAAGAGGGCAAGCAAATACCAACCAGAATATGTGTCTTCTAAGAAGACAATTTATATGACACGTCAACTTCTGTATTCTGGGATAATTAAGGGAAAAAAAACAACAAAAGAAAAAACAGAAGACAATTTACATGACATGCCAAATCCTGTATTCTTGGAAAATTAAGAAAACAGAAGAAAATTTTCATGATATATCAAACCCTGTGAAGTTGGGAAAATTATGAAAGAAAACAAAAGGCAATTTATCTTATCCTGTAATCTGGGAAAATTATGAAAACAAAAGAAGACAGTTTACGTGGCATATCAAATTCCTGTATTCTGGGAAAATTAAGAAAACAATAACTCAAAATATAGCCTGCTGAAAGATTTACCCAATATGTTTAGCGTTATGTTATCTTTAACATACAGACAATAAACATGGAAAACATTGTCCTCCCAAGGACCTGATAAGGGGTGCATGCCACAAAAGGCATAACAAAACAATTCTCTAATGGTACCAGAACGAAAGAACAACAGAAAAAAACGTCTTGAAACGGTCAACAGTAATAATGTTGGGGCTTAAATCTTGTTTTATGGTCGCTCAACCCTCGCTCTTAATCCTAGTACAGATCTAACCACACATAATTTTTCGTAGTGTAAAAACAGGCCCCAAGGTTATAAAAATGTTTCATGCTCAACTCAGCTGAGCATGAAATTTGTCCTGCTAATAAATATCCAATTGCTAACAATTGCTAATTCTTTCTTGCGAAACATTGCTGAGCATGAAATTTCTCTGCTAATAAATATGAAAATGCTAAAAAAGTTGTATAACTCGGGGCCAGGAATAAAAAGTAAATGTTCAGTGACAAACCAGTTTTATTTAGGAATGATAGCTTGGGTGGATACTTTGATTTACTGTTTTCGCATGTTTATTCATCCGAATACGTAATAAATGCCTTAGAACATGCGCAAAATGTGCAGATTCCGATCATCCTGCGCATGCGCAAAATATCATTCGGGAATTTGCTTTTTACTCATAAATCCTGTTATATCCTATGAATCTGTAAGCGGGCAGTGAAGGCCCTGATCAGACTGCGCGCATGCCGCATATGCTTGAAGACACGTTTTCGCATGGCGCGGCCCTTACTAAAATTGAATTGTTATTGTTGTCATTTACTTTCCAGGACACACACGATGCACAGCCACCAAAGAAGTCTTCTGGGGATAAAGAAAATGGTTGGACAGTGCTGACATTAACTGAGGAACCAAAGAGCCAGACCGATGGTGCAGATCCTGTACCACAACCACGTCCCGAGATACCGAGGCCTGCACCGTCAGCTCCCAGTCAGGCCCCACTCTATCCGCCTGCAGGTAATTTGCTTCTTACAATTCTTGCAATCCAATTTAACCAGAATTAGATATTGTAATGGGAGGTGTTAGGTGGGACCGTTTAGACATGCGACTTAAGATGGAGAAAAAACATTTATGATGTTTGGTTTACAAATGACCGAGAAACAATTACTTAATCTATTTCACAAAACGATTGACAATTACTGATATTTTCGGTCACAATAATAATGAAATAATTCGTCAAACTGTATTGCTTCCGGGACTTACATTTTCTAATTAAAATTAGTAATAAGTTGAGACAGCTCCGGATGAAATCATTACGAAAACACGCCTATTCAAATATACTGAGAATTTTTTCACCAAAAAATTGAAAATTTTCAGATGAAAAATTCTAATATTTTTCATATTTCTGTTCAAAACATAGATTGTGGGTACTCGTTATAACCGCCTCGCCGAGGCGGTTCTAACGAGTACCCACAATCCATGTTTTGAGCAGAAATATGAAAAATAACTTATACCCCTGCAAACCCCAGTTTACTATATAAAAGTGGGGTTTAAGGGGGTCAAAATTATATAGGTATGTTTTCGTGATGTAATCTGACTGTCGAAAATGAGCCATAAACTGAGTCTGGTTTGTGCCTTAACATTGGTTTGTGCATACTGTCCAAAATAATCTATGTAACTTATAGCTAGTGCGCTCTATGCTATGTCAGTTTATTGTATAATGTCTTATTCTGGTTAAATTGGATTATGCTAGTTTATTGCATAAAATATTTTGTATTATATGTACTACGTAAAGTGAAAGTAAAGTATTCTAATGTACGCGAAACGCACAGATTTGATCATCCTACTGCTCCGGACGATCTCATTCAGGATCTTTCCATTTCGTGGATACATTCTTAGTATCCGTTGCTTGTGTAAATCCTGGCCAGATTTGCGTAGGCGGATCTGGACGATAGCTGTCCACACACGCCCCGAATGCATTCTCTCACATTATTCGTCTGATATAAATAAATAAAAACTTCTACCAAAATAAATTCCTTTGAGCATTCATGACACTGAAACGATTCCGGAATCGGCGACGCTTATTAGAGCAATTTAGTTGTAGAAGAGCCAGTCTCTATATAGGCATTCAAGTAAGGTTACTTGTTTGATAACAATAAGCATCAAAGTACAGCAGCAGCAAAAATAACAGTAATCAAACATACAAAAACATAGATTACACCTTGTTAATTTTATTCACTATATAGATCCATCAGAATAGAATATCACATTAATCCAATAATTTCATTTTGACATATTCCGAGGTCAGAATATGTGAAAATGAAATTGTTGGATTTTATTATCAATTTTATTTGAAAAGTTGCAGATAGATAAAGAAACATATAGCATGATCAAGGTCATCGTGGAGGAGCATGCTTAACTAGGTTGGTCAGTTATGTCACAAAGCAAAGTCTGTAATAGACGGGCAAGGTACGCTAACATATTTTACAGTATCCACTGATTGAGTAAGCAGGCAACAAATGCCTTGATGAGACTGCGAAGATGTTCAGGCTAAATTCGGTCATCGTTGCCAGTTTATTCCCCGAAGACATATTTCAAATTGTGCTCTGACCTATGTTTCTTTCTTACATTTTCAGACCCAGCCATTGCAGAAGCCCTTCAACAGATGACGGCAATGGGTTTCAACAATGATGGGGGCTGGCTCACTCGCCTTCTTGAGGCAAAGAACGGGGATATCGTTCAAGTGCTCGACGCCATTAGGCCACAGCCTCAGCACCAGCGTTAAGCAGGAAGGCGAAAACGCAATAATATATTCTATTATTGACATTTTAATACTACACTTTTATTCAAGGTCATTTCTGTGTTGTAGTCGTCATGTTCGATGACCATATAAACATTTGTTGTTTCTTGCAATATTGAACGAGCTTGTCACACGTATGAGCCGGCACACGAACAAAGAGGCCTTGTAGTTTTCCGGTTGTGGTTCTTCAAATGCGCATGTGCAGTCCTTTATTGGAGTTTTTTTTTCGCATTTTCTCAAGGTCCAGCTACATGTCTGCGAAGAGCAAAGGCTCTGGGAACAGCATATGCGCTTGCCTGAGCCTCTGTTGGTCGTCTTTGGGATAGATACCCTTTTCTCATGTGCGGGCTTATATATATATATATATATATATATATATATATATATATATATATATATATATATATATATATATATATATATATGAAAGTGTCTGTAAAATAATTTATATGTTACAAGGTAAAAGAACATTGAAGACTTCTTGAAATTTACTTTTAAAAACTTATAAAAAGAAACTACAGTTCGTAAACTACAAATGTTTTATTTTGTTTACTAATGGGATAATGTTTCTACAAAAAGGCCACAGGAAAGCAAATTTATGAACAGAAAGTAACATTTCCAAATTAGAAAAAGGTAAGTGAAAAAGAAGTCAATACTTGATAATAAATGCTATGCAAATCTGTCTTTTTTCCACTTTCTATTAAACATCTTGATGTTTTTGAAGTGTTGATTTGTAGGTGTAGTATTGCATTGTGGTAGCTTGCACAATCCTAACAAACATGGGTTTATAATGTCATTTTGCAACACATCACGAAAACATACCTATGTAATTTTGACCCCCTTAAACCCCACTTTTATATAGTAAAACTAGGGTTTACAGGGGTATACATTATTTTTCTTACTTCTACTCAAAAACATAGATTGTGGGTACTCGTTAGAACCGCCTCGGCGAGGCTGTTCTAACGAATACCAACAGGCTATGTTTTGAGCAGAAATATTAAAAATTTCATAGTTTTTTATCTGAAAATTTTCAGTTTTTGGAGGTGAAATTTTCTATGTATTTGAATAGGCATGTTTTCGTAATGACCAGCAGGAAGATTTTTTAACCCTTTCACCCCTGAGTTTCTCAAGTGGACTTTTCCATCTTAGAATTTGTAAATATTTTATTATTGCAAAAGGGAGCGCCATTCAAATGTCAAAACCGGAGAAGACCAGGCTGAGCACCCTAGTAATCTGACCTCGATTTACATGCCACATACCATATTGAATTTGACTATTCGGAGGTCTTTACTCATAACCATAGTCACCCTAACATTTTAACAAGAGTATATGACTATGTTGTGCTGTGTCTAAAATACTTCCTTTCTTGAATATTGCATGCTCCCTAAATATTCGGACACCTTAACTCCTGGCCATACGTACCCTAAAGTTTGAACTAGATCACTGAACTACGGTAAATATCCTAAAATTTCGAACACTAAAACGTCTGACAAAATGACATATGCAAACAGTGTAAACCCTGATCAGACTGCTCCTGAAGGAGCAGTCTGATCAGGGTCTACATTGTTTGCCAATCCACTAAATATTTAAAGAAACTGCTGCATAAAAAGCAAAATTTAAGCCAAAAGAGTATGGAATAAAGTGTTCGAAATTTTAGGAAATAATTACCCTGCATTGTACCTTGTACCATATTTTCTTTACATATTCGGATGAATAAACATGCAAAAACAATGTAGACCAAGATAACTTCTGACGGTCTAGACTGTTTGCCATTTCCTCAAAACTTGCAGATATATCAACAAGTAATCTAATGTTCTTGTTCAAATTATACGAGACGTATGGTCTGGAGTCCATTATTACGGTGACCAACAACCGACTCATTTTAGACACAACACCAAATTATGGCAAGTAGCTGACCAATAGCGAAGATGTTATCAGATTGCCTGCGGATAGGCAGACTGGTCTAATTCCTATATGCTTGCACATGAATGAAAAAACTTGTGTGTGTGTGTGTGTGTGTGTGTGTGTGTGTGTGTGTGTGTGTGTGTATGTGTGTGTGTTTTCACAGAGGATTTGCATGAAATTTAACATTATTCTGTACCCTTGTGGATTTGAAAATAGAAATACGTGTCGTATCAGGCAAACGAGGATGGAAGAATAAATGCGAACTGCGAAAATCCACTCAATGCATTCGCATACTCTGAAACGGGAAGGTACAGTTGGTTAGATAAACTTATAAGACCCTGCTAAGATAGTGTAGTCACCCAAGTGATCATAGCCTTCACTGTTCGCTAATGCATAATCCCATACCGTCACAACAGCAGTGATCAACATTCTAAAATATTTGTTTTTATTTTGTCCCAAGGAATATACCATTCACATGAAATATCAAGTTATATTTATTCTGAAAAGTAAAAAAGACAGACCTTTTTGAAGTGTCGCATGCTACAGTTTGGAAATATGCTTTAAAGGTGCATGTCCCTTACTTCGTAATATGTCATATATGTATACAGATGGATTATATAAACTATACATGTTGGCGTTTACAATAACGAACTTGTTATTGTAAAACTGTTTCAGAGATAACCTATAACTTTGAAATGTGTTAGCTTTGCAAAATACAGCAAATCGTAATGCTTCACTGTAGAAGTAAAACTGCATTATACAAAACGTGAGTTTCTTTGTCTATTATCGTTGTGTTGAGGTTTTACGGCCCAGTCAACCCAATGGGGTCATGTCGAGCGCGGTCAGTTTACCTAACCACGATTACTGGGCAGGCTTAGTCCTCTAAGCGGTTAACCAGTATTGTGCGCATACTTTCGCCAGAAACTGACAACTGCCCTTCTTGAATCAGCGGAAGGGAGAGAATGACCGTAGAAAATATTTCATGATCAATCTCCATGAAAGAATGTTGCCGACCTCGGCGGGGGCTGAACCCGCGACCTCCTGGTCTCCAGTCGGACGGCGCATCCAACTGAGCCACCGAGGCCGGCTTCTTTGTCTATTCGTTTTGTTGTTGTTGTTGTGAAGTTCATATTTATATACCATGTATGCGTAAAATAAAGGTGAAGATATCAACCAAATACCATAACAATGAAGTACAGCCTTCGTAAGGCACCAAAAGAAATAGAGATGAGAAACAGATGATGACAAATCGAACGTTACGTGTAAAAGCACCGATACACGAACAAATACGGACAAGAACTGCAACAGAGAAACCGCCTTGGAACGATTATAGAAAACCTACTAGGTGTTAAACCACTTCTACTCGTGCGAAACCTCAATTTTTATTCTGGTGCAGCTCAAATTACAAACATACATGTATGTTTGATCCACAAAGGTCTACTCTACCTCATAAGTGAAACTTCACAGTAATATATATATATATATATATATATATATATATATATATATATATATATATATATATATATATATATATATATATATATACAGTCGAACCTCAATAGCTCGAACACCGATGGCTCGTTTGTCATGGCTAATTCGAACTCATTTTTCAGTCCCTACGAAATTTTTCCGACAGCTTAAGAAAACAAATATTTAGATTTGTTTTTTTTATTTTATCATGAAATTGTATGTTGTGTGTACTCATTAGTATTGCCTCATCGAGGCGATTCTAATGAGTGCACTCAACATAGCGATTCTAATGAGTACACTCAACATACAATTTTTATGTAGAAGATCGAAAAGATTTCCCAAAATTATCGCCATTTGCTTTCTGACTTGGCGCCATGATTAACCCTCAGTGGCTCGAACTACCCATATCTCAAACCTATTTCCATGGTCCCAAAGATGTTCGAGCCATTGAAATTTGACTGTAAATACAAACACTGTGAGATGCAAGTGAAATTCGACTGTAAACACAAACACTGTGAGATGAAAGAAAACAAAGCGCTCAGTTGTGATCTGAAGTTAGAACAGAAGAAAAACACTAGCAGGTCGATGATGTCAAAATGCTTATACAAGTAACGCATTTATCGTACACATTCGACTATTGCAACTCCTTACTGTGTCTAAAACTGCCAACAAAAATATCTGGTGTTACACGCTCTAGATAAGCAAGTGTTAGCCATGAGATTTATATTTCTTCCATTTCCACACAAGCACATATTGTGGGTACTGATTGGAAGCGTCTCGCAATGAGTACCACCAACATATGTTTTCTTTTTTTCTGTGGAGGAAATAAGAAGAAAGATGTTTTATCTTTATAACCTTTATATCTAGAGCTAGATTAAGTATGGCATTATCACTTTTTTCACTGGGAACAGTTTAGCTATTAAGCCTATAAAACAGATTTGTGTAGTTAAAAAGCTACTAGAAGTAACACACAAATTCTTTTCAAAAGTGAAGCAAAACAATATTGCCAGAGTTACATTCCCTGACAGTATATCCATTTATCATGAGGGCCTTTTTTCTACTTAGATACATTGCATAGTATGCCGTGATTCTAATAGCGGGCCGCAGAGGTACTGACCACTATATTGTACTGTCCCACAAAACTCCTTGGCTCAAGGATCTGATAAAGTTGTTATGGTTATACATCTAATTGCGCACAGAAGAGAAATTGTGAAAGCAACAAGTGAAAAATATTTCGGAAACAGGACTTGATATTCAGTTCCCATTAAATAACTCCCAGTAAGCATTCTTTATAAATCTATAGCGGGCCGTTATCGGCCCGTCAGGGTAGCTGACGGGCCGATAACGGCCCGCTATAGATTTATAAAGAATGCTAGCTGGGTAATAGATTGCATTTGGAAACAAAGAACACATAAAAGAAGTCTTATTGGGCATGCGCTGTCTGCGTATGATCAGAAGGCCCCTGTTCCCATAGCGCGGTCCATATATCCACAGCAAGCAGTCTACTTAAATCTTTACAGGGTCGTTATCGACCCAACAGGATTCTTGTCGGGCCGATAATAGTCCGATAAAGACTTAAGTAGAAAGCTAGCTGGGTACTGGTATAGTAATAAAAAAAATGGAGACTGCCGAAACATGACAGCCACCCACGAAAGTAAGAGCACCAACGAAAAAGAAAACGTGGAGTTTGGCTTATATGCAAAAAGTAAATACCAAGAACAGCATATGTATCCGCGCAGCCTGACCGAACATTGTCTCATAATTCTATAGGCGACTGCAAAACCCTTATCAGATTGAGCTGACACATAAGGCGTGCTGGGCCTTTACTGTTCACCTATCATTCATTAGTATTGGAGCATCAATGTACAATGTGACCATACCTCAGAGTTTTGTTGTCCAATCTTTATACATGAGAACAGCAAAGGTCATGATCAGATTTGCCTTAAAAAACTAAGTGATTAGGATCTCAATTGTTAGCATATAATTTAGTCTGCCCTTCTTCCGTAGGCGACAGATTAATTGATTTCTAAATTCTTAATGGATATGAGAATGATTTTTGTGTATGTAACTTTTCATTAAATTTGAGTTTGGTCCCACGTCATTAACATTGTAAACACAAGGTTCATTAGTAAACGTAATATAATATTCTGTGATTAATCGGTCATATCGTATACGGTAAATTGATTTAAGGTGACTGGATACACTTGTTAGGTTTGCCGCTAAGGGAGACGACTTTTGTAACTTCCTGTTAGCTTATTGCACGCATGACCCTTCTGTAAAGGGGTCTATTTTGTAAGGAAAGAACTAGCTCCCAGAGATTTCTTTCCTTACAAGGTATACCCGTTTTCAGGAGAGGATAAAACATTGATAGATCTGTCTCCCCTAAATGTGTATATAAATTACTTAAAATCAATAAAAACAATACTATGTGTTTCCTTGTATTTAAAATCTATACATTCTAATAGATTTATAGGTATAATAGAGCTTGTTCTTGCGTGGCCGTGCATCTATCGCTGTGGGACTTTTACCATGTTTTGTCCTGTGTGTTGTTTAATTTGATTTGTTGTGTTAAGTGGATTTTGTCTGGCACTGTGATCACCTCGTTGGGAAAGGGTGTGTGTGTGTGTGTGGGGGGGGGGGGGGGGGGTGGGGGGGGGGGGCGGTGCGGAGGGTGGAGAAGGTGGGCTGGTTACTTTGCTTCGATTTGGTTTGTGGCATCTGTCTGTCGTCGTTTGTTGGCGCTTCCTCTTGGTGGCATTGATAGGCTATGTTCTGCCGTTATTGGACAGCTTCTATACATAGGCGTAGCGCTAATTACGCACATTACGCATGCGCCTAACATGCGTAAGAAATTTTTTTTAATAAACTGGCATTAACTTAGAATGTTTGGCTTCTTTACCATAGGGTTTGCTCTTAAAGGAAATATTTTGATTCTTCTTGGAGCAAATTCTTTCCTTCAAGAGTAGCCCATATTTTAAAAGTGATTCTAGGGCATAATTTTCATGAGTTTTCCTGGGTTCGAGTAAAACAAATTCTGACTGCGTCACTGCTATACATAGGCTACTTGGGGCAATGCCAATAACAAACTGTTTCATAAAATACAAGTCAAAAAGGATTGGTTTTTGGAAACAAAGAACACACAAAATCACGAAAATTGGAGACTCGGTTTGATTGAGTCTCTTCATGTGCAACTCTGTAGTTTGCGAGGCTGACCTTCAGAGGCATTTCTGATGAGTCCCTGAAACATATGCTTTGTGGAGAAGTACGAAAACTATTTGCACCAACACACGACAAAACCAACAAAATGGCATGTGCGCCCAGCGAAGACTCAGATCAGCCTGGGCATCCGCCAGATCTGATCAGTCTTCGCTGTCCGCATGGAGACAGCTTGGGTCCTTAGCTACCTATTGAGCGCACAGCGAAGACGCTGATCAGACGGCGGATACCCAGGCTGATTAGGAATTTCGCTGGAGAACATGCCATTTTGTTGGTGTTGTCATGCGCTAGTTCATTTATCTTGATAACTTTCCTATCTTGAGCTATAGAAGCTATAATGTCTTGACCATATGACATGGAAACTGAGGGTGATCCAGTGTCTACAAAGTCTAATTATATTGTACAATTTTGTAGGCTGATCTAAATCTTCGTTGGTCGCAAATGTGACCTCAGGTTCATTTTTACATACGGATTACAATTATTCTTCACACTTTTGGCGCATATAAAGCATATAACAAACAAACTAATGAAGACGTCACTGTTACAAAGGCGAAAAAGCAGAACAGTAATCGGTCTAAAGCATTTGCAACTTTTTTCCAGTCACACTCTTCCACGCCTTTCTGTTCTGTTGTGCCATCTATTGCCTCTTTCACCGTCATCGTATAAATTTCTGTTTTACTTGAAAAGCCTCCATTCTTTGCCTTGAGGGAAGCGATCTCTTTAATCGGCATGTCATCTTCTAACTTGCCATTATTCTCTAGTGGCTCAATCTTTGAATGTTCTTTTTCACAACACTGACAGTATAACACAGCCACAAGTTTGATAATGATTTTCGGAACGGGCGTTTCAAATTGCCTTATACGTAGCACAGTGAGAGCTATCATTGTGATGAGAGTGCTTTGAACGGTCAAGATAATAATGTAGACGGAGAAAATAGATAAGGATTCGGAGTTTGTTGGCAAAGCGGCAGAGATGATAGTTAAAAATACAGCAAACGCTAAGAATACTGTCACGGCGTAACTCGCCTTTTCGCCAGAGTCACATGGTAGCACAAAAACAAATAAGTTTAAAACAGAAAGCATTAAAACAGGTAGGATTATGGAGAGAACCATATAACGCGGTTTTCGTTTGATCTTCAGTGTATAAATAACAGCCGCTTCGTCAGATTCTTCTTCTACCGTCGCCGTGGAGTCGATCATGTCCCACTCGGAGTTGGTCTGATACTCTTCTAGATCTATACCCTTGCTTCCACCTTGCATATCAACCTATTAATAATCAGTAATTCAAACTCAACTAATTCTGTAGAATTTAATCGGTCGTGAGCAAATTCAAAACAGAATTTATACCTCGATAAATCCACTCAGCAATAATCGTTTTCAGTATTTTCAACCTACGATTTCGACATAATTAAGAACTACTTCGAATCATGAGAAATAAATGGAATATGACTTTTGTGATTTTATCGCAATATAAACGCCAGCAAATCCCTCACATAAACCTTTCTGGTTTTATTCAACGCGTGAGTGAAACTCCAAAGGACGACAGACGACATTCATTCGAAAAAATAAATAAATAAATAAATAAAATAAATAAACAAACTAAAAATGATCGACATACTGTGCAAAGGATAACCGTCGTTTATGATAAAACAGGAACAAAACCATACCCATGTCAACAACCATCCAAAAATACAGATAAAGGTCTCTGGTTTTGCTAAAATCTAAGCAACGGTAGCCTTTATTACTACCGTGGTCTATGTTTAGGACATACATTACAGCAAACAGTGTAGATCCATATCAACGCCACAATATGCGGCGTCTGATTAGGTTCTACATTGTCACTCAGTAAGCCGTTTGAAGGTTCACCAAAAACAGATTATAAAATGGACTTGTTCAAACATGAGGACATGAATAGTAACGGGTTGTTGTGTAAATATTTAGGGTAAACACAGTATGATCATTCCGGTGAGGGCCACACATCCTGTAAGGGTCAGTGAATTACGTAAATCATACTACTTTCGAACGAATGCACAGTATTCATCCTTACAATAAAGCTGTTACTTTATTTTGCGTACTCCTGTAAGAATCGAAGGCCTCAAGAGCGGCAATACTTTTGCACCAAGCACATTCAATTCACTATAATTCAGAATCATACTGTCTGTTTTTTTTCCCAATGTATCGCAACATTTAAAGGACCTTGGTAAACAAGGTGGATTTTTCGCCATTTTCTACAAGGCAGACAATTCATGTGACGTCCTGTTTGATATTCCCGGCATCAAACCCCTTCTGAAAATAGGTATACTCTAAAAGAGAGCAAATGTTTTTCCCCTATCCAGAAGGGTGACAAACACTTTTGACAGTCATCTCCCCTGAATTGTATCCATTTTTTCTCTTAACAAATATGAAACAAAACAGAAGTGCGTACCTCAGTTACCACGTCATGCATTTTGTAATACAACTGATTAATGATTTTTCACGGACTTCTTTTAATGGATCATAATAATCCCAGCTTTCCCCTTCCCTCCTGAACTTGATGTGAGTTAACCTTTTCAGCCTGGCAGACCAAATCAGCTATCTGTGCTAACATTGCATATTCGGATGAGACGGCTCATCATGAGCCGTCTTATCAGGATCTACGCTGTTTGCCATTTTGTTTTTGGTTTTACAATGAAACGCCTACTTAAGGCAGTGGACATATCCAAATTCATAGATTCCACTTCAGAAACTAAGGGGTAAAATGGTTAAGTGATGGACAAACGTTTATATTATACCTCTGCTTTTGTATAACTCCATGCCACAAAAGTCAGCTTGCACGTCTGTACATCAAATGGAAAAAACGTAATATCAATAGAGCAGGTAGACTTGAATACCTGAAAGCAATAGAAAATAATATCAATCAATTAGGTAGACTTGAATACCTGAAAGCAATAACATTAGGAAAACACGCCCATTCAAATACACTGAAAATTTCACCACCAAAAAATGACAATTTTTCACATAAAAAATTCTGATATTTTTCATATTTCTGCTCAAAACATAGATTGTGGGTACTCGTTAGAACCGCCTATGTTTTTGAGTAGAAATAAGAAAAATAATGTATACCCAGTTTTACTATATGAAAGTGGGGTTTAAGGGGGTCAAAATTATATAGGCATGTTTTCGTGATGAGACAGAAATATCAAATAATCTGGGAGATTTGAACACCTGAAAGCAATAAAAAAGTAAAATCAATAAAACATGTAAATATTAAGTACCTAAAAGCAATAAAAAGTAAAAAGCAGGTAAACCTGAATACCTAAAAGCAATAAGAAATATATGTCAATAAATCTAGAAGAGTTTAATACCTAAAATAATAAAAAAAAAAAGTACTATAAATAAAACAGGCAGATCTTAAATACATAAAAGCAATAGGAAAGTAACATCATTGAACTAGAAACCTAAAAGCAATAAAAGTAATATCAATAAAGCAGTTAGACTGGAATACCTGAATGTAATGAGAAAGCAATATCAATAAAGCAGGTAGTATCGAATACCTGAAAGCGATGAAAAGGTTATATCAATAAAGCATGTAGTTTTGAATACCTAAATGGAAAAAGAAAATAATATCTATAAAGAAAGTACTAATTTTTGAATACCTGAAAGCAAATAGAAAGTAATAGCAATAAAGCATGTAGTGTTGAATATCTAAAATCAAACAATATACCTGGAAAACTTGATTACCTATAAGCAATAAAAGTAATATCAATAAAACAGGTAGACGTTGATGTTGTAACACAGACTGCCTGCTTAACCGTTGCTCCAATAACGATTGACCACTTACCTTTCCTCTTTAGCTGCACGCCGATAGATCAGGGCTCGGATTCTGTGATGGCCCCGACTTGAAATTTATTAACTTAAATTGTCTTGGCCGGAACTTTTTATGTCTGTTTCTCGGTCCATCGTGGCTTTCTTTCGCTCTAGTATTCCAGTGGTGTTATTTGTCACCCCAGGGATCTACATGTGTCTCAACACGTTGTTTCAGTTGAGTGCTCATCTTTGCTTCATTAAAAACTTTATTCGAGATTTATTTGTTTCCCGTTAGATTCATGAATGAGTAAGAGGACCTCCACGTCGACCGAAGAAATATATATGTTTACCACAAAGGGAGCTGAGGGCGAGGGTTGGGATCCTGTAACGATAGCTTAATCCCACCCCTACCTACACACACACAACGCCAAGTAATTAATTATTACTCGTTCCAAGACGGTACTTTCACCGTGGGATTTTTTATGCCCCCGCCATTCGAAGAATGGTGGAAAGGGCATATAGTGTTACCCATGTCTGTCCGAAAGGCGTTAGCAATCTGCATTTAAGCTTTTCAGGCGTTAGCAATTAGCGTTTAATTTTTCAGGCTGGGGCATCCCTTTCCACTGGACACATTTCTGGTTGTAAAATGTTCCGTAGTGTTTCACTTACAAATGTTTTTCTTTTTACAACTATTAGGTTAAATTTGTTTAATTGTATTTGTCTGTCTTTCTCTTTGATGTTGAGAACTTAATGTGGATCTGATTTTAACAGTTCCTGAAATCCATTATTTTCTTAGAATACCTGGAATCAATAAAAAGCAATATCAAGAAAACAGGTAGACACTTAATACCTAAAAGCAATAAATCAGACAGACTTAAATACATGTAATCAATAAAAGAGTTGTATCAATAAGGCTTGCAGACTTGAATACCTGAAAGCAATAAGAAAGTAATATCAATAAAGCAGGTAGATCTGAATACCTAAAAGCATTTAGTAATATCAATAAAGCAGGTAGATTTGAATATATAGATAGTTATATCAGTAAATCAGGTAGATTTGAATACCTAAAAACAATAAACTTATATATAATACCCAACGAGGTCGTTTACATTGAAATAATGATAAAATGAAAGTAAAAAAAAAAAAAAAAAAAAAAAAAAAAAAATAAGAGAAAAGTCCAGGGAGTGCCACAATAACAAACTGCAGCCCTTCCCAGACACCAAGAGGAAGAGAAAACCGACAAATCCAAACAAGCACAAATCGAACAAGCGTACGAAAAGCACTAAGATTAGCTCTCTCTTCCCCAAGCGAGGTAATCGCAATGCTAAAAGGACTGAAAAACACAAGAACAAAATGACACAAGGTAAGATATAAAACAAATCGCTTCGTAGAATAAACCACAAAGCAACAAAGAATAAGAATAACACCGGGATCATCGCCTTAGAACGGTCAGTAGAATAAACTACCGGGGGAAACCCTTTCTGAATACCCATATGTTTCTTACTTTTCATTGCAAAGGTCCAAAATACACATGATGCGTATTTTGTCCGGAGATGCAGTAATGTTTTATAATAGAATTATTAAATAGCTGTTAAAATGAGCAATACGTTACCTCAAAAGGATACCAGAATACATAGCCGTCTGAGTCAACTTGAACATTTAGAGTGGAGACTCCAAGTGGCTTGTACTTTTCCACAGAGTTCTTTAGAGCTACGTCCGGTTTCCAGACGTCATCCTGAGGAAAATGATAATACGACAGTCCGCCATAATCAGTTGCGTTCCAACTTAAGAAGTCATCCTGCCATTCCACTACAAGATATCCAGTTGTTTTAAGTGTCTCCGCAACTTCGTCTAATTCGTTAATGGAGAGGAGATAAAAACTCACGTACACTTCTGTGAAATAAGTAGTAGACACATAATTTAAATCATATTTCATTACACCTGAAATGTGTTTGGCAAGGGAGGTGTCAAACTGAAGATTTACCCAGGTTGATTTGCTATTTTGTAAGCAATTGAAGAGATAAGTATCTATCGTGATCAAGTTAACCCTTTTAACCCTGAGTTCCTGAAACAGACTCTTCCATCTCTGCATTTGGACACTTCCGCTGCTGCCAAAAGGGCGACAGTTGTAAATCACGAAAACAATGGCAAACAAACAGTGTAGATCCTGATGCCGACTCACCTGGAACGGCACTGTTTGCAAAAGTATTTGTCTTGTTCCTCGGGGCTGAAAGAGTTAAGGATTCTTTACACGCGCAAAATTCTCTTAGTAAAGTAAGCTTACCTGTAACAAAGCTTCCACTATTTAACATCTAAAGCAATGCTAGCAGTACCATAAATTTCTGAATTGTATCATTATGAGAAAATTAATTTCGACATATGAGCTGGCTTACGAAAAAAAGGATCATATGATTTTTTTCGGTTCGCGGTTCTTCAAATGCGCATGCGCAGTCCCCTATTGGTGCTGCAGACATACGTATTATTTTGCTTGAAGCTTCTTCAAGATCTCTACTACGTCTGCGAACAGCAAAGGCTCTGGAGAGACTGCACTTATGCGCAGGCTCGTCTTAGCCTTTGCTGGTCGCTTAAGTGATGAGAACATTTTTCTCATCTGCTTGCTCATATATCGGTAGCTTGACAAAAAACGTATTCAAGAAGGCTTATCGGAATTCGAGTTTTATTCGACTTACTCCAATACTTTGGAGAGTTCACAGTTAGTTGGATTTTCAGAACATTTCAAACAGACTACCTTAAAAATGATAAAAAAAAACAAAAACAAAAACAAAAACTCGAATTAACTAATGCATGAGATACTGTGTTCTTAGCGTTGAATCCATTTAAGATTAACACCGAGCTATACTCCCGAAGACTCATTTTCTCATGGCGAGGCCCTTGTACCCGATACATTTGGGCCACATCATGAGAAAACACACTTTCTGACATGTGCGCTCAACGAATACTCAAATCAGCCTGGGCTTCCGTGCGGACTGATCTGAGTCTCCGTTTTCCGCATGAAGACACTGCACTCTTGGCTATTCAAACTGCGCACAGTGAAGAGTCTTATCAGACTGCGCGAATGCGCAGGCTGATCTGAATCTTCACTGAGCGCACATATCCAAAAGTACATTTTTACGACTTTGCGGCTCATTAGATCTTTGTTTTGCATACCTGTTGGGTCGGTCTGGTCGTTAGCTGGTCGTATTTTCTTATCGTAACCATCTGTGTCAAAAAGCTTTACTCTTAGTGCTTTTGCCTGAGTCCCGTTCTGTCCACGAACCACATGTAGAATTCCAACTAGTAACACTACTTTTATCTCCATTCTTGAACTTCCATTTAAAACTCAGATTCTTCGAGGAAAAGAAATGAAAAGAATGGTGGTCACCTGCTACAAAAGGTCTTAAGCATGATTATAAAACATCTGTGCGCAGTTGTTCAAAGCGTCGTTAGCTTAACGAGCTCGTTAGTGGTCAAAATGTTAACTGTTCTAGTAAGTACAATATCTAATTCACAGGTATTTTTGCTGAAACAAATGTGAGTAGCTTTTGGAAATGCAAAAGCTACTCACATTTTTTCAGCAAAAATATTAGCGTACATGCCATATTTAATGATCAAAGTTTTAACGATACGTTAATTAACAACATCGTTAGTTTTGAACAACTGGGCCCTGGTACTAAAATGAAATGCATTACGTTCAATGATACTTCATTTAATGTTAAAGATGGAAATAACGATTTTTGGCAGTTAAAGAGATTTTTTAAGTCCTATGTTCGGGACTCAGACAGATTTTAAGTTCTCGGAGAATATCAAGCAACTTTTATCTGCATTTTCTGAATATAAGAGAAACCAAAAGCAGCATCTCATATACTCTTGAGTGATAAACGTTCTTTTACCCAGACGAGAAACGATTGCTCTCTCTCTCTCTCTCTCTCTCTCTCTCTCTCTCTCTTAGGCATTGGGAATTGTGTTCGAATTTCCTTTTTTTTCTCTGGTTTTCCTTATTGTCTAGAACAGCTGTACTTTATTTGTTTTCGAATATCATATCTACCGAACAATCATAGCATTATTTGCAATTTTTTATGTAATAGTTACAGTCGACTCTCGTTATCTCGAATTCCACGGGACTCTCTGAAATAGTTCGAGATATCCGTACTTCGACATATCAGATTTGCAGAATTGAGGAAAAACCTATTCGATTAACCACATTTAACAAATATATGTGTAATTGGACTCTTGAAGTTAGAGATATATTAAAAAATATTGTAGAAAAGAGGAGAAATTGCTCCTTAGGAGCAATTTCTCCTCTTTTCCACAATATTTTTTACATGTTGTTAGATTTTCATGTTAAGGCAGGGACCAGATTTTCACTTCGAGATAAGCGGTTATTCGAGATAAGCGAGGTCGAGATAACGAGAGTCAACTGTATTTTAATGTTTGCTCCTGCCGATTTCTATTACATTGTATACAGAATATTCATAGTAGGGAGCGGATCCAAACAGCAGGCTGCTTTCGTTCTAATCTATGGAATGTGTTATTTGTTGTATGTATACATCAAAGTGTTGAAATAAGATATGTTTAACTAAAGCTGGACATATTGAAACTTATCTCCATCGGATACAATTTCAACTAAAGCTAGACATATTGAAAATTATCTCAATCGGATACAAAAAAGGGGGTAAGAGAAAAGTCCAGGGAGTACCATAATCACAAACACCCCAGATAATCAGATAATTCCCAGACACCAAGAGGAAGAGGAAACAGACAAAATCAAACAAGCGCAAATTGAACAAACATACAAAAAGCACCAAGACTAACTCTCTTTTCCCCAAGCTAAAGCTTTACATATTGAAACTCCATGAGATACACTTAAAATTATCTGTTAAGCCTTATTTTGTGTAATATATATATATATATATATATATATATATATATATATATATATATATATATATATATGTGTGTGTGTGTGTGTGTGTGTGTGTGTGTGTGTGTGTGTGTGTGTCTTAAAATGCCTCTTATTATTTTAGTTCAGTAGAATAAATAAGTGCGTTAACTTACATTTAAAACTATTATTCCACTGCTGTAATGAAATAGGAATTATGCGTGTAGCTTTAATACCATTATTATCACTAGGAGGACTGTGTGAATCAGAAAGATATGTGTGCTACCAAATCCAGTGTTTGGGGGCGGTTGCTAAACCGCCACCCGATTTAATAGAAAGCCTTGCACCATATAAGGCGGGACTTTTCTCAACTGTCAAAACTCCATCACTGCTATGCCCAAATTTTTGTGTTTTTAAACTTAAAATTTTGCGATAACTTTTTAAATATACGTTTTATTAGAAATTTTTCTTGGATAAACATTGCACAGGATGGCAGGAGCCGACGTCTCAATGAGGGTTCAAATTTGAATTTGAGAGGGTCATAGCTTTCACTGTAATCCGATGAATATTTTAAGAGTTTCTGAAATGCCGTAGAATTCTAAAGTCGAACGGCACCACCCATCTACAACTCAATGATTGTCATAACCCAAGATCAAACTTCTGATCAAAAGATAAAATTAATATTTATCTTTATAACTATTTCCTTCACAAAAAGGACTTTCTTGAACATCAATAGAGTTGTCTAAGTGCGAGTAATTATTATAAAATGATGTTAGTGCGTCATATTCATCGAATAGTAATAGAGAAAACACAGCTAAATCTTCTGCTTATCTAACGCCCTGAACCGTTAATAAATTGGCTGAATGCTTATTAATAGCACGTTAAGCGATGATTGGATATTGGTGGTATACATTACCTGAAAAGCGCCAATCACGGACTTGGAAAACTGCAGAATTATTCTTTTTTGATAATCTCCATCAGTGTAGAGTACGAAAGCGCAATGCAACGTTCATGGAACTTTTTGAAGTTTTTTTTTTCTTTCATCTTTATTTGAAAATGTAGATGAATTGAATTATTCAGTTGCAATACTAGCATTGTGTTTTTTCGATTCCGACATTACCCCTGGTTATTATTATTTTCTGTTGAAATGCAAGTCCAAAAAGGGTTCATTGAGTCATGAAGTTTAGGTCATTAGACATAAATGATGTAGTCATATTTCCAATATACAACAACAATAAAAAGTAATTAAAAACTAACCTTGAGCACTCTATGAGCAAATTCACTAAACGACAAATAGATATGTTTATACATTTTTTCTTCAGAAAAAAGGCCTTGACATTTAATACAAATGGTCTTCTTAGGAGACCATAGCATGAAATGTCAAAGCCAATTTTCTGGGAAAAGCGAGAAAATTATTTCTGAATATCGTCTGCTGAAATTTTTACCGAGCATGCTATGCGTTAACAAAACATTAACCATTTCCACACTATGTGTAGATTCAGCAGACGACAAATTGATGATAGTTTTCTTTTTTTCCCCAAACAATAAGGCTTTGATAGTTCATGCAAATTGTAAACATTAAATACGAATTCTAAGAAGACAATTTGCATAAAATGTCAAAGCCTATTCTGAGAGAAATCAAGAAAAATATTCTAAAATGTTGTCTGCTAAATTCTTACTCAATATGCGAAGCATTAACCCTGGTCCTGCTGAACCCGGATATGTCTTGCCTTTGCAAACAGTGTAGATCCAGATCATTTGGATTCTGAAGAAGCCAACCAATCTGGATCTGCACTGTTTGCCATTAAGTATCTAAATTTATATCAACAATCTGGATCAAGTAATCTGATTGGCTGAAAATTAGAAATGGGTGTGGCATCTTTATTCAGCATGACAAGTGTTAATAAACACATAGATAAGCCACTAAGACGCCCTGACATAATGGGTCTTCTTTTACAAGAGGATTTCAACCGTTACCACTCTCTGGGCTAATTCAGACGAACTAATGATGTTTTTCTTATTTTATCTCAGAAATTAAGCCTTGATATTCCATGCAAATTAGGAGATTATTTGTGTAAAATACGAAAGACTATTTTATAATGAAGAATTATATTTCCAAATGTCTTCTGCCGAATGTTTTACCTAGCATGTTAAGCGGTAATGTAAAACAGATGTGATACAAAAACGCCATGATATATTATAGTTCTTTTTTCATAAAAGAAATTTGAAAACAGACAACAAAAGTTTGTTATGCCTTTTTTTATAATAGATATAGGATATCTTAACACTCTTCAACGCTGAATAAAATATAAACGCACGGTATAATAATTACTTATGTCAAGTTCCTGAGAATAAGTTGGTCATCAGCTAAATTTCGTTACCATCGTTAAAGAGGTGTCAATACGATATTGGTCAATAACGTCATATTGCTGCTATTCTAGCATTTAGAATGCTGAATAAAAAATCATGTTTTTTTTCTCTCTCTCTTGGTCTTGACTATCTAAGACTAATGTAAGAGAAATAATCAAAATAGTATGGGTATATTCCCCAACATTGAAGAAACCCACACCACGCATTCTCAAGACAAAAAAAAAAAAAAAAAAAAAAAATAATTTTTTTCCAGGCTGTAATGTTAACAAACGCATCAATTTAACTTCCATATTCATTATATTTTCATTGATCTGATAATAATAATAATAATAATAATAATAAAATTTAATAATAGTAAAATAATAATAATAATAATAATAATGCTAGTGATTATGATGAACAAATGTTACCTTAAAACCATTTGTATCTTTTATTTCCGCAGTTTCTGTAACGTATCTTTTTCAATTCAATATTCCACCTACTGTGATTTCGACTTCTTTCAGAGTCGCCTTTTCCTTTGCGCTTTACATAGAAGTAAATTTTGCTAGAGTGTCTAGTCATGTTTCTGACTTCATCACTCGAAATAAATTTTTAACTTCTAAATTTCTTAATCAGGTTATCGGTACCATAAACTCCGCAAAGCCTTTTCTAAATTTTATAGACGTTATTTCGATTTGGTTTCAAAATTCAAAGTTGGACTGAAAACGCTTCTGCAACAAGGCCTATCGGAATCTGAATTTTATGGTGACTTCGCATATAAATTCAGAAAAAATGTATGCTTGCAATGACTCTAGCACTCAATTTCGTAAAATCATTCTTCGATATATAAAGATTGGTTACAACATAAATGTAATACGACAGACTGCGTGCATGGTAGTTAACCCAATCACGGTTAATAACTTTGCTTCCCTCTATGCTTTCATGCCGGCGTATTGGACCTCAGATTCTATGACGGATCCGGCCTAAAGACTTTTAAGTAAATCGATTTGTGCCTGATGCTCTGTCTGGTCGGGCCCACCGGTGTCCTACTGTTGGTGTTCTTTTGCTTCAGCATTTCAGATATTTCCTGCTGTCGAGTCCTCATCGTTGTTTCATCTTTGTATTCGTTTGATTTTTATTTTCTCGGACATGTTGCACTGATGAGTTAGGAACCCTTCACGCGGACTGAACAAATGGCTTGTGTATACCATGGCAGAACTAAGGGCGAGGGTTGTGACCACGTAAAATCGATTACCCCCCCCCACACACACACACACACACGTCCCCTATTTGTAATATTTTTGCTCACCGTCCCAAGTCGGTGCTTCTGCTGTGGTTTACTATATCTGTCATTGTATGTGTTTGCATGTTTGTCTTTGTGCAATTTTCATTTTGGATAGCCGTTTGGCCATTTTTGGGGAAGAAACTCTCCTTTCGGCTCTCTGCTTGTTGTGTTTTGATTGTGGCGCCGTTACTTTAAGCGCGTCCTTCATTCTATTTGGTGTCTTGGAACAGAAGGTGTTAGTTAATTGTATCGACTTCTGATCATTGCCTTCCTTTCTGTTTTGTCATGATTTAGTGCAAAACTATTAGTCGTAACACCTATGCTCAAACAGTTTTCATTTTTTAAATCAAATATTTTTACCTTTTCCCATAGCAAAAATGTATGCCAATTATGAAGAAATCTGTAGAGTAGGCAACTTGGAAGCAGATTTTCAAGTTCCACTTGTTCATTTTTTTTTCTGGAATTTTCACAATATTGTTGTGAAACATCAATTATTCAAATTCAGCAAAGAAAAGTAAAACATATTTTCTTAGACAAAAGTTTTAAAAATCACTTTACTATAGATGTTGTATAGGTCAGACCAATTTTTGGCAGTACATTTAATTTTAGGGTAAATATTTGAGAACAAAACACAGAAACAGAAAAGACAAATGGTTTCTAGTAAGATATGTTGAATCAGAACAAAATATTTTCATTTAATATAAAATGCCAAGCAAAAATCGTCTTTCAGTGTGACGTTGAAAGGACAGTAACAACCAACCGTCTCCAAATCAATATCCCAACTTCCATTGACATTTCCTTTGAACCTCAGTTACCGTATAAATCTAAGCCCAAGTCATGCTGGGAAAAAAAAAAAAAAAAAAAAAAAAAAAAAAAAGCAACGAAGAAACGAAGATACCAAGGCCACTTCAGTTGGCTTTTCAATCCAGCTGATCTGAATCTACACTGTTTGCAAAAGCGGATCATATCCAGGTGAGCAGGACCAGGGTTAACTATTCGAACACTGTAAACCATTCATCAAACTGCTCGGTGTCTACACTGTTTGCCGTTCAGACACATCATCAGATAGCCAACTGCAGTGGTTCAATGTTTTAACAAAGTATAAGATATATCTTCGTGTAGAAATGAGACAAAGTATTTAACTGGACATTACTTTTATCCAGAGCTAATAAGCCTTAACATTTACACTATATAATATGGAGAAAATGAGAAAAATAAACACATTCGGCTCATAAGTATATTTATAAGTATATTTAAGAAAAAAAAAATGCAGTATAGGATATTCATAGAAATAACAAAGATCAATATTTTCCTCCACCGTAATAATCCTAAGTATTAGGACATATAAGCCTTTGCAAACAGTGTAGACCCAGAACGCGGCGACTGATCAGGGTATATACTGTTTGCCATGTATACAGCAATATTTTAGACACACTAAGAGGTAATGGAATTGACTGTTTCAAGTTTTAGGGGAGGTATGGTAAGTGTTACGCTGGAGAGCGGTCAAGACGGAACGAGGGTGACTTCCTATTGATTAAGCTCCAGGGAGGGTAATGCCTGACTGTATCCTTACACAGAGACTCAAACACCATTAGAATGTTTTATGATTTTTACAAATATATACTTACAACATATAATACACTACACATGTAACTGCTATTCTCTTCGCGTCGGCTCCACAATGATCGCAACACCATCTGAAACTATAGTGAATTAGAAAATTATTAATCTGCCTTGACTAATCAGATTGTTGACAACCAGTACAATTCCCAACCTGTGCGGTGCACTTTGTCGTGCCAATATGAAGATAATGTCCCCTTAAAACACTACTAGTAACTAACAAGAAGTGTACTGTCTATTTTTTATTTTCATTGATCTCAGTATATTTCACGTCTTTTAATTTTACAAGTCATTCCGACTTTAGATCAAGTACGTTTCATGATTTGGCAGTTAATGTCCACTTCTATTATTTGTATGTATTTGTATTTAATCACATGGGTTCTATGGCATCCGCTACCCACGTGAAATATTTACGTGTAGCAATGACAGCCTTGTCCAGTCTAGACTGAATCTGTTGAAGGCTCTACATCTGTAAACCTACATAAGACGTCGGACCCTTCCGGCCGATCTCGTCATTCAGCCCCGCTTAAGGTATGCTCTTCAAACCTCAAAATCACACGCAAGCTTCTTTTTTCCAGCAAGACAATCACAATATGTTCCATAATTCCTGAATAACAATAGGGCTATGAAGTTTCAAATGTCGCGCTCCTAATGCTGTGAAGACACTACATTTTGTTGCTTGTACTGGCAACATTTGCGATATTACCTGTTGGGACCATTATGAAACAATGGGATTTGATAATTAGTCTAAGTGTATTATATCTAATTATTTTATATGATAGATCTGGTAAGACTGTTTTTCCAGATCTCCACTTTTCAAATGTACATTGGACTGCAAGGGCACGTGCGTCTGAGATTGCACGTTCATTATTTATGTACAGCAACTGCGCACAAGCATATGTCCTCAGTTACATATATGCGCATGTTTGAGGGTGTTTTGGTGTATGTATGTCCATGCGGTTGTGTGTCTGCGCGCCCTAATTCTATACTAAGCCGGTGCAATCCCTTATGGCACTGCCATCTCTGCATTTAACTCAGCATTTCGATTCTACATTGTTCACATTTCCATCAAACCACAAGTTTCACCTACGACAGATAGACCCTGGCCAGGCTGCACATAGCCAGCGCAGTCTGCTGAGGACTCTCGATAATAAACATAACCTTCGTAAACTGTTGAGAAATCCCGACCAGACTGTGCAAAGCCAGCGCAGCCTGCTCGGTGCTCCCGACAACGCTATGGTAACATATGCAGAAGTGAATCAAACAGCGCATCGCATTTATCTTCAAGCATTTATTTGTAGTTTTTCATTTACCAGTCTCGATATGCAACTTGCCATTTCGGAGTTTGCACTGAAAAGCAAAAAAATAAATTATCATTAGAAAATAAAATACCCTTCACCGAAAAAAAAAAGAAAACACAAACAAAAAAGAAAATACGACAAAGCTCTCTTGAGACGTTTAGCGTCGTGTATTGTTTTGCCCTCTGCCGTATTCTTTCAGTGGGATCTAATGGTAATCAAAAGTAAGTATCGATTTTGCAAAAGCACGGGGAAATCGATATTTTGCAGTTTCAAAAGATAAACGTGTTCCATTTTAAATCTGTACTTTATACTTCGTGTAGAAAATGTCCCCAGGCAGTAACAAAGGGATAAACTTACTCCCAAAGGCAACACATTCCAATCAACAGGCAGCTTCAATTTGTGTTTTACAACTTTTCAATATCTAATTCAATACTAAAAATGGCGGTACCCATGCTCGTGGTTAAGAAAACTTTAAACTGCATTATCAATCTTATTTCCTGACCGATGTTGACAAAAGAAATTGCGCAGAGAGGCTTGATTTTAGTGTTCCTTTTCTTTTGATGAATCTCTAGGTCCTTAATTGGAGTCGTACGTAAGTTGATCAGGTCATTCTGTTATTCATATATTCTTTAATATATTCTTTAATCTGCCATTTTTCTTGACGAGACAGATCAATTGAAGTGCAGTAGGTGGACGAATGTATTTGTCACGTTGTTACGTCGCCATTTAAAATAATACATTTCCAGATTTTCTGCAATAATAATTGTCGCGAAACTAAGGAAGGTACCATCATAGGAATTATACCAGAAGAAAGCAGATGATTTACGCAATGAACATATCTTAAAAAACGTCAAAAAAGTGCCTTTGGAAACAAAGAGCACACTACAGATAAGAAAATGGGAGTCTCGGTTTTATTGAGACTCTTTATAAGCAGTAATGAAGTTTGCAACACTGCTTACGCCCTCTAGCGTATACATGAGCAGAACTCCATTTTCAAAGATTCCACAATGGGCCCAGTGATCCCAAAGGAAATGAAATATAATCTGCACTATGGTAAAGTACGGGGAGACGTTCTACCGCCGCCACATGGCACTAATACCAGCTGCAGTGTAGTAGTTTAAACGTCAAAAAGATCGCCTTTGGAAACAAAGAACACACTACAGATAAGAAAATGGGAGTCTCTGTTTTATTGAGACTCTTCATAAGCAGTAATGAAGTTTGCAACACTGCTTACGTCCTCTAGCGTATATATGAATAGAACTCCATTTTCAAAGATTCCACAATGGGCCCAATGATCCCAAAGGAAATGAAATATAATCCGCACTATGGTAAAGTACGGGGAGACGTTCTACAGCCGCCATACGGCATTAATACCAGCTGCAGTGTAGTAAAATAAACGTAAAAAAAGATTGCCTTTGGAGACAAAGAACACACTACAGATAAGAAAATGGGAGTCTCGGTTTTATTGAGACTCTTCATAAGCAGTAATGAAGTTTGGAACACTGCTTACGCCCTGTAGCGTATACATGAGCAGAACTCCATTTTCAAAGATTCCACAATAGGCCCAATGATCCCAAAAGAAATGTAATCTGCACTATGGTAAAGTACGGGGAGACATTCTACCGCCACCACACGGCACTAATACCATCTGCAGTGTAGTAAAATAAACGTCAAAAAGATTGCCTTTGGAAACAAAAAATACACTACAGATAAGAAAATGGGAGTCTCGGTTTTATTGAGAATCTTCATAAGCAGTAATGAAGTTTGCAACTCTGCTTGCGCTTTCTAGCGTATACATGAGCAGAACTCCATTTTCAAAGATTTCGCAATGAGCCCAATGATCCCAAAGGAAATGAAATATAATCCGCACTATGTTAAAGTACGGGGAGACGTTCTACCGCGTCTACACGGCACTAATACCAGCTGCAGCGTAGTAAAATAAACATAAAAAAGTTAAGGCAAATTAGAACCATTTCTTATTTTCTTGAACCAACAATTTTAAAATTAATTAGAAAGAAAATTATAACGTCAATTTTCGGCGACATTAACATTGGCGATTCTTTAAAATTTTACATTCATTACAAATATGTTTTATTCGTAAACCAATCGTGGATATTGCTTAATATTTGATTGTATATTGCTATTTTTGATTTGTGTTTCATTCCTGTAAGTTTTGTAAAACTGCCCTTAATACCTTTGCGACAGTAATGTTTACAAATTTTCTGGAAATTCATGTTTTAAATGGCGACTTCACAAAGTGACGAATATGTTTGTCCATCCACTGTACCTTCTAAAGCGATTTATCGATATGCAGTGGTAAATACTTAAATACTTAAAATTAAGGCTTAAACAGATATTAGTTTTTAGATTCCGCCATTAAAATTAATAGATAATCACAATATTTGCTTAGAACAAGTGTTACGTAGAAAACCTAGCTGTATAGTGAATATTGAAAAAAAAAAAAACAAACAAAAAACTACCATCTGACATGTGCGCCCAACGAAGATTCAGATCAGCCTGCAGATTTGCAAAGATCAGAGCATTCGTTGTCCGCATGAGGCAATTTTCCATCACTGGCTGTCAAATATGCACTAATTGAAGGTTATGATCAGACTGCGAGCATGAACAGGCTGATCGAAATCATCGCTGGGCGTAAATGTCCGAAGGTACATTATCTGACGTTACGGCTCAATTATTGAACTCTTTCGGTGTCAAATTTCAGGCGACATTTGTCGTCTGCTTTTTTATTTTAACAAACTATCGTTTGGAAAGACGTTTATATGTGAAGTTGAAAGACTGAATGTCAGACAGCGTAGATCAAGATGAGACGGCTCATTGAGCCGTCTCATCTGGATCTACGCTGTTTGTAAAGGCCTATTATTATCGCCTGTAGCAGTGAAAGAGTTGAGTCGGTAATTCGGGCACCATGTTGCGTAATGGTTTTAATACTATAGAACTTAATTGCCATTTAACAGGTCTTTCACAGAAGGAGGAAGCGGGGCCAATGATTGTACAAAATGCACGCGTGGGTTGCATGGGAATTTAGGGGTTTTGAAACATCTCTTCTTCTATTGGTGCCTCTCGAGTGCTGTGCTTTGTAATTCTAACCTTTCCTTTGTACATTAATTTGTTTCTAGAACGATTATAATACGACAAGGAGTAGGTTCAACGGATCACTAAAGAATCATAAAAAAGAAAAGTTAGTGAAGAATATGCAGGGAATGAAGCACCAAGAGGTTTTATGGACAAGTCAACCCAATCGGGTCATGCCGAGGGCGGTCAGTTTACCTAACCACTCTTTTACTGGGCAGGCTTAGTCCTCTAAGCGGTTAACCGGTATTGTGCACATTTTTTTCGCTAGAAACTGACAACTGCCCTTCTTCAGTCAGCGGGAGGGAAAGAAATATCATAGAAACTATGATCGTGCAATGACGTTAATCATCATTACCCGTTGGGTAGTGTCCATGGCTCCTTTGATGGCTGTGATGATGAAGATGGCTACGATCAAATGATTTTGATGACTTTGAATGTCGCGATGATGGTGAGGATAAAAATGACGACTGCAATGAATTGATTTTGTGGCATCACATACGTGTAGCTGTTGGCCGTGATGATGATGAGGATGTTAGATGATTGATATTGACAATTCATATTGTTTCCGAAACTGTAAAATATAAGTAATTATTGAGACAGAACATGCAAAAACGTCTCCTATTACATTCCAGGCCGGGCATAGATATGAGCTGTGGCATCAGAAAACGTACCTTTGCACATGTGCGCCTTGTGAAGATTCAGATCAACCTGCGTATTCGCGCAATTGATCAGAACCTTCACTGAGCGCAATTTGGATAACCAAGGGGGTACAAAGTGTCTTCAAGCGGACAGCAAAGACTCTCATCAGACTGTGCAGGGTGATTTAAGTCTTCAGTGGGCACATACAATCAGAAGGTAGGTTTTCTTATGTTGCGTCTCATATGATCTGTATTATTAAGTTCTTTGTCATTCGATACATAGTCGAACCTCAGTCGCTCGAACACCGATGGCTCGTTTACCATGATGGCTAATTCGAACTCGTTTTTGAGTCCCTACGAAATTCTTCTGATAGCTCCAGAAAACAAATATTTAGGAGTTTTTCTTAATTTATTTCGAAACTGTATGGTGTGTGTACTCATTAGAATCGCCTCATCGAGGCGATTCTAATGAGTACACTCAATATATAGTCATTGTGTAGAACAATCGAAAAGATTTCCTTAAATTATCGTTATTTGCTTCCAGACCTTGCGCCATTATTACATGTAACACTTAGTGGCTCGAACTACCCATATCTCTAACAAATTTCCATGGCCCAGAAGATGTTTGAGCCATTGAGGTTTTACTGTAGTTATTTGCTCCTGAGTTTAACCCATTTATACCTAGCGTCCTATAAAAGGGACATTGGCAAACAGTGTAGAACCAGATCAGACGCCGCAGACCGCGGCTTCTGATCAGGGTTTCCACTGTTTGCAATGATATTAGAAAGACTCGTATGAAGATTTCTATATAACATCCCTTTGGCTATATAATGGACCCTTCCAAAGTTCATGATGGGAGAGTTTATTGAAAATATACAGTCATAAATGGTTTAATGGGAATGGACACACTTTCATGGGAGGGGAGGTAACTCTGTCAATGTTTGTTTTAGTTCCCCTACACTAAGAGGAAGAGGTTGCTCACATTGAGAGCAAATTCTTTCCTTTTAGAGAAAACTCCTTTTCAGAATGACATGTGAGCAGGTTTTGTTTGTGGAGGTTTTACGGCCCAGTCAACACAATGGGGTCATATCGAGCGCGGTCAGTTTACCTAACCACACGTTTACTGGGCAGGCTTAGTCCTCTAAGCGGTTAACCAGTATTGTGCACATTCTTTCACCAGAAACTGAAAATTGTCCTTCTAGAATCAGCGGAAGGGAGAGAATGACCGTAGAAAATATTTCATGATCAATCTCCACGAAAGAATGTTGCCGACCTCGGCGGGGGTTGAACCCGCGACCTCCTGTTCTCCAGTCGGACGGCGCATCCAACATGTGATACGTAATAGAGTTGTCCAGACAGATTTGGCCTTACACGAAAGTATTTTACTTATCACGGCTTGTGCATACTAACATTAGGAAATACAAGAAAAGGGCTATATGCCATGTTCGAACAGCGTAGACCCTAACAAGCCTTTGCATACGCGCTGTCTAATGAAGACTTTACGGGCAACGAGAGTCTTTATCAGACTGCTCTGACAGTGGCGCAGCCAGAACGCATTTTTTTTTTACGTAAACCCTGGAAAACTCTTGAAATCTATGCCTAGAATCGCTTCTAAAATAAGAGCTACTCTTAAAGGAAAGAATTTCTCCCAGAGGGCAACGAGAGTCTTTATCAGACTTCTCTGACAGTGGCGCAGCCAGAACGCATTTTTTTTTACGCAAACCCTGGAAAACTCTTGAAATCTATGCCTAGAATCGCTTCTAAAATAGGAGCTACTCTTAAAGGAATGAATTTGCTCCCTCTGGGAGCAAATTCTTTCCTTTAAGAGCAGCCCCTATGTTAAAGAAGCAAAATATTTTATATTAATGCCTCTTTATTATAAATATTTTTCTTACGCATGTTACGCAAATGCGTAATGTGCGTAATGAGCGTTACGCCTATGTCTGACCCTTTATTGCAGCAACAGATTCGATAAGAGCTCTTTTATAATAAAGCGTCAATAGTCTGATCACTGATTTAACTACACTCCATTATAGTCTACAGTATTATGCATATCCAATATTGCTATAGGCACACAGAAAATACCTTGATCAGTCTGCGCGGGTGAGCAGGCTGATTTTAGCTTATCTTGTCCGTACACAACCCAAAGGCACATTTTCACATGTAGGGGCTCCAATTTATCCCATTTATGCCGAGTGGACTCTTCTACATTAACACTTTGGACCGGTTCATTTCAATTTAAGGAGCATCCTGTTTGTTTTTTATATTTTACCGTGTTTTAAAGAAAATCCTATATTTTATGCATACAGTGTAGGCCTGGATCTGACGTCTAGTTCTGCGGCGTCTGATCTTGGTCCTCACTGTTTGCCAGTGTCTCCTTTATGGGACGCTAGGAATAAATGGGTTAATAAACAATACCTTATTTACCTTAAGTATTGGCACACATTATCTATTTACCATTCTTGTCCTAAAATTTGAAATAGTCCACGCTACAACCTCTTGATATGTCTAACATATTGCTGTATGTATGGCAAACAGTGCCAACCCTGATCAGACGCCACATACTGCTACACCTGTTGCAAATGCCTATTTGTCCAAATACTTTGGGCTATTTTATGGTACAATTTATGCTTTAAATCAGAAACAATTTCTAAATATAACTTCAAAGAAAGCCAGCTTGAAGATAGCCATGCCATTGAAAAAAAAACAACAAAAAAACAACAAACAAACTCTCACTGCAATTGTCGACAACAAAGGTCCGCGTCAAATTATGCTCTTGCGCAGTCTGTTCAATGCCTCCCATGTCTCCTTACAGAATCTTGGGATACAGTAGAATATTTTCTTCTCCAAGTACAAATCAATATTATGGCGTATAAGATCAGCCTATAAAATCGGCGCAGTCTGTTCAGGTCCATGCTTTTTCGCGAATAGAATGTATTGGTAGTGACAAGTTTACACTCAGATATGCTGCGCAGATATGCAGGCTTATCAACGCTTATGATAGTCTCTAATGTCGTATGTTCACTTGTTTTCTGTTTGTCAGGAGCAACAGCAAATTCCCTGAAATAACTACGCATCCCTTTCGTTGTTAGCATATAATATAACAGCAGTTTTCTCAACACGCAATATAAACTACCGTCATAACCCAAGTTAATAGTGTAAACCAGATCAGACGCCGCAAAAGCTGCGTCTAATCAGGGTCTTCATTGTTTACCACTCCAGCAGTTTTACCGACATACTCGTATCATCAGAAACGATGCTAAAATTACGATCAATGTTTACGGTTGTACTAAATCTTAATACTCCATTCGTGCAAACAGGAAACGTTATTGGAACATTAGCCTTTGGTTGCAGAAAGGTTTGGTTGAGCCAAACGTTTGTCAAAAGTTTTGCAACGTTAACCTTTGGTCGTAGAAAAGTTTGGTTGAACCTAACGTTTTGAAAACGTCATTTTAATATTCAATCTTGGTTGCGTGTAAGTTTTGTCTAACTATACCTTAAGCAAACGTTTAAAAACCGTTGCTACGTTTATTAAAACATATAAAGTATCACCTAAAAGCGATTGTTTAAATAAAACTAAAAGACGTCTGAAAAAACTTTTCGAGATTTCGTTCTCATACAACGTATTAAGAACATTTTTACAACAAATCCTTCGTGCAATGAATTAGCATGTGTAGTCGTGTAACAGTTTCGTATTTCGTTATATATATATATATATATATATATATATATATATATATATATATATATATATATATATATATATATATATATATATATATATATATATATATATATATGCAGCTGGCTTTTTGATACTTTATATCATGCTAATCATTTTTATTTTTATTTTTTTTTATTTTTTTTGCAATATAATTTAAAATTAAATATTGCCATATGAGACAGAAATAGCCGAAAGCAAAATTTCGAATCGATCTGTACCGGCAACTTTCTTTCTGCCAAATTTTACACAACAAAGAAAAGAAAAGAAAAATCAATGTTCTTGTCTGTATTACCTCTTTTTTTTTGCTTTAAAAAGCATAGATTAATATTTATAGCAGCATGTATACTAACACTGCCTAATTTTAGCTGAAGAATGAAAAACTTGACATTACACGAGTGATCAAATCAATTTATTGTCATGGGCTTTCGCAAACACGCATACTTTCACCAAAACAAAAAGCTATAACTTCATCGTGGTCCGTGAAAAGCTAGTTGATATAAATTACTAACCTTAAAATAGTAACTTTGTATAAATTTACTAACCTCAAAATAGTAAAATTGTATTAGTAATTAATACAATTCATAGCTATTCATGTGGATTGTTTATTCAAACTTTCGGAACATTTCCGTTTCAGAAACTTTTTTTACCAAAACTTTTGGTAAAGCAAATATCTAACATCCATCCAGCTTTTATAATTTCAAACACAATTTCTCCACGGCTAATCGGCCAATCGTGATCAAATTCCACTTGTATCATAGGGTTAGTTGGGATTGACCTCTAACTTTCCAGTCAAGTGAAACCATAAACAGGTCCAACGGGATCTGGCCACATATAAAATCACAATTTAACAGATTGCCTTTTTTGTTGCTTACCAAATTTTAAAGCTATCTAATCAGAGCTAAAATGATAATCGATTATCAAACCTGCCATTGTGATCGATAATCCATTAGTAATCACTGAAGATTTGGTCATAATTTTACCTGTCTGTCTGAGCATGATTATCATCAGGTTCTACACTGTTTTCCACTTATCCAGCTATTTTTTGTAACATTTTGTAGTAAACTGTACTTGTTCAAATTTTAAATGAAGTATGGTAAGGAGTTGATAAGTCTGAATACTAAGGGTAAGTATGGTAAAGTAACAGTCCCAAAAACCAAAGGATCGGTTATTAGCAAAGCTGTAACAATAAGCATTTTTTGTGGAATTTAATGATCAATTAATCGATTTTCCGATTAATTGTGCCAGCCTTACCAAATTTCAGATTTATAACGTTAAACTGAAATAATTCCGAAAATTCTATTGAAACACTCTAATGCTGCTATTTTCTGCTATGTTTGATCCTTGTCTGTGCCGGCTTAAAGTATTTACATCAAAGCAGGATAAAAGCATTAGATAAAAAGCAGGATAAAACCATACGATAAATACCAGAGAGAGCAAATATCCTTTTCCACTGGCGTATCATCCAAAATATCTAGCAGAACTTCAAATGAGCCATTGAACTGCAACCTTCACCGTGACCCTTTTCGTTTCTCCTGCTTAGGCATGGCTCATTTTACAGTCCAACTTTCCATATGCGCTTGTGTTCACTGTTAAGCCCACTTCAAGCATGACACCAAGACACTATGGACAAGTCTACAATTTTAAGAACAACAAAATACCAATGAATTAGCGGAAAAAATGGCACAGTTTGGGATTGCTGATCCTCATGCAGGTTGTTTTGGGAGAGGTGATTTTACCGCAGCCATCGGACGATTCTCATGACAAACTGACATGAAAAGGTGTCAAAATACCCAATGTCTGTAGTGTATAAATTAATGTGAACACAATTGTTCGATAGTTACTAAATTTAGCCGACCACAGAGCATTTATACTAACATTTCCTTTCAACAACAACAAGAGTAATACAGTTCAGGTAAAAAACATTTTTGAGACTTTAAGAAAATTTTGTCCCGCCATTTATGGTTTAGGGTTGCCGACCCTCATGCAATTTGATTTGTGAGGTGGTGTTTTCCTTTTCCATAGGGTAATAGATCCTCATGACAAACTAACATGAAGAGGTGGTGCAGATACAAACAGTTGCCTCTACTGGTATATTTATCGTCTACTAAATAACAGGGGACAGTTCAGACTGCAGTCAGAATGGTAATTGCTTAAAGCTGAACATTTCTAAAAGGTCAGCTAATTATATGCATTTCAGTCTATACCAAAACTAAGAAATTCTGTATGATTGGTAGGAGGTTCTTTGGAGGTTGCCATACTGTTGCAATAAGGTTGGGTTAAAGTTGCAATATTATAAAGTTGCTTTAATGTTTCAATAAAATTTTAAGAAATAGTTTGCCAAAATGTTTAGAGATACAAGGTTGCGATACCCATTGCCATTATTGCCAAATGCGATAAAAAAAAATGGCCCACATTACTTTTCATTTGGCGAACAAGTGGCAAAAAAATTATATTTTCAGACCAAAAAAATAGCGACAACAGGCTTTTTTCATGTACCAATCTCTACCGTTGTGAGGCAGACTATTGTATATCACACCCGCTGTCAAGAAAAAAAAATGTGAACAAAACAATTATATATCAAAAATGAAAATGATGACACCTGTTTGATGTACTGACAGAGTGCCTATATTAACCGTACAATATGTTTTCTTCTTCAATCACTCAAAATCATGAGCAAGCGTACATTGTATGTCTCTGTTCAGTTCTCTCGTAAAGGAGAATAAGGTCCTAAATCATTTAACACACCAATGTATGTTCACACTTTCAAGGCCCACTGGAAGATAAGTAATTCTTGGTTGCGATATGAGGCAAAGTCAAAACTAATGTTTTGCGACTACAGCATCATGGCACAAAGCCAAAATATCTTCACTTAAGATTGAAAGGTACTTAAAAAAAAATCTGTAGCAAAACACGTTCAGGCATTGGTAGCTCAGTTGGATGCGCGTCCGACTGGTGATCAGGAGGTTGTGGGTTTGACCCATGCTGGGTATCCAACATTCTTTCGTACAGATTGATCATGACATATTTTCTACGGTCATGCTCTCCCTTCTGCTGACTCAAGAAGGGCATTTGTCTTTTTCTGGCAAAAGAATGTGCACAATACTGGTTAACCTCTTAGAGGACTAAGCGTGCCCTGTAAGTGTGGTTAGGTAAACTGACCACCCTTGACATTACCCCATTCGATTGATTAGGCCATAAAACCTCAACACAAACAAAAACAAACACGTCCAAAACAAAGATAAGAGCAGTAAGTCTCTTTTTGTAGGGCTACTAATATATTTTTTATTCGTGCTGTGGTAGTCTGAGAAATCAGGCTGAAGAACAGATTCATGACTTGATGGCTGATTTTTCAGCCTAATGCTAGTGAGGCTTAATTCAAGCTTACAATAATCCCACAGGTGCTATTCATGTGCCTTGGACCTATTTTTGTTTTTGCTTAAAACATACATAAAAATTTAAAAAAAATATAGAAAGAAATAAAAAAAAATATGATAATCTACCCTCACCCCTAGATATAGAACAGATACTGTTCTATATATTTAGGGATCAGTGTAGATTATCAGATATTTTTTCTTTTACAGCTAAAGGTTGATAAAATTAATTAATTTAAGAAGATTTTCTGTGATAACTAACTTATGCGTGGAGCCATGAATTATCATGTACCCTGCAATTGCAGAGCTTTGACACAAAAAAAAAAAAAAAAAAAAAAATTAAAAAAAAGAAAAGATTTTTTAATCTGAAACTATGTCTGACAGAATTTCTTCTTTACTAGAATGACATACTATTTCTTCAATAAATTTTACATTTCTTTGTTTTCATATCGACTATTTCGATTTTGTAGATACTGTTTCCGTCCATCCAGATATGAGCTGGCTGCCAACTGTAATATTTTCTTTCAGATTTAAAAGTGTAGAAATCAGATTATGATAAAAATACATTTACATTATTAATATGCACTTTGTTTCCAAGTACATTATTTATATTTCAGACCACATATATGCTGTTGGAGCTATAAAGCAGTCAAAGACGTTTGAGTAATGCCAAGGCACTGCCTATTCCAAAAACGAGAACGCTGTAGAACGTTGTAGAACGCTGTAGAAGCGGCTATGGTCAACCAATACTTCGCTGCGAAGAAAAGCATGGCCAGCTGTCTTGTTTCAGAACTGAATGAGCTTTGTATTGATCAGGTATGATTATGATTTTCAGTTCTACAATTACTAGAACAAATTCATGTTAACAAAATCCTAGTTAACCCCAATTTATACAGGGGAAAATTGAGTTTGCAATGGTACATATTTTCTTCAAATTTTCTCTGTTCTGATCAAAAGCAAAGATTGTGGGACAGGGTAGTCATTAAAACGGCCTCACTGAGGCAATATTAATGAACATCCATAGTCTGTTTCGAGTAAAAATAAGGGATGCAGAAAATATAAAATATCATCTGTAAAAAAGGACACATCCTTGAAATACAATGTCTAAGCCACATATCTGTGTTGAAACTGTTTGCCGGTATGCGCCAGAAACAAGTTGCTGAGACCATTCTTATAAGTAACCCCCCCCCCCCCCACCATCCAGTATGTTTTCACTTTAAAGAATATTATTGTGTGTGTGTGTGTGTGTGTGTGTGTGTGTGTGTGTGTGTGTGTGTGTGTTATAAATTATTCATTTAAGATATGTAAGGAGATAAAGAAGGAGTGCAAGTACATCATTTTCGTTAAAAGACTACAAAACTGTTGCATCACAGTCTGTGTTTCGAAATTGTTGCCTCAGAGTATCTGATGACCATTATGTATTTATTTATTTATTTATTTCCATGTATTGTAGATATATTTATTGTTACTTATAACATTATCACAGTTTTTTTTTCTTCCTCCATGAAAACATTTTGAGGTACTCTTAGAAGTTCCTCACTGTGGTGCTTCTAATGAGTTCCCTAAACATGTTTTCATGGAGAAATTAGAAAAAAAAAACATGCGGATACCCCCGCCCCTTCATGTAAATTTTTAGATACATAGTGCATAGCTCCAGATACGGTACTGTGGCTCAGTTGGTAGAGTGTCGGCTTTGTGACAGAGAGGTTGAGGGTTCGATACCCGGATGAGTGATACCAAAGACTTTAAAAATGTACTAGCTGCTCTTTCGCTTTGCACTCAGCATTAAGCAAGGGGAGGTAGGAATCAGAATGGTCAGCTCAGTGTCAGTATAATGTAACAGGGTGGAATATCATGTCAAGTGTCTGGGGCGTGATATTTCAGTGAAGCAGCACTCTAAAAAGTGAACATTGAGCTCCCTGCCACATCCAGACAATGTAGTGATATGACTGAAAGATTGTTGAAAGCGACGTAAGCGACGTAAGGCCCGAATAAAATAAACATAGCTCAAGATAAGGCAATTTACACAACGGAAAAGTCTGATATTTTTCTTATTTCTCCAATGAAAACGTATGTTGTGGGTAGTCATTAGAAATGCATTGCTGATGCCATTCTTATGAGTACACACAACATATGTTTTTTATGGAGAAATAAGAAAAATATTATGCGATACCTTCTCTTATGTGGAGCTATGTAGTGTTAAGTGCTATTTTTTTCAGGGGTCTCTTCATCATCTTCAAGACCTTTTGGTTGAACAGAACTCGCGAACCATTGACTATCACAGCAGATTTACAAAGTCTCAAGCTACGTACAGCAGACATTTTCCAAGAAGATTTATTAAATAGTGTTAAAAACAGTGACATGTTTCGTTTGCTGTTTGATAAACGTATAGATGTGTCAGTTAATCAAAATTTCTGTCAGATATTTAGTGGAGAATAAGACTATATAAAGAGTTGAACCTGTGACATCTTTCCTTGCAATATTTATTATATGCCCTTGCAATATTTATGCCCCCAACATCGAAGAAGTGGAAGGGCATGTTGCTTCTGCGGCATTCTGGGGCGTTCGTCTATCCGTCAGATATCAAACTATCTCAAAAACTATTGAAGTTAGAGCCTTGAAACTTGATGAAGACATTGGTAGTGATAAATAAATGACCTGATAAACTTTTAAATAAATTCTGAAAAAATATTCCATGAGTAATGGCCCTTTGTAAATTAGGGCTTTTTTTTCTTGTCAGTAAAATACCTCAAATGTTGTTGGAGCCAGAGCCACATAACTTGACAAATAGATTGGTACATGAGAAGGAAGTTGGAGGGGCCTTTTGTTTCTGGGTATGAGTAATTGTCCTTTGTAAATTTGGGCAGTTTTCCCTTGTCAGCAAAATATCTCAAAAACTGTTGGCGCTAGAGCGTCTCTTAACGATAAATAGATTGGTAGTGATGAGAAGATGCCCAGATTAACTTTTTAACAAATTCAAAAACATATTTAATGAGTTATGGCCCTTTGAAGATTGGGCCAGTTTTACTTTGTATTATCTTTAGAGGCAAGCATATGGTTGGGGGCATAGCCTTTTACAAACACAATTTCTAATTACATCATGAAATGCTGAGACGAACACCTGTGAAGTGCTAGATGTTTTGAGCGATACAATGATTCCTCTCGACAAGCTGATACAAGTGGAGCAGCTGTTAAGACAGGCGAAAAGGAGGGGTGTAAATTTCTACTCGCCCGCTCGCATATGCAAGTACAATACGAACTCGGACGAGTAGAACTTGCAGTTTTAGCCAGCAAATATGCACAAATTCGGACATTTATCGTTGAAAACATAATCAACGATTTTTTTACTACCGCATACGGATGATAAAAGTTGTTCATCGCGAAAACATGCCTATAATTTTGACCTCATCAAACCCCACTTTTACATAGTAAAACGTTTACAGGGGTATACATTATTTTTCTTATTTCTGCTCCAAACATAGATTGTGGGTACTCGTTAGAACCGCCTCGGCGAGGCGGTTCTAACGAGTACCAATCTATGTTTGGAGCAGAAATTTGAAAATTATCAGAATTTTTTATCTGAAAATTTTCGTTCTTTTGTGGTAAAATTTTCAGTATATTTGAATACGCATGTTTTCGTAATGTTCCAGACTGGTTCCTTGCCGATTTTACCCAGCTGCGGAACTCTTGGTATGTCGTATGACCATAATACCAGAAGTAGTCACGCCAGATTTTATCACCGGTACTCAATAATACTAGACAGTTATCGAGTAAAATAGTGATAATTATTCTGGCAAAGATAATAGTACCATAACCTGTCAAGCTATTGGGACAAATAGACCTAAGTAAGCAGTGTAGAGTATAAAACCCAGATGTGCAACTATGGTCTTTCACTTGCTTTGGCTTGTCTGTCCCACCGTTTACTTGACAATTTATGGTTAGTTTAGAAAAAAACATACAGCATTTTTTACAAAAATTACAGTCTTGAAAAAGAAAAAGAAAAGAAATTTCATACATAAGTACTTCTTTTTTTCATGGATGGATAATTACAGGTGGTTTACTTTACTGACCGTTCTAAGGCGGTGGTCCCGGTGTTAGTCTTACTCTTTGTTGCTCTGTGGTTTAGTCAACGAGGCGATTTGTTTTATGTCTTACCTTGTGTCATTTCGTTCTTGTGTTTTTCAGTCCTTTTAGCATTGCGATTACCTCGCTTGGGGAAGAGAGGGCTAATCTTAGTGCTTTTCGTACGTTTGTTCGATTTGTGCTTGTTTGCATTTGTCGGTTTCCTCTTCCTCTTGGTGTCTAGGAATGGCTGCGGTTTGTGATTAAGGCCATGGACTTTTTTCTTACCTTTTTTTTTTTTTTTTTTTTTTTTCAAGAATCATTGTCCGAAGAAAAAAGTCTGAAATAAATATAATCATTCAAATTCAGGACTGAAGGTGGCACTGAATTCTTGAGTCTAATGTTGTAATTAATATGCCTGAACAGTGTGGTTGCAACTTTGACAAGCTAATACAATTCAGCTTCGAAGATAACATTAACTTACTTCAGATGTTTCCTGCTAGCAGAAGGAGTAGCTAAACTCATTGAAATATCCTCTAGGGCAAGGTTGCAGACAATTATGCTTACTGCCAGATATGCCTTATCAATGACCCTCAAATATTTTCAAACTTCCGCAGTGGTATTGATGATTCCAAAGGACTAGAAAATATAACCCACACTATGATGAAGGGCAGGGAGACGTTTTACGACCGCCACACATTCACTTAACACCATTATTAGCTGTGGTGAAGTTAAATGTTTTGTAAAAGGATAATTATTTGGAAAGAAGGATAACAACACAGAACTAAAAACCCGTAGAGTGTTCGTTTTGTCTCGGCCAGACAAGCTAGTTTCGGTCAGGTAGGCCCAATCAGTTACCCTCAAATATTTTCAAGCTCAGTGGAGTCAATGATCCAAAAGGAATAGAAAATATAACCCACACTATGATGAAGGGCAGGGAAACATTTTACGGCCTTCACATATTTTTAAGAAAAAGTTACTGGGGAGTTTGAGATCGGCAAAAGAACCGTTTAAATGTTCCCATTAAGGTAAAAGTAAAGGTTGCAGTATAGTTCTATGAGCGTCGTGAAACGTTACGTTAAGGTTCCAGGAACGTTGCAGTATGGTTATAGGGAGCGGCTGAAAGTATCAATAAAGTTGCAGGAAAGCTCAGAGAAACGTTTTACCAAAACGTTTAGAAATCCTTAAAAGGTGTAACACAAAAACCCTAAACAAGATCCCTAACTCCAGAACTTCTCCCTAATCAAAATAAAACGTTCCAAAAACGTTTCTGGAATATTTTTGTAAGATGGGTCGCTCCAGAAAAGATCCTTGTTGAGGTGAAAATTTAGGATAGTTTCTGCTGTTTCTGTATCAAATCACATGCATTCTGATACTCCTTCGTTTCGCGTTACCGAGACAATTTTAATGAAAAACACAAGTAAATAAAAATGTTTTTTTTTTTTTGTTGGCTAGGAATGTCTTAGAAGTTTAAGCTTTCAAAAAAAAAAAAAAAAAAAAAAAAAAAAGCTTGCCATCGTCTTAGCCCTTTTTTTGTGGGCTTGGAACACTTTTAGCAGTCAAGTTCAGGCCCAGCCCTACCCATTCAATTAAGTAAAATAGTAATTGATTTTCAATCCTGCCTCTAGTAGAGGAATTTGAGGATCAGTGCTGCAGTTCAAGAATTTTAGAAAACCTAAGTCCATATAGTCTAATCAAGGGTCATTCTTTCCATGGCAATTGATGCTCTGAGAATGGGAAATAAAAAGAAAATGATCGATACCATGTTAGTTAAACTTTTTTCTTTAATACACAAACAAACAAATAAACAAACGAATACAATAAAGAAAATAAAATATTTGGTTTAATAAATAATATTTCTTAACCAAGGGATGTTCGATTGTGTCTATGTGTATAAAACAAAAGTTAATTTTCAAAAAACGAAAATCATACCATAGCTGGACCATGGTAAAAGTTTCAGTCTTCCTCGTTTTGTGTCAGACAGTGAAAAGTCACAAAACTATGGTATAATTTACAGTGTACCGAAAACGTTGACAATAATCGTGGTTTATCTATGACTTTTTCATAAACTTAAACATATACTACTTAAAGATTGCTAAGAACTACTACTACATACATAGTATATACTCGTATACTGAAAGTCTGTACCTTGGTAATTACTGTTTGAAACGTTGTCGTCATATGTGTCTGTCATTAAGTGCAGCAAGGTAATCTTTTATCGTGTGCTTATATGTCCCTGCTGCAAGCAAAAATATTATCTTCACGAAAACATGCCTGTATAATTTTGACCCCCTTAAACCCCACTTTTATATAGTAAAACTGGGGTTTACAGGGGTATACATTATTTTTTTTATTTCTGCTCAAAAACATAAATTGTGGGTACTCGTCAGACCGCCTCATCAAGGCGGTTCTAACGAGTACCCACAATCTATGTTTTGAGCAGAAATATGAAAAGTATCAGAATTTTTTTATCTGAAAATTTTCATTTTTTGGTGGCGAAATTTTCAATATATTTATATAGGCATGTTTTCGTAATGGCACCAAAATGAAACGTTTATTTTGGTACTAATATGTACCTGCTGCAAGCCATAAATTGTTGTGTGCTTGTCATACTGCAGCAAGGTAATGTTTTACCGTGTTCTTAGATTTCGATTCTGATAATCATACATTGTGGTATGCAGCGAGGTAATCTTTTATCTTGTATAATATGTCTCTGCTGCAAGCCATACATTATTTTATGCTACATAGGTTCTGTAGCAAGGTAATCTTTTATCGTGTGCTAATATTTTTCTGCTGCAAGGCATACGCTGTTTAAAGTTATTGATATATTGTCGCAAGGTAATCTTTTATCGTGTGCTAATATTTCTCTGATGATAGCCATATGCTGCTGTATGCTAATAATAATCTGCAGTAATTCTGGAAATCATTTATCGTATGCCAATAGTTCCCTGCTGCAAGCATTCTCTGTATACTAATTATAAACTGCAAGTCTGTGACAATCATCGAGGCATCCCGTTCTTGTCCATTGCTGGGAAGATCCTTGCCAGGGTCCTACCGTATTGATTGAATGAACACCTTGAACAGTCAGGACCTACCAGAAAGCCAGTGTGGATTCAGGAAAGACAGAGGAACAATAGAAATGATCTTTACAGCACGACAGCTTCAAGAAAAATGCCAGGAACAGAATGTGGATCTCTACAATACCTTTGTCGACCTTACCAAAGCATTTGACACAGTCAGTCGTGAGGGACTTTGGAAAATTATGGCAAAATTTGGCTGTCCTGTCAAATTCATAGCAATGGTGCGCAGTTCCATGATGGAATGCTTGCAAAGGTCCAAAATGATGGCGAGTTTTCTGATCCATTCCCTGTGACAATTGGAGTTAAGCAAGGCTGTGTACCAGCTTCAACACTGTTCAGTGTGATGTTTTCTGTCATGCTTACAGATGCTTTCCAGGATGGTGACAATGACATACCTATTAGGTATCGCTTTGATGGGAAACTTTTCAACCTAAAAAGGTTGCAAGGTAAATCCAAGGTGCAGAGAGGTGCTGGATGAGTTCTTCTTTGTTGATTACGTGGCAAAGGGTGCTCCAACAGAGGAGAAAATGCAAAAAGATGTGGAAGAAAAAGCAGAAATCCATAGACACATCCTTGTGCACTCCATAACTTTGATACCCTTAGACCAGTTCTGATAATATTTGGTAGGAATGAAGAGGAGAACCAGTAGGCGTGTCGCTTGCAAGATTGACAAATCTCAACTTCTTTATGCAGTTATCTCACCTGAAGCCAAAGTCTTGTGCAGCCATAACTCCACTACTGTGAGATAATTTGGTAATAATTGGTAGGAATGAAGAGGAGGACCAGTAGTCATGTCGCGTATAAGAGAGACAACTCTTGCTTTCTTTGTTATGTAATTATCTCTCCTAAAGTAGAAACCTGATGCATCCTTTTGCGTTCCATAGCTGATACCCTTAGACATATTTCCATACTATTTGGTAAGAATGAAGAGGATGACCAGTAGGCGTGTTGCATGCAAGAGAGACAACTCTCACTTTCTTTGTTATGTTGTTATCTCCCCTGAAGCAGACATCTTGTGCAGGCCATAACTCTCATACTGTTTGAGGTTAATTGATAATATTTGGTAGGGACATATATCTGGTTAAGTTGGAGTGCCGCATGCAAGAAGGACAACCCTTGCTCTGTTCTTTTTCTAGTTATCTCCCCTGAACGAATTTCTAAGCCAAATTCTTGTGCACGCCGTAACTTCTTAATAGTTTGAAGGATTTTAATAATATTTGGTAGAGGCATAGATAAGGTCCAGGAGGGGCGTTTCAGGCAAACGAGACAAATCTCACTTCTTTGTTATATAGTTATCTCCCATGAAACCAAAATCTTGTGCAGGTTATAACGCCCATACTGCTTGGGATAATTTGATAATATTTGATAGGGACATATAGCAGGTCAAGTAGGAGTGTTGCATGCAACTCTTGCTTTGTTCTTTTTTTTCTAGTTATCTCGCCTGAACGAATTTCGTAGCCAAATTCTTATGCACTCGATAACTTAATGGTTTGAAATATGTTGATAATATTTGGTAGATGCATAAATAAGGACCAGTAGGTGTGTCACGTGCAAGACGAAAAACTCTAACTTTTTGTTATGTACTTATCTCCCATGGATCTGAAATCTTGTGCAGGACATAACTCCCATACTGTCTGAGATAATTGATAATATTTTGGTGTGACATATTTCAGGTCAAGTAGGAATGTCACATGCAATAAGGACAACTCTTGCTTTGTTATTTGACTGAACTGAATAAATTTCTAAACCCAATTCTTGTGCATTCAGTGCTTCTTAATGGTTTGAAATGTGAGATTTACGAAGGGAGTAGTATTTCTAGTTCAAATTACCAAGCTTCTTATCAGTACGCGATACAAATCTAGTGTTTTCACACCTGATGAAACTGCAGAACACAACCCTATTTCAATTATCATGTACTATTTTGCTTACAACACCACTATTCGAATGCTGCATTTAATAAACTGGATGATATTGAGTTTAGTGACGACAAAGTTCACATGCCCAAACTGCCCAAACTGTTTATAAGAACGATCAAAACCCTTGAAGATATTATTCTTCAATCGTATGTCAAATTCAAACACATGTACCATGCATGTTATGCAGGAGTACAGTAAAAACACAAAATATTTGAAAGGTACAGAAAAACTCAGCAAACGTTTGACGTTGGGTAAAAATATCATGTTATAAAGCAGGCATCAACCACACTTGTATACCCAGTGCCGGAGCTGCTTCCACTAGTACTGCCAGGCTAGCAGGCGTACCACAGTAAGAACATTGGAACTACTGGTTGGAAAATGCTCAAATATACTTTGTGCGTATAACAACCTCTCTACAACAGGCACCGTAATAGAACTTGTTAAAAGGTGGATGTTGCTTTTTGTTGAGGGCTTACATAAAGGGTAAAACACCGCTCAGAAAAAAAAATGTGGGTGTATTTTGGAAATAGCTCTTACTGATTGGCTTGCAGAGAGAGAGAGAGAGAGAGAGAGAGAGAGAGAGAGAGAGAGAGAGAGAGAGAGAGAGAGAGAGAATTTTCTTTAAACATTCTAAGTGTACCTGGGATGGAATAAGTAATGACTGACTTTGTTTTAAGCAATTCTTATCGACGAATATACATTTAAACTGTATAGGAATAGTAAAGGTCCGTATACCTGTCACATATTTTTTGGGAAGCAGTTAGTAAATATATATATATATATCATTTTTAGCCTTTTGTAATCCCTCCTCACTTGCGTCGCTGGATGCAACAGTTTATGAAACTCTGTACCAAACGCAATACCCCTAGACGGAACTCTGGAGGTGAGAAGAAAGAGGGAGAGAAGAAAGACGAAGCGGAAATAATTGAAGCGAGTGGAGAACAAAGTAAATGTGATGAAGAAGAGTCCTCAGAAATATTGGAGAATGCTTCAGTAACACGCTGGGACCTTTTGGTAGGCAATACATACCGTGTTAATCCTACATCTTTGAAAAATTATGCCCAAGCGGCGTCTGATCAGGGGTTTACAGTTTTGCCACTCATCCAGCAGCTTTTACAAATCAGCAGGTAATAAAACGAACTTGTTCATATTTTAAGATTCCTATGTTAAAGTATAAAGTAAACAATGTGTCTGAATATTTACGGCATAACTCCAGATATGAGGGGTTTATCCACATAATAATATCTTATTCCTCGGCCAGGTGCTTTGTTTTCGTGGATATTAAGAAACACAAGCAGTTTTTTCAGCTAAAAAAAAACAACAACAAACAATTAGCTGACTTTTCTTTCGAAAAATACCGCTCATCATTTACTTTGTAGTTTCAGTCGACAGATATGGCTAGTATACCAGTCCATCTGTTCAATTCAGTAATGTTTTCATGGACTGTGAATAATTTTAATTCGTTAGTTTAAAGAACATGTAACAATTGGCTGAGCTTTAAATTCGAGGCCGTACATAAATGCAATCAAAACGGCAATTTGTATTTACGCCTGTTTTATTCTTTTATCTGGATTAAAAATGAAGAATGGCGGTAATACGTTATTGGCGAAAATGTAATTGCGAGCTGTGGTAAAACTTGTTTTCGTATTCCTCTTCCTCCTGATACTAATATACAGAATGAAATTTCTGCTGTAACTTGAAAAAAAAAATAAATAAATAAATAAAAAAAAAAATAAATAAAATAAAATAAAATAAAATAAAACAAAAATAAATAAATAAATAAATAAATAAATAAAAAAAATAAATTAATGAAAATAAATAAATAAAACATGTCTTTTCAGACATATTCGTCAGCCTGCTTGATGAAACTTTGGCTACCCAAAGAGACAATCCTTAATTATGTAATAACAATAAAATCAAAGTACAGCAGCAGTAGTAGCAACAACCACAGCAACAATAACAATAATGAAACACGCAAAAACCTAGATTACAGGTTGTTAAGATATATATATATATATGTCTCGAAGACACGTTTCACATGACGCGTCTCTGACATATTTTTCTTTCTTATTTTGTCAGACCCAGCAATTGCAGAAGCCCTAGAACAGATGATGGTCATGGGATTCAACAACCATGGGGGTTGGCTCACTGGTTTTCTGAAGGCAAGGACATGCGGTATCGTCCAAATCAACCACCGTCCAAATCCTCGACCCATCAGGACACAGCCTCAGCATCAGCGTTAAGGAGGAATGCGAAAGAAAAGAATAATGTTAGATTAGATTTTATTATTGACTTTTAATGCTATACATCAAGTCTGTGTTTCTATTCTATTCTACAATGTGTTGTAATCGCCGTTTACAGGATTCTCATATAAACAATTAATGTTACTTGAAATATTGAAAATACTTGTCTCAGATATGAGGTGGCACACAAAAAAGGGACCTTATGTTTTTTCCGGTTTGCGGTTCTTCAATAGTGCATATGCAGACCCCTATAAGGGCTACAGACATATTTGTTTTTCCTGAAGCTTCCTAAAGATTCCTGCTACATGTCTGCAAACAACAAAGGCTCTGGCAAAACCGCGCTTATGTGCAGGCTCGCTTCAGCATTTGCTGGTCACCTATGTGATAAGTACCCTTTTTCATGTGCTTGCTCATATACATTGTGAAACTATGTAATATAGGGATCAATCATGGTTTTTCATGCATTAAAATTCGCCAGGTCCCGTGGGAGGTGTTGAAAACCGAGGCCGCGATTTTCAACACCTCCCAAAGGACCTGGTGAATACGAATGCATTAAAAAACCATGTTCGACCGCTAATATTGCATAAAAATCGTTTGCTACATTTCGCGTTATTTCTTGCACTATTTCGCACTATTTTGTTTCGCCTTTTCACCGTTGTCTCGCGAACGTAATTTACACAGACTATGCTCGTTCTAGGGCCGGGCAGTACTTATCTCGTAACGGCAGCAAATTTGTGGCCCCGGTACGACCGTATTGAAATTTGCGTTGCCATGCATTAACAGTGCGTGAATTGCTTTGTTAATACACGGCTTTTCGCCGGTTAAAGCACGGCTGTTAATCACGTGCGACACTGCTTTTTATGCAATAATTGTCTGTAAACTATTGCTATATGTTTCATGAAGACCATTGAAGCCTTAGCTTACATTTAAGAAAAACTTTAATAAAAGATACTAAAGCTTTACTACAACCAGATGGTGTTTGTTATGTTGTGTTTATCAACATCTAGCTAATAACAGATAAATCTTTATCAGAGAGGTTTCCCATGAAAACAACATAGCGTGTATTCAAAATAAATATATTAGAGATGCGGCAAATTGCGTACTTGTCAGAATTGCTCAACTGAGAGAACATCCGACGTACCCCGATCAGCTGACTGTCACTGAAGGCCATCGCGGGTTCGAATCTCGCAATTTTTTTTCATTTGGTGAGATCTTTATCTATTTTTTTTATTTTTTTGTTGATTATAATTCTTTGTTTCTTTTTTTTCTTTATTATAACCTGATTTGTTTCCTTTTATATGTTAAGTAATTTTGTTGTTTGATTTATCTCACATAACACATTTATTCAATTTGCATATGACACATTTTTTATGAATTTGTATTAAAGCAAGTAACAAATATTTCATACATCAATATCATTACGCAGCTTTTCATTTATGGTTATTGGAAGGCATTTAAAAACGGCATACAAATTGTGCTACACCTTCATTCGTACAAGACAAGACGGTCCGCCCAATTCAGCAATCAGTCGACACTCTGTCCTCGTCAGACACAGTCTCGTCAATGTCGTAATATTTTTAGAATTTTTTGATATGACGCGAGAAACGTATTTAAAAAAATAGCGGGACTCGAACCCTGGACCCTCAGGCAACTCATTGAGCTAGATGCCCAGATAGGTATAATCCGGCGATTTGGACATATTCAAAGGAAACCTTGATTTATTTATTCCTCTTATAACTTCTAATAATACACATGGGATTCTGATTACATAAAGAAAACTAAACATGTATAACAGTAGACAATGCTATTTACAAAAGAATACGCTATAACAGTATGGGCTATCTATACAATTCAAAAACTACAAATGATTTTATTTCACTCCTAATGGAGTCTCATATTTTTACAAAAAAAGATCACATAAAAGCAAATTTATCAACAGAATCTCACATTTCTAAACTTGAAATAAACACTTAATAACAAGCGAGCCAAGATGGTCCTGTACCAGATACCTCCTCACCTGATTTCAAGATGGCGTCCATGGCGGCCATCCTGGATTTCTCATCGAAACAATTCTAGCTATTTTCTATCTACAAGTCAACCCGATGCTTCCTATCAAGTTTCATGTCAGTTGGCCTTTCGTTTCAGGTGAAGAAGCGAAAAAGTAATTTTCAAGATGGTGGCCATGGTGGCAATCAGGTATTTCAGATCGAAACGATTTTAGCCATTTTGCTCTACAAGTCACGCAGTTGCTTCCTATCAAGTTTAAGTCACTTGGTCTTTCGGTTCAGGAGAAGAAGCGAAAAAATAAATTTTTAAGATGGCGGCCATGGGACCATCTTGGATTTCGGATTGGAACGATTTTAACTACTTGATTTACAAATCACCCCGATGCTTCCTTCCAAATTTCTGGCCAATTGGTCATTCATTTTAGGAGAAGAGGATCTTGGATTTCCGATCGGAATGATTTTAGCTAAATTTGATCTTCAAGTAACCCCCGATGCTTCCTACCAAATTTCGTGTCATTTAGCCTTTCTATTCTGCAGAAAAAGTGAAAAATAGATTTTCATTCTTGGATTTCCGAATTTCCGATCGGAACAATGTTAGCTATTTTTGATCTACAAGCCAGCTCGATGCTTCCTGCCAAGGTTAAAGTCAATTGGCATTTCAGTTCAGGAGAAGAAGCGAACGACAGATTTTCAAAACGGTGGCCATGGCGGCCATCTTAGATTTCAAATCGGAATAAATTTAGCTATTTTTTGATGTACAAGTCATCCCGATGCCACCTACCAAGTTTCAAGTCAACTGGCCTTTCGATTCAGGAGGAGAAGCGAAAAATAGATTTTTAAGTTGGCGGCCATGGATTTCCGATCAGAACGGTTTTAGCTGTTTTAATCTACAAGTCATCCAAGTTTCAACTGGCCTGTCGGTTTAGGAGAAAATACGAAAAATAAATTTTCAAGATGTCCGCCATTGCGGTCATACTGGATTTTTGATCGAAACCATTTTAGCTATTTCTGATCTACAGGGCACCCTGATGCTTCCTACCGAGTTTCAAGTCAGTTGGCTTTTTGGTTTAGGAGAAGAAGCGAAAAATAAAGGCTAAAGGCTAAATTTTCTAGATGGCCGTCATAGCGGCCGCATGGCGGCCATCTTGGAGTTCCGATCGGAACGAGTTTAGCTATTTTTTTTCTATCTACAAGGCACCTTGATGGTTCCTAGCAAGTTTCAAGTCAAGTGGCCTGTCGGTTCAGGAGAAAAAGCGAAAAATAGATTTTTAAGATGGCCGCCGTGGCGGGGATCTTGTAGTTCCGATCGGAACGAGTTTAGCTATTTTTTATGTACAAGTCACCTTGATGCTCCCTAGCAAGTTTCAAGTCAATTGGCCTTTCGGTTCAGGAGACGAAGCGAAAAAATATATCTGGGCTATAAAATACATATTAAACAGATCAAATAAGACGTACTGCACCTTATGTCTACGTTTAAATACATAAGCTGCTAAGTTTTCCATGCATTTGTTTCGGGGACTGAAATATTTTACTTACGAGGCTGAATTGCCTCTTTCGGGGGCATTGACCCTAACAGAGACTAGAGTGTCTGATTACAAGGCCCGATTATCCCTTATTACATGGCCTGATTATCAATTATGGGAACATTAGCTACAATCAAAATGGCCCACATTAAAAAACATGCATATTTTAGACTAAACCAGTTTCAAAATATTCAATTTTATGATTTATATATAAACAATCAAACACTATCAATGGTTTTGCAAATGAGACAGCACGTGTCAACAGGGTTCTGATATGGCATGTTTGCATATATGTGAAGCTTTCAATTGAACAAATTCGTATAGATGTTTCATTTTACCAACGTTAAAATCGAGAGGCTGTCTTGTCCCCGTAAGGGTTAATTGCTCCGTAAGGGGTAATCGGCCTCGTAGTCATATTCGGCACAAATATTTCAGTCCGCGGAACAAATACTAGGGAAATTTATCATCTTATGTATTTTAACGTAGACGTCTTATTTGATACGTTAAATAAGTATTCCATAGCCCAGATGACTGAAACTACCTTCATTTTACACTGGAAGAAAAAAAGTCAAAACAGGAATATCGGACTACTCTTCTCCGGGTGAAATTAAATTAAAATTATCAGATTGTTTTTTTTTTTTTTTTTTTTGTTTTTTTTCAAGCCGACACCTATCTTTTCCAGCGCAGAAATGAAAGTTGTTTGGAATAGGATTGTTCGATGTTTCAAAATATGCCTATAAAATTGTCTAAAAATCAATGAATCAGGAAAACTTACCCATTTGTTGACATTTGGAGGTCTCGTAAGTCATGGCCGGAAGTTCGCGAAAAGATTTTGAGTGCATAACCACCGGCTACCCCTTACGAGATTACCAGGTGTGCAAATGGCGGCGCCATTCAAAAAACTGTAATTCTAAATGGCAAACAGTGTAGATCCTGATGAGAGCCGTCTCACCTGAACCTACACTGTTTGCAAAAGTAAACGTTTGGATCTACAGGGTTAAATTTAACCTTTTCAGCTCTATGAACATGCGATAAATCATTTAACGCATTGTAGCCTGGTGACCCCTTAAAAGGGAAATTAGCAAACAGTGTAGCCCCGGATCAGCGTCTGATCTGGGTCGCCACTATTTGCAATTAGTTCAACCATTTTTCTCTCGGAATATCTAAATCACATAGCCTAACATACCTAAAATTGAAATTAGAATCTTCCGCTATATAGTGAGGGAGAGTTCATTCAATCTACAAAGCGTTAACGTCCCTCTGTAGTAGAAAACTATGTTTATAAGTGCGATCAGAGAATATCAAGACCAGGCTGTATACGCCTGTATATATAATACATGAATATATATATATATATATATATATATATATATATATATATATATATATATATATATATATATATATATATATATATATATATATATGCTGGAGACGTGCAAGGGTTAGAAAAAATAATTGAAAATCATAAAAATGTTTTTGCAGGATCTGTATAACTTGGAATTATGTTAACTTTGTAAATACAGTATCCACTGTAGAAATAAAATTGCAGTATGCAAAACTTCCGTTCTTTTGTCTATTCGTTTTGTTGTTTTGATTTGATATTTATATAAACAACTTGCTTGGTATTAAAGTATAAGTTAAGATGCCTAGGAGATGCAACAATCACGAAGCACGGCCCTCCTGAGTCACCACAAGAAGGAGACAAATGATGACAAAACATATCACACCTAAGAAATCTCCGACGCACAAACAAAGAAGATCTGCGAGAAACCGCCTTGGAACGGTTATAGAAAAGCTAATGCGTATATGGGTTAAAGTTGGGGAAGGTGGTTAAACCAGTTTTACTTGCGCGAAACCTAAGCCTTAATTTTAATTCTGAGCCAGCTTCAGATTACAAACATATGTTCGGTCTGCATTGTGGTCCGCCACCTCGTCGGTGAATCATCACAGTGTAGCACATATATCACTAACACTGTGATAAAACAAAGCTAATGCTTCAATAGCAATCTGAAGCAAGAACATAAGAAAACCACAAACAGAACCATTATATTAGAATCCGTATACCCAGCTAGCATTCTTTATAAATCTATAGCGGGCCGTTATCGGCCCGTCAGCTACCCTGACGGGCCGATGACGGCCCGCTATATATTTATAAAGAATGCTTACTGGGTACGAGCAAAGCTTTTATTCTACATTTGGATATTGTATCTCCTTTTTGTACCTTAGAATTCCAACACAAATATAACAGATGATACGAATAAAATGACGTTCTAGTAACACGAGTATATAAAATGTATATTAAAGTTATTACTCTAGAAAGACCAATTTTTAATCAAACTTTTGTTTTTTTTCTTCAATTTTGCAAGAAAAACAAATGTCGGGGTACTCAAAGGAAGCGACTCTGCACTAAAACATAGGTTGTTGGTACCGATTGGAGGCACCTCAGTAAGACGCTACCAATAAGTATCCCGACATACGTTTTTTTCTGGAGGAATAAGAAGAAAGATGTATTATCTTGCCATTCCTTATATCTAGAGCTAGATAAAATAATGGCATTTTCATTCGTTTTAGTAGGAACAGTCCGGCAATATATAAGCATATAAAGTCATATTTGAATAGTAGTAAATGACTACAAGAAATTACTGACAAAATCCTTTTATCACTTTATCAAAAGTGAGGCAAAACAAATTTGAAAGAGTTATTTCCCATGAAATGTATCAAATTTACTAATTAACTATCATATTTAATAATTTCGACACGCCATAAGACAAGAGGCACATGGGCACTATTCGCTCACCTGATAAAAACAGCTATTGCAGCTATCTATGCCATGCAACTTCTTCGAGATTGCCACAGCAACACGGACACTAGTTTGACAATACCATATAAAGGTCAAAGGTCACCCTGTATCATCATTTGAACAAATTTACTAAATTTCCTAATCCTCTATACACCAAGATTCTTCTGGCTCAAAGCTTTCATAGTTCTGGAGAAGAAAGATTTTAAGTGTTTTACCATATATGGGTATGGCAGCCATCTTGTTCAGTGGCGCAAAACCATTTAAAAAAATGTCGTCATCCTTTCGACAGAAGGCCCAATGTGAAAATCATGCGAAAATTGTTCACATGGTTTCAGAGATAAAGAGATGTCACAATTTTCTACATGTATATAGCTAAGGGGCAAGAGCAGATGACCCCAAGGGGACAAAATGTTGATAGTAACTATGAAGTTTTACTGCTTTAATCATACATAGTAAGTTTCAGCCATTAGTCTTTAATACATTTTGAAAATCAAAACACTAAGAGTACTGGTGGGTTGATTGTCTCCGAGTGTAGGATGGGAAAATAGCCCTGAACTGAGACGTCAACTGTTTCGTTTAACCCTTAAAATCCAGTATTTTAACAAGCAGTGTAGACCTGATTAGATGCCGAGTAATGTGTCTGATCTGGGTCTACATTGTTTGCCAGTGCCCAAGTACACAAGCTAAGACCAGAATACTTTCTACACAGCGCTCTCACGTCACAGGGAGAAGACTAGCTCTGGTCAGCGATAATCCCATGGACAATAGCAGACGGGAAGCTTCTTTGGGTCGTTTGATAACAGCAGGCGGTTAATAACTCTGCTCTTTAATGTAGACTGGGTACTCGTTAAACCGCCTTATTAAAAGAAAAGCTTTCAGTACAATTTTTGTCTGAAAAAAAAAATGACGTTCTTGGTGTTGCAAAGGTAGCATTTGCTGCCAAAGTTTTCCAGTTTATTTAATTATGTATTCTTTTTTGCTAGCCTACAATCGTTAAAGCTTCATCCTGGGCCCTGGGCAAAAACAAGCTTTACTGAAAAGAACTGTTTTCATGTTAAAACATTTTGCACACTTAACTTTAACTGCCTACCATGACTGTTAAAAAGAATAACAAGCCTTATCCGATTCATCCATAACTGAACAATTATGTCAACTTTGTACAATTATTGAGCACAATTTACAATTTTTTTCATTTGACTTTGCAGCTGACATATACAATACATGCATCCGATTCATCCATGACTGAACAATCATGTCAACTTTGTACAATTATTGAGCACAATTTACATTTTTTTTTTCATTTGACTTTGCAGTAGACATATACAATACATGCATTAGGCATATATATTTCAAGCTTTACATTCATGCACTACACTGAAATGATTGCTCTATTTTACATTGTCATTCCAATAAAGAAGAACATTTACACTATAATAATACACTGGCAAATTATGGTAAAGATACGAATATACTTATTCCACCAAAAACTATTTACATATCACTGCAGTGCAAATACATAAAGTAATTTTCTTTACTGGTAAATTTTAAGGAATCTAGAGTATTCAGAAACAAGAAACTTATCATTCTGTGCAATATTTCACGACAAAATCCACAGTTACCTTTTATTTCTAATTTTATTTAAAAGATTAATTCCTAGTTTGCAATACTGAACACAACAAATTGCCCATCCGATTATCATCTAAACGTGTTCTAGGTCCAGGTAAGCAAATAGAGCAACTAGATATGATTTTCCATTTTGGATTTCCGATAAAAACGATCTTAGCTATTTTTGATCTACAAGTTACTCCGATACTTACTACCAAGCGGTTCAGGAGAACAAGCGAAAAATAAATTTTCAAGATGGCGCTTTCTTGGATTTCCGATGAACGATTTTAGTTATCTTTGATCTATAAGTCACACCGATGCTTCATACCAAGTTTCGTGTCAATTGGCTTTTGGGTTTAGGAGAAGAAGCGAAAAAAAGTTTTTCAAGATGGCCGCCAAGACGGCCATCTTGGATTTCCGATCGGAACGATTTTAACTATTTTTGATCTACAAGTCACCCCGATGTCTCCTATCAAGTTTCGAGTCAGTTGGCCTTTCGATTCAGGAGAAGAAACGAAAAATAGATTTTCAAGATGGCGGCTATAGCGGCTATCTTGGATTTCCGATCGGAACGATTTTAGGTATTTTTGATCTACAGGTCATCCCAATGCTTCCTACCAAGTATCGAATCAGCTGGGCTTTTGTTTCAGGAGTACAAGCGAAAAATAGATTTTCATGATGGCCGCCATGGCGGCCATCTTGGATTTCCGATCGGACCGATGTTAGTTATCTTTAATCTATAAGTCACCCCAATGCTTCAAACCAAGTTTCGAGTCAATTGGCATTTTGGTTAAGGAAATGCTGCGAAAAATAGATTTTCAAGATGGCCGCCATAACGGCCATCTTGGTTTTTCGATCGGAACCGAGTTTAGCAATTTTTGATCTACAAGTTACCCCGATACGTCCTACCAAGTTTGAGTCAACTGGCCTTTCGGTACAGGAGAAAAAGGGAAAAATAGATTTTCAATATGGCGGCCATGGCGGCCATCTTGGATTTCCGATCGGAACGATTTTAGCTATTTTGGTCTACAAGTCACCCCGATGCTTCCTACCAAGTGTCGAGTCTATTGGCCTTTTGATTCATGAGAAGAAGCGAAAAATAGATTTTCAAGATGGCGACCATGGCGGCCATCTTGGATTTCCGATCGGAACGATTTTAGCTATATTTTTTATCTATAAGTCAACCCGATGCTTCATACCAAGTATCGAGTCAATTAGTCCAGGGGTGTAGGAGGAGTAGGCTTTTAAAGCAATTATTGACGCCGCATAACGGACGACGCACGACGCACGACGGACGACGGACATTGACTGACAATAATAGCTCACCATGAGCACTTCCTGCTCAGGTGAGCTAAAATGGGTGTTCTGGGCATATGCGAACTAACGATGCAGATCAGCCAGCGCCGATACATTGTCTGATTAAAGGAGTTTGTTATACGGAGATACATTGTATAGTATCCAGCGATTCTATAAGCTGGCCGCGAAGGTACTGACTACTATATTGTACAGTCTCACAAAACTTAACAATCAGGGTCCAGTTGTTCAAAGCATCGTTAGCTTAACGAGCTCGTTTAGGGTCATTTCGTTAACTGTTTTAACCGATTCAATATACAATATTCTAATATTTTTTGGTGAAAAAATGTGAGTAGCTTTTGCACTGCAAAAGCTACTCACATTTTTTCAGCAAAAAAATTCAGCATATTTGTGTATCACTCGATCTAAATTTTAACGAATCGTTAACTAACGACGTCGTTAGCTTTGAACAACTGGGCCCAGATAAGATAAAGTTATGGTTATTGTTTAGGTACGTTTCTAATAGCAGGCAGAAAAATACACGAGCTGTTTTAACAAAAAAAAAAAACAAAAAAAAAAAAACAAAAAAAAACAAAAAAAAAAAACATGTCTCCCCAGTGCTGCCACTCACATATAGAAAGTTTACCCATTATTATTGTTCATCTTCACTGCTTTATATTTCTATTGCGTTTCATGAAAATACCTTGAATGTTTTTCAAGCTAAAAAGCGGATATGAAATTACCATTGTCGAATTTAAAAGGGGATAGCTAAATATAGTGTTATATAACAGGGTGTTCAATTATTTTAAACATCATGTTTACTATGTTTCCATAAATAGCTTTATTTACTATGTTTCCAAAAATAACTTTCTGGAATGTTCAACATGTTTACAATAACATGATGTTTACGTCCTTGATTCTGGACTGAGTTATTTTTGGCATGTCATGGAAGATTTAGAAGTTTCCTGAAGGAACCTAGAAAATAAGAGATGCTTGTAGTAAATTCTTTTTCTAGAATGTTCTCAGATATTATATAAGGAGAGAAGAATTTCATCTGGGCATCTTTGTATACTTTCACTGGAAATTATTCTATACTGGATTACTTTACTATTTTATTCATTCTGGACTTAAATTCTGAATTCAGGAACTTAAAATTGTGGGATCAAAAACTGATATTGAAAGGATTTGTTTTATAAATTCTTGTGGATTAATTTTGAGGGACTTTGTGACATAAACTTGAAAGGTACTGTTCACTTACATTCTTTTGTTTTGAATCTTATCTTATTTTTTGTGAATAAATATTGTTAATAATTTAAAGCTTGTTGCTGGTTTCACTTTCATTTCTTTCTCGTTACGCCTGGCTCGTAACAGAAACTGGGGGCTCGTCCGGGATCGAACATTTTCTTGAGCTAAAACAAGTTTGAGCTTTTTAAAGAAAACAAATATTGATTTATAAAGAAAAACAAAAAGAAGAAGAAGAAAAAAAAAAAAAAAAAAAAAAAAAATTGTTTGCTATAAAACAAGTACTGACTTTTAAAAAATTTCAGTAATTATAAAAATCTTTATTTTGATAAAAAACAAGTATAGACTTTCAAAAAAAATATAATAATAAAAAAAAAAGCAAAAAAAAAAAAAAAAAAAAGCAAAAAAAAAAGCAAGTATTGACTTTTAAAAAAATATCAATAAATAAACTCTGATTGATAAATTTACTTGATAAAACCAGCAAAAAGCAATCATGACATTTGACCTTCAAGCTTTCATAGCTGCGCCTTCGCAGGAGCTGTTAAATTTGGCCAAAAAGTCATATTTGTTGGACATTGCTGCTCACTATGAATTAACTACCGTCAATAAGTCCATGTTAAAACAGGAAATAAAAAATAGTTTGGTCAAATTTTTGGTTGATACGGAAATTCTTGATTCTTCTGCTGTGTCTCTTGTTCTAGTAACTCAGACAGGATTGCAAATGCGAGAGCTTGAAATTCAGAGGCAAATTGAGTTTGAAAAATTAAGATTAGAGCAAGAAAAATTTAAAATTGAACAAGAAAGACAAATGCAGATAGAAAGGAAAAAATTAAAATTTGATGCAGAATTAAGAATGAAAGAACTAGACTTGCAAAACATGACGGTAAAACGGCAACCTTTAGACTCTAGCGCTCATTTTGATGTTACGAAACACATCAGATTGGTTTCTCCATTTCAGGAAAAAGAGGTTGACAAATATTTTCTTCATTTTGAAAAAGTAGCAGAAAATTTAAAATGGCCAAAAGAGCATTGGACCCTGCTTTTGCAAAGTGTTATTATTGGGAAGGCTCGAGAAATTTATACTCAGCTGACTGTTGAGCAGAGCTCCAGTTATGATATTGTAAAGGAATTAATTCTTAAGGCTTATGAGTTGGTCCCTGAGGCTTACAGGCAAAAATTTAGGAACTGTAAGAAAGAAAATGAGGAGACCCATATAGAATTGCTAGAACTAAAGAACAGTTGTTTGATAGATGGTGCTCTTCAAAGAAAATTGGTTCTAATCATGAAAAACTTAGCCAGCTCATGCTTGTAGAGGAGTTCAAAAGGTGCATAAATTCAGACATTAAGTCCTTTTTAGATGAGAAACCGGTTGAAACTTTGGAAGCTGCAGCTCGACTTGCAGACGATTATGCTTTAACACATAAAGTTTCCTTTATTAATAAGTCAAATCCCTCTAGAAGACCATTTTCCCCACAATCCGGATTCAAACATGGTCCCAGTAATCCATCTGGCAGTCATAGCCAAACATTTACTCCTAAACCCAAATCTTCTGGTGAAAAAAAAGATCAAAATCCCTTATCTCAACCAATTTGCAATTATTGCAAAAGGACAGGTCATATTATATCTGAATGTTTACATTTGAAAAGAAAGAAAGAAAAACAAGAGGGACTTAAACCTACTGGCCTTACCTCTTTAAGGTCAAAACCAAAGTCATGTGTTAAGGAGGAAGATCCTAACCAGACCGAAAGGCCTGATACTGATTCTGTTATGGAGATTTATGAACCATTCTTATCAGATGGTTTTGTGTCACTAAATAGTGACTATGCCTAGTCTACCCCAATTAAAATCTTACGAGATACTGGAGCTTCTCAATCCCTTATTTTAGCAGATACTCTGCCTTTTTTCTGAGAAGACTTCTTCTGGGACAAGTGTCCTTATTCAGGGTGTAGAGTGTGGATTTGTTAATGTTCCTCTTCATAACATTTATTTATCCTCAGACTTGGTAACTGGTTTAGTGGCTGTTGGTATTCGACCTTCTTTACCTTTTAAAGGTGTTCACTTACTGTTAGGCAATGACTTAGCAGGAGATAAGGTTGTGGTAAACCCACTTTTGACTAACATACCTTGTATTGATCAGCCACCTGATCCCATTGAACAGGAAATCCCTGATCTTTGCCCATCTTGTGCCGTTACAAGGGCCATGACAAAGAAAGCAAAACAGAATGATGGGGACATTGATTTAACTGATACCTTTTTGGGTCAGTCTTTTAAACATGAGATTACAAATTCTCTTTCATCCAGCCTGTCTGACAAACAGACGGAGTTACATAACAAGTCAGAGTCCAGTCATTACTCCACAATATTAAATGACCAAGGTCAAGGTCATGACTTGGTGTCAAGGTCACAACTTTGTAAGGAACAGCATAATGATCTTGAAATTTTGCCTTTGCTTGAAAGGGCTTTAGATGAGAAAGAAATAAATCAGGTCCCAGTCTGTTTTTATGTCAAAAATGACATTTTAATGAGAAAATGGCGTCCTCCTGATGTCTCAGCAGAAGACGAGTGGACTGTTAACCACCAAATAGTGGTTCCAAGGGTTTATCGCCCTGAAATTTTGAACTTGGCCCATGACACTCCCATGTCAGGTCATTTAGGTATAAATAAGACCTATCACAAAATTCTTAACCATTTTTACTGGCCAGGGTTAAAATCTGACGTTTCCCAATTTTGTAAATCTTGCCATACTTGTCAGATGGTAGGAAAACCCAACCAGACAATACCAAAAGCTCATTTACAGCCCATACATGCTTTTGATGAACCTTTTAGCAGAATAATTATTGACTGTGTTGGTCCCTTGCCCAAAACAAAGTCAGGTAATGAATATCTTCTCACTATAATGTGTGCTTCTACACGTTTCCCAGAAGCCATTCCACTTAGGAATATTAAAACTAAGAACATTGTTAAGGCTTTGGTAAAGTTTTTTACATTTGTAGGTCTCCCAAAGTCTGTTCAGTCGGATCAGGGCTCAAATTTCATGTCTGGAATTTTTCAGCAGGTCATGCATGAGTTGGGCATTACTCAGTATAAATCGTCACCTTACCGTCCTGAAAGTCAAGGTGCCCTTGAAAGATTTCATCAGACACTGAAAAATATGATCAGATCATACTGCTTTGATACTGAAAAAGATTGGGATGAGGGCATCCATTTGTTGTTGTTCGCTGTTAGAGAATCTGTTCAGGAATCTCTTGGTTTCAGCCCATTTGAGCTGGTATTTGGCCACACTGTGCGTGGACCTTTGAAACTTTTGAAAGAGAAATTTCTCTCAAATGATGACAGTTCTCTGAACTTACTTCAATATGTATCATATTTTGAAGACAGACTGTCTAGAGCTTGTGAGGCTGCTCGGACCAATCTTAAGTCAGCACAAAGGAAAATGAAACGTTGGTTTGATGAAAAATGCAAAAGAAAGAAAATTCATGCCTGGAGACAGGGTACTTGTTCTTTTGCCTATTCCTGGCAAACCATTGCAAGCCAGGTATTACGGCCCTTACACTGTAGATAAACAGATTAGTGATGTAAATTACATTGTTAACACTCCTGGGAGACGCAAACAAAAACAGTTATGTCATGTTAACATGCTTAAACAATACATAGATAGGGACAGCTCTTCTGTTACACCAATTAATGTTGTTAGTTCTGTCCCTCAGGAATAAAGTGAAATGAACTCAGAAGACATGAACTTGATCAAATCTGATCCTGCATCATCAAACCTCCAGAATTCTGACATTCTAAAGGATCTCGACCAGAAACTTTCACACCTAGATTCAATCCAAAGAAAAGAACTGAAACAGTTAATTTATCAATATGAACACTTATTTCCGGACATTCCTACAAGGACTGACAAAATTTATCATGATGTGAATGTTGAGGACTCACAACCTGTCAAAAAACATCCATATAGAATGAACCCAACAAAACAAAAATATCTTAAGGAGGAAATTCAGTATTTGCTGGACAATGATTTTATTGAACCAAGTCAAAGTGAATGGAGTTCACCTTGTATTCTTGTGCCAAAACCTGATGGAACATATCGGATGTGCACCGATTACAGGAAGGTCAATAATTTGAGTAAAACAGACACTTTTCCCATACCAAGAATGGATGACTGTTTTGACAAATTTGGAAATTCAAAATATATAACTAAATTTGATCTTCTGAAAGGATTTTGGCAAATTCCTCTCACAGAAAGAGCCAAAGAGGTCTCAGCATTTGTTACTCCTGATGGATTATATCACTATAAAGTAATGCCTTTCGGAATGAAAAACTCTCCAGCAACATTTCAACGCTTAATCAACACCATAATAGCTGGAATCGAGCATTGCGATGCTTACATCGATGATGCCATCATATACAGTGATGAATGGAATCACCATCTTGGAACTATCAAAGCATTCTTTGATAAACTAAGTTAAGCAAAATTGACAATAAACCTTGCTAAAAGTGAATTCTGTCATGCAACTTTAACATTTCTAGGACATGTTGTGGGTCATGGTCAGGTTAAACCTATAGAGGCTAAAGTTGACGCTATTTCAAATTTTCCGGTGCCCACATGCAAAAAACAACTGATGAGGTTTCTTGGTATGGCCGGTTATTACAGAAAATTCTGTAATAATTTTTCATTCATTGCTGAGCCACTGACTAATTTACTTAGTAAAAGAATGAGGTTTAAGTGGACCAGTGATTGTCAGAATGCCTTTGATAAACTGAAAGCCATACTGAGAAGTGAGCCGGTTCTCTTGGCACCGAATTTTAATAAAGAATTTAAGTTAGCAGTAGATGCGACTGATGTTGGTGCAGGTGGTGTATTACTGCAAGAGGATGACAATGGTGTGGATCATCCAGTTTGTTACTTTTCCAAAAAGTTTAACAAACATCAAAATAATTATTCTACAGTAGAGAGAGAATGTTTGTCTCTCATTCTTGCTCTTCAACATTTTGAAGTTTATCTGACTTCTTCGTCCTCACCTATTGTTGTTTTCAGTGATCACAATCCACTGACTTTCATCCATAAGATGAAAAACAAGAATCAGAGGTTGCTCAGATGGAGCCTGTTGTTGCAGGAATACAATCTTGACATCAGGCATATCAGGGTAAAAGATAATATTATTCCTGATGCCTTGTCCAGAGCATGATGTCTTGATCTGTGGTTTCCTGTAACTTGCTTTATATAAGATAATAATTGCCTTTATCAGTATTTTATTTTATGATAATTTTATGGCAAAAGAAAGCTTTATTACATAAATCTTTCTTTTCCCTGAAGAGGGGAAGTGTTATATAACAGGGTGTTCAATTATTTTAAACATCATGTTTACTATGTTTCCATAAATAGCTTTATTTACTATGTTTCCAAAAACTTTCTGGAATGTTCAACATGTTTACAATAACATGATGTTTACGTCCTTGATTCTGGACTGAGTTATTTTTGGCATGTCATGGAAGATTTAGAAGTTTCCTGAAGGAACCTAGAAAATAAGAGATGCTTGTAGTAAATTCTTTTTCTAGAACGTTCTCTGATATTATATAAGGAGAGAAGAATTTCATCTGGGCATCTTTGTATACTTTCACTGGAAATTATTCTATACTGGATTACTTTACTATTTTATTCATTCTGGACTTAAATTCTGAATTCAGGAACTTTAAATTGTGGGATCAGAAACTGATATTGAAAGGTATTTGTTTTATAAATTCTTGTGGATTAATTTTGAGGGACTTTGTGACATAAACTTGAAAGGTACTGTTCACTTACATTCTTTTGTTTTGAATCTTATCTTATTTTTTTGTGAATAAATATTGTTAATAATTTAAAGCTTGTTGCTGGTTTCACTTTCATTTCTTTCTCGTTACGCCTGGATCGTAACAATAGAGTTACTGTTCTTGTGTTCTGCACGTCATCTGACGATGCCTTATATTTCTTTGAAGTTTCATGAAAATATCTTGAACGGTTTTCAAGTAATAGAGTAGGAGCAAAATTACAATTGTCGAATTTGAAAGGGAGAATTACTCCAAAAGTGTATAGACAAGAGTAACGGTTCTTGTGTCCTGCACGTCATCTGATGATGCTTTATATTTCTATTAATATTTATGAAAATATCTTAAACGGTTTTCACGTTATAGAGCGAACACAAAATAACTAGTGTCGAATTTCAAAGGGGAATAACTCCAAACATATATTGACAAGAGATTGACAAAATATACGGTTCTTGTGTTCTGCACCTCGTCTGATGCTGTATATGAAGTATCATGAAAATATCTTGAATGATTTTTAAGTAATAGAGGGGACACAAAATTAACATTGTCGAATTTCAAAGAGGAATAACTCCAAAAAATGTACCGACAAAAGTTACGGTTCTTGTCCTCTGCACATCATCTGATGATGCTTATATGTCTGCGAAGTTTCATTAAGATGTCTAAAAACGGTTTCGAATTACAGAGCGGACACGAAATTCCAGTGTTGGATTTCAAAGGGGGATAACTCCAAAAATTAAATGTATGGACAAGAGTTATTGTTCTTGATTTCTGTATGTCGTCTGATGATGCTTTATATTTCTTTTAAAATTCATGAAAATATCTTGAACGGTTTTCGAGTTATAGAGCGGACACGAAATTATAAGTGTCAAATTAAAACGGGAAAAACTCCAAAACTATAAAGACAAGAGTTCCGGTTCCGTGTTTTCCACGTTATCTGTTGTAGCTCAATATTTCCATAAAGTTTAAAAAAAATTCTTGAACGGTTTTCAAGTTATGGAGCGGACGCGAATTTACCATTGTGGAATTTCAAAAGGGAATCACTCCAAAAGTGTATAGACAAGAGTTACGGTTCTTATGTTCTGCTCGTTGCCTGATGCTGCTTTATATTTGTATGAAGTTTCGTGAAAATAGCCTAAAAAACGGTTTTCAAATTATATAGCAAACACGACTGCGTAACGGACGGACAGATAGACGAAGAGACGGCAGACATCCGAGGCAAAAACAATATGTCTTCCCCTGTCAGAGAGAGACATAATTAGAAAACGCTTAACCAATGGCGCACTGGCGACACATTTTGAAATCAGCAAGTGAACCAAGTAAAAATAGGAGTTGATAAATGTATACAGTACCTCGCGAATCGTATGAAATGCCAATTGAAAATCTGAAAGGTTGCCTGGAAACAAACGACACATGAAATAATGAAACTCAGAGACTCAGTTTTATAAACCCTTAAACTGCCAATCACAACAATTGTCGTCTATCTGGTCATTTGCTTGTGATTTTAAAAGTCATTTTTGCAAACAGTGTGGACCCAGATCAGACTGCTCCTCTCTGGGTTCACACTGTTTGCTTGTATGTAAAAATAGGTTTGAAAAGTTTGCAAGAATAATCAGCAGACGACATAAACAGACGACATTTTCAGACACAGGTTTCTTTGGCGTTTTAATGGTTAAGTCTCTTAATATACAGCAATGTCGTTTGCTAGGCCGAATATCCCCTATTTTCTTGAACAAAGCTTCAAAAATATTTACAATATAATTTGTTATTGTTTACATTTTGCGAATAAAGAATTAAACGTGAGGGACATCTTTAATTACTGGAATGCAATAGAATACAATTTACCTTACAGTATATATTACCAAAGCTCCTTGAAAGTAAACAAATTCATATTTAAAAACTACTTTCGGAATACAAATGCGTTATCTGTATTCCCAGGTATGATCAGACTACGTGAATGCGAATTCCTATAGGACAAACAATGTCCGCATATGCCCCGAGGACCAATTATCCTATGGCGCGATTCATATGATCATAACGTGGAGAAAACGTACCTTCTCGAATATGCTGTGCCCAATGGAGACTTAAACCAGTCTGTATTTTTGCGCAGTCTGATCAGGGTATTTAATGTCCGCATGAGGAAGCGTTGCATCCTTGGTTATCCAAAATGCGCCCAGTGAAGATTTTGATCAGACTGCGCGAATGCTCGCACATGTCCGAAGGTACCTTTTTTGACGTTGTTTCTCATTCATGCTTGATGGTAAGAACGCATAAAAAATGTCAAAACATTACAGCCACGCAAAGAAACCAACAACAACACAAAACAAAACATCGAACTTGGTTAAAAAGCAAATCGTAAGTACCCAGACAGTCTGTGTTTCCCAACAATCTGACGGGTCAATTCACAAGTTGTTCGTCAAGGTTAATCACAAAAGCCTGATCAGACTGAGCTGATACGGAAGGTATATTGGGTCTTTACAGTTCGCATAGCCTTAACTGGAGAAGGAGCATCAAGCCTACAGTGTGACCGTGACCTCAGGACTGTATTGTTCAATATTTATACATGAGAACCTGATCAGATTTGACCTCAAGTAATAGGTGAATTTGACATTTATTATTAGCATATAATTCATTCTGCCTTTCTTGAACCTTACACGTTCAAGCTTCTTAAAGAATAAATGACAAAGATTTTACCGTTTAAGTGGACTTGTTATATACTGATAGAACTGCAAATGTGAATAATTATAAATAAACTCCAACCCACTGCAAAGTTTTGGAAGTTGAAAGCCAAATAGAATATTTATCACATCAAAAAAAAAAAAAAAAAAAAAAAAAAAAAAAAAAAAATCTTCATTGAGTTTTGTTAGTATTATTATAATTATTATTGTTATGATTATTATTTGATAGAAACTTTAAAACATTTAGTATGTAAATTTCTTTCTGGAATTTACAGTTTCAAGAAATTTAACAATGTAACGTTTGATTGACGATGTCATAAATAATGTTTTATAATTTAAGAACATCTTGCACGGTTGAAATTCGAATGTTTTAGATATTTTATCTTCAAATCCACATCATATCTATTACAGTAAAGCATTTACACCAATATAGATGTTTAAATATATATTGTAGCAAAACTGTGAGCCACCTTTTGAAATTTTATCAAATTAAAATCACAAAATCAAATTTAAACTTTTTATTTCAATAAAACTTAAGTCGTGAATATTATGGCTCTTACTGAAAAATTTGGATGATTTTGTTTTTCAAATAAGAAAGAAAATACAGGTCTTATATTTATATCTGACGATACACTGTCTCAGCTGACAACTTAAAGATCATACAGCCAAGTTTTGATATTGTAAATAATAATTTTAAATAACTGACCCCTTTGTCGTCATAAACACCTTATTTATATCCACGAGCTGTTTAAAATCTGTTTTGAAAAAAGATCCAAGTTTCTCAAGTTCAAATTGCTCTAACTCTGGAACATGCAGTTTTCTGCATTATGATCCTTGAAACAATGCTTTATGACTATACAAAGAAACAGGAAAATAAACGTCTGTCATTTGAACTTAAATGGACATGATATGATTGTGTATGTAACTGTTAATTAGTTCAGTGTTACTTTCCCATGCCATATCATTGTGACACAATGAATATTTGGGCCGCGCCAAGCCAAAAAGTGCCTTTGAGCATGAGCGACATGCGCAGTTAGGTCATCCTGTACATGCGCCATATGTCATCTTGGCATTTGCTCTCCATTCATACATTTTGTGCGATTCCGTTAGCGGGCAGTAAAGGCCCTGATCAGACTGCGCGGATGCACAAGCTGATATGGGTCTTTGCTGTCCGCAAATGCCCCAGAACACATTTTTGCATGCGCGGCCTATTTAGAAGCCGTGATACAAAATGGGTAATTTTTGTGCGGTTAATCGGTCATTGTAATCGGCAAGTTGATTTAAGGTGCCTGGATACACTTGGTAGGATTTCAGCCATTTTGACAAGGGAGACAACCTGTATGACTTCCTGTTAGCTTATTGCACGTAAGGCAGTGCCGAGAAGGGGTTTACTTCTATTGTAGGCCCCTTTTCAAAAGAGGATAAAAACATTGACGGAGCTGTCTCCATTAAATGTGTATCAATTTCCTTTAAGCCAATCAAAACCATTTGTATGTCTCCTTGTTGTTAAAAGCTGTAGAACCTATAGATTTTATATTTCAATTCCTTGAACCAAATATTATATTATTCGCTAAAATTTAACGGCGTTGATATCTCTGAGCATGGATACGCGGTTCGCAAGATGAAACAAATGTACCTTATGACATGTGCATAGAAAGAATACTCTAATCAGCCTCTACATCAGCGCAGTTTGATCAGAGGCTTTGCAGACGCTCTTTGGATAACATGTGATCAAAAGTGTCTACAAACAGACAGTACCATCCTGTTAAGCATGCGTTATGCCGCACATTGTGGCTCAGGGGACAAGTGTCGTTCATATGTTTGGTGCACATAAAGCTTGTACTATAAAACACTTACATTTGGCGGCAGCAAGTTTTGGCGGTTCTTATGAAGGGACCATTTTGCGAATTTGAAGTTTGGCAGATTTCCGATTTCCGAAAAAAAAAAAAAAAAAACAGTCGTGAATTCTGATGTGGCCCTGTGTGTTTTTTGGTGGAGGTTTACCGCCGCCAAATTTACTATACGGAATTTCTACAATCCGTTTTCTCAAAAATGCAAACCTAATAACTTCCTAAAAAGTAGTTCCATACTGACTCTGATGTCGCTTAATTCTGCATTCAAACATGTAAGCCTTCTACACTCTGATAATTATAAAGAGGGACCGAATATACAAAACAAAGAAAACTTCAAACTTTTGAAGAAATAATACTTTAATGATGTTGAGCGCAATCTCGGCGGACGAATATAAACAGAATAAACAAACGGTGGAACTTGATTCAGCCTCCAGAACCTTCTGAAGCAGAGAATTTGAAAATTGATGCAAAAGATTCTCCGAAAGTCTCCGAAAGCGTATCAAAGAAAGGTATAAATATGTTATAAAGCATCAGCAGTTTTTTTAGGCTATTCACCATAAACAGTTTCGGCCGAAATCACTTCGCATGAATATTTTGAAAAAGTAAAGTACAGTGTGGTTACATGTGTATTTAGCAACACGTTTTTCCTAAACGTTCGCTTTAATATATGTTTTTATGAAAATTATTTATAAATATTTTTTGACAAAAAAAAAAAAAAAAAAAAAAAAAAAAGAAAAAAAAAAAAAAAAAAAGATAAATAAATAAAAAAATAAATAAATAAAAATAACGTTTTATTTACATTTTTGCGGTATTACTATCCTGCGGCCACCAGGCCACTGTGCCTGTCACTTTGTGCCTTCCGGATATACCGGATACTAAGAAAACTGAATCAAGTCCGACCCAATCACAGTGATTTCTGCCATAGTAGCGATAATTTTCTTCGATATAAATTATATTTTCTCGAAGATTTTTTGTAGTTAATGTATATGCTCGCTAAAAATAACGTCCGAAAAGCAGAAACGTTTAAAGATCCCCAGCAAATTTCCTGAAGCAGTAAAATGCGTTTCAGGTAGGCCAACGGTTAGTGTATGGTCAGTGAGATACCTATTACCGAGTTTCACTAATTATCGGATACTCAGGAACCACGGCCCCCGCCCATTGGGGCCCGAGAAGTAGATGGGCTGCCTGTAGCCTCCAAGGCAGACCTGCTTAAGCAGGGCCTGAGTTCATCATGTGATCAGGTTGGGTAAAAGTCCCACAAATCTGGAGGCAATATCGTTAATGACTGAAATATTGTTGACCCACATTCTGATTCTCAGTTATCAGGAAAAATTTATGAGCCTTAAAACAAAACAAAATTTGGGACCCTCAAAATCTAATTGATACCGCCCATGAAAAAACAGGGAAATGGCATTTTATATGAAATGTTTGGAGAGTTGTTATCGTTATCTATACCCCGAAGATTTTTGTGTTTATAAGGGGATTTTATTTTATCACTCATCTTTTGCTAAATTTATATGAAAAGAGTTATTGTAACTGTCTGTAAATCTGTGAAAGTTCTATGGGTTTAAGGAAATTCAATGAATCCTTAAAAACTCCATGAATCCATGAAAGTTCCGTGGTCAAGGTCTGTCAGTCATTTAAATTTTGTATCAGTGATATGATAAAGTTCCATGAAAGCTCCATAGTGTATCCGAGATGCACATATGCATGGAAAGTATTAAGTGCAAGGCCGGGAAAAAGAAGCAAAATCAGTCACTAGAAAAGACATTCAGTAGTAGTATTAACAGAGAATTTGAAAGGAAATAGATCCATTAGAATAAACTGATAACATTTACTCAGTTGGTACATGCAGTTTTCATTTTAGTCAACATTCAAAACATCCAACAGTTCTTGAATGTTTCAACTGGCACGCTTTCAGTTTGATATCTTGGCACTCTGGATGGAACCAATGCTGACATTTTGTGCACTGTTACATCAGATTGTAGTGGGATCTTGTGGGCCTGTATATAGAACTTTTTTTTCTCGATTCTGGCTTGCTTGGAAATTCAGTGAAAGCACTGTTTCCAACTGCATTTTGAAACTGGGGTAAATCTGCTCTGTTCTCTGTACGCCCATTGTACAGCAGTATACTACTCTTTTCAAATGTAGGGGTATAAGATAAATTTTGAGGGGATAAAAACCCCTCTGCAGAGGGTAAATGGAAATGCTGAATACAATTTGCAACAGTGCCAATGTTTTCGTGTTTTGTTAACTCAATGTACAAGGCTTTAACCAGGGGGTTGGGGCTTGACGATATGTCTTTGGCTTGGCCCGCCGTGGTTCAACTATTGGTTTTCATTTACTCTGGCATACAGTAGAATTAGCCATGAGTACTCGTCTTTGTTTATTATAGTGATTAATTTGATTTTTATGTTTTCGCTTTGATGCATTGACTGAGTTGGGAGCCTTTATGCGAACCGAATTTTTAGGTATTTCTGTATTAAGAGTAGCATCGGGACCCAGGGTGAAGTTAGCTAGCTGTAAAAGTGCTTTAAACCACCCGGTGGTTTGCTCTACCGACCGTTCTAAGGCGGTGGTCCCGGTGTTAGTCTTATTCTTTGTTGCTTTGTGGTTTATTCTACGAGGCGATTTGTTGTATGTCTTTCCGTGTGTCTTTTTGTTCTTGTGTTTTTCAGTCCTTTTAGTATTGCGATTACCTCGCTTAGGGAAGAGAGAGCTAATCTTGGTGCTTTTCGTGCGTTTGTTCGGTTTGTGCTTGTTTAGATTTGTCGGTTTCCTCTTCCTCTTGGGGTCTGGGAAGGGCTGCGGTTTGTGATTGTGGCACTCCCTGGACTTTTCTCTTCCCTTTTTTGGGACCATTTGGGTGACTATAGTCCAATACTACGGACATTTCAGTACTTTTTTTTGAACTTTCCGTTATTCCATGAATCCATGACAGTTCCATGTTTTGTCAACCTCTAGGCCCCAACACTGCACACACATATGCATACAAAATATTTATAATATAAACTGATACTAAAATTTCATTATTTCTCACCGCTGTGGTTCGAGTCTCGCTCGGTTCACATGTGGGAAAGCTGTGTTCTGCTTACGGACTGTCAGGTTATTTTTCCCCGGGTACTCCGGTTTTCGCCCACCTTTGATAAACGATCGGCTCGATATAAGTGAAATATTCTTGAAAGGGAAATAAAACCCAAATCAAAAAGAAAAAAAAAATCATCAAAACACACACACACACACACACACACACACACACACACACACACACACACACACATATTCAGGCATCAAAAAATGCTGGAGTGGTGATTGGCTGTACAGCCATCTGGTTAGCTCAGTTGGGTAGAGCACTTGCAAGCTAGAGGTCACAGGTTTCAGTCCTGCATCCAACACACTTTCCCTCATTAGTTTCCTTTAATGGTTCCCAATGTGAATAACCCACTGCAGCCTACGTTGGATTTATGGGGCACCGGTGTCAGGCATAAAACAGGGTGGGGTAGCCCATACATGGTCGATGGTTTTCCCTGTGTAATCTGGGTTCCACTATCACACATTCACGAAACACCAACATCCGTGTCTTATAGAACAAGTGCATAAGATTGTTGAGCTTTCTGTGCAATTGAAGTAAAAATAAATAATGTGTTAACTTTAAAATGGATAACTTATAAGTGATTATGCCTCAGTTTGTAATATTTTGTCCAGATATATCAGTATAAGTGACCCTGTCCACTTGTTTGAGCTACAATAAGTACACATTTTTAAGAGTAAGGCTATATTTTGATTTTTATTTGTTCATATCTATACAGAGTTTAACTCTCCAAATTGAAATGAACACAAGAAATCCTCAAATTTTGTTTGTCTTGTGGAAATATACCAGAATATGCATAACGCAATACAGCTGCATTTTGCCATCAGATTTTAGCACATTTATTAAGATACACATGTTGTAACTTTTTAAAGCAAACCGGTATTTTGTTCTTATTTCTTGCCAGTTATATAAGAGTTACAGTATTAAATAAATTAGTACCAAGAATCCTCAGATAAATAGATTATCTGGTAAATATTCCCCATAATTTAAGCTTTTCAAGAAATGAATTCATTAATTTACGACACATGCTTAAGTTATCCTCTGTGTGTGTGTGTGTGTGTGTGTGTGTGTGTGTGTGTGTGTGTGTAAATAGGCCATGTATTTTGTTTCTTTTTCTTGCCAGGCAAAAACAGTAATGAATGCAAGGAATATAGATAGATTAGTTGTCTCATAAAAAATAGTCAGAAAATATTCTGATTTAAGAAATGGTTATTTTTTTTACTGATTTCATATGTAGACTTCCAAAATCCCGGACATAACACTTCTACCTACATGTCTTTCATTCAGGCCTATGGGCATGGTGGGCGAAGCTTGCTTACCAAGTAAGGCTTACTGTCCATGGATGCCTGATTATACCCTTTATTCTGGTGTCCATGTCTGTTGGTCTGAACATTCTTATTCATCATTATTTTACAGATTTATGAGTTTGGAATAAGGTTTAAGTAATTTGAGTGTATCATGACCACAACTACGATAATTTTTACCTTTTGAAATGGATAAAAAAAAAAATCTTTAAATGTATTAACATCAAGAGAATCAGATTAGAAATTGTCTACATTTCAGAGCTCCAGATTAAAGGAGTGCTTAGGTACATATTTTCTTATTTCCCCTAGTAAACATATGTTGTGGGCACTAACTAGGACTTCTAGAAACGTCTTGGTAGCATGCTTTCATTGGGTTCCCAGAACATATCTTTTGAAAGAATTGAGAAGGTGTGGCACATACAAGAACTACAACTCTCGGTCCCACAGTTATTTAGTCATCTGCCCTGACAGTATTTAGTAAAAGAAACCTTGTGCATTTGATAACTCCAACACCCTTTCAGATATATTGATTGAACTCAGTAGGATTGTACATGAGGTTTAGAAGATGTGTTGCATAAACTACAACTCCAGGTGCTGTGGTTTAGAATTATCTCCCCTAATAGAAACTTTGTGATCTTGGTAACTCCAACATCTTTTCAGATACATTGATGATACTTGGTAGGATTGTACATAAGGTTGAGAAATTATGTCACACAAAAGAATCACAACTCTAGATGCCACATTTTTTAGTTATCTTCCCTGACAGTATTTGGTAATGGAAACCTTATGATTGCCATAACTTCAACACCATTTCAGATATATTGATGATATTAAGGAGAGTTGTAGAAGACATTGAGAAGACGCATCTTGTACAAGATCTACAACTCTAGGTACTGCAATTTTTTAGGTATCTCCCCTGTCAGTATTTGGTAATAGAGACCTTGTAAGTCCAATACCCGTTGAAATATATTGATAGTACTTGATAGGAATGAACAGGAGGTAAGAAGATTAGTCGTATACAAAAACTGTAACTTAGAATACTGCAGTTTTTTAGTTCACTCCCCTGGCAGTATTTGTCAGTGGAAACCATGTGATTGTCATAACTTAAGCGCCATGGAAGATACATTGATGATACTTTGTAGAATTGTACATGAGGTTAAAAAGGTGTGTTGCATGTAAGGACCACAACTCTGGATGCTGTGATGTTTTTTTATCTCCCCCGACAGTATTTGGTAATAGAAACTTGTTGCTCCATAGCTTCATCAGTTAAAAAATTGGATCTTCCTTAAACTTGCAGAAGTGGAAGACATGGATATTTTGATTTCCAGATTAATGAATATTGTAGATCCTGAGTGACTTTTTAGGCACAGGTGAGCGTTAATGACCACCATGGTCCTCTTATTTATATATAAAGAGTGCAGAGAGCTGAGACAAACAAAACTCACAGTTGAATTCGAAGCTTTATTTTGGATTTTGTGTAACCGCAAATATTTTTCATAGATTAAAGCAGACGCATCCTCTTATTTCACTTTTGGTTGTATATAAGCTAAAAAGAAAGACATGTGACTAGCGAGTCCAATGGTGAAAACCTTACTGAAATATTCCAAATACTTACTACATCATTGGTTCTTGTGAAAAATTTAAAAACATGTTTTAAAAACTTTAATTTGAAAATATTCCAAATACATGTACTTACAACAGTGGTTCTTATGAATTAAAAAAAATGTTTAAAAAAAAATTAATTTGAAAATATTCAAAGAATGTATACAGAGAGAAAAGGTCTCTTCCCTATTTATATGTTAGGGTGCAGTGCTTATACATTTTCATATTTAGTTTGATACAAGTTAATTTTGAGAAATCAAATTTATGTCAAACTAAAATTTAAATTCCATTGCCTGAAGTTATTTTACTGAAGTTTTATGTGTATTTTGTAATGATCTTTGGAATGTAATTATCAAAAATAAATTTGTTCTTGGTAAATTTTTTTCCAACATAGTAACCTGTATCTTGCATTTTTAATATTTAAAAAAAAATGTTTTTGGAATTTAAGCATATTGGTTTTCATAATTTCAAAAAAAAATTCTAGCTTGAAATTTTAAGTCTTAATATCAATAGTAATAGAATACTTACTTTTTTTAATCAAAATTAGCAGTCTGGAATAAAATGATGAGGATTTAAAATCTAAAAGAATCAATTACATCATAGGTTAGTGTATTGTGTATTGTGGGATAGCTTTTTTACAAAGTATAAATAGCAATACCAGTTACTAAGACTTTGAATGCATGTAACCTTTGAACAGTTAGGAATTTCCAAATGGGGTTTTCAACATAATTTTCATTTTACCAAATACCTTTACCGTAATTTGAAATATTATGAAATTAGGGGATGCATCTGAACATCTTTAAGCTCACTTCTGTTTTTATTATACCCGTTTTTAAAACGGGGCGTATTAGGTTACGGGGTCTGAAGCCATAAACTTTTTTGTTTCCAGCTAACTCCTCCTACAGTTTACATCCCATCAGGCTGAATCTTGGTTTATAAATAGACCATGATGTGGAGCAGCACATAATGTTTCGGGGCTACAGTCCACCAAATACTAACAGGGTTATGCCCCTTTGAAAATTCCTGCAAGCTTTTTGTTTCCAGCTAACTCCTCCTACAGTTTACATCCAATCAAGCTGAAACTTGATTTATACTTAGACCATGATGTGGAACAGTGCATATTATTTCAAGGTTACAGTCCACCTAATATTAGCAAAGATATGTCCCTTCGAAAATTTCAGTAAACTTTTCGTTTCTGACTAAATCCTCCTACAGTTTACATCGGATCAAGCTGAAACTTGATGTATAATATTATGATGATGTGGAACAGTGCATATTTGTCTGAGGTTACATTCCATCAAATATTAGCAGAATAATGACCCTTTGAAAATTTCGGTAATTTTTTTCGTTTCTTGCTAGCCTCTCCTACAGTTTACATCCGATCAAGCTGGAGTTTGATTTATAGGTAGACCATGATGTGATGCAGCGCATGTTGTTTTGAGGCCACACTCCACCAATTATTAACAGAGTTATGTCCCTTGGAATATTTCGGTAAACTTTTTGTTTCTGACCAACTCCTCCTACCGTTTACATCAGATCAAGCTGAAACTTGATTTATAGTTAGACCATGATATCGAGCAGCTCATATTTATTCGAGGTTACTGTCCACCAAATATCAGCAGAGTTATGTTCCTTGAAATTTTCAGTAAATTTTCCCTTCCCCCGCTAACTCCTCCTACAGTTTACATTTGATCACGCTTAAACTTGATTTATAGTAAAAACATGATGTGAAGCAGCGCAAATTATTTCAAGGTTACAGTCCACCAAATATTGGCAGTTATGTCCGTTTGAAAATTTCTGTAAATTTTTTGTTTCCGACTTATTCCTACTACAGTTTACATTGGATCAAGTTGAAACTTGATTTATAGTTACACCATGAAGTGGAGCAGGGCATATTAATTTGAGGTTACAGTACACCATATATTAGCAGAGCTATGCCCCTTTGAAAATTCTAATCTTTTCGTTTCTGGCTAACTGCTATAGTTTACACCCGATCAAACTGAAACTTTGTAAGTATTTACACTGAGCTTAAACTCGATTTATAATAAAAACATAATGTGGAGTAGCACATATTATTTTGAGGTTACAGAACATCAAATATTACCAGAGTTATGCCCAATTACAAATTTCCATAACTTTGCGTTTCTGGCTAACTCCTTCTGTAGTTTACATCCAATCATGCTGAAAAGCGATTTATTGTTAGACCATGGTGTGGAGCAGCACATATTATTAGGAGGTTACAGTACACCAAATATTAGCAGAGTTATGCCCCTTTAAAATTCTGATAATCTTTTGTTCCCGGCTAACTCTTCATATATATAGTTTACATCCCATCAAGCTGAAACTTGATTTGTAGTTTGACCATGATGTGGAGCATCACATATTATTTCAAAATTACAGTCCAACAAATAGTAGCAGCATTATGTCCCTTTGAAATTTTTGGTAATTTTTTGGTTTCCAGCTAACTCCTTACAATTTACTCAGGTCTGGAGCACTGAACTGCACAGTAGTCCATATATGTGCTACATCTTATTACTTGCCAAGGGTGTATGATGCCTCCGCTTGTAGAGCTCTTGTTTGTATATATATATATATATATAATAGAATGGACATAATGACTCCTCAAATGGATGGAATAACAGACGGTAAACGGTAAAAGGCCAGAACTATGTACATTTAAGCACTCTAGATGATTATCCAGATTATTTTTTTAATTATAATTTCTACACAAAACATACGTTGTTGGTACTATTTGAAGGTTATTGATAGGGTAGTTGTAATGAATACCAACAACTTACAATCCTTTCAGTCCTTTAAGAAATAAGAAACATGTAAGTATTTCATACTTGAAAAATAAAAACAAAACAAAACAAAACAAAGCAAAAAAAAAAAAAAAAAAAAAAAAAAAAAAAAAACACACACACACACAAAAAAAACACAGTGTGTTATCTGATTATAAATAATGTTACTGTACACAGTACAGGGAAATTAAATAAAAATGTGGTTAAAAGGGGTTCAGAACCACAGTGATGTGGATCAATTATTCATGATACTGTTACTCTATATTGTGCAGAATGCACACATGGTGTAGCGAAAATGGCATTGCTTTAGTTACATATCAAGAAATGTTGAACAAAATGAAAGTACAGATGATATGTGTTCTAGAGGCTTACAGAAATTAAGGAAACCGCCACCATCAGCACTCTCAGTGTTTTGATTATACACGGTCATTTGCAAGTAATAGTGACTTTCAACTGATTTCAACATTCTATCGCTCTTGATGTGTGAGTGAATACAAATCAGTTGCATTGTTATTTGTCGCTGAAGAAACATATTTCGAGATATTATTAGTTATAAAGAAGTAAATACACTTTTTCTTTGGTCACAGTTAATGTAATTGACTGATTGACGTTGTATTGCCTTATATTATACTTGCCATGTGTACTGGGAAATTAATTTCTTCCATTTTGTTATTCTCTTGCGCTCTATGATCTTTACTGACGTCTTTTTTTGTTTATTTTGGCTCTTTTTATTTCACCGCCAATAGCGCCAAAATGAAATGGCCGCCAAATATAAGTGTTTTAATGTAACAAACACACTAAAGAAGATATTACTGTAAGAAAGGTAAATAAGAAAAAGAATAACAGATCTAAAGCTTTTGCAACTTCTTTCCAGTCGCATTTTTCCTCATCTTTTATTTTTGTTGTGTCATCCAGTGCCTCTTTCATCGTCATTATATACACTTCGTTTTCATCTTCGGAGTTTCCATTCTTTGCTCCTTTCATCGCCACTTTCTCGTCTTTCATTTTGGTTGTGTCATCTATTGCCTCTTTAATCATCGTCGTATCCATTTCGTTTTTATATTGGAGGTCTTCATTCTTTGTCTTGTCGGAAGCAATGTGTTTACTCGGCACACCTCTATTCTCTGTCTTGCCGTTATCTTTCCGTGGATTAACTTTTGCGCGTTCTTTGTTACAATACTGACAGTATAACACACCTACAAATCTGACAATGATTTTCGGGACGGGCGATTCGAGTTGTCTTATACGAATCTGAATGACAGTTATCACTTTGATGAAAGTGCTTTGAACGGTCAAGATAATTATATAAACGGAAAAGATAGATAAGGATTCGGAGTTCGCTGGCAAAACGGCAGATGTGACGGTTAAAAATACAGTAAACGCTAAGAATACTGTCACTGCATAACTCACCTTTTCGCCAGAATCACATGGTAGCCAAAAAACAAATAAATTTAAAACAGAAAGCATTATAACAGGTAGGATTATAGTGAGAACCATATAACGTGGTTTTCGTTTGATCTTCAGTGTAAAAATAATAGCATTCTCTTAATCCATCACTGTGGAGTCGATCATGTCCCATTCTGAGTTAGTCTCATACTGATCTAGATTTATACCCTTCTGACCAGCTCGCATACCAACCTATTAATAAATAATAACCCAACTCAACTAATGTAGAGGACTTTGATTGGTCGAGAGCTAAAAGACATTTAATTTACTACTTCGATAAATTCACTTAGAAAACACGTGATTTCTGCAAACTAAAATGTTCATCAAAATTCCACAAGATACACGCCGTTTTACAAAACGCGACAAGAATTTTAAACAGTGTTAATTTATATTCAGACATCAATTGTACAGATTAATTTATCGCGAGTTGGGTGTATATTGGGTATATAGGGTTATTTTACTGGTTAGAATACGTATACATGTGTATTATACGCTTAACAGAACTTAGTGTTGCTTGGCAAAATTGTAAACCAGTATCGTGCAAAATGCATGCGTTTCTCCAAAATGCAATTTCTTTCGTAATGCTATACAGCGGTTTTGTATGAACCAATAACTAAGCTTTATATATATACAAGAATTCGGCCGTATATATTTCCGATGGTGGAGTTACATATTTGTTTGCAAGATACAGGAATTGAGAAACCCGACTACTTGATAGAACTTTTGCTATTTTCTACAGTGGAGACAAGTGTTGTGCCTTCTTGTATGATTTCCCCAACACCAAGGCCCTTTGGATAATGGGTATAAGCTATAAGAGAACAAAGTCATTCCTTATAAATTAAATCCTTTTTCAGAACGGAGGCAAGCTTTTGACAGTCACTTCCCTACATTATACCTATTTTTCCCGAATAAAAAGGGAATAAACCAGAAGCCCCATATCTCTGTTTTTACATACATTTATAATACAATAGTTTAGAAATCTTGCAAGGATTTCTTTTGATATATAAGATTTAGCTGAATTTTATTAGATATCAATCGATGTGTAAACAAAACTCGGTGCTGAAAATGGCGATAAATCCCTGCTTCCTCCCCTCCTTCTTGGACTTGATGTAAGTTAAAAGCCTTTCAGTCCGGCAGACCAAAATGGAGACCTGTGCAACAAATGTAGATCCAGATAAGACGGCTCGTCATGGACATGTCCAAATTTAAGATGGCGGAGTCCTCTTCAGACGCTCAGGGATATAAGTATTTTAAAATGGTGGTAGTTTATGAAATACCTCTGTTTTTTTATTTTTATAACTCCATGCCACTAAAGACAGACTGCACGTCTGTTCATCAAACGGAAAGTACGCCATATCAATAGGACAGGTAGACTTGAATACCTGAAAGCAATTAGAAAGTAATATCGTTAAAGCAGGTAGACTTTAATTCCTAAAAGAAATAAAAGTAATATCTCTTGAAACCTGAAAGCAATAAAAACAAGTACTAGAATGCGCTGTTGATGGCGCGCGATTGCAAAGCCCCACGCTCTATGCTTATGTTGCTAATAGCATGAGGACAGACTTGCTCTCCCACACCCTTTTTGTAAGGGGAAGTCATGTAGCAAGTTTTGTTAAATTCCGCCCAGTGGTTTAGAAGATAGCCTGACGGACAGATGGACTGACGTCGTACGAGTGGACGGAAAATAATGTTGCTCTCGCACGCCCTCAACAATTAGGGGAGGTGATGTAGCAAGTTTGGTTAAATTCCGCCTAGTGATTTTGATGCATGGACTGAGTTTGGGAGTTTTTATGCGAACCGAAATTTTACGTATTTCTGTATTAAGAGGAGCATCGGGACCCAGGGTGATGTTGGCTAGCTGTAAAAGTGCTTTAAACCCCCTGGTAGTTTATTCTACTGACCGTTCTAAGGCGGTGGTCCTGGTGTTGTTCTTACTCTTTTTACCGTTTTTTTCTGTATGTGTTTTGATGCTAGAATTGTGGTTACCGTCTTCAATAGCTGCCCACTTTGCTTTCTGTTTTACTAGTTGTGTTGTGATGCTAGCATTTTGGTCTCCTTCAACAGCTGACCATTTTGCTTTCTGTTTTAGTAGTTATGATTAAGAGTGGCATCGGGACCCAGGGTGAAGTTGGCTAGCCGTAAAATTGCTTTAAACCTCCCGGTGTTTTACTCTACTGACTGTTCTAAGGCGGTGGTCCCGGTGTTAGTCTTACTCTTTGGTGCTTTGTGGTTTATTCTACGAGGCGATTTGTTGTATGTCTTACCTTGTGCAATTTTGTTCTTGTGTTTTTCAGTCCTTTTAGCATTGCGATTATCTCGCTTGGGGAATAGAGAGCTAATCTTAGTGCTTTTCGTACGTTTGATCGATTTGTGCTTGTTTGGATTTGTCGGTTTTCTCCTCCTCTTGATGTCTGGGAAGGGTTGCGGTTTGTGATTGTGGCACTCCCTGGACTTTTGTCATACCTTTTTTAAGGAGGAGATAGCGCGACGGACAGTTGGACGGACGACGGACGCACGGAAAAATAATTATGCTCTCCCACTACCTTACCATGAGGGAAAGTGATGTAGCAAGTTTGACTGAATTTCGCCTAGTGATTTAGGAGAAGAAAGCGTGACGGGCTGATGGACAGACGACGGACGCACAGACGGACGGACGTTGGAAAACTAATATTGCTCTTGGTCTCCTTCAACAGCTGCCCATTTTGCTTTCTGTTTTAGTAGTTATGATTAAGAGTGGCATCGGGACCCAGGGTGAAGTTGGCTAGCCGTAAAATTGCTTTAAACCTCCCGGTGTTTTACTCTATTGACCGTTCTAAGGCGGTGGTCCAGGTGTTAGTCTTACTATCTGGTGCTTTGTGGTTTATTCTACGAGGCGATTTGTTGTATGTCTTACCTTGTGCCATTTTGTTCATGTGTTTTTCAGTCCTTTTAGCACTGCGATTATCTCGCTTGGGGAAGAGAGCTAATCTTAGTGCTTTTCGTACGTTTGATCGATTTGTGCTTGTTTGGATTTGTCGGCTTCCTCTTCCTCTTGATGTCTGGGAAGGGCTGCGGTTTGTGATTGTGGCGTCCCTGGACTTTTCTCATACCTTTTTCAGGTGGAGATAGCGCGACGGACAGATGGACGGACGACGGACGCACGGAAAAATAATTATGCTCTCCCACTACCTTACCATGAGGGAAAGTGATGTACAGTTGACTCTCGCTATCTCGAACTCGCTTATCTCGAATAACCGCTTATCTCGAAGTGAAAATATGGTCCCTGCCTAAACATGAAAATGTAACAACATGTAAAAAATATTGTGGAAAAGAGAAGAAATTGCTCCTGAGGAGCAATTTCTCCTCTTTTCCACAATATTTCCAATATATTAACTTCAGGAGTCAAATTACACATATATTTATTAAATGTGGTTAATCGAATTATTTTTGTCCTCAATTCTGCAAATCTGATATGTCGAAGTACGGATATCTCGAAGTATTTCAGACAGTCCCTTGGAATTCGTGATAACGAGAGTCGACTGTAGCAAGTTTGACTGAATTTCGCCTAGTGATTTAGGAGGAGATAGCGTGACGGGCTGATAGACGAACGACGGACACACAGACGGACGGACGTTGGAAAAATAATATTGCTCTCGCACAGGCTTGCCATGAGGGGACGTGAGATAGCAATTTTGGTTGAATTCCACCCAGTGGTTTAGGAGATGATGTGAGTGACTAATGGACGGACGACAGACGATTGGAAGGGCGCACAGAAAAATAATGTTGCTCTCGCTCACCCTAACCATGAGGGGAAGTAATGTAGCAAGTTTGGTAGAATTCTGCCCAGTGGTTAGGAGGAGATAGCGTGACGGACGGGCGGCCGGCCGGACGGGCGCGTTAACAATATCCCAATCGCTTAAAAAAAAACAAAAAAAAACATGGGGATAAATATCAATAAGGCTGGCAAGCTGGAATACCCGAAACCAAATAAGAAAGAAATATCAATAAAACAAGTAGTCTTAAAGCTTTTAGAAAGTAATATCAACGAAGCAGTTAGAGGTGAATATCGGACAACAAAATGAAAGTTGTATCAACAAGCGGTCGAAGATGGCCCGGTACCGCTTACCTCAATATCAGACAAGTTTGGCCTTCCAGTTCAGGAAAATTAGTTCAAAATACATTTTTAGGCTGAGGGTATGGCGGTTATCTTGGATTTATGATCGCAACGATTTTAACATTTTTTTAATTTACACCGATACGTCCTACTAAGTTTCAAGTCAATTTGCCATTTGATTAGGAGAAGCCGTCCAAAATAAATGTATGCCTAGTTGTCAACCCAATCATTGTTGATGGCTATGCTTCACTCTTTAATTGTACGACGGCGGTTCGGGCCTCAGACTCAATGACGGCCTCTTCGTAAAACTTTAACAAGTGGGTTGGGCTTGACGATATGTCTTTGGCTTGGCCCGCCGTGGTTCAACTATTGGTTTTCATTTATTCTGGCATACAGTAGAATTAGCCATGAGTACTCGTCTTTGTTTATTATAGTGATTATTTTGATTTTATGTTTTCGCTTTGATGCGTTGACTGAGTTGGGAGCCTTTATGCGAACAGAATTTTTATGTATTTCTGTATTAAGAGAAGCATCGGGACCCAGGATGAAGTAAGCTAGCTGTAAAAGTGCTTTAAACCCCACGGTGGTTTGCTCTACCGACCGTTCTAAGGCGGTGGTCACGGTGTTAGTCTTACTCTTTGTTGCTTTGTGGTTTATTCTACGAGGCGATTTGTTGTATGTCTTTCCGTGTGTCATTTTGTTCTTGTGTTTTTCAGTCCTTTTAGTATTGCGATTACCTCGCTTGGGGAAGAGAGAGCTAATCTTAGTGCTTTTCGTACGTTTGTTCGGTTTGTGCTTGTTTAGATTTGTCGGTTTCCTCTTCCTCTTGGGGTCTGGGAAGGGCTGCGGTTTGTGATTGTGGCACTCCCTGAACTTTTCCCTTACCTTTTTTGCAAGATGGCAGCTGTTTTGGATTTCTGTTCGAAACAACTTTAGATATTTTTGACTGATGAGTCACCCCGACTTACTTCCTACTAAGTTTCGAGTCAATTGGCCTTTCCATCCCGGAGAAGCAGTTCAAAATACATTTCTACATGGCCGGCATAGCCAGCATCCTGGATTGAAGATGGAAAAAAACTATTTTATCTACAATTGCCCCGATCCTTCCTATCAAATTTTGAGTCAATTGGCTTCTTCGTGCAGGAGTAGATGTTAAAAATAGATTTTCAAGGCGATGGCCATAGCGACCATCTAGGATTTCCGACCTGAACTATTTGAGCTATATTTGATGTAAAATTTACTTCGATACATCTTACCAAGTTTCGAGTCGGCTTTTTTGTTCAGGAGAAGTTGATAACACACTTTCAATATGGCGGCCGTGGTGGCCATCTTGGATTTCCGATCGTATTGTTTGTAGCTATTTTTAATCTACAAGTCACCCTTATACTTACTACCATGTTTCGAGTCAAATGGCCTTTCATTTCAGAATAAGTTGAAAACAGATTGTCAAGATGGTCACCTTGGCGGCCCTCTTTGATTTACGATCGATATGAGTTAATCTATGTTTGATCTACAGGTTGCCTTAATATCTCCTACCAAGTTTTGGGTCAATCGGTCCAGGGATGTAGAAGTCATTTAAAACAAATTGTTGACGCCGCACAACGCACGACGTACGACGGACGAGGCCGGGCGGACATTGGCCAATCACAATAGCTCACATTGAGCACTTAGTGCACATGCGAGCTTATAAAGCAGGTAAACTTGAATAGCTGAAAGCAATAAGACAGTAATATCAATAAAACAGGTAGACTTGAATACCTAAAAGCGATAAGAAAGTAAAATCAGCTAGAATACGCGGTCGATGGCGCACCATCAGTATCCCCAAGCTCAATGCTAATATTGCTAATAGCATGACAGACGGATGAACTTGCCCTTGCACACCTTTACCATGAGGGGAGGCAATGTAGCAAGTTTAGTTGAATTCCGCGCAGTGGTTTAGGAGGAGGAAGCGTGATGGACATATGGACAGACGCCAGACGGACGAACGGAAAAATAATGATGCTTTCGCAGACCCTCACCGTGAGGGAAAGCGATGTAGCAAGTTTGGTTTAATTCCGCTCAGTAGTGTAGAAGGAGATAGCGTGACGGACAGATGGACGGACGACAGACGCACGGAAAAATAATTTTGCTCTCGCACACCCTTACCATGAGGGGAGGTGATATTACAAGTTCAGTTGAATCCCGCCAAGTGGTTTAGGAGGAGATAGTGTGACAAACAAATGGACTGACGACGGACGCACGGACGGACGCACAGAAGAATAATGCTGCTATTGCACACCCTTACCATAAAGGGAAGCGATGCTGGAAGTTTGGTAGAATTCCGCCCAGTGGTTTAGGAGGAGATAGCGTGACGGACAGACGAACATACGGACAGAAACGTTAACAATATCCCCAGCGCGTTTTTTTAAAAAAAGCGTTGAGATAATAACGCAGGTATTCTTGAACAGATGAAAGCAGTTAGAAAGCAATATCAATTAAGTTGGTTGAATTCCACCCAGTTAGTGTGACAGATAGTGTGACAGACAAATGGACGGACGACGGACGCATGGACAGACTCACAGAAAAATAATGCTATTCTTGTACACCCTTACCATGAGGGTAAGCGATGTAGCAAATTTGGCAGAATTCCGCCAAGTTGTATAGGAGGAAATAGCGTGACGGACAGACGGACGGACGGTCGGTCGGAGGCATTTACAATATCCCATTGCTTTTTTCAAAGAAAAGCGTGGGGATAATAAAGTAGCTGACAGCAGTAAGAAGCAATATCATCAAGCAAATTCCATAGAAATTTATGTTCTCCGCCTTATTTTTATTTGAGCTGTTAAAAATGAGTAAGTTAACCAGAGGATCATTTGTCCTGTATCACATACCTAAGTATTGAAGCAGGAAAAAAAAATGAAGCTAAAAAATGTGAAAAAAAAATCAAAAAAGCATAATTTCAAGATCCCAAGGTTACATGTATATCCTTAGACCACAAGCAAAATGCCTGTAAAGTTTCAGAAGCATTTGTTTAAAGCTGTGGGAAGAGTTATGTTCACAAGGTACCTACTACTATATGCAGATTCATAGTATTGAAACATCAAAACAGTCTATGTTAAAAGTTAAAAATGTGAAAAAAGTAAAACAAAAATTAATTTCAACATTCTGTAAAAAGCATATGCGTATCTTCAGACTACGGTTAAACATCTGTATAGTTTCAGTGGGAATGGTATAAAACTGTAGGAGGAGTTGCACTCACAAGGTAGCTACTACATATACACTTTCATAGTACTGAAGCATGAAAAAAGTCAAAGTTAAAAATGTGAAAAAATGGAGAAAAAAACCCAAAAACACAAGATTCTATAAAAAGCACATGCATATCTTCAGACCACGATTGAAACATCTGTGCAGTTTCAGAAGGATCAGTATAAAACTGTAGGAGGAGTTGCACTCAAGGTTCCCACTAAAAACTCGGAACCAACAAAAAATCTAAGTAAAAACTGTAAAAAAAAGTGAAGACAAAAAAAAAAAAAAAAAAAAAATAAAAAAAATAAAAAAATAAAAAAATAAAAAATAAATAAATAAATAAATAAAAATAAAGGATTCTGTAAAAAGCACATGCATATCTTCAGACCATGAGTAAAATACCTGTAAAGTTTCAAAGCATCGGTCTAAAACTGTAGGAGGACTTATGCTCACAAGATACCTACTACATATACACTTTCATAGTATTGAAGCATGAAAAACGTCTAAGTTAAAAATGTGGAAAAAAAAAAAAAAAAAAAAAAAATTCAAGATTCTGTAAAAAGCACATGCATATCTTCAGATCATGATTAAGACACCTGTGAATTTTCAGAAGGATCGGTATAAAACTTGCGCTCACAAGGTTCCCATTACAAACTCGGAACCATACAAAAGTCTGTAAAAATGTGAAAAAAAATGCAAACAAAAAATAACAAGGATTCCGTAAAAAGCGCATTCATATTTTCAGATCATGAGTAAAACACCTGTAACGTATCTAAAGGATCGGTCTAAAACTTTAGGAGGACTTGCGCACACAAGGTACCTACTACAAACTCGGAACCACGTACCACGCATCGCAAAAAAGTCTAACTTAAAAATGTGAAAAAAGTGAATAATAGTAATAATAATAATAATAATAATAATAATAATAATAATAATTTAAGGATTCTGTTAAAGGCACATGCATATCTTTAGACCATGGTTAAACACCTGTAATGTTTCAAAAGGATCGGTCCAAAACTGTAGGAGGAGTTGCGCTCACAAGGTACCTACTACAAACTCGGAACCAAGCATCATGCACCACGCACCACGGAAAGCCAAATACTATGTCCCGTCGCTTTTCTTCAAAAAGGCGGGGAACAATAAAACAGGTAGACTTGAATACCTGAAAGCAGAGAGAAAGTAATATGTATAAAGCAGGTAGATGTGAATAACTGAAACCAAAAGAAAGTAAAACCAATAAAACAAGAAGATTTGAATACCTAAAAGCAATAAGAAATTAATATAATGTATGGATCAAAAAAGGTAGACTTGAATAATTGAAAGCAATGAGAAAGCAATAGAAAGTATAAATAAAACAAGTAGACTTGAATAGCTGAAAGCAATAAGAAAGTAATATCAATAAAACATGTAGACCTGAATACCTAAAAACAGTAAGAAAGTTAAGCAATAAAGCAGGCAGACTTGGATACCTGAAAGCAATATCAATGAAGCAGGTAGACTTGAATATCTGAAAACAATAAGATTTGGCCTATGACTTAAATATCTAAAAGCAAAAAGAAACTAATTAATAAAAACCCTTTGCGGGCAAGCGTCAACCGATGTCATGCTTTGTTAGCAAAGGATTGTGAGTTTTAAATCCGTATAATTGGAAACCCCAAAACCACATGCACATCTTCAGACCATGCAGAACAAATAAGCTTAGTTTCAAATTGAGCGGTAAAAAAGTCTAGGAGGAGTTGCACCAACAAGGTATCTATCCAATACTAATTAGACCTGGAAAATACTAAGTAAAAAATGGAAAAAAATGATAAAAGGTACTGGGAGGATAATCCCCAAACCAAACGCACATCTTATGACCGTATAGAACAAGAACACATAGTCTAAAAATGATGGGTGGAAAACTGTAGGTTGAGTTGCGTCCACAAGGTATCAATATAATACTAATCGGACCTGAAATACAACGTCGAAAAAGTGGAAAACAATTGATGAAACATGATGGGAGGATAACCCAAAAAGCATATGCACATCTTCAGACCATGGAAAACACACACACACACACACACACACACACACACACACACACACACACACACACACAATGTTTCAAAACGTTTGGTATAAAACTGTAAGCGAAGTTGCGCCCACAAGCTACCCTTGTCCTCATGCCACAACTACAAAAACAAAAACCAAAAAAAAAAAAAAAAAAAAAAACCAAAAAAAAAAAAAAAAAAAAAAAGCCAAACAAACAAACAAACAAACAAACAAACAAAAAAACAAAACAAAAAAAAAATCAATGGAAAAAGTGCAGACCGTTAAAACAGGTAATTGCAGGACAACCCAAAAAGCACATCTTCATACCATGTAGAACAAGTATGCACACTTTCCAAAGGATCAGTGGAAAAGTCTAGGAGGAGCTGCACTCACAAGATATCTATTCTAATACTAACCAAATCTGGAAAAAAGTAAGTTGAAAAAGTGAAAAAAAAAATGATAAAAATAAAGAGGGGAATAAGCCGAAAACCACAGGCACATCTTTAGTCTATGTAGAACAAGTATGCATAGTTTTGAAATGATCGGAGGAAAATGTAGGAGTTGCGCCCACAAGGTATCTTTTCTAATACTGATCAAACCTGGAAAAAACTAAGTAAAAAAAGCAGCAAAATGTGATAAAAATGATTGGAGGACAGCCCTAAAACGACATGCTCACATACAGACCATGTAGATCAAGTATGCGTAGTTGCAAAATGATCCGTGTAAAACTCTAGGAGGGGGTTGCGCTCACAAGGTATTTATTCAACTAGTTATCTGACCTGGAAAAACTAAGTCGAAAGAGTGGAAAAAGTTGACAAAATGATGGAAGTCTAACTCCAAAACCAGATGCACATCTTCAGACCATGACAAAAATACCTGCAAAGTTTCAAAAAGATCGGTTAGAAACTTAGGAGGAGTTGCGTCCATAAGCTACCCATCTCATTGTGTCTACGGACGGAATCTCGGACGATAGGACGTAAGGACGAACCAATTTTAATGGTCCCTTCGACTAACGTCGGGTGAAAATAACGCTGGCAGACTCTGAAAGCAATAAGAAAATAGCATCAATAAAGCTGGCAGACCTGAATACCTAAAACTCATGAGGAAGTAACATCAATAAGGCAGATAGACTTAAATACGTAAAAGCTATAAGAGAAAACTATCAATAAAGCTGGTAGACTTGAAAACCTGAAAGCAATAAAATGTATATATACTACCCAACAAGAAAGCATACATTGAAATAATGATAATATACACAAAGGCAAAGAAAGTAAACACTTTTGAATACCCATATGCTTCTTATTTTTCACTACAATACATGATGCTTTTTTTACGCGAGGTACAGTAATGTGGTATAGTAAAATTGCTCAATAAACGTTAAAATGAGCAATACATTACCTCAAAAGGATCCCAGAATACTAATCCAGCTGAGTGAACTACAACATTAAGCGTGGACACTCCAAGTGGCTTGTACTTTTCCACAGAGTTCTGCAGAGCTATATCGGGTTTCCAGACGTCATCCTGGGGAAAAAGATAACTCTCCAGTCCGTCAAAATCAGCTGCATTCCACATTAAGAGCTCATCCTGCCATGTCAGTTCAAGGTATCCCGTTGTCGAAAGTGTCTCCGCAACTTCGTCTAGCTCATTGATGGAGAGGAGATAAAAGTCTATTCGCACATCTGTGAAATAAGTGGACACATAATTCAAATGTTATTTCATGCTGGGTGTATGGTTATATCAATGATGAAAATATTTCTTTCTTTCTCAGTGTCATGATTATTAGTTTTTACCCCATGTATGAAAACATATTCTATTACATCCAGTGAAAGAACCGGAATACGCGTGAGATGTGTTTAGCAAGGGACGTTTCAACCTGAATCTTCACCCTGTTTGATTCGACATTTACAATACAAGACATATCCATTGTGACCAACTTATACTTTCTTTACACGTGCAAAGTTTTTTTTTCTTTTTTTTTCTTTCTTTTGTTTCTTTCATTCTTTTTTTTTTTGTAAAGTAGGTTCACCTGTAATGAAATGTTTACTGCTAAACGTCTAAAACTAGGCTACCGGCATTATGAATTTCTCGATTATGTGAATATGTATATATTTTAAAATATGAGCCGGCACATGAAGAAAGGACAAAGGTTTGTGATTCTTCAAATAGGTATTACAGTCAGCATACACCGGTCCCTTTTTTCATAGCGCGGCTCGAATCATGAAAAGGACATCTGACGGTAACATTGGCAATCTGCCATTTTAAGTGGGTTGTCCCAGCTTCCATGGTTTCAATATATTTGGTATTTTTAGGAAGACACATGTTCTATAAAGAAGCAGAAGCAGCCAAATTGTAAATATTAGTCATACACATGCGGCATTTTACATATATAGGAGGGAGGGTATCACTTTTAGAAAAAAATAAATTGATGGATTTTTCATGTAACTGAATGTTTATGCATATCCTTATCAGATACACATTTACATTTGGGTATATAACCAGTTATTTGACTACAATTGATGGTATAAATCTACTTTTTCCACAGAAAAATAAAAACTTGTACCAAACATTTAACATACACTATAGCAGTGCTAGCATTTATTATACAGTGATCCCATTTGTAACCAGGTGCTCCAGGTAAGTTTGTTATCATAGACATAAATATCAGTACTTTTTTACCATTTTTATACAAATTAATACGTTTTGAAATCTAATTTGATCTACAAGACACTATGAATAATTAAGAACCAAGGTTAATTTTGTCACAGTAACTGAATGTTTATGCATATCCTTATCAGATACACATTTACATTTGGGTATATAACCAGTTATTTGACTACAATTGATGGCTTACAGTTGGGCACTATTGGTATTCCGATGGGAACTAATTGTGCTCCTCTTGTTGCAGATTTGTTTCTTTTTTGTTATGAGAGAGATTTCATGAAGTCTCTCTCACGTAAAAATCAGGCTGACATTATTGAGGCTTTCAATTTAACTTCAAGATACCTTGACGATTTATTAAATATTGATAATATTTATTTTGACCAAATGGTGGACCGGATATACCCTACAAAACTCCAATTAAATAGAGCAAATTCTTCCGATACCGAGGCACCTTTTTTGGATTTGAATCTATGTATATCTAATGGTACAGTTTCCACCAAAGTATATGATAAACGGGACGATTTTGATTTTGATATAATCAGATCCCCTTTTCTGGATGGCGATGTCCACCGGCGTACCTCATATGGGGTATACATATCTCAACTTATAAGATTCGCCAGAGCTTCTTCAAATCTTAATGACTTTAACTACCGTAATAAAGCCCTTACTGCCAAACTTCTCAGGCAGGGCTATCGTTATTTTAAACTTCGTAAGGCGTTTACGAAATTTTATCGCAGACACAGTGCCTTGTTCGAAAATTATAGCGTCAGTCTGAAAACACTTCTGCAACAAGATATATCGGAACCCGAATTTTACGGTGACTTAGCGTACAGATTTAGAAACATTGTAGGTAAATCTAACTTTTCGGAGCAATTCAGAAAACTTATTAACCGTTATAAAAGAATTGGCTATAGCCTGGATATTATGCGGCAGACTGCATGCCTAGTTATCAATCCAATCATTGTTGATGGCTATGCTTCACTCTTTAATTGCACGACGGCGGTTCGGGCCTCAGGCTCAATGACGGCCTCTTCGTAAAACTTTAACCAGTGGGTTGGGGCTTGACGATATGTCTTTGGCTTGGCCCGCCGTGGTTCAAATATTGGTTTTCATTTACTCTGGCATACAGTAGAATAAGCCCTGAGTACTCGTCTTTGTTTATTATCGTGATTAATTTGATTTTTATGTTTTCGCCTTGATGCATTGACTGAGTTGGGAGCCTTTGTATGTATTTCTGTATTAAGAGTAGCATCGGGACCCAGTGTGAAGTTAGCTAGCTGTAAAAGTGCTTTAAACCCCACGGTGGTTTGCTCTACCGACCGTTCTAAGGCGGTGGTCCCGGTGTTAGTCTTACTCTTTGTTGCTTTGTGGTTTATTCTACGAGGCGATTTGTTGTATGTCTTTCCGTGTGTCGTTTTGTTCTTGTGTTTTCAGTCCTTTTAGTATTGCGATTACCTCGCTTGAGGAAGAGAGAGCTAATCTTAGTGCTTTTCGTACGTTTGTTCGGTTTGTGCTTGTTTAGATTTGTCGGTTTTTTCTTCCTCTTGGGGTCTGGGAAGGGCTGCGGTTTGTGATTGTGGCATTCCCTGGACTTTTCTCTTACCTTTTCTTGTAGCAGGTAAGGGTAGAGGGGGGATGTTTTTGTTTCTTCTGTTTCTTCACTTTTATTCCTGTTCCTTTATCTTCCCTGTTATTCTCTTATATCTCCTCTACTATCTCTTCTATCTCTTTTCTTCCTTTCTCTGGGAGACGACACAAAGTGACCCACAATTGTTGACATGTCTTTAAACCCCAACGCAATCAAAATCTTGTTGTACAGTTGCCTTCAAAATGCACATTACTGATTCAGACTTTAATTCTGTGAGGTACTGAGTGAAGGCTGCATTTGTGCACAGAAACCAGGCAGATGGCCAAATAGATGGAACGATTAAATTGAAGTGTTTGTTAGTATGAATATGCCAGGACATAACAGTTCAGATAGATCAACTGGAAACAGTTGTACTTCCTTCTATGCTAAAAAACTGCTACAGTGACAGTGAAAAAATAGGATTTTTTTTGACTCAAGAGTATTGTTCCCCCACCCCCTTGCCTCAGGTAGCCACCTACATATGTTGTGTAAACTATGCATATAGAAATGCCCGAAAAAGGATCAGCTGAGGCAAGTGGGGGAGGGGTGGGAAGTGGGTGGGGCTGTGAAACAGTACATTATAAATTATTTTTTTTTCATTTTCCATTCATTTCAATACCAAAAATAGACAGTTTTACTCAAATGTAGTGTTCAAGCACATTTTATTTGAAAATTTTGTTTTTATAACAGTAATGATGGGCCATTAGAGGACCACTGCGATACAAAATATGCAATTTACTGAAATTTTATTTTCCATCATTTTGTTGACAAATTTACATTGCTACTGTCAGAGGTCCTTTGATGCCCTTCAACCCCACTTTTATATAGTAAAACTAGGTTTACAGGGGTGTACATATTTTCCTTATTTTTCTATAAAACATAGATTGTGTACTCATTAGAACCGCCTTGCAGAGGCGGTTCGAAGGAGTACCCACAATCTATGTTTTGAGCACGAATATGAAAAATATCAGAATTGTTTAGCTGAAAATTTTCTATAAAACATAGATTGTGGTACTCATTAGAACCGCCTTGCCTAGGCGGTTCTAAGGAGTACCGACAATCTATGTTTTGAGCAGGAATATGAAAAAATATCAGAATTGTTTAGCTGAAAAGTTTCCTTTTTTGGTTGTAAAATTCTCAATATATTTAAATAGACGTGTTTTCGTAGTGCTATTTCGGATATATTTGAGCCGCATCGTAAAATAACGGACCTACTGACGTGCTAACGAAGACTCATAGTAGCCTTTGCATCTCTCAGTCTCATCAGTCTTTTTTTTTTTACAAAGACACTTCATATCCTTGGCTATCCAAAGTGCGCCTAGTGAAGATTCTGATCAGCCTACGCGAATGCGCAGGCTGATCTGAATCTTCGCTAAGCGCACAAAGGTACATAAGCGCACATAAGCGCCGGAGGTACGTTTTCAGACGTTGCCTCTCATTTCATCTTTTTAGTGGGTTATACCTGTTGGGGATGTCTGGTTGGAAGCAGGTCGTATTTTCTTATCGTAACCGGACGTTTCAAAAATATGTTTTCTTAAAGCTCTTGCGTTTGTCCAGGTCTGGCAATGAACCATATGTAGTGTTCCCAGTAGTAATAATAATTTTATCTCCATTCTCACACTTGTAATCAAACCTCAGAGTTTTGGATGAAACGAAATTACAGGAATAGAAGTCTCTTGCTGCAAAATGTCAAATTAATTAAGTTAAACGTAATCCGTACAAAATTTGTCAACTTTTCTATAGAAATTGAAAATGATATGAGTCAAAACGTCAGAAAACATACCATCGGAGACATTTTTGCCCAGTGAAGATTCAGATCAGCCTGTGCAATCGCTCAGTCTCTTCAGAACCTTCACTGTGCGCGCTTGGATAGCCAATGATACAACGTTTCCTACTGCGACAAGAAGACTAAGATCAGATACTATTGCATAAATAGCAGTGTTGCACGTTATTAACAACCGTGCACTTACCGGCGAAAAGCCATATATCAACAAGGCAATTCACACGCTGTTGTGTTAATGCACGGCTACGCAAGTTTCAATATGACCGTACCGGGGCCACAGATTTGCTGCCGTTACGATATGTGTACTGCTCGGCCTAGGACGAGCATAGTCCGTGGAAATAGCGTTCGCGCGACATCGGGGAAAAGGCGAAACAAAATAGTGCAAGAAATAACGTGAAATGTAGCAAATGTTTTCAGTTTTTATGCAATAATAGCGATCAAACATGGTTTTTCAATGCATTAACATTCGCCAGGTCCCTTGGGAGGTGTTGAAAACCGCGGCCTTCAGCCTCGGTTGTCAACACCTCCCCCGTGACCTGGCGAATTTTAATGCATGAAAAACTATGTTTGATCCCTATAATGCGGTTCCTTAGGGTCACGTACCGAAAGGTACGTTTTCTCACGTGGCGACTCGTACACTGTAACGACACTATCCCAGATTGTCACTGCTACAAGAAAACAGATTGTGTTCTGCTGTCGGCCTGTGTATGACACATTTCAGGAGCGAAAATACGGTAAGATTTTGAAATGCATTTGCTGACAGATGGGGCTTTACCACCCGTCAAAGCTTCTTTTTTTTTGTTTCTAATCGATCATTTAATCGTATATCGACTCTTGAACTCATATAAGAGAAAAGTCCAGGGAGTGCCACAATCGCAAACCGCAGCCCTTCCCAGACACCAAGAGGAAAAGGAAACCAACAAACGTTCGAAAAGCACTAAGATTAGCTCTCTATTCCCCAAGCGAGGTAATCGCAATGCTAAAAAGACTGAAAAACACAAGAACAAAATAACACAAAGTAAGACATAAAACAAATCGCCTCGTAGAATAAACCACAAAGCAGCAAAGAGTAATACCAACACCGGGACCACCGCCTTAGAATAGTCAGTAGAGTAAACCACCGGGGTGGTTTAAAGCACTTTTACAGCTAGCCAGCTTCACCATAGATCCAACACATTGTATTGAAATCATTTATAAGGATTCGTTTTTATTTATTTAAACAGCAGATTCTTGTATATAGAACTAGAAGAAACGAACCAAACACAAAATAACAATATAATCAACCTATCTGTAATTTGCAAATAAAGAAAGAAATAAGGAATAAAAGAAAGAAATTTCTTGCAAAAAAAAAAAAAAACAAACAAAAAAAAAAATAAAAAAATGAAACGTTAACGCGACATATGCGCTTGCACGCAGGCGCACATGCACAGAGCACACACCGTTTCAATTGAAACTTTAGAAGAAAACATTCTAATAGCCGAAGGCTCAGAAAGAGCTATTGTGATCACTTGCCGTTCGTCGGCCGTCCGCCCGTCCTGTATATTTGAACGACATCTCTGAAATCCCTTGGCCACTTTTCTACAAATCTAACGTCGAGCCTTCTTTTAATTGGGGATTGAAAATTTTGTTCTGCTGGTCATGGTCCGTTAATACGTGGTAAAATCACTTCTTCTCTAGAATTAAACAACTTTGAGGGCGAATCTTGGTATAAAGAATCGGAGACGCAAAGTCTTCCACGTTTGTTCGAATGATTATCAAACGTTGACTGACCTTTTCACGGCAAGGTAAAAAATGCGTCGCCATGCATTTGTATAAGGAAAATGTTGAAAAATCATTTTCCCAATACTAATGGCTGAAACTTACAATGTATGATCTAAGCAGCAAATCCTTTTAGTAACAATCAAAATTTTGTCCTCCGGGGTTATCTGCCATTGCCCCAGAGGCTATATACATGTATAAAATCGTGTAATCTTCAAAACTCTCTTCTCTGAAAGTATTTGACCAATTTTCACCAACTATCACTTGCCTTCTGTCGAAGGGATATCATTAATTTGCTCAAATGGTTCCACACCACTGAACAACATGGCCGACATGCCCATGTATGGTACAATCACTTTAAAAAACCGTCTTCTCCAGAACCATGCAAGCTTAAAGCCTTAATCTTGGTATATAGCATCGCGGACTCAAAGTCTACGAAGTTTGTTCAGTGATGATCCGAATAGCGTCCCCATGCTTTTGTTTGTTGAAAAATGAAAGTAAAAAAAATGAAATAAAAGATAAATATATGTAAAAAAAAAAGTACAAATAAAGAAAAAAAAAACATTATTCTCAAAAGATATTTAAGACAAATGGCTGATTTTTTTCAGATTTAAAACATATGAATAAGTAGTAAACTGTTTGAATACCAGAAAAAATTTTTGTCTCCCGAGCTTTATCCGCCCTTGCCCCTAAGCGATATAGATGTATAAAATCGTGTAATCTTCAAACGTCTTCTTCTCTGAAAACGCTCGACCAATTCTCACCAGATTTCACATGGGTCTTCTGTCAAAGGGATATTAAGAAATTGTTCAAATGGTTTAATACCATTGACAAGATGGCAGCCATGCCAATATATAATAAAACAAGACACTATAAAATTTTCTCATATATATATATGTGTGTGTGTGTGTGTGTGTGTGTGTGTGTGTGTGTGTGTGTGTGTGTATGTATATTGACCTATTTACAGCGCGGTAAAATTTGCGTCCCCATAAGATATTTGAAAAATCATTTTCTCAAATTGTACTAAAGAGTAAGGACTGAAACTTACAATCTATGATTAAAGTAGTAGAACGTTTTTATAGTGACAATCAAAATATCATCCCCTGGTGGTTATCTACTCTTGCTCCTGGGCAATACAAATGTATAAAATCTAGTAACCTTCCCTAAAACAGCTTAAACAATTTACCAGATTTTACATAGGGCCTTCTGTGGATAAAAAAATAAAATAAACTAATCAAAGGGAAGTAACTCAGAAACTGAAAAAGAAAGAGCAACCGTTTTTGTAAAGGACACACTCTCTTAAACTCAGACACATTGCTTTAAAGTTTCATCAATATATTCTATATGGTTACCTAGTTATTTCACGCATAATGATAAAAACCCTAATCCAAATGGAGTAACTTGGAAGCAAAAATAGGGAGACCAATCCTTTCTGCGACACACCATCGTAACCTCATGCACATTACTGTAAATTTTCATTAAGATATTCTATACGGTTACCTACTTATGGTACTCACATGGTCAGTCAAAAATATCATCAAAGGGAAATAACCCAGTAATTGAGAAAGGGAGAGCAATCTTTCTTTTTTACTCAACACACCGACTTAACCTCATACATATTGCTATAAATTTTCATCACGCTATTCTATACAGTAGCCTACTAATGATATACATAAGGTCAGTCAAAGATTTAATCAAAGGAAAGTAATTCAGAAAATAAGAAAGAGGGAGCAGTATTTTTGCATGCGACACGCCATCTTGATCCCATATAAAGTTTCATGAAGACATAAAGCTATAAAATTTCATCAAGTCATTTCATAGGGTTACCAGGTTATGGTGTGTACAACGATGGTCTGAAAAAACCCAAAAGAAAATGAAGTACGCTCGTAACTTAGAAACTAGAAAAGAGAGAGCAATCATTTTTGTGCAAGACACACGGTTTTAATCTCATACACATTGCTTAAAGTTTCATCAAGATATTCCGTACCGTTACCTACTTATAGTACACACAAGGTCAGTCAAAATTTTCATCAAATGGAAGTAACTCAGAAACTGAGAAAGGGAGAGCAATCTTTTCTGTATGCAACACTCACTCTTCATCTCACAAGTGTTGCTATAATAAGTTATCAAGATATTCCATACAACAACCTATTTATAGTAGACACAAGGTCAATCAGGAATTTAATCAAACGAAAGTAATTTAAAAAGTAGGATAAGAGGAGCATTCATTTTTTCATGGGACACGCCGTCTTGACCTCATGCACATTACTATAAAGTTTCATTAAGATATTCCATATAATTACCTTGTTATATGCATAAGGATAGTGTAAAAACTCGTCAAAGAAAAGAAATTCAGACACAAACAAGTGGTGTCCAATCATTTTTGTACGGGACACACCGGCTTAACCTCATACACATTGCTATAAAGTTTAATCGAGATATTCCATATGGTTACCTAGCTATGGTATGCGCAAGGTCAGTCTAAAATTTCATCAAAGGAAAGTAACTTAGAAATAGAGAAAGGGAGAGCAATTATTTTATTATACGCGACAATCCTTCTTAACCTCATACACATTGCTATAAAGTTTCATCAAGATATGACATGCGATTTGTAAGCACAAGGTGAGCCTTAAATTTCATCAAAGATAAGTAACTCAGAATGAGAGAAAGGTAGAGCAATTACTTTACCACCCGACACACCGTCTTAACCTCATACACATTGCTTTAAATTTGCATCAACATATGCCATAGGTTTACCAAGTTATTATGGCATGCAAAATGAGAGCATGGGAAAAATCTAATCTAAGGAAGTAACTCGGACAGTACGAAAGGGAATCATTTTTGCGCAAAAAAAGGTAGGAGAAAAGTCCAGGGAGTGCCACAATAACAAACCGCAGCCCTTCCCAGACCCCAAGAGGAAGAAGAAACCGACAAATCCAAACAAGCACAAACCGAACAAACGTACGAAAAGCACTAAGATTAGCTCTCTCTCTTCCTCAAGCGAGGTAATCGCAATACTAAAAGGACTGAAAAACACAAGAACAAAATGACACACGGAAAGACATACAACAAATCGTCTCGTAGAATAAACCACAAAGCAACAAAGAGTAAGACTAACACCAGGACCACCGCCTTAGAACGGTCAGTAGAGCAAACCACCGGGGGGTTTAAAGCACTTTTACAGCTAGCTAACTTCACCCTGGGTCCCGATGCTACTCTTAATACAGAAACACATAAAAAAGGCTCCCAACTCAGTCAATGCATCAAGGCGAAAACATAAAAATCAAATTAATCACTATAATAAACAAAGAAGAGTACTCATGGCTAATTCTACTGTATGCTAGAGTAAATGAAAACCAATAGTTGAACCACGGCGGGCCAAGCCAAAGACATATCGTCAAGCCCCAACCCACTGGTTAAAGTTTTACGAAGAGGCCATCATTGAGTCTGAAGCCCGAAACGCCGTCGTGCAATTAAAGAGTGAAGCATAGCCATCAACAATGATTGGGTTGACAACTAGGCATGCAGTCTGCCGCATAATATCCAGGCTATAGCCAATTCTTTTATAACAGTTAATAAGTTTTCTGAATTGCTCCGAAAAGTTAGACCTACATTTTTCTAAATCTGTACACTAAGTCACCGTAAAATTCGGATTCCGATATACCTTGTTGCAGAAGTGTTTTCAGACTGACGCTATATTTTTCTAACAAGGCACTGTGTCTGCGATAAAATTTCGAAAACGCCTTACGAAGTTTAAAATAACGATAGCTCTGCCTAAGAAGTTTGGCAGTATGGGCTTTATTACGGTAGTTAAAGTCATTAAGATTTGAAGAAGCTCTGGTGCCGTCTTGACCTCATACACATTGCTATAATGTTTCATTCAGGTATTCCGTATGGTTAACGTGTTATGATGCACACATGGGTAGTCTGTAACGTCAAAATAGAATACGTTCTTTCAGCATGTTAGCGGAAATACAGCTATGTTTTTACACCTACGTACTTCTTTGAGAGGAGCAATATCATCAATAGCAAATATGAAAATAGATTTTAACTTCTCTCAAGAACCAGTTATATTGTCAGACCATTAAATAGAGCTCCAGTCCACATTTAATAGATTCGTTTGCAAAGCTTTCTTGTTGTAATTTTCATTGAACGTATTTTGACTGTATTATGTTTGTTTAAAGCTGCTTCAATAATTTTCTAAATCAATAAATTAAACTGTGGTCACAGATGCCAAGACACCTAATTAAGAAGTTGGATGTTCACCTGAGACCAAACATTATATCAATAATTAAAGAAGACCTTCTAGAATTCTGGTTAGTCCATTTATCATCTGAGAAAAGCTAAAGAGGTCCTTGTTACCGCTCTGTGATTTTACCAAGTTACAGCAGGGCGGATCAACTGCATCAGTGGGAGCTGCAGTGGGACATGTACTCTAACCCCAGTAATGTGTTGTGATACATTTGACAAGGTGTAGAACTTCTGTTCCAAGCCAGTATCGCTAGAATCAGTTTCGAGCTCCAGAAATTTAGCATAGATATCAGCAAGAATTTGTCCTTCAACAGGCACATACAGAAACTAAGAACATCCGCAAGTCTATCATTTGGCTTCTTCAAAAGTAACATAAAGTCCAAAAACCCATCATTGAGAGAAATGACTTACAAAGTTTTGGTTTGTCTAGTGGTGGAATATTCCTCCTGTGTCTGGAGTCCTTATACCAAACGCAACAGTGATAAATTGGAAATGATTCAACAGAGGGCGGTAAGGGGACACTCAGTAATGTTTCGCCGTATGCAAATGCCACAGAGATGCTACAGTCTCTTAACTGGAGAGATCTGGAGTGGAGAGGATCCGATTCCCGACTTTGCCTTTTCTACAAAATTATCTATGGTCTAGATGCCATTAATATACTGCTTTACGTTGTGCGCCCATGAAAATTCAGAAGTCCAAAAGTCCCACGACCTCTGCTTCCTCCAGATCTACACAATGGTTGATTTCTATAAATACTCATTCTACCCCTCGCAATTGTGCAACGAAATTGAATTAATGCACACTTTTGAATCTTTCAGTATAGGGATCAAACATAGTTTTTCGTGCATTAACATTCGCCTGGTCATGTGGGAGGTGTTGAAAACCGAGGCCGAAAACCATGTTCGCTCGCTATTATAGCATAAAAACTGAAAACATTTGCTACATTTCGCGATATTTCTTGCACTATTTAGTTTCGCCTTTTCACCGATGTCTCGCGAACGTAGTTTCCACGGACTATGCTTGTTCTAGGGCCGCGTAATACACATCTCATAACGGCAGCAAATCTGTGACCCCCGTACAAACATATTGAAAGTTGCGTAGCTGTGCATTAACAGCGCGTAAATTGCCTGGTTAATACACGGCTTTTCGCCGGTTAATGCACGGCTGTTAATAACGTTCGATACTGCTTTTTATGCAGTAAACGAGCATTGTGCACAATCAGTCACATCAGATCTTCAACGTCATCCCGTTGTTTTTAACCTCTCGCTGTCAACTTGTTTCTGACTCATAACGTAGATACCGTGTCAACTTTTATTCTACCTTCACTAACACTGTGATGGGAGTTTTTAGTTTTATAACTCTTTTATTAACTGACGCGCACCTACATGTTTTCCCCGCGAGCGGGTGATGCAGTGTCGATAAATACTCCTCTATTGTTAGAAATTCATGTTTGCAACGATATTCTTCTATTATATATACCAAGAAAAAACAACTGAAGGACATTCATTTTCATTAACATTCAATAAGCTTATGCATTGAGATAGAACTCGGAGTTTGTAATAGAGCTTTTTGATTTAACTCTTTCACTGCCATAGCCGGTAATAATTTTTGCAAACAGCGAAGATCCAGACGAGACGGCTTATGAGCCATCTCATCAGGATCTACGTTGTTTGACATCAGTCTGTCAACTTTACATCTAAATTTCTTTCCAGTCGATAGTTTGTAAACAACACAAAAAAAAAACAAAACAAAAAAAACCCAAAGCTAACGAAACATGTAGTCTGAAATTTGGCACCGAAAGAGTTAACTCCACCTCCGTCACGGACGTCGATTTCAACTTCAACTCAGCAGTGTAAACAAGGGGTGATCTCAGCCACATTATAAAAACTGCAGATTAGTTTTAGTATATAATTGCAGAGATGGTTCTTGTTGTAAAATTATAAAATTAGTAATATGTTTTGTTTTTTTTCTTTCTTGTTTTTTTTTTAATTCTTTGAAGACAGTTAGGCTTTTATTTTGATACGTGTCCTATTAAAACTAAACATTTTATTCGAATTCTCTCCATAGAATACAATTTAAAATACCCGTCAAGCCTTTTCTTGTGTACAAGCTATAAGACAAACGCATCAAAATGTCTGTCATTATTTAAACTAGACCATGAAGTGAGTATATGCTCACTAATACCCCCGGCCATGGCCATCAGTGATAACACACAAATAGCCAGAACAACAAAGGCAAATAACTCTAAGTGACCTGACCCCACAGCCCCTATTTCCCTTCCCACAATACAACTAATCATACTTGTCATGTGTACTAAATTTCAAGATTCTAGGTAGAGTAGTTCTTGAGAAATCTTTGACACAAAATAAATGTTTACTCACAAACAAATTGCCAGAACAACAAAGAGAAATAACTGTAAGGGACCTTGACCCACAGCCCCTATTTTCTTACCCACAATACAACTAGTCATACTTGTCATGTGTACAAAATTTCAAGAGTTTAGGTATAGTAGTTCTTTAGAAATCTTACACAAATAGGCAGAACAATAAAGGGAAATAACTCTAAGGCCTGGTCCCATCGGCCGTGTTTTCTTTCCCACAATACCACTAGTCATATTTGTCATGTGAACAAAATTTCAAGATTCTAGGTACAGTAGTTATTGAGATATCTTTGACACAAAATAAATGTTTACTCACAAACAAATAGCCAGAACAACAAAGAGAAATAACTGTAAGGGACCTTGACCCACAGCCCCTATTTTCTTACGCACAATACAACTAGTCATACTTGTCATGTGTACAAAATTTCAAGAGTTTAGGTATAGTAGTTCTTTAGAAATCTTACACAAATAGGCAGAACAATAAAGAGAAATAAATCTGATGCCTGGTCATATGACCTTTTTTTTTCTTTTCCACAATACACTAGTCATACTTGTCATGTGTACAAAATTTCAAGATTGTAGGTACAGTAGTTCTTGAGAAATCTTTGACACAAAATAAATGTTTACTCACACACAAATAGCCAGAACAACAAAGGAATATAACTCTAAGTGACCTGATCCAAGAGCCCCTATTTTCATTCCCACAATAGAACTAGTCATACTTGTCATGTGTACTAAATTTCAAGAAACTAAGTATAGTAGTTCTTGAGAAAACTTTGACACAAAAAAAATGTTTACTCACACAAAATCAGCCAGAACAACAAAGGGAAATAACTCTAAGGGACCTGGCCCCACAACCCCTATTTTCTTTCCCACAATACAACTAGTCATACTTGTCATGTGTACAAAATATCAAGAATCTAGGTACAGTAGTTATTGAGAAATGTTTGACACAAAATAAATGTTTACTCACACACAAATAGCCAGAACAACAAAGGAAAATAACTCTAGGAGACCTGGCCCCACAGCCCCTATTTTCTTTCCAACAATACAACTAGTCATACTTGTCATGTGTACAAAATTTCAAGATTCTAGGTATAGTAGTTCTTGAGAAATCTCACATAAATAGGCAGAACAACAAAGGGAAATTACTCTAAGGGCCTGGTCCCATGACCCCTATTTTCTTTCCAACAATACAACTAGACATACTTGTTATGTGTACAAAATTTCAAGATTGTAGGTACAGTAGATTGTAGGTACAGTACTTCTTGAGAAATCTTTGGCACAAAATAAATGTTTACTCACACACAAATAACCAGAACAACAAAGGGAAATAACTCTGTGGCCTGACACCACAGCCTCTCTTTCCCACAATACAACTAGTTATACTTGTAATGTGTATTAAATTTCAAGATTCTAGGTATAGTAGTTCTTGAGAAATCTTTGACACAAAATAAATGTTTACTCACATACAAATAGCCAGAAAACGAAAGGAAATAACTCTAAGGGACCTGGTCCCACAGCCCCTATTTTCTTTCCCACAATACAACTAGTCATACTTGTAATGTGTACTAAATTTCAAGATTCTAGGTATAGTTGTTCTTGAGAAATGTTTGACACAAAATAAATGTTTACTCACACACAAATAGTCAGAACGACAAAGGGAAATGACTCTAAGGGACCTGGCCCCACAGCCCCTATTTTCTTTTCCATAATACAACTAGTTATACTTGTCATGTGTACAAAATTTCAAGATTCTAGGTATAGCAGTTCTTGAGAAATGTTTGACAACAAATGTTAACTCACAGACAGACAAACAGACAGACAGTCAGAACGACAAAGGGAAATGACTCTAAGGGACCTGGCCCCACAGCCCCTATTTTCTTTTCCATAATACAACTAGTTATACTTGTCATGTGTACAAAATTTCAAGATTCTAGGTATAGCAGTTCTTGAGAAATGTTTGACAACAAATGTTAACTCACAGACAGACAGACAGACAGACAGATACAGAAAAGACAAAAACTATATACCCACTTAGCATACTTCGAATGTCGGTGGTATCAAGACAAACGTATCAAAATGTCTGTTATCATTTAAATCAGTAGAAGAAAAATATCAACTTACATTTTAAGCATATCATTTCACTGCTAGAATAAGACGTCGCAATTGTGCATGCAGCTTTTATGCATGTGAAATCAACTATTATGTAATATCATTGGGAGGATTATGGGACTCCACAAAAGAATTGTTGCTATTCAATAAAAATTTTGTCACTCGCTTTCTGTTAAGCATTATTGTTTTTTTTTTTTTTTTTTTTTTGTTTTTTTTTTTTCACCTATGCGGAAAGCCTTGCGGTAGGAAACACAAAATGTTTCGCACATTTCAAAAATCGATTACTACAATAAAGGTATTAAAGGTTGCCCTTGGAAACAAAGAACACAGAAAAAAGTCTTTTCATATATAGATATATAGGTTTATTAATTCCTTCACTTAAAGTTATGATAATTTGATTGCTTCACTTGCAACAATCAAGAGCGTAAATTATATTGTTATATCTGTGCAACAATATACAATTACTGACCTTGTGCGAAGGTAACATGTTCATCCGAGGCAGGTATTGTTACCCGTGGGTAACAGTCACTGTCGACGTTGAACAAATAATTATATAACCCACGCAGAAGATAACCAATTGTTTTATTCTACCAATCGTTTCGTATAACTGAATCGTACGTAAAAACACGACAAAGTGATGGCTGACGTCGTGTAATGCTAAAAATGAAGAAATCTATGAAAAGCGCATCATGTACACTAGAATCCTTCGTTTTCCTTATCCATAGCTCAATGAAACGAAAAACGTAATCAACACATTTTTTTTTATTTTATTTTTTGTTTGAAATTTTCATAATCGCTTGCAGAAATGGTAAAAAACATCACATTTTCGCCATAAAAATGACATGTCGGTGTAGTAAGGATAATTAAGTGTCGTTCGTAGTCTTGCCTGGAAGAAGCCAAGGCAGTGACAGACGACAAAACGAGTCCATGGCGACCTTTCAAATGCATAGATAGACAGAAGATTAAAATAGTACTGTAAGAATTAAGAACAAAGAGATATATGCTTTTTTTAGTTTAGATACAAAAGTAAAGCCTGATTAAGCCAAGAAATAATTATTTTCATAGTTCATTAATTCGAATATGAGCAATATCGGCAAATTTACGTATCTCTGGTGTTGGGTTTTAAACAAGTAGTGCAGCTGTAGGCAGGGCATCACTTGTTTTCCTGTCGTCTGGAAATGAATGCAAATTTTCCACCAATCAGAAAAAAGCAGGAAAAACATAAATGTAAATAAGTAAATAAAAAATAGCTATATCAGCGGAAAACTACGGCAGATGGCGTTATAAGAGGGTTCATTGCAGAATATAAACCTGTGATATGTCGGCCGATGAGAATTCTTCACAACTGACGACTGTAAATGAGGAACAAAATAGAATGCATTTTTATCGATTCTAACTTTACACCCAGTTTTCTTTATTTTTTTTCTATTGTAAAACAGGACCAAAAAGCGTGTATTGAGTCGTGAAGTTTAGGTCATTAGACATTCGTGATTTTGTCATATTTCTATTATTCCCACCTTTATTTAACAAAAGTACATAAAACATAAACCTTCACTACTCCATGAGCAAATTTAGCGGACGACAAATTGATCATGTGTTGCATATCTTATCCCTGAAAATAAAACTTTGATATTTCATGCTAATTGTCTCCCAAGGAGACAGTTTGCATGAAATGTCAAAGTCTGTTTTCAAGGAAAAGTAAGAAAAACATTTTCAAAATTAATATCGTCTGCTGAATGTTTTACCCAGCATGATAAGCTAAACGAACACTCAATAATATACATAAACGCCAAGATAATCGGTCTTCTTTGAGAAGAGAATTTTAACGTTTACCACTCTCTGGGCTACTTCACCAGACGACAAAGTTATGTTACTTTTTATTTTTCCCAGAAAAGAGAAATTAATATTTCATGCAAATTCTATCAGTTTAAGACAAGTTGCATGAAATGTCAAAACCAGTTTTCTGGGAAAACTAGAGCTGTCAGAGAATTTTACTATAGCCCCGCTGCAGTTCTTTCGGAGAGTATAGTGTTGAAAAGTTTTGAATTCATCCTTACGAGGTAACACCACGGTAGGATATGGTAACATGACATTCTAAAATCATTCAATGGGATTTAATCCATGCGTTATGGGCTCTTGGCCCTGATTTCTAAATGCATGATGCATCAACCCACTGTCGATGCGTGTTCCACTTTTTCAAAGCCCCCAAGTGTGGTATAAGTTCCATCGAAGTAGGACCATAAAACATAAAAGTTATTAAGCAAAATGCATTTTAATCTTCTGAAAACCTACCAAGGGACATAACTCCAAGAGTTATGGACCCTTGGCCCATATTCTCGTTTACACGATACATCCAGTTATTGTCCAGCTTTGATAAGAGCTCTCAGCTTTCAAGCTTTCATAGTTCCCTAGAAATCTGAAAACCTATGAAAGGACATAGCTCCAAGAGTTATGGGCCCTTGGCCACCATTCTGCCACTACACATTCCTTACCTTAAAGTCCAGTTGTGGTATATGTTTCATTGAATAAGGACCACAAACATAAGTTATTGAACACCTACAAAACGACATAACTCCAAGAGACCCTTGACTCCTATTCTGTATACACAATACATCCAGTTATTGTAGATGTTTATACGAGCTTTCAGCTTTCTAGCTTTCATAGTTCCAGAGAAATTTGTTACGAAAAATTTCAAGACTGGCATAATTTGAAAACCTATGAAGGGACATAACTCCAAGAGTTATCGGCCCTTGGCCACAATTCTGCCTCTACACCTCCCTTACCTTAGAAACCAAGTTTGATTTAAGTTTCATTGAAGTAGGACTACAAACATAAAGGTTATTGAGCAAATGCATTTTAAATTGTTTGAAAACCTTCCAAGCGACATAACTTCAAGAGTTATAACCCTTGGTCCCTATTCCAGTACACATTATACATCCAGTTATTTTCCATGTTTATACGAACTTTCAGCTTTCTAGCTTTCATAGTTCCTGAGAAATATGTTACAAAAATTTTCAAGACTGGCAAAATTTGTAAAACTATCAAGGGTCATAACTACAACAGTAATGGGGCCCTGGCCACCATTCTTCCACTACACCTTTCTTACCTCAGAGACCAAGTGTGATATGAGTTGCATTGAAGCAGGACCACAAACATTAAAGTTGTTAAGCAAAATGCATTTTAAATTTTGAAAACCTACCAAAGGACATAACTCCAATAGTTATAGGCCCTTTTGCCACTATTCTGCGATTACATCTTACTTACCTCAGAGACCAAGAGTAGTAGAAGTTTCATTGAAGTAGGACCACAAACGTTAAAGTTATTAAGCAAAATGCACTTTAATTTTGCAGTCATCGAGTCACGGAATGACAGACGTACGGAATCACGGATCACGGAGTCACGGACTCAGGGAAGACATGTCAAATCCAGTATAGCCCAACTTTTTCAAAGCGGGGCTATTATTGTTTAAATCGCATCAGGTAGTGCTCAGTGAGCATTTCTAACAGGCTAGTACTCCGGTGTCCATCGTCCGTCGTCTGTCACCAACTGACATCTCCTCCTAAACCTCTGTGCCAATTTGAACCAAACTTCACAGGAGTGATCCTTGGGAGGTACTTACTGAAAGTGGTTAAAAGAATCGGAATCTAAGCAGAACTATGGTTGCCAATGCAACCATGGCAACCAAAAGAAAAACTTTAAAAATCTTCTTGTCTGAAACCACTGGACCGATTTTGATATAATTTGGCAGAAATGTTCCTTTGGTGATCCTCTACCATGATTGCTAAAACCATTATGATTCGTAGCAGCGGGAAAAGCGATCATACCATTAATATTGGGCTACAAAGGCCGTTATTCCCCGATTCAAGCCTCCCAGGGCGCACTTAATATATAGCTACATATCAAGCACATAAGTCTTCGCGTAGATAAATAATTACCTTACGTCGGGGCGTCTTCGCGTCAGCTCCCCACCGAAAAATTACTCTACGTCGGGGCGCCTTCGCGTAGATAATAATTACCCTATGCCTGGGCGTCTTCGCGTAGATAAATAATTACCCTAGGCATGGCAAGCACAGTGAGACCCAGACGTGCCCCGGGGTACGGCCCACCACCCTCGCCGGCCTAGGGGCTACCGTCGATCGTTCATTTGAAGAAGTGGTCGTGTAGGGTATATGCCCCTATATGGCCAGGGTTAGAATGCATAGGCACGAGTGTCCGTGGCTTGTGGTTGGGAGTACCGAGCGATGCGGGAGACGATGTGTGTTCGATCTCTGCAGCGTCCACCGGGCACAGCTTCGACGAAAGCCGTGAACGGAGCCACATCTTTGTCAACGATGCGGGAAAGGGACCAAAGCGGAGTCACGCCTCTGCTCGCTAGTTTGCGGGATGGACCGCGCCAAAAAAACACTCCACCGGGCGGAGCAACGGGCCAAAGGCCTTCAACCGGCGCTCATGAATGAGCTCCTTCGGTCCGCCACTCGTCAACGAAAATTATCATATATCGGCCTGCGCTTGCATGTATATTACGTTTCATTTCCAATTAGAGGAATGTGTCGACGAAAGTATACACCATACTGTCACGCTGAGTTAAAAACAAAATCGAATGAACACAAGCAGACGATTATTTTCAATAACTGCGTAGTTATTCAAGCAGACGATTTTTTCAATTTAGAAGGCGATATAAGTGCGTGTAAACGCACCGGGAAATTGTAAAACAGCCGATGTGTTACGATAATAAATAGTTTTAACTTGCATATCTAATAAACGTCGTCTGCTTGTGGGATGGAGGTAAACACGCTCTTCGGTGAAGGGAGCACGGCAGAATCAAACAGCTCTTAAATACTGGGCGCGATGTGCTCATTCGTTCGCGAGTATGAAAAAGACGGCATGTGGCGCATATACTCGCGCCCCGCGACATATGGTCGCTGCCAAGAAAGGGGTGATTTGTAAGTGCAATGTTACAACCAGGAAGACCCTTTTTGAGTGTCTACTCGAAAAAGATTAAGGGGTTTGCGATAGGACCAGCTCATTGGGCCCTGACCAGCCTGCGCTCTTTAAACTCGCGAGTACGAGATATTGATTAAGAGGTGCCATTGCCTCCAGCTTGGTGGAGCTCTTCCATCAGCATTGTACGAGCTGTCATCATTTCTTCGTCACTCGCAAGCCGCAATAGCTCCTTTTTTTCGTCCTCGGAAAAACCCTGTTTCTGACGCCTGAGAATTTCGGCCTTCATCCGATCTTACTTACCAATCTCGGAGAGAATCAGGTAAAACTCTTCATCAGATATCTTATCATTGGTCAGCGCGGTCGAAATACGGTCTGCCATGGTGTTTATTTTTGACTCAGCCAGGACAAGGATCTGATCATGCTTTCTAGCCTTTGTTTGAAGCCTCCGGCCTATAACTTTTCCGCTGGCTCCCAGAAACCCACACACAATCGCTCCGGCTTGAATGCCGATGGCGACAGGCACCGCGATGATTGTTGACAAGTCCAAGGCCAGAAGCGGCTAAGCCCACTATGGCCACCGAAAGAGCGGTGTCGTCCGCCTACGACGTTAGCCCCGCGCCGGTATTTCTTGTACAGCGAGGCTCTGAAGTCTCGTTCTTTTCGAGATGGGATTTGACTTCGGCTACATGCTGAAGTCGGTGATTGTCTCCGGTCTCAAGTGGTGGGTAGCGACCCGTCGTAACCTTTTCACTCGCTGATAGGTAAGTTTATATGAACCGAGACTTGATCAGGCGTGAGCTCACCAAGCGTATATCGAAGCCTTTTAAGGGCAACTGGTCCAATATACATCTTATGTAGATCCAATAGATGGTAATCGGTTTGATGTTGAATCCCTCCAAGCGTAAACCCACATGAGGTGTCTCCTGCACTATTATATGGACCCCAACGTCTTTATTAGCATGCGCTCGGGTCCACTTCTTGAAGCCAGGTATTACCTAAACAAAGTCGTCAGGCCGGTCCCCAAGGACTACCTCGAGGAGTATTGTCGATGTTGCTAGCCCTAGACCAATGATTCCCGCTGGAGAGAATTCTGAGACCATTCTTAGAACACCCTGCCGGGCGCTGTTTGTTTTAAGCGTATAGCGTTCAGAAATTACAAAATTTTTCGTCTTAGGGACGTAAGAGCACAGCCGGGTACCACTACTTTCCGAACTTTATGCTACTGTCCTGTCATGACGTATGGAGGCATGATTTTTACGTCGACAAGTCATTCCGTCTGTTGGACGGTGTTCGCAAAGGGAAACCACTTTTGCCCAGTCAACACTAGCACAGGAGCCGCTTGGGGGTGGCGTGTGAAACATCTACATCGCTACAACTGGAAGGCATACAACTGGTGTACTTCTACATCCTCATCAAACCCTTCGGTGTCACCAAGATCGGCCAAAGTCACCCAATGCATTTTCTGACGCTCCCAGGGCCAGCCGCGTCACCCATTCTTATGTGTAGTGTCGCGCTCATGTAATCGAAACTTACCTTTTTTTTCCGTTTACGTCTAATACCGTAAGAGTCAGCTGTGGATTGGCACCTAATTCCAGCCTTTTGTACTGTAAGATAGGGAATGTCTCTGTCCGACCAGCCCCTCACCTTTCATTCTCGACGAGGACAGATCTAAGCAGTGTAGTGGGGCGATCGTTGTGCAGGTTTTCTAAAGTGCTTATCTCAGCAAGGTGTACGCAGATCTCCCGATGGACAACAAGCCTGTGTGGCTCGTCTGCAATATATGTTTTGCCGTGTTCGAATTCGTTCCGAGAAGATCCAGGGAGTTTGGCTAGCCGGCTGTTTAAGTGCAGACGTTTCTTCGCAGACAGTTGCATGCAGTTCGGTACCCAAAGCCTGGAACACCTCTTCATCCAACTCGCAGACGTTGTAATACCCATCAGGTACGTATGCTTGTACGTACGTATGGCTATAATTCAAAAGGCAGGGACACAAATGCGTTTTCGTTTAATAGCTCGGCCAAATATCGGGCGGGCGGCCATTTCAAAGAGAAGCAGCCCTCTATGAGAGACCAAAAAATAATGGTCGATGACAAGGGAAGCCACTTCCAAGCCGCGTTCCCAGACATCTTCACTGACTATCAAAACCCTCCGCTCACCGGAGACGTTACAGTGGCGAATAAGGCCTGGCACAACTGGATAAGCAATCCCTTCGATTGGTGGCGATGTCAGCTGCTTAGCTCTCTGGTGCGCCAGTACTGGGTGTGGAGTTTCATATGGGGACCACCTCCAAGCTAAAGACCCCCTTCTTGCTAGTCTGTACACCTTTCACCTCTACTATACGACGAGACGGCTTCTAGAGGAGCTGCGCGTCGCCCTTCCTGGAGACAAATCCCATTCTTGATATGAGAACAGTTTTGATGCCAGGGGCTACAAGCGGCTTTGCTCTGAGTTCGGTGTGTCTCCAGATACGGACTGGCGGCAGAAGTTGGTCCATGGGTATCAAGGGCTCGGATCATACAGCACGTACATGGTCGTCGGACAACTATCGGGCGGCGCATCGCACGCAGGGCCCATTCTTTCACCCGATTGACGCCATCCGCCATAATCATGACATCTCACGAGCCTGGATGACATTTATCCTCGACAAATCGAACGGCTTCACGCAAGCGGGAGTGGAGCGGTTGAACGACTCGATTCGCACTTATGTTTGGGCAATCTTGGGACCCGCTCAGACCCGTTCAAACATTTTTAACACCGGAACGGGATTTGACGCCCAAAAGGAATTCCTGGCGAATATCGAAGACGCGACCGCCTCTCCCGTTGCATCGCCCGCTATCAGAAAACACTCCAGTACGCGAGCACGTCTTGCAAAATGGCGTTTGGTGGGGGACTGTACCTCTCCCCGCGCAACATGCAACTCCATCTGGGCAACGTAGCTGGCTATAACAACGAGATCCTCATCGCGCCGCCTAACACCCTTATCGGTCATAACCCAGGAATAAACGAGCCGGAGCCGATCGGTCCCAGCGCCGGCACTACAGGCGGGAAGATAGCCGCGCCGGCCGGGATGGTTCACCGGGGGCCGCAGGCAGACGTGCCGTCTGCGGGACCGGAGGAACACGTGTCGTCGTCAAAAACGGCACCGAGCAGCGCGGAAGAGCAGCAACAGCGACGAAAGCAGGCGGCGGCCCACGAAGAAGAAAAGGTGGCCCTTGTTACCGCTGGAATTGCACTCGGCTTAGCGGCACTTTGGCTTCGGTCGAGGATGTTGCGTTTGCCAGTCCCGAGCAGTCATAAGAAGCAGGGTCCCCCCGGCCAGGGCCACAGATGATCTACGAGCCAATTGGCAGTCCTTGAGAGCGCGCCGAGGAGCCAAGAGAGGAGAGAGCCAAAGGTACCGGGCAGGGCCGCCGCAGCCTCTCCAGCTAAATTAGCCAGGGCACGTCCAAGGGCGCGCAGGTATTTTTTTACCCAGTCCAACACACCGCCTTTATCGGATGGCTTGGGAGCTGGTGCCGGGGTGGGCGCACTTCCCCCACCACCAGTGAGCCCAAGCACAAGCATCGAGATCGCCATGCCGATCGCCGTGAGAATCGATGCGATGGTAATCCCTTGCTCAAGAAGGAGGGTCCGAATGCGCTCAGCCAGCGTAGTGTCTTCATGAAGGAGCCGTCTGAATGTTTCCTGGTTTCGGTTAACTTGGTCCCGGTGTTAGTCTTACTCTTTGTTGCTTTGTGGTTTATTCTATGAGGCGATTTGTTGTATGTCTTTCCGTGTGTCATTTTGTTCTTGTGTTTTTCAGTCCTTTTAGTATTGCGATTACCTCGCTTGGGGAAGAGAGAGCTAATCTTAGTGCTTTTCGTACGTTTGTTCGGTTTGTGCTTGTTTAGATTTGTCGGTTTCCTTTTCCTCTTGGGGTCTGGAAAGGGCTGCGGTTTGTAACTGTGGCACTCCCTGGACTTTTCTCTTACCTTTTTTAAAGTTTACATCACCACCAAGGGTAAGTGATTCTACTTCAAACGGCTGGCAGGTGTTTGTAAATATTTAAAAATAGTATTTTTTTGTTATGTATATTATATTGAAAATGCCTTAACTGTCCCTGTTATTGTAAACTGCTGATGTCATGGCAAACCGTACAGGATCTAAACAGACATTCATTCTGATTAGGTATACGCGAATGTATATTGTTGCACAGATCAATTTTCGGTCGAGTATTTAATTTTGTGTAATGTGGCAGTGTAAAATTCGAACTACTTTTCAGTGTAGAAAAAGAGTTATACTTACTACAGCTGTTCTCAGTGTCCGATGGCGGCCGCTGAATGTCTCCCCGTACTTAACTATAATGTCATTTGTACTTTCGAGTCCTTCTATGATCATTGAAACCATTCTGGAAAGTGAGCGTCAGTGATGAGGTCTAAATGGTCGAACTTTGCTTGTCTGGTCCTGACATCGTCGACATTTCAGGTTTTTAAATCATTTTTTTTTGTGTGAAGATCATTGCTCTCAAGAATAATTCTTTGTAAAATTGACACAATTGTTTATAAAAATGTTTGGTTGAGAAACATAATCGAGCCTTTTAATAAAAACTCTAACAAAATAAGTTATTGATTACACAGAAACAATCGAAGATTCCTTAAGATAGACTATTTAACCCTTTTATACTGAGTTTCTAAGTGGACTCTGCTATCCTTGTATTTAAACATGTCCACTGATGCAAAAAAGAGGTTGTCTAACATCAAAAACAGAATGGCAAACAGTCTAGATTCTGATGAGAGATATCTGTTTTGGTCTGCCTGGCCGAAAGGGTTAAAATATTTTATAGATGCCAACTGTCAGTCATAAACACAGCCAGGAATGTGATATATACAGAGGTACAAACTACTCGTTCATTAGGGCAAAGTCTTCTCTTGTGGCTTTGGTTCCATCCATCTCACTACATTGAAAACATTTATGATCTGTTCTCAAACTGTAATCGCATGTGTTTGTATTATATGATGTTTTATGTACTTCTAGATGGTGAAGGGAGCCAGAAAGAGGAAGAAAACCAAGTCCACCCGGGAATGGTTTGTGATGGATGTGAGGGTTCGATTCGTGGACCAAGATACAAGTGTCTCATGTGTCCCGACTATGACCTCTGTAAAACCTGTGAGGGGAAAGGCATGCATGTAGAGCATGATATGATGAAGATTGCTACACCAGGAGGGTTGCCAGGCGTTCCTGGATTTCTAGGGTTCCCTTTCGGTCCACCTGGTGGACCCTATGGTCTTCATGGACCTCAAGGACCGCATGGCAGGTTTCCAGGGGTCCCTTTCGGTCCCCATGGTGGACCATTTGGTGGACCCCAGGGTCCTCATGGACCGCATGGTGTAAGTATTTAGTTCTGTTTATATTTCCTGGTCCTTCGGGAGTACTGAGCCTATCCTAAATATTTCTGAAAATAGAGTAGTACGTAAGCTTACCAAGCGGACACATGACGTATATACAACGTCATATTAACGTCGATGCAACATTATGATGTTTTATCGACGTTAATGCGACGTACGTTAATGCGACGTTATATAAACGTGTGCCCACTAGGTACTTAACGGCGTTAGAGGTCGTGAGCAGCACTGCATTTTACAGTTCTGTTTATGAACCGACGCAGTTAAACCGTGTATGCTATTTTCGTTTCCGTGGTATATTCCCTGTTCAGACAGAGAGAGAGAGAGAGAGAGAGAGAGAGAGAGAGAGAGAGAGAGAGAGGGAGAGAGAGAGAAGTTTTCTATATTTCCATAAAAGTGTTGCTGAACATCTGCAAGTAATGACTGATCCTGTTCCAGCGATTGTTACCGACGAATATACATTTAGAATGTGTATATGGACAGCAAAGACCCTTACCAAACAAGCCTCTCACGTGATATTTGGGCTTTTCCCACGAACTTCAGCTATATGAAGCAGTCATTAAACATCGTATATTACAGGAAAACGGATACGTATTGTTCCATATTAGAGAAGACCCCTTTTCAGAAGGGACTTGATGTACCAGAAAGTAATCAGGAAGTCACAATAGTTATCTATCATGTTTAATTTGGCGGACAATCAATCGAGTGTATCAATTCCTTATAAATGTCGTTTAGGCCCCGAGTTTATAAAACTTTTTCATGCTCAACCCAGATGAGCATGCAATTTGTCCTGCTTATAAATGTCAAATTAATGTATTAACAATTGCAAATTCTTCCTTCCTAAACATAGCTGAGTATGAAAAATTCTCTGCAAATAGATATGAAAATGACAACTATTGTTAGTATTTTTATATTTACTAGCAGAGACAATTTCATGCTCGGCAGAGTTGAGCATGAAAAATATTTATAACTTTGGGATCAGGTTTCACGTGAAGGACAACATTTGCAGTTATTTTCATTTGAAAATTAAACAATATTTGATGTATGACTCAATTTGCCTATTTTCAGTTTTATCCTTTTGTACCCCCTCCTCACTTTCGTCGCTGGATGCAAAAATTTATGAAACGCTGGCACAAACGCAATACCCCCGGATGTATCTCTGGAGACAAGGAGGAAAAAGGAGAGAAGGGTGAGAAAGCAGAACAGAGGGAGGCGAGTGGAGAACAAAGTAAATTTGATGGAGAAGAGTTCCTCAGAAATGTTGGAGAATGCGTCAGCAACATGCTGGGACCTTTTGGCAAGCAATGCATTACGTAATAATACAACGTTTTTGGAAACTTATGCCTAAGCGATGTCTGATGAGGGGTCTATACATTTGTCACTCACCAAGCATCTTTCAACAGAGCATAGTAAAATGGACTTGTTCATGTTTTAGGACCCCCATGTCAAGGAGAAATGGTGTCCGAATATTTGCGGCATAACTCCATCAATAGAACATGCACAAGAAGACATTGACCCTTATGTTTTGGCAACAAAGACCTACATGTAGATCAGCCATCGCAATCACGCTTTCTGATTAGAGCCAGCCCTGTTCGTTCAGTCATTCTAAATTAGTCAGTGACATCTGTCAGCAGGCAGCAGAGGCCATGACCAAAGTGGCAATCTGATCTGAGCATTTGCTGCCCTTATATGTGACATTGACCATTTTCGTTTTTGCACAACAATAAAATAAATGTTCAAAATTTTCATAACTAGATTCTAAAAGTAATGACCTTTGAGAGCAATAAACACACTCACAAAACTGACAAGAGACCCAAATATCAAGTTCTCTTGGCCAGACTTGGTAGTTTGGGCTTATTAGGCCTCATCAGTGACGCTATTATAAATATTTAAAATTCCTGGAATGGGCTCAATGATTACAAAGGACTAGAAAGTGTAAACTACACTATTGTGAAGTATGAGGTATGCCTTAATCAGACTGGCGTTTTCATATGTCAGAGACAGGTCATGTCATTATTGTATGATACATGTAATTTACTTAAACGTTCGTAGTCAGCAACATAGGTATCCTAATTGAGAACATCATAGGTAGGTATATAGGACTTGGTGTCGGTAGGAATATACTTGAAACGTTTCTTTTTATCAAGATTTCAGATAATTGTTCTATAATACATACATTCTTATCCCAACAGGAATAGATGTTGACGTTGACATAGAGAGTGGTGATAAAACTCAAGATACCGGAGATCAGAACAAGCAAAATGATAGTGAAGGCCGCGGAAGATGTCACGGTTGTGGGGGCCGTGGTCTAGGCGGTCGTGGCGGTAGAGGCGGTAGAGGTTGTCCCAGAGGTCCTGGAAGCCAGTGCCCCAATTATGGGCCATGGGGAATGTGGGATTGGGGAATGGGAGGTGAATGTCCACCATGGATGATGGGAAAATATGGAGAAAAAGAGACGGAAAAAGAGAAAAAAGAATGGCAAAGGCAAAAATAAAGGTGAAGCCGATCAAGAGACTCCAAAAGAGCAACAGCCTAGTACTCCCAACATGGAAACAGATGCACCAAAGTCTTTTGAAAAGCGTACTCCGTCACCTGTTAACATGGTAGGTTATTTATTTTATTGTTACCAACTTAACTATAGTTACAGTAGGATACATTAATTTGTAGTATAGATTTCTTCTTTCCTCATTCCAAAGATTCATTGCAGTCATATAAATGTACCGTGATTTGAAAATATGATATCCCTTCAGACATGATTGTCAGTCTGCTTGATGAAATTTTGAACACTCGGCTATCTAAAGAGGGCAAGCAAATACCAACGAGAATATGTGTCTTCTAAGAAGACAATTTGTATGACACGACAACTTCTGTATTCTGGGATAATTAAGGGACAAAAACAACAATTTACATGACATGCCAAATCCTGTATTCTTGGAAAATTAAGAAAACAGAAGAAAATTTACATGATATATCAAACCCTGTGAAGTTAGGAAAATTATGAAAGAAAACAAAAGGCAATTTACAAGACATATCCTGTAATCTGGGAAAATTAAGAAAACAAAAGAAGACAGTTTACATGGCATATCAAATTCCTGTATTCTGGGAAAATTAAGAAAACAATAACTCAAAATATAGCCTGCTGAAAGATTTACTCAACATGTTTAGCGTTATGTTATCTTTAACATACAGACAATAAACATGGAAAACATTGTCCTCCCAAGGACCTGATAAGGGGTGCATGCCACAAAATGGCATAACAAAACAGTTCTGTAATGGTATCAGAACGAAAGAACAAGAGAAAAAACGTCTTGAAACGGTCAACAGTAGTAATGTTGGGGCTTACATCTTGTTTTATGATCGCTCAACCCTCGCTCTTAATCCTGGTACAGATCTAGCCACACATAATGTTTCGTAGTGTAAAAACAGGCCCCGAGGTTATAAAAATGTTTCATGCTCAGCTGAGCATGGAATTTGTCTTGCTGATAAATATCAAATTGCTAACAATTGTTAATTCTTTCTTGCGAAACATTGCTGAGCATGAAATTTCTCTGCTAATAAATATGAAAATGCCAACTGTTAGCATTTTTATATTTGGTAGCAGAGAAATTTTCATGCTCAGCTGAGTTGAGCATGAAAAAAAGTTATATAACTCGGGGCCAGGAATAATAAGTAAATGTTCAGTGACAAACCAGTTTTATTTAGGAATGATAGCTTGGGTGGATACTTTGATTTACTGTTTTCGCATGTTTATTCATCCGAATACATAATAAATGCCTTAGAACATGCGCAAAATGTGCAGATTCCGATCATCCTACGCATGCGCAAAATATCATTCGGGAATTTGCTTTTTACTCATAAATCCTGTTATATCCTATGAATCTGTAAGCAGGCAGTGAAGGCCCTGATCAGACTGCGCGCATGCCGCATATGCTCGAAGACACGTTTTCGCAGGGCGCGGCCCTTACTAAAATTGAATTGTTATTGTTGTCATTTACTTTCCAGGACACACACGATGCACAGCCACCAAAGAAGTCTTCTGGGGACAAAGAAAATGGTTGGACAGTGCTGACTTTAACTGAGGAACCAAAGAGCCAGACCAATGGTGCAGATCCTGTACCACAACCACGTCCCGAGATACCGAGGCCTGCACCGTCAGCTCCCAGTCATGCCCCACTTTATCCGCCTGCAGGTAGTTTGCTTCTTACAATTCTTTCAATCCAATTTAACCAGAATTAGATATTGTAATGGCAGGGTGTTAGGTGGGACTGTTTAGACATGCGACTTAAGATGGAGAAAAAACATTAAAGATGTTTGGTTTACAAATGACCGAGAAACAATACTTAATCTATATCACAAAATGATTGACAATTACTGATATTTTCGGCCATAATCATAATGAAATAATTTGTCAAACTGTATTGCTTCGGGGACTTACACTTTCTAATTAAAATTATCCGCGTATGCTAAAAGATTGCGATACGTTGGCACAAGAATAATAGTCTAGTAGTTAGTAATAGGTTGAGACAGTTCCGGATAAAATCATTACGAAAACACGCCTTTTCAAATATACTGAGAATTTTTTCACCAAAAAATTGAAAATTTTCAGATGAAAAATTCTAATATTTTTCATATTTCTGTTCAAAACATAGATTGTGGGTACTCGTCAGAACCGCCTCGCCGAGGCGGTTCTAACGAGTACCCACAATCCATGTTTTGAGCAGAAATATGAAAAATAACTTATACCCCTGCAAACCCCAGTTTTACTATATAAAAGTGGGGTTTAAGGGGGTCAAATTATATAGGTATGTTTTCGTGATGTAATCTGACTGTCGAAAATGAGCCATAAATTGAGTCTGGTTTGTGCATACTGTCCAACTAGAAAATCTATGTAACTTATAGCTAGTGCGCACTATGCTATGTCAGTTTATTGCATAATGTCTTATTCTGGTTAAACTGGATTATGCCAGTTTATTGCATAAAATATTTTGTATTATATGTACTGCGTAAAGTGAAAGTAAAGTATTCTAATGTACGCGAAACGCACAGATTTGATCATCCTACTGATCCGGCCGTTCTCATCCAGGATCTTTCTATTTCGTGGATACATTCTTGGTATCCGTTGCTTGTCTAAATTCTGGCCAGATTTGCGTAGGCGGATCTGGACGCTAGCTGTCCACAAACGCCCCGAATGCATTCTTTCGCATTATTCGTCTGATATAAATTAATAAAAACTTCTACCAAAATAAATTCCTTTGAGCATTCATGACACTGAAAAGATTCCGGAATCGGCGACGCTTATTAGAGCAATTTAGTTGTAGAAGAGCCAGTCTCTATATAGGCATTCAAGTAAGGTTACTTGTTTGATAACAATAAGCATCAAAGAACAGCAGCAGCAGAAACAACAGTAATCAAACATACAAAAACATAGATTCACACCTTGTTAATTTTATTCACTATATAGATTCATCAGAATAGAATATCACATTAATCCAATAATTTCATTTTGACATATTCCGAGGTCAGAATATGTGAAAATGAAATTGTTGGATTTTATTATCAATTTTATTTGAAAAGTTGCAGATAGATAAAGAAATATATAGCATGATCAAGGTCATCGTGGAGGAACATGCTTAACTAGGTTGGTCAATTATGTCACAAAGGACTTTTTGATGGGCTCAAGCAAAGTCTGTAATTGACAGGCAAAGTACGCTAACATATTTTACAGTATCCACTGATTGAGTAAGCAGGCAACGAATGCCTTGATGAGACTGCGAAGATGTTCAGGCTAATTTCGGTCATCGTTGCCAGTTTATTCCCCGAAGACATATTTCAAATTGTGCTCTGATCTATGTTTCTTTCTCACACTTTCAGACCCAGCCATTGCAGAAGCCCTTCAACAGATGATGGCAATGGGTTTCAACAATGATGGGGGCTGGCTCACTCGTCTTCTTGAGGCAAAGAAAGCGGATATCGTTCAAGTCCTCGACGCCATTAGGCCACAGCCTCAGCACCAGCGTTAAGCAGGAAGGCGAAAACGCAGACTAATGGAATATTCTATTATTGACATTTTAATACTACACTTTTATTCAAGGTCATTCTGTGTTGTAGTCGTCATGTTCGATGGCCATATAAAAATTTGTTGTTTCTTGCAATATTGAACGAGCTTGTCACATGTATGAGCCGGCAAACGAACAAAGAGGCCTTATAGTTTTCCGGTTGTGGTTCTTCAAATGCGCATGTGCAGTCCCTAATTGGAGCTGCAGACATGTGTTTTTTTCGCCTGAAGCTTTCCCAAGGTCCAGCTACATATCTGCGAAGAGCAAAGGCTCTGGGAACAGCATATTCTTATGCGCTTGCCTGAGCCTTTGTTGGTCGTCTTTGGGATAGATACCCTTTTCTCATGTGCGGGCTCATATATATATATATATATATATATATATATATATATATATATATATATATATATATATATATATATATATGAAAGTGTCTGTAAAATAATTTATATGTTACAAGGTAAAAGAACATTGGAGACTACTTGAAGTTTACTTTTAAAAACTTATAAAAAGAAACTACAGTTCGTAAACTACAAATGTTTTATTTTTTTTCCTAATGGGATAATGTTTCTACAAAAAGGCCACAGGAAAGTAAATTTATGAACAGAAAGTAATATTTCCAAATTTGAAAAAAAAGGTAAGAGAAAAAGAAGTCAATACTTGATAATAAATGCTATGCAAATCTGTCTTTTTTCCACTTTCTATTAAACATCTTGATATTTTTGAAGTGTTGATTTGTAGGTGTAGTATTGCATTGTGGTAGCTTGCACAATCCTAACAAACATGGGTTTATAATGTCATTTTGCAACACATCACGAAAACATACCTATGTAATTTTGACCCCCTTAAACCCCACTTTTATACAGTAAAACTAGGGTTTACAGGGGTATACATTATTTTTCTTATTTCTACTCAAAAACATAGATTGGGGTACTCGTTAGAACCGCCTCGGCGAGGCTGTTCTAACGAATACCCACAAGCTATGTTTTGAGCAGAAATATTAAAAATTTCATAGTTTTTTATCTGAAAATTTTCAGTTTTTGGAGGTGAAATTTTCTATGTATTTGAATAGGCATGTTTTCGTAATGATCAGCAGGAAGATTTTTTAATGCTTTCACCCCTGAGTTTCTCAAGTGGATTCTTCCATCTTAGAATTTGTAAATATTTTATTATTGCAAAAGGGAGCGCCATTCAAATATCAAAACCGGAATGACAAACAGTGTAGATCCTGATGAGATAGCCCATTACCAAGCGTTTCATCAGGACCTACCTTGTTTGCAAAGGTATATGTTTTGGTCTACAGGATTGAAAGAGTTAACCTTTTAGTCCTATGTTCATGCAGTAGGTTGTTTAGCGTCTTTCTGCAGAAAACAGTTTTACATGTGCGGAGAAGACCAGGCTGTGCACCCTAGTAATCTGACCTCGATTTACATGCCACATACTATATTGAATTTGACCCTTCGGAGGTCTTTACTCATTACCATAGTCACCCTAAAATTTTAACAAGAGTATATGACTATGTTGTGCTGTGTCTAAAATACTTCCATTCTTGAATATTGCATGCTTTGTAAATATCGGACACCTTAACTCTTGGTCATACGTACCCTAAAATTAGAACTAGATCACTGAACTACTAGTATTTGGTGTTGTGTCTAAAATGAGTCGGTTGTTGGTCACCGTAATAATGGACTCCAGACCATACATCTAGTATAATTTGAACAAGAACATTAGATTACTTGTTGATATGTCTGCAAGTTTTGAGGAAATGGCAAACAGTCTAGACCGTCAGAAGTTATCTTGGTCAACATTGTTTTTGCATGTTTATTCATCCGAATATTTAAAGAAAATATGGTACAATGCAGGGTAATTATGGTAAGTAGCTGACCAATAGCGAAGATGTTATCATATTGCCTGCGGATAGGCAGACTGGTCTAATTCCTATATGCTATCACATGAAAAAACTTTTGTGTGTGTATGTGTGTGTTTTTTTCCCAGAGGATTTGCATGAAATTTAACATTATTCTGTACCCTTGTGGATTTGAAAATAGAAATACGTGTCGTATCAGGCAAACGAGGATGGAAGAATAAATGCGAACTGCGAAAATCCACTCAATGCATTCGCATACTCTGAAACGGGAAGGTACAGTTGGTTAGATAAACATAAAAGACCCTGCTAAGATAGTATAATCACCCAAGTGATCTTAGCCTTCGCTGTTCGCTAATGCATAACCCCATACCGTCACAACAGCAGTGATCAACATTCTAAAACATTTTTTTTTTTATTTTGTCCCAAGGAATATAAGACTTGATATTTTTTGTTCATCGTCTGCTTAGCAGACCATTCACATGAAATATCAAGTTATATTTATTCTGAAAAGTAAAAAAGACAGACCTTTTTGAAATGTCGCATGCTACAGTTTGGAAATATGCTTTAAAGGTGCATGTCCCTTACTTCGTAATATGTCATATATGTATACAGATGGATTATATAAACTATACATGTTAGCGTTTACAATTACGCATTTGTTATTGTAAAACTGTTTCAGAGATAACCTATAACTTTGTAATGTGTTAGCTTTGCAAAATAATGCAAATTATAATGCTTCAATGTAGAAGTAAAACTGCATTATACAAAACGTGAGTTTCTTTGTCTATTATCGTTGTGTTGAGGTTTTACGGCCCAGTCAACCCAATGGGGTCATGTCGAGCGCGTCAATTTACCTAACCACGATTACTAGACAGGCTTAGTCCTCTGAGCGGTTAACCAGTATTGTTCGCATTCTTTCGCCAGAAACTGACAACTGCCCTTCTTGAATCAGCGGAAGGGAGAGAATTACCGTAGAAAATATTTCATGATCAATCTCCATGAAAGAATGTTGCCGACCTCGGCGGGGGTTGAACCCGCGACCTCCTGGTCTCCAGTCGGACGGAGCATCCAACTGAGCCACCGAGGCCGGCTTCTTTGTCTATTCGTTTTGTTGTTGTTGTTGTGAAGTTCATATTTATATACCATGTATGCGTAAAATAAAGGTGAAGATATCAACCAAATACCATAACAATGAAGTACAGCCTTCGTAAGGCACCAAAAGAAATAGAGATGAGAAACAGATGATGACAAATCGAACGTTACGTGTAAAAGCACCGCTACACGAACAAATACGGACAAGGGCTGCAACAGAGAAACCGCCTTGGAACGGTTATAGAAAACCTACTAGGAGTTAAACCACTTCTACTCGTGCGAAACCTCACTTTTAATTCTGGTGCAGCTCAAATTACAAACATACATGTATGTTTGATCCGCAAAGGGCTACTCTACCTCATAAGTGAAACATCACAGTAATATATATATATATATATATATATATATATATATATATATATATATATATATATATATATATATATACAGTCGAACCTCAATAGCTCGAACACCGATGGCTCGTTTGTCATGGCTAATTCGAACTAATTTTTCAGTCCCTACAAAATTTTTCCGACAGCTTAAGAAAACAAGTATTTAGATTTGTTTTTTTTCATTTTATCATGAAATTGTATGTTGTGTGTACTCATTAGAATTGCCTCATCGAGGCGATTCTAATGAGTACACTCAACATAGCGATTCTAATGAGTACACTCAACATACAATTTTTATGTAGAAGATCGAAAAGATTTCCCAAAATTATCGCCATTTGCTTTCTGACTTGGCGCCATGATTAACCCTCAGTGGCTCGAACTACCCATATCTCAAACCTATTTCCATGGTCCTAAAGATGTTCGAGCCATTGAAATTCGACTGTAAACACAAATACTGTGAGATGAAAGAAAACAAAGCGCTCAGTTGTGATCTGAAGTTAGAACAGAAGAAAAACACTAGCAGGTCGATGATGTCAAAATGCTTATACAAGTAACGCATTTATCGTACACATTCGACTATTGCAACTCCTTACTGTGTCTAAAACTGCCAACAAAAATATCTGGTGTTACACGCTCTAGATAAGCAAGTGTTAGCCATGAGATTTATATTTCTTCCATTTATCCACACAAGCACATATTGTGGGTACTGATTGGAAGCGTCTCGCAATGAGTACCACCAACATATGTTTTCTTTTTTTTGTGGAGGAAATAAGAAGAAAGATGTTTTATCTTTATAACCTTTTTATCTAGAGCTAGATTAAGTATGGCATTATCACTTTTTTCACTGGGAACAGTTTAGCTATTGAACCTATAAAACAAATTTATGTAGTAAAAAAGTTACTAGAAGTAACACACAAATTCTTTTCAAAAGTGAAGCAAAACAATATTGCCAGAGTTACATTCCCTGACAGTATATCCATTTATCATGAGGGCCTTTTTTCTACTTAGATACATTGCATAGTATGCCGTGATTCTAATAGCGGGCCGCAGAGGTACTGACCACTATATTGTACTGCCCCACAAAACTCCTTGCCTCAAGGATCTGATAAAGTTGTTATGGTTATACATCTAATTGCGCACAGATGAGAAATTGTGAAAGCAACAAGTGAAAAATATTTCGGAAACAGGACTTGATATTCAGTTCCCATTAAATCTCCCAGTAAGCATTCTTTATAAATCTATAGCGGGCCGTTATCGGCCCGTCAGGGTAGCTGACGGGCCGATAACGGCCCGCTATAGATTTATAAAGAATGCTAGCTGGGTAATAGATTGCATTTGGAAACAAAGAACACATAAAAGAAGTCTTATTTGGCATGCGCTGTCTGCGTATGATCAGAAGGCCCCTGTTCCCATAGGGCGGTCCATATATCCACAGCAAGCAGTCTACTTAAATCTTTACAGGGCCGTTATCGACCCAACAGGATTCTTGTCGGGCCGATAATAGTCCGATAAAAACTTAAGTAGAAAGCTAGCTGGGTACTGGTATAGTAATAAAAAATAAAAAAGGAGACTGCCGAAACATGATAGCCACCCCACGAAAGTAAGAGCACCAACGAAAAAGAAAACGTGGAGTTTGGCTTATAAGCAAAAAGTAAACACCAAGAACAGCATAATTTTTATGTATCCGCAAAGTCTGACCGAACATGGTCTCATAATTCTATAGGCGACCGCAAAACCCTTATCAGCTTGAGCTGATACATAAGGCGTGCTGGGCCTTTACTGTTCACCTATCATTATTGGAGCATCAATGTACAATATGACCATAGCCTCAGAGTTTTGTTGTCCAATCTTTATACATGAGAACAGCAAAGGTCATTATCAGATTTGCCTTAAAAAACTACGTGATTAGGATCTCAGTTGTTAGCATATAATTTAGTCTGTCCTTCTTCCGTAGGCGACAGATTAATTGATTTCTAAATTCTTAATGGATATGAGAATGATTTTTGTGTATGTAACTTTTCATTAAATTTGAGTTTCGTCCCACGTCATTAACATTGTAAACACAAGGTTCATTAATAAACGTAATACAATATTCTGTGATTAATCGGTCATATCGTATACGGTAAATTGATTTAAGGTGACTGGATACACTTGTTAGGTTTGCCGCTAAGGGAGACGACTTTTGTAATTCCTGTTAGCTTATTGCACGCATGACCCTTCCCAAAAGGGGTCTATTTTGTAAGGGAAGAACTAGCTCCCAGAGATTTCTTTCCTTACAAGGTATACCCGTTTTCAGAAGAGGATAAAACATTGATAGATCTGTCTCCCTTAAATGTGTATATAAATTACTTAAAATCAATAAAAACAATACTATGTGTTTCCTTGTATTTAAAATCTATACATTCTAATAGATTTATAGGTATTACAGAGCTTGTTCTTGCGTGGCCGTGCATTTATCGCTGTGGGACTTTTACCATGTTTTGTCCTGTGTGTTGTTTAATTTGTTGTGTTGAGTGGATTTTGTCTGGCACTGTGATCACCTCGTTGGGAAAGGGTGTGTGTGTGGGGGGAGGGGGGAGGGCGGGGGGCGTGTGTGTGTGTGGGGGGGGGGGAGGTGCGGAGGGGGGAGAAGGTGGGCTGGTTACTTTGCTTTCGATTTGGTTTGTGGCATCTGTCCGTCGTCGTTTGTTGGCGCTTCCTCTTGGTGGCATTGATAGGCTATGTTCTGCCGTTATTGGACAGCTTCTATACATAGGCGTAGCGCTCATTACGCACATTACGCATGCGCCTAACATGCGTAAGAATTTTTTTTTAATAAAGTGGCATTAACTTAGAATGTTTGGCTTCTTTACCATAGGGTTTGCTCTTAAAGGAAATATTTTGATTCTTCTTGGAGCAAATTCTTTCCTTCAAGAGTAGCCCATATTTTAGAAGTGATTCTAGGCATAATTTTCATGAGTTTTCCTGGGTTCGAGTAAAACAAATTCTGACTGCGTCACTGCTATACATAGGCTACTTGGGGCAATGCCAATAACAAACTGTTTCGTAAAATACAAGTCAAAAAGGATTGGTTTTTGGAAACAAAGAACACACAAAATCACGAAAATTGGAGACTCGGTTTGATTAAGTCTCTTCATGTGCAACACTGTATTTTGCGAGGCTGACCTTCAGAGGCATTTCTGATGAGTCCCTGAAACGTATGCTTTGTGGAGAAGTACGAAAACTATTTGCACCAACACACGACAAAACCAACAAAATGGCATGTGCGCCCAGCGAAGACTCAGATCAGCCTGGGCATCCGCCAGATCTGATCAGTCTTCGCTGTCCGCATGGAGAAAGCTTGGGTCCTTAGCTACCTATTGAGCGCACAGCGAAGACGCTGATCAGACGGCGGATACCCAGGCTGATTAGGAATTTCGCTGGAGAACATGCCATTTTGTTGGTGTTGTCTTGCGCTAGTTCATTTATCTTGATAACCTTCCTATCTTGAGCTATAGAAGCTATAATGTCTTGACTATATGACATGGAAACTGACGGTGATCCAGTGTCTACAAAGTCTAATTATATTGTACAATTTTGTAGGCTAATCTAAATCTTGGTTGGTCGCAGATGTGACCTCAGGTTCATTTTTACATACGGATTACAATTATTCTTCACACTTTTGGCGCATATAAAGCATATAACAAACAAACTAATGAAGACGTCACTGTTACAAAGGCGAAAAAGCAGAACAGTAATCGGTCTAAAGCATTTGCAACTTTTTTCCAGTCACACTCTTCCACGCCTTTCTGTTCTGTTGTGCCATCTATTGCCTCTTTCATCGTCATCGTATAAATTTCTGTTTTACTTGAAAAGCCTCCATTCTTTGCCTTGAGGGAAGCGATCTCTTTAATCGGCATGTCATCTTCTAACTTGCCATTATTCTCTAGTGGCTCAATCTTTGAATGTTCTTTTTCACAACACTGACAGTATAACACAGCCACAAGTTTGATAATGATTTTCGGAACGGGCGTTTCAAATTGCCTTATACGTAGCACAGTGAGAGCTATCATTGTGATGAGAGTGCTTTGAACGGTCAAGATAATAATGTAGACGGAGAAAATAGATAAGGATTCGGAGTTTGTTGGCAAAGCGGCAGAGATGATAGTTAAAAATACAGCAAACGCTAAGAATACTGTCACGGCGTAACTCGCCTTTTCGCCAGAGTCACATGGTAGCACAAAAACAAATAAGTTTAAAACAGAAAGCATTAAAACAGGTAGGATTATGGAGAGAACCATATAACGCGGTTTTCGTTTGATCTTCAGTGTATAAATAACAGCCGCTTCGTCAGATTCTTCTTCTACCGTCGCCGTGGAGTCGATCATGTCCCACTCGGAGTTGGTCTGATACTCTTCTAGATCTATACCCTTGCTTCCACCTTGCATATCAACCTATTAACAATCAGTAATTCAAACTCAACTAATTCTGTAGAATTTAATCGGTCGTGAGCAAATTCAAAACAGAATTTATACCTCGATAAATCCACTCAGCAATAATCGTTTTCAGTATTTTCAACCTACGATTTCGACATAATTAAGAACTACTTCGAATCATGAGAAATAAATGGAATGTGACTTTTGTGATTTTATCGCAATATAAACGCCAGCAAATCCCTCACATAAACCCTTCTGGTTTTATTCAACTCGTGAGTGAAACTCCAAAGGACGACAGACGACATTCATTCGAAAAAATAAATAAATAAATAAATAAAATAAATAAACAAACTAAAAATGATCGACATACTGTGCAAAGGATAACCGTCGTTTATGATAAAACAGGAACAAAACCATACCCATGTCAACAACCATCTAAAAATACAGATAAAGGTCTCTGGTTTTGTTAAAATCTAAGCAACGGTAGCCTTTATTACTACCGTGGTCTATGTTTTGGACATACATTTCAGCAAACAGTGTAGATCCATATCAACGCCACAATATGCGGCGTCAGATTAGGTTCTACATTGTCACTCAGCAAGCCGTTTGAAGGTTCACCAAAAACAGATTATAAAATGGACTTGTTCAAACATGAGGACATGAATAGTAACGGGTTGTTGTGTAAATATTTAGGGTAAACACAGTATGATCATTCCGGTGAGGGCCACACATCCTGTAAGGGTCAGTGAATCACGTAAATCATACTACTTTCGAACGAATGCACAGTATTCATCCTTACAATAAAGCTGTTACTTTATTTTGCGTACTCCTGTAAGAATCGAAGGCCTCAAGAGCGGCAATACTTTTGCACCAAGCACATTCAATTCACTATAATTCAGAATCATACTGTCTGTTTTTTTTCCCAATGTATCGCAGCATTTAAAGGACCTTGGTAAACAAGGTGGATTTTTCGCCATTTTCTACAAGGCAGACAATTCATGTGACGTCCTGTTTGATATTCCCGGCATCAAACCCCTTCTGAAAATAGGTATACTCTGAAAGAGAGCAAATGTTTTTCCCCTATCTAGAAGGGTGACAAACACTTTTGACAGTCATCTCCCCTGAATTGTATCCATTTTGTCTCTTAACAAATATGAAACAAAACAGAAGTACGTACCTCAGTTACCACGTCATGCATTTTGTAATACAACTGATTAATGATTTTTCACGGACTTCTTTTAATGGATCATAATAATCCCAGCTTTCCCTTTCCCTCCTGAACTTGATGTGAGTTAACCTTTTCAGCCTGGCAGACCAAATCAGCTATCTGTGCTAACATTGCATATCCGGATGAGACGGCTCATAATGAGCCGTCTTATCAGGATCTACGCTGTTTGCCATTTTGTTTTTGGTTTTACAATGAAACTCCTACTTGAGGCAGTGGATATATCCAAATTCATAGATTCCACTGCAGAAACTAAGGTGTAAAATGGTTAAGTGATGGACAAACGTTTATATTATACCTCTGCTTTTGTATAACTCCATGCCACAAAAGTCAGCTTGCACGTCTGTACATCAAACGGAAAAAACGTAATATCAATAGAGCAGGTAGACTTGAATACCTGAAAACAATAGAAAATAATATCAATCAATTAGGTAGACTTGAATACCTGAAAGCAATAAGACAGAAGTATCAAACAATCTAGGAGATTTGAACACCTGAAAGCAATAAAAAAGTAAAATCATGTAAATATTAAGTACCTGAAAGCAATAAAAAGTAAAAAGCAGGTAAACCTGAATGCCTAAAAGCAATAAGAAATATATGTCAATAAATCTAGAAGAGTTTAATACCTAAAATAATAAAACAAGTACTATAAATAAAACAGGCAGATCTTAAATACATAAAAGCAATAGGAAAGTAACATCGTTGAACTAGAAACCTAAAAGCAATAAAAGTAATATCAATAAAGCAGTTAGACTGGAATACCTGAATGTAATGAGAAAGCAATATCAATAAAGCAGGTAGTATCGAATACCTGAAAGCGATGAAAATGTTATATCAATAAGGCATGTAGTTTTGAATACCTAAAAGGAAAAAGAAAATAATATCTATAAAGAAAGTACTAATTTTTGAATACCTGAAAGCAAATAGAAAGTAATAGCAATAAAGCATGTAGTTTTGAATACCTAAAATCAAACAATATACCTGGAAAACTTGATTACCTATAATAAAAGTAATATCAATAAAACAGGTAGACGTTGATGTTAAAACACAGACTGACTGCTTAACCGTTGCTCCAATAACGATTGACCACTTACCTTTCCTCTTTAGCTGCTCAAGGTCAGGGCTCGGATTCTGTGATGGCCCCGACTTGAAATTTATTAACTTAAATTGTCTTGGCCGGAACTTTTTATGTCTGTTTCTCGGCCCATCGTGGCTTTCTTTCGCTCTAGTATTCCAGTGGTGTTATTTGTCACCCCAGGGATCTACAGGTGTCTCAACACGTTGTTTCAGTTGAGTGCTCATCTTTGCTTCATTAAAAACTTTATTCGAGATTTATTTGTTTCCCGTTAGATTCATGGATGAGTAAGAGGACCTCCACGTCGACCGAAGAAATATATGTGTTTACCACAAAGGGAGCTGAGGGCTCCTGTAACGATAGCTTAATCCCACCCCCACCTACACACACACAACGCCAAGTAATTAATTATTACTCGTTCCAAGACGGTACTTTCACCGTGGGATTTTTTATGCCCCCGCCATTCGAAGAATGGTGGAAAGGGCATATAGTGTTACCCATGTCTGTCCGTCCGTCTCCGTCCGTTTGCGAAAGGCGTTAGCAATATGCATTTAAGCTTTTCAGGCGTTAGCAATTAGCGTTTAATTTTCAGGCGGGGGCATCCCTTTCCACTGGACACATTTCTGGTTGTAAAATGTTCCGTAGTGTTTCACTTACAAATGTTTTTCTTTTTACAACTATTAGGTTAAATTGTTTAATTGTATTTGTCTGTCTTTCACTTTGATGTTGAGAACTTAATGTGGATCTGATTTTAACAGTTCCTGAATTCCATTATTTTCTTAGAATACCTGGAATCAATAAAAAGCAATATCAAGAAAACAGGTAGACACTTAATATCTAAAAGCAATAACTCAGACAGACTTAAATACCTGTAATCAATAAAAGAGTTGTATCAATAAGGCTTGCAGACTTGAATACCTGAAAGCAATAAGAAAGTAATATCAATAAAGCAGGTAGATCTGAATACCTAAAAGCATTTAGAAATATCAATAAAGCAGGTAGATTTGAATATATAGATAGTTATATCAGTAAATCATGTAGATTTGAATACCTAAAAGCAATAAACTTATATATAATAACCTACGAGGTCGTTTACATTGAAATAATGATAAAAAGAAATTAAAAAAAAAATAATAAGAGAAACGTCCAGGGAGTGCCACAATCACAAACCGCAGCCCTTCCCAGACACCAAGAGGAAGAGAAAACCGACAAATCCAAACAAGCACAAATCGAACAAGCGTACGAAAAGCACTATTATTAGCTCTCTCTTCCCCAAGCGAGGTAATCGCAATGCTAAAGGACTGAAAAACACAAGAACAAAATGACACAAGGTAAGATATAAAACAAATCGTTTCGTAGAATAAACCACAAAGCAACAAAGAGTAAGAATAACACCGGGACCATCGCCTTAGAACTGTCAGTAGAATAAACTACCGGGGGAAACCCTTTCTGAATACCCATATGTTTCTTACTTTTCATTGCAAAGGTCCAAAATATACATGATGCGTATTTTTTTCCGGAGATGCAGTAATGTTTTATAATAGAATTATTAAATAACTGTTAAAATGAGCAATACGTTACCTCAAAAGGATACCAGAATACACAGCCGTCTGAGTCAACTTGAACATTTAGCGTGGAGACTCCAAGTGGCTTGTACTTTTCCACAGAGTTCTTTAGAGCTACGTCCGGTTTCCAGACGTCATCCTGAGGAAAATGATAATACGACAGTCCGCCATAATCAGTTGCGTTCCAACTTAAGAAGTCATCCTGCCATTCCACTTCAAGATATCCAGTTGTTTTAAGTGTCTCCGCAACTTCGTCTAATTCGTTAATGGAGAGGAGATAAAAACTCACGTACACTTTTGTGAAATAAGTAGTAGACACATAATTTAAATCATATTTCATTACACCTGAAATGTGTTTGGCAAGGGAGGTGTCAAACTGAAGATTTACCCAGGCTGATTTGCTATTTTGTAAGCAATGGAAGACGTAAGTATCTATCGTGATCAAGTTAACCCTTTTAACCCTGAGTTCCTAAAACAGACTCTTCCATCTCTGCATTTGGACACTTCCGCTGCTGCCAAAAGGGCGACAGTTGTAAATCACGAAAACAATGGCAAACAAACAGTGTAGATCCTGATGCCGACTCACCTGGAACGGCACTGTTTGCAAAAGTATTTGTCTTATTCCTCGGGGCTGAAAGAGTTAAGGATTCTTTACACGTGCAAAATTCTCTTAGTCAAGTAAGCTTACCTGTAATAAAGCTTCCACTGTTTAACATCTGAAGCAATGCTAGCAGTACCATAAATTTCTGAATTGTATCATTATGAGAAAATTAATTTCGACATATGAGCTGGCTTACGAAAAAAGGATCATATGATTTTTTTCGGTTCGCGGTTCTTCAAATGCGCAGGCGCAGTCCCCTATTGGTGCTGCAGACATACGTATTATTTTGCTTGAAGCTTCTTCAAGATCTCTACTACGTCTGCGAACAGCAAAGGCTCTGGAGAGACTGCACTTATGCGCAGGCTCGTCTTAGCCTTTGCTGGTCGCTTAAGTGATGAGAACATTTTTCTCATCTGCTTGCTCATATATCGGTAGCTTGACAAAAAACGTATTCAAGAAGGCTTATCGGAATTCGAGTTTTATTCGACTTACTCCAATACTTTGGAGAGTTCACAGTTAGTTGGATTTTCAGAACATTTCAAACAGACTATCTTAAAAATGATAAAAAAACAAAACAAAACAAAACAAAAACAAAAAACTCGAATTAACTAATGCATGAGATACTGTGTTCTTAGCGTTGAATCCATTTAAGATTAACACCGAGCTATACTCCCGAAGACTCATTTTCTCATGGCGAGGCCCTTGTACCCGATACATTTGGGCCGCATCATGAGAAAACACACTTTCTGACATGTGCGCTCAACGAATACTCAAATCAGCCTGGGCTTCCGTGCGGACTGATCTGAGTCTTCGTTTTCCGCATGAAGACAATGCACTCTTGGCTATTCAAACTGCGCACAGTGAAGAGTCTTATCAGACTGCGCGAATGCGCAGGCTGATCTGAATCTTCACTGAGCGCACATATCCAAAAGTACATTTTTACGACTTTGCGGCTCATTAGATCTTTGTTTTGCATACCTGTTGGGTCGGTCTGGTCGTTAGCTGGTCGTATTTTCTTATCGTAACCATCTGTGTCAAAAAGCTTTACTCTTAGTGCTTTTGCCTGAGTCCCGTTCTGTCCACGAACCACATGTAGAATTCCAACTAGTAACACTACTTTTATCTCCATTCTTGAACTGCCATTTAAAACTCAGATTCTTCGAGGAAAAGAAATGAAAAGAATGGTGGTCACCTGCTACAAAAGGTCTTAAGCATGATTATAAAACATCTGTGCGCAGTTGTTCAAAGCGTCGTTAGCTTAACGAGCTCGTTAGTGGTCAAAATGTTAACTGTTCTAGTAAGTACAATATCTAATTCACAGGTATTTTTGCTGAAAAAAATGTGAGTAGCTTTTGGAAATGCAAAAGCTACTCACATTTTTTCAGCAAAAATATTAGCGTACATGCCATATTTAATGATCAAAGTTTTAACGATACGTTAATTAACAACATCGTTAGTTTTGAACAACTGGGCCCTGGTACTAAAATGAAATGCATTACGTTCAATGAGACTTCATTTAATGTTAAAGATGGACATAACGATTTTTGGCAGTTAAAGAGATTTTTTAAGTCCTATGTTCGGGACTCAAACAGATTGTAAGTTCTCAGATAATATCAAGCAACTTTTATCTGCACTTTCTGAATATAAGAGAAACCATAAGCAGCATCTCATATACTCTTGAGTGATAAACGTTTTTACCCAGACGAGAAACGATTGCTCTCTCTCTCTCTCTCTCTCTCTCTCTCTCTCTCTTAGGCATTGGGAATTGTGTTCGAATTTCCTTTTTTTCTCTGCTTTTCCTTATTGTCTAGAACAGCTGTACTTTATTTGTTTTCGAATATCATATCTACCGAACAATCATAGCATTATTTGCAATTTTTTATGTAATAGTTATTTTAATGTTTGCTCCTGCCGATTTCTATTACATTGTATACAGAATGTTCATAGTAGGGAGCGGATCCAAACAGCAGGCTGCTTTCGTTCTAATCTATGGAATGTGTTATTTGTTGTATGTATACATCAAAGTGTTGAAATAAGATATGTTTAACTAAAGCTGGACATATTGAAACTTATCTCCATCGGATACAATTTCAACTAAAGCTAGACATATTGAAAATTATCTCAATCGGATACAAAAAAGGGGGTAAGAGAAAAGTCCAGGGAGTACCATAATCACAAACACCCCAGATAATCAGATAATTCCCAGAAACCAAGAGGAAGAGGAAACAGACAAAATCAAACAAGCGCAAATTGAACAAACATACGAAAAGCACCAAGACTAACTCTCTTTTCCCCAAGCTAAAGCTTAACATATTGAAACTCCATGAGATACACTTAAAATTATCTGTTAAGCCTTATTTTGTGTAATATATATATATATATATATATATATATATATATATATATATATATATATATATGTGTGTGTGTGTGTGTGTGTGTGTGTGTGTGTGTGTGTGTATTAAAATGCCTCTTATTATTTTAGTTCAGTAGAATAAATAAGTGCGTTAACTTACATTTAAAAACTATTATTCCACTGCTGTAATTAGAAATAGGAATTATGCGTGTAGCTTTAATACCATTATAATCACTAGGAGGACTGTGTGAATCAGAAAGATATGTGTGCTACCAAATCCAATGTTTGGGGGCGGTTGCTAAACCGCCACCCGATTTAATAGAAAGCCTTGCAGCATATAAGGCGGGACTTTTCTCAACTGTCAAAACTCCATCACTGCTATGCCCAAATTTTTGTGTTTTTAAACTTAAAATTTTGCGATAACTTTTTAAATATACATTTTATTAGAAATTTTCTTGGATAAAAATTGCACAGGATGGCAGGAGCCGACGTCTCAATGAGGGTTCAAATTTGAATTTGAGAGGGTCATAGCTTTCACTGTAATCCAATGAAACTGCAGAATTATACTTTTTTGATAATCTCCATCAGTGTATAGTACGAAAGCTCAATGGAACTTTTTGGAGTTTTTTTTTCTTTCATCTTTATTTGAAAATGTAGATGAATTGAATTATTCAATTGCAATACTAGCATTATGTTTTTTCGATTCCGACATTACCCCTGGTTATTATTATTTTCTGTTGAAATGCAAGTCCAAAAAGGGTTCATTGAGTCATGAAGTTTAGGTAATTAGACATAAATGATGTAGTCATATTTCCAACAACATATATATACAACAACAATAAAAAGTAATTAAAAACTAACCTTGAGCACTCTATGAGCAAATTCACTAAACGACAAATTGATATGTTTATACATTTTTTCTTCAGAAAAAAGACCTTGACATTTAATACAAATGGTCTTCTTAGGAGACCATAGCATGAAATGTCAAAGCCAATTTTCTGGGAAAAGCGAGAAAATTATTTCTGAATATCGTCTGCTGAAATTTTTACCGAGCATGCTATGCGTTAACAAAACATTAACCTTTTCCACACTATGTGTAGATTCAGCAGACGACAAATTGATGATAGTTTTCTTTTTTTCCCCAAACAATTAGGTTTTGATAGTTCATGCAAATTGTAAACATCACATACGAATTCTAAGAAGACAATTTGCATAAAATGTCAAAGCCTATTCTGAGAGAAAAACAAGAAAAATATTCTAAAATGTTGTCTGCTAAATTCTTACTCAATACGCGAAGCATTAACCCTGGTCCTGCTGAACCCGGATATGTCTTGCCTTTGCAAACAGTGTAGATCCAGATCAGTTGGATTCTGAAGAAGCCAACCGATCTGGATCTGCACTGTTTGCCATTAAGTATCTAAATTTATATCAACAATCTGGATCAAGTAATCTGATTGGCTGAAAATTAGAAATGGGTGTAGCATCTTTATTCAGCATGACAAGTGTTAATAAACACATAGATAAGCCACTAAAACGCCCTGACATAATGGGTCTTCATTTACAAGAGGATTTCAACCGTTACCACTCTCTGGGCTAATTCAGACGAACTAATGATGTTTTTCTTATTTTATCTCAGAAATTAAGCCTTGATATTCCATGCAAATTAGGAGATAATTTGTGTAAAATACGAAAGACTATTTTATAATGAAGAATTATATTTCCAAATGTCTTCTGCCGAATGTTTTACCTAGCATGTTAAGCGGTAATGTAAAATAGATGTGATACAAAAACGCCAAGATATATTATAGTTCTTTTTTCATAAAAGAAATTTGAAAACAGACAACAAAAGTTTGTAATGCCATTTTTTATAATAGATATAGGATAACACTCTTCAACGCTGAATAAAATATAAAGGCACGGTATAATAATTACTTATGTCAAGTTCCTGAGAATAAGTTGGTCATCAGCTAAATTTCGTTACCATCGTTAAAGAGGTGTCAATACGATATTGGTCAATAACGTCTTATTGCTGCTATTCTAGCATTTAGAATGCTGAATAAAAAATCATTTTTTTTTCTCTCTCTCTTGGTCTTGACTATCTAAGACTAATGTACGAGAAATAATCAAAATAGTATGGGTATATTCCCCAACATTGAAGAAACCCACACCACGCATTCTCAAGACAAAGAAAAAAAAAAAAAAAAAAAAAAAACTATTTTTTTCCAGGCTGTAATGTTAACAAACGCATCAATTTAACTTCCATATTCATTATATTTTCATTGATCTAATAATAATAATAATAATAATAATAATAAAATTTAATAATAGTAAAATAATAATAATAATAATAATAATAATAATAATAATAATAATAATAATAATGCTGGTGATTATGATGAACAAATGTTACCTTAGAACCATTTGTATCTTTTATTTCCGCAGTTTCTGTAACGTATCTTTTTCAATTCAATATTCCACCTACTGTGATTTCGACTTCTTTCAGAGTCGCCTTTTCCTTTGCGCTTTACATAGAAGTAAATTTTGCTAGAGTGTCTAGTCATGTTTCTGACTTCATCACTCGAAATAAATTTTTAACTGCTAAATTTCTTAATCGGGTTATCGGTACCATAAACTCCGCAAAGCCTTTTCTAAATTTTATAGACGTTATTTCGATTTGGTTTCAAAATTCAAAGTTGGACTGAAATCGCTTCTGCAACAAGGCCTATCGGAATCTGAATTTTATGGTGACTTCACATATAAATTCAGAAAAAATGTATGCTTGCAATGACTCTAGCACTCAATTTCGTAAAATCATTCTTCGATATATAAAGATTGGTTACAACATAAATGTAATACGACAGACTGCGTGCATGGTAGTTAACCCAATCACGGTTAATAACTTTGCTTCCCTCTATGCTTTCATGCCGGCGTATTGGACCTCAGATTCTATGACGGATCCGGCCTAAAGACTTTTAAGTAAATCGATTTGTGCCTGATGCTCTGTCTGGTCGGGCCCACCGGTGTCCTACTGTTGGTGTTGTTTTGCTTCAGCATTTCAGATACTTCCTGCTGTCGAGTCCTCATCGTTGTTTCATCTTTGTATTCGTTTGATTTTTATGTTCTCGGACATGTTGCACTGATGAGTTAGGAACCCTTCACGCGGACTGAACAAATGGCTTGTGTATACCATGGCAGAACTAAGGGCGAGGGTTGTGACCACGTAAAATCGATTAACCCCCCCCCCCACACACACACACACACACACGCACACGTCCCCTATTTGTAATATTTTTGCTGACCGTTCCAAGTCGGTGCTTCTGCTGTGGTTTACTATATTTGTCATTTTATGTGTTTGCATGTTTGTCTTTGTGCAATTTTCATTTTGGATAGCCGTTTGGCCATTTTTGGGGAAGAAACTCTCCTTTTGGCTTTCTGCTTGTAGTGTTTTGATTGTGGCGCCGTTACTTTAAACGCGTCCTTCATTCTATTTGGTGTCTTGGAACGGAAGGTGTTAGGTAATTGCATCGACTTCTGATCATTGCCTTCCTTTCTGTTTTGTCATGATTTAGTGCAAAACTATTAGTCGTAACACCTATGCTCAAACAGTTTTAATTTTTTAAATCAAATATTTTTACCTTTTCCCATAGCAAAAATGTATGCCAATTATGAAGAAATCTGTAAAGTAGGCAACTTTTAAGCAGATTTTCAAGTTCCACTTGTTCAATTTTTTTTCTGGAATTTTCACAATATTGTTGTGAAACATCAATTATTCAAATTCAGCAAAGAAAAGTAAAACATATTTTCTTAGACAAAAGTTTTAAAAATCACTTTACTATAGATGTTGCATAGGTCAGACCAATTTTTGGCAGTACATTAAATTTTAGGGTAAATATTTGAGAACAAAACACAGAAACAGAAAAGACAAATGGTTTCTAGTAAGATATGTTGAATCAAAACAAAATATTTTCATTTAATATAAAATACCAAGCAAAAATCGTCTTTCAGTGTGACGTTGAAAGGACAGTAACAACCAATCGTCTCCAAATCAATATCCCAACTTCCATTGACATTTCCTTTGAACCTCAGTTACCGTATAAATCTAAGCCCAAGTCATGCTGAAAAAAAAAAAAAAAAAAAAGCAACGAAGATACCAAGGCCACTTCAGTTGGCTTTTCAATCCAGCTGATCTAAATCTACACTGTTTGCAAAGGCGGATCATATCCAGGTGAGCAGGACCAGGGTTAACTATTCGAACACTGTAAACCATTTATCAAACTGCTCGGTGTCTACACTGTTTGCCGTTCAGACACATCATCAGATAGCCAACTGCAGTGGTTCAATGTTTTAACAAAGTATAAGATATATCTTCGTGTAGAAATGAGACAAAGTATTTAACTGGACATTACTTTTATCCAGAGCAAATAAGCCTTAACATTTACACTATATAATATGGAGAAAATGAGAAAAATAAAGACATTCGGCTCATAAGTATATTCATAAGTATATTTAAGAAAAAAATATGCAGTATAGGATATTCATAGAAATAACAAAACAAATTAATATTTTCTTCTACCGTAATAATCCTACGTATTAGGACAGATAAGCCTTTGCAAACAGTGTAGACCAAGAACGCGGCGACTGATCAGGGTATATACTGTTTGCCATGTATACAGCAATATTTTAGACACACTAAGAGGTACTGGAATGGACTGTTTCAAGTTTTAGGGGAGGTATGGTAAGTGTTACGCTGGAGAGCGGTCAAGACGGAACGAGGGTGACTTCCTATTGATTAAGCTCCAGGGAGGGTAATGTTTGACTGTATCCTTACACAGAGACTCAAACACCATTAGAATGTTTTATGATTTTTACAAATATATATACTTACAACATATAATACACTACACATGTAACTGCTATTCTCTTCGCGTCGGCTCCACAATGATCGCAACACCATCTGAAACTATAGTGAATTAAAAAATTATTAATCTGCCTTGACTAATCAGATTGTTGATAACCAGTACAATTTCCAACCTGTGCGGTGCACTTTGTCGTGCCAATATGAAGATAATGTCCCCTTAAAACACTAACAGTAACTAACAAGAAGTGTACTGTCTATTTTTTATTTTCATTGATCTCAGTATATTTCACGTCTTTTAATTTTACAAGTCATTCCGACTTTAGATCAAGTACGTTTCATGATTTGGCAGTTAATGTCCACTTCTATTATTTGTATGTATTTGTATTTAATCACATGGGTTCTATGGCATCCGCTACTCACGTGAAATATTTACGTGTAACAATGACAGCCTTGTCCAGTCTAGACTGAATCTGTTGAAGGCTCTACATCTGTAAACCTACATAAGACGTCGGACCCTTCCGGCCGATCTCGTCATTCCACCCCGCTTAAGGTATGCTAAATTTGATTTCCCGGCTGTCTTCAAACCTCAAAATCACACGCAAGCTTCCTTTTTTCCAGCAAGACAATCACAATATGTTCCATAATTCCTGAATAACAATAGGGCTATGAAGTTTCAAATGTCGCGCTCCTAATGCTGTGAAGACACTACATTTTGTTGCTTGTACTGGCAACATTTGCGATATTACCTGTTGGGACCATTATGAAACAATGGGATTTGATAATTAGTCTAAGTGTATTATATCTAATTATTTTATATGATAGATCTGGTAAGACTGTTTTCCCAGATCGCCACTTTTCAAATGTACATTGGACTGCAAGGGCACGTGCGTCTGAGATTGCACGTTCATTATTTATGTACAGAAACTGCGCACAAGCATATGTCCTAGGTTACATATATGCGCATGTTTGAGGGTGTTTTGGTGTATGTATGTCCATGCGGTTGTGTGTCTGCGCGCCCTAATTCTATACTAAGCCGGTGAAATCCCTTATGGTACTGCCATCTCTGCATTTAACTCAGCATTTCGATTCTACATTGTTCACATTTCCATCAAACCACAAGTTTCACCTACGTCAGATAGACCCTGGCCAGGCTGCACATAGCCAGCGCAGTCTGCTGAGGACTCTCGATAATAACCATAACCTTCGTAAACTGTTGAGAAATCCCGACCAGACTGTGCAAAGCCAGCGCAGCCTGCTCGGTGCTCCCGACAACGCTATGGTAACATATGCAGAAGTGAATCAAACAGCGCATCGCATTTATCTTCAAACATTTATTTGTAGGTTTTTATTTACCAGTCTCGATATGAAACTTGCCATTTTGGAGTTTGCACTGAAAAGCAAAAAAATAAATTATCATTAGAAAATAAAATACCCTTCACCGAAACAAAAAAAAACAAACAAAAAAGAAAACACGACAAAGCTCTCTTGAGACGTTTAGCGTCGTGTATTGCTTTGCCCTCTGTCATATTCTTTCAGTGGGATCTAATGGTAATCCAAAGTAAGTATCGATTTTGCAAAAGCACGGGGAAATCGATATTTTGCAGTTTCAAAAGATAAACGTGTTCCATTTTAAATCTGTACTTTATACTTTCATGTAGAAAATGTCCTCAGACAGTAACAAAGGGATAAACTTACTCCCAAAGGCAACACATTCGAATCAACAGGCAGCTTCAATTTGTGTTTTACAACTTTTCAATATCTAATTCAATACTAAAAATGGCGGTACCCATGCTCGTGGTTAAGAAAACTTTAAACTGCATTATCAATCATATTTCCTGACAGATTTTGACAAAAAAAAAAATGCGCAGAGAGGCTTGATTTTAGTGTTCCTTTTCTTTTGATGAATCTCTAGGTTCTTAATTGGAGTCGTACGTAAGTTGATCAGGTCTTTCTGTTATTCATATATTCTTTAATATATTCTTTAATCTGCCATTTTTCTTGACGAGACAGATCAATTGAAGTGCAGTAGGTAGACGAATGTATTTGTCACGTTGTTACGTCGCCGTTTAAAATAATACATTTCCAGATTTTCTGCAATAATACTTGTCGCGAAACTATGAAAGGTACCATCATAGGAATTATACCAGAAGAAAGCAGATGATTTACGCAATGAACATATCTTAAAAAACGTCAAAAAAATTGCCTTTGGAAACAAAGAACACACTACAGATAAGAAAATGCATTGAGACTCTTTATAAGCAGTAATGAAGTTTGCAACACTGCTTACGCCCTCTAGCGTATACATGAGCAGAACTCCATTTTCAAAGATTCCACAATGGGCCCAATGATCCCAAAGGAAATGAAATATAATCTGCACTATGGTAAAGTACGGGGAGACGTTCTACCGCCGCCACATGGCACTAATACCAGCTGCAATGTAGTAGTTTAAACGTCAAAAAGATCGCCTTTGGAAACAAAGAACACACTACAGATAAGAAAATGGGAGTCTCTGTTTTATTGAGACTCTTCATAAGCAGTAATGAAGTTTGCAACACTGCTTACGCCCTCTAGCGTATATATGAATAGAACTCCATTTTCAAAGATTCCACAATGGGCCCAATAATCCCAAAGGAAATGAAATATAATCCGCACTATGGTAAAGTACGGGGAGACGTTCTACAGCCGCCATACGGCACTAATACCAGCTGCAGTGTAGTAAAATAAACGTAAAAAAGATTGCCTTTGGAGACAAAGAACACACTACAGATAAGAAAATGGGAGTCTCGGTTTTATTGAGACTCTTCAAAAGGAGTAATGAAGTTTGGAACACTGCTTACGCCCTCTAGCGTATACATGAGCAGAACTCCATTTTCAAAGATTCCAGAATAGGCCCATTGATCCCAAAAGAAATGAAATGTAATCTGCACTATGGTAAAGTACGGGGAGACATTCTACCGCCGCCACACGGCACTAATACCATCTGCAGTGTAGTAAAATAAACGTCAAAAAGATTGCCTTTGGAAACAAAAAATACACTACAGATAAGAAAATGGGAGTCTCGGTTTTATTGAGAATCTTCATAAGCAGTAATGAAGTTTGCAACACTGCTTACGCTTTCTAGCTTATACATGAGCAGAACTCCATTTTCAAAGATTTCACAATGAGCCCAATGATCCCAAAGGAAATGAAATATAATCCGCACTATGTTAAAGTACGGGGAGACGTTCTACCGCGTCTACACGGCACTAATACCAGCTGCAGCGTAGTAAAATAAATGTCAAAAAGTTAAGGCAAATTAGAATCATTTCTTATTTTCTTGAACCAACAATTTTAAAATTAATTAGAAAGAAAATTATAACGTCAATTTTCGGCGACATTAACATTGGCGATTCTTTAAAATTTTACATTCATTACAAATATCCACCAATCGTGGATATTTCTTAATATTTGATTGTATATTGCTATTTTTGATTTGTGTTTCATTCCTGTAAGTTTTGTAAAACTGTCCTTAATACTTTTGCGACAGTAATGTTTACAAATTTTCTGAAAATTCATGTTTTAAATGGCGACTTCACAAAGTGACGAATATGTATGTCCATCCACTGTACCTTCTAAAGCGATTTATCGATATGCTGTGGTAAATACTTAAATACTTAAAATTAAGGCTTAAACAGATATTAGTTTTTAGATTCCGCCATTAAAATTAATAGATAATCACAATATTTGTTTGGAACAAGTGTTACGTAGAAAACCTAGCTGTATAGTGAATATTGAAAAAAAAAAAAAAAAAAAAAAAAAAAAAACAGAACAAAACAAACAAAAAAAAAACAACAAAAAAACAAAAACAAAAAAAAAACAAACGAAAAACCCTACCATCTGACATGTGCGCCCAACGAAGATTCAGATCAGCTTGCATATCCGCAAAGATCAGAGTCTTCGTTGTCCGCATGAGGCAATTTTCCATCATTGGCTGTCAAATATGCGCTAATTGAAGGTTATGATCAGACTGCGAGCATGAACAGGCTGATCGAAGTCATCGCTGGGCGTAAATGTCCGAAGGTATATTATCTGACGTTACGGCTCAATTATTGAACTCTTTCGGTGCCAAATTTCAGGCGACGTTTGTCGTCTGCTTTTTTATTTTAACAAACTATCGTTTGGAAAGACGTTTATATGTAAAGTTGAAAGACTGAATGTCAGACAGCGTAGGTCTACGCTATTTGTAAAGGCCTATTATTTTCGCCTGTAGCAGTGAAAGAGTTAAGTCGGTAATTCGGGAACCATGTTGCGTAATGGTTTTAATACTGTAGAACTTAATTGCCATTTAACAGGTCTTTCACAGAAGGAGGAAGCGGGGCCAATGATTGTACAAAATGCACGTGTTGGTTGCATGGGAATTTAGGGGTTTTGAAACATCTCTTCTTCTATTGGTGCCTCTCGAGTGCTGTGCTTTGTAATTGTAACCTTTCCTTTGTACATTAATTTGTTTCTAGAACGATATATTTATAATACGACAAGGAGTAGGTTCAACGGTTCACTATAGACTCATAAAAAAGAAAAGTTAGTGAAGATATGCAGGGAATGAAGCACCAAGAGGTTTTATGGACAAGTCAACCCAATCGGGTCATGTCGAGCGCGGTCAGTTTACCTAGCCATTCTTTTACTGGGCAGGCTCAGTCCTCTAAGCGGTTAACCGGTATTGTGCACATTTTTTCGCCAGAAACTGACAACAACCCTTCTTCAGTCAGCAGGAGGGAGAGAAATATCATAGAAACTGTGATCGTGCAATAACGTTAATCATCATTACCCACTGGGTAGTGTCCATGGCTGCTTTGATAGCTGTGATGATGAAGATGACCACGGTCAGATGATTATAATGACGTTGAATGTCGCGATGATGGCGAGGATAAAAATGACGACTGCAATGAATTGATTTTATGGCATCAAATACGTGTAGCTGTTGGCCGTGATGATGATGAGGATGTTAGATGATTGATATTGACAATTCATATTGTTTCAGAAACTGTAAAATATGTTATTATTGAGACACAACATGCAAAAACGTCTCCTATTACATTCCAGGCCGGGCATAGATATGAGCTGTGGCATCAGAAAACGTACCTTTGCACATGTGCGCCTTGTGAAGATTCAGATCAGCCTGCGTATTCGCGCAATTGATCAGAACCTTCACTGAGCGCAATTTGGATAACCAAGGGGGTACAAAGTGTCTTCAAGCGGACAGCAAAGACTCTCATCAGACTGTGCAGGGTGATTTAAGTCTTCAGTGGGCACATACATATCAGAAGGTAGGTTTTCTTATGTTGCGTCTCATATGATCTGTATTATTAAGTTCTTTGCCATTCGATACATAGTCGAACCTCAATGGCTCGAACACCGATGGCTCGTTTACCATGGCTAATTAGAACTCGTTTTTGAGTCCCTACGAAATTCTTCTGATAGCTCCAGAAAACAAATATTTAGGAGTTTTTCTTAGTTTATTGTGAAACTGTATGTTGTGTGTACTCATTAGAATCGCCTCATCGAGGCGATTCTAATGAGTACACTCAATATATAGTCACTGTGTAGAAAAATCGAAAAGATTTCCCTAAATTATCGTTATATGCCTTGCGCCATTATTACATGTAACACTTAGTGGCACGAACTACCCATTTCTCTAACAAATTTCCATGGCCCAGAAGATGTTTGAGCTATTGAGGTTTTACTGTAGTTATTTGCTCCTGAGTTTAACCCATTTATACCTAGCGTCCCATAAAAGGGACATTGGCAAACAGTGTAGAACCAGATCAGACGCCGCAGACCGCGGCTTCTGATCAGGGTTTACACTGTTTGCAATGATATTAGAAAGTCTCGTATGAAGATTTCTATATAACATCCCTTTGGCTATATAATGGACCCTTCCAAAGTTCATGATGGGAGAGTTTATTGAAAATATACAGTCATAAATGGTTTAATGGGAATGGACACACTTTCAGGGGAGGGGAGGTAACTCTGTCAATGTTTGTTTTAGTTCCCCTACACTAAGAGGAAGAGGTTGCTCACCTTGAGAGCAAATTCTTTCCTTTTAGAGAAAACTCCTTTTCAGAAGTGACATGTGAGCAGGTTTTGTTTGTGGAGGTTTTACGGCCCAGTTTTACGGCCAATGGGGTCATATCGAGCGCGGTCAGTTTACCTAACCACACGTTTACTGGGCAGGCTTAGTCCTCTAAGCGGTTAACCAGTATTGTGCACATTCTTTCACCAGAAACTGAAAATTGTCCTTCTAGAATCAGCGGAAGGGAGAGAATGACCGTAGAAAATATTTCATGATCAATCTCCACGAAAGAATGTTGCCGACCTCGGCGGGGGTTGAACCCGCGACCTCCTGTTCTCCAGTCGGACGGTGCATCCAACATGTGATACGTAATAGAGTTGTCCAGACAGATTTGGCCTTACACGAAAGTATTTTACTTATCACGGCTTGTGCATACTAACATTAGGAAATACAAGAAAAGGGCTATATGCCATGTTCGAACAGCGTAGACCCTAACAAGCCTTTGCATACGCGCTGTCTAATCAAGACTTTACGGGCAACGAGAGTCTTTATCAGACTGCTCTGACAGTGGCGCAGCCAGAACGCATTTTTTTTACGCAAACCCTGGAAAACTCTTGAAATCTATGCCTAGAATCGCTTCTAAAATAGGAGCTACTCTTAAAGGAAAGAATTTCTCCCAGAGGGCAACGAGAGTCTTTATCAGACTTCTCTGACAGTTGCGCAGCCAGAACGCATTTTTTTTTTTTTTTTACGCAAACCCTGGAAAACTCTTGAAATCTATGCCTAGAATCGCTTCTAAAATAGGAGCTACTCTTAAAGGAATGAATTTGCTCCCTCTGGGAGCAAATTCTTTCCTTTAAGAGCAGCCCCTATGTTAAAGAAGCAAAATATTTTATATTAATGCCTCTTTATTATAAATATTTTTCTTACGCATGTTACGCAAATGCGTAATGTGCGTAATGAGCGTTACGCCTATGCCTGACCCTTTATTGCAGCAACAGATTCGATAAGAGCTCTTTTATAATAAAGCGTCACATATGTTCTACCGTATTTACTCTAAAAGGCGACCCCTTAACTCCTTACCATACTAGTCAAAAAGTTTGAGCAAGTCCACTTCACTACCTGTTGGTGTACCTAAAACCTGTTGGATGAGTTGTAAACAGAGTGGATCCAGCATTCTGGGCGTCTGATCTGGGTCTACAATGTTTGCTCGTGCCTTTCCTTCCGAACACTTAGGGTAAACATTTTCTTTATACGCCTTCTAGCATACCAAACGCTTTTGTTTTGTGTTGATGTTTTACGGCCCAGACAACCCATTAGGGTCATGTAGAGTGCGGTCAAATGATCTTGCCACATTTATTCTTAGACATGCTTAGCCGTCTAAGCGGTTAACCAGTACTTGTGCACAGTTTTCCACCAGGAACTGACAACTACCCTTCTTGAATCAGTATAAGGGAGAGAATGACCGTAGAAAATATTTCATGATCAACCTCGGATCCACGAAATAATGTGGCCGGACTTGGCGATGATCGAACCCGGGACCTCCTGATCACCAGTCGGACGCGCATCCGACTAAGCCACCGAGGCTACAAGTAGCAAATTGCAATTAAAATGTTAGCCTGAAATTTGGCAGTTATGTGCTGTACAGTGTAAGAAAAGGACCCTTTATGTAATATAAAGGAAGCGAAGTCTCTGCTCGACTGTCAGATGCATTATCTGCACATACGAAGAACGAAGACCGTGACCAAACTAGCTTCTGCGCATCAAGGCAAGATCAGTCTCACAAAAAGCAAGTTATATGAAGGCCAACCCACAAGCTCCAAGACCGTACCACCATATTACCCGTGCTCAAATCTTTAGCCTGCTGCTAGTGAAACTTGGTACCAAAAAATTCTTAGGGACAGATAGGTGTGAGCAAGCAGTATAGAACCTGATCAGGGCCACAGAATGCGGCATCTGAACAGGATCTACACTGTTTGCCACTCATCCAGCAGTCTTAGCCACAGTGAAAGGTAGTTAAATATAGTTGATCAAAGCTGAGGACAAGTTAGGTAAGGAATTAAAGTATCCCAATAGTTTGGGTTGATTTGATATATAAAATATTTCCTGAAATGTAAAAGGCCGCATAGTCTATGCATGGCATATTCGGGAAACAAAGTATAAACCCTTAAAACGCCAAGAAAACCTGCATCTGAATATGTCGTCTGTTTATATCTTCTTGCAAACTTTTCAAACATACTTTTTTGCATATAGGCAAACAGTGTGGACCCAGATCAGACTGCTCCTAGAGAAGCAGTCTGATCTGGGTCCACACTGTTTGCAACAATGACTTTTAAAGTGACTGGCAGAAGACAAAGCAGACGACAATTGTTGTAATTGACGCTTTAAGGGTTAATGTATATATACAAGTACTAGTAAAATGAATACGAAACTTCATATATTAGAGCCACACAAGACCATGCCAAAGTAGAAATAGTGTCTTAAAGGCATATGAAAACAGTAAAAACTTAGATCAGCCCGAGAAACAATAGTCTGATCACTCATTTTACTATGCATCATGATAGTCTACAGTATTATGTATACCCAATACCACATTTACCTTATCTACATGTATATACCATACTTGTTCTAAAATTTCAAATAGTCCATCTCTTGATATGTCTAACATTTTGCTGTATGTATGGCAAACAATGTCGACTCTGATCAGACGCCGCATACTGCGGCTTCTCATCTGAGTCTACACCCGTTGCAAATACCTATTTGTCCCAATACTTAGGGATTATTAGTACAATTTATGCTTTGAATCAGAAATAATTCTTAAACATCTCTTCAAAGAAAGCCAGCTTAACCCTTTGTCCTGCTGAATAAATTAAGATGCCATGTCCACTTCTAATTTTCAGCGCATCTGGTTACTTGATCCAGATTGTTGCTATAAATTTGCATACTTGATGGCAAACAGTGCAGATCCAGATCAGTTGGCTTCTTCTTCAGAAGCCAACTGGTCTAGATCTACACTGTTTTCAAAACAGGCTATATCCGGGTTCAGCAGGACAAGGGTTAAACCGTGCTTTAGTTAAAAAAAAGCTCTCATTGCAATTGTCGACAACGAAGGTCCGTGTTACATTATACTCTTGCACAGCCTGTCAAACGCCTACCGTGTCTCCTTACAGAATATTGTGATACTGTGGAATATTTTCTTCTCCAAGTACAAATCAATATTATGGCGTATAAGATCAGCCTATAAAATTAGCGCAGTCTCTTCAGGTCCCTGCTTTTCTCGAATAGAATGTATTGGTAGTGACAAATTTACACTCAGATAGACTGCGCCGATATGCAGGCTTATCAACGCTTATGGTAGTCTCTAATGTCGTATGTTCACTTGTTTTCTGTTTGTCAGGAGCAATAGCAAATTCCCTGAAATAACTACGCGTCCCTTTCGTTGTTAGCATATAATATAACAGCAGTTTTCTCAACACGCAATATAAACTACCGTCATAACCCAAGTTAATAGTGTAAACCAGATCAGACGCCGCAAAAGCTGCGTCAAATCAGGGTCTTCATTGTTTACCACTCCAGCAGTTTTACCGACATACTCGTATCATCAGAAACGATGCTAAAATTACGATCAATGTTTATGGTTGTACTAAATCTTAATACTCCATTCGTGCAAACAGGAAACGTTATTGGAACATTAGCCTTTGGTTGCAGAAAGGTTTGGTTGAGCCAAACGTTTGTCAAAAGTTTTTGCAACGTTAACCTCTGGTCGTAAAAAAGTTTGGTTGAACCTAACGTTTTGAAAACGTCATTTTAATATTCAATCTTGGTTGCGTGTAAGTTTTGTCTAACTATACCTTAAGCAAACGTTTAAAAACCGTTGCTACGTATATTAAAACATATAAAGTATCACCTAAAAGCGATTGTTTAAATAAAAATAAAAGACGTCTGAAAAAACTTTTCGAGATTTCGTTCTCATACAACGTATTAAGAACATTTTTACAACAAATCCTTCGTGCAATGAATTAGCATGTGTAGTCGAGTAACAGTTTCGTATTTCGTTATATATATATATATATATATATATATATATATATATATATATATATATATATATATATATATATATATATATATATATATATGCAGCTGGCTTTTTGATACTTTATATCATGCTAATCATTTTTATTTTTATTTTTATTGTTTTTTTTTGCAATATAATTTAAGATTAAATATTGCCATATGAGACAGAAATAGCCGAAAGCAAAATTTCGAATCGATCTGTACCGGCAACTTTCTTTCTGCCAAATTTTACACAACAAAGAAAAGAAAAGAAAAATCAATATTCTTGTCTGTATTACCTCTTTTTTTTTGCTTTAAAAAGCATAGATTAATATTTATAGCAGCATGTATACTAACACTGCCTAATTTTAGCTGAAGAATGAAAAACTTGACATTACACGACTGATCAAATCAATTTATTGTCATGGGCTTTCGCAAACACGCATACTTTCACCAAAACAAAAAGCTATAACTTCATCGTGGTCCGTGAAAAGCTAGTTGATATAAGTTACTAACCTTAAAATAGTAACTTTGTATAAATTTACTAACCTCAAAATAGTAAAATTGTATTAGTAATTAATACAATTCATAGCTATTCATGTGGATTGTTTATTCAAACTTTCGGAACATTTCCGTTTCAGAAACTTTTTTTTTACCAAAACTTTTGGTAAAGCAAATATCTACCATCCATCCAGCTTTTATAATTTCAAACACAATTTCTCCACGGCTAATCGGCCAATCGTGATCAAATTCCACTTGTATCATAGGGTTAGTTGGGATTGACCTCTAACTTTCCAGTCAAATGAAACCATAAACAGGTCCAACGGGATCTGGCCACATATAAAATCACAATTTAACAGATTGCCTTTTTTGTTGCTTACCAAATTTTAAAGCTATCTAATCAGAGCTAAAATGATAATCGATTATCAAACCTGCCATTGTGATCGATAATCCATTAGTAATCACTGAAGATTTGGTCATAATTTTACCTGTCTGTCTGAGCATGATTATCATCAGGTTCTACACTGTTTTCCACTTATCCAGCTATTTTTTGTAACATTTTGTAGTAAACTGTACTTGTTCAAATTTTAAATGAAGTATGGTAAGGAGTTGATAAGTCTGAATACTAAGGGTAAGTATGGTAAAGTAACAGTCCCAAAAACCAAAGGATCGGTTATTAGCAAAGCTGTAACAATAAGCATTTTTTGTGGAATTTAATGATCAATTAATCGATTTTCCGATTAATTGTGCCAGCCTTACCAAATTTCAGATTTATAACGTTAAACTGAAATAATTCCGAAAATTCTATTGAAACACTCTAATGCTGCTATTTTCTGCTATGTTTGATCCTTTTCTGTGCCGGCTTAAAGTATTTACATCAAAGCAGGATAAAAACATTAGATAAAAAGCAGGATAAAACCATACGATAAATACCAGAGAGAGCAAATATCCTTTTCCACTGGCATATCATCCAAAATATCTAGCAGAACTTCAAATGAGCCACTGAACTGCAACCTTCACCGTGACCCTTTTCGTTTCTCCTGCTTAGGCATGGCTCATTTTAAAGTCCAACTTTCCATATGCGCTTGTGTTCACTGTTAAGCCCACTCCAAGCATGACACCAAGACACTATGGACAAGTCTACAATTTTAAGAACAACAAAACACCAATGAATTTGCGGAAAAAATGGCACAGTTTGGGATTGCTGATCCTCATGCAGGTTGTTTTGGGAGAGGTGGTTTTACCGCAGCCATCGGACGATTGTCATGACAAACTGACATGAAAAGGTGTCAAAATACCCAATGTCTGTAGTGTATAAATTAATGTGAACACAATTGTTCGATAGTTACTAAATTTAGCCGACCACAGAGCATTTATACTAACAGTTCCTTTCAACAACAACAAGAGTAATACAGTTCAGGTAAAAAACATTTTTGAGACTTTAAGAAAATTTTGTCCCGCCATTTATGGTTTAGGGTTGCCGACCCTCATGCAATTTGATTTGTGAGGTGGTGTTTTCCTTTTCCATAGGGTAATAGATCCTCATGACAAACTAACATGAAGAGGTGGTGCAGATACAAACAGTTGCCTCTACTGGTATATTTATCGTCTACTAAATAACAGGGGACAGTTCAGACTGCAGTCAGAATGGTAATTGCTTAAAGCTGAACATTTCTAAAAGGTCAGCTAATTATATGCATTTCAGTCTATACCAAAACTAAGAAATTCTGTATGATTGGTAGGAGGTTCTTTGGAGGTTGCCATACTGTTGCAATAAGGTTGGGTTAAAGTTGCAATATTATAAAGTTGCTTTAATGTTTCAATAAAATTTTAAGAAATAGTTTGCCAAAATGTTTAGAGATACAAGGTTGCGATACCCATTGCCATTATTGCCAAATGCGATAAAAAAAATGGCCCACATTACTTTTCATTTGGCGAAAACAAGTGGCAAAAAAATTATATTATCAGACCAAAAAAATAGCGACAACAAGCTTTTTTCATATACCAATCTCTACCGTTGTGAGGCAGACTATTGTATATCACACCCGCTGTCAAGAAAAAAAAAATGTGAACAAAACAATTATATATCAAAAATGAAAATGATGACACCTGTTTGATGTACTGACAGAGTGCCTATATTAACCGTACAATATGTTTTCTTCTTCAATCACTCAAAATCATGAGCAAGCGTACATTGTATGTCTGTGTTCAATTCTCTCGTAAAGGAGAATAAGGTCCTAAATCATCTAACACACCAATGTATGTTCACACTTTCAAGGCCCACTGGAAGATAAGTAATTCTTGGTTGCGATATGAGGCAAAGTCAAAACTAATGTTTTGCGACTACAGCATCATGGCACAAAGCCAAAATATCTTCACTTAAGATTGAAAGGTACTTAAGAAAAAATCTGTAGCAAAACACGTTCAGGCATTGGTAGCTCAGTTGGATGCGCGTCCGACTGGTGATCAGGAGGTTGTGGGTTTGACCCATGCTGGGTATCCAACATTCTTTCGTACAGATTGATCATGACATATTTTCTACGGTCATGCTCTCCCTTCTGCTGACTCAAGAAGGGCATTTGTCTTTTTCTGGCAAAAGAATGTGCACAATACTGGTTAACCTCTTAGAGGACTAAGCGTGCCCTGTAAGTGTGGTTAGGTAAACTGACCACCCTTGACATTACCCCATTCGATTGATTAGGCCATAAAACCTCAACACAAACAAAAACAAACACGTCCAAAACAAAGATAAGAGCAGTAAGTCTCTTTTTGTAGGGCTACTAATATATTTTTTATTCGTGCTGTGGTAGTCTGAGAAATCAGGCTGAAGAACAGATTCATGACTTGATGGCTGATTTTTCAGCCTAATGCTAGTGAGGCTTAATTCAAGCTTACAATAATCCCACAGGTGCTATTCATGTGCCTTGGACCTATTTTTGTTTTTGCTTAAAACATACATAAAAATTTAAAAAAAATATAGAAAGAAATAAAAAAAAATATGATAATCTACCCTCACCCCCAGATATAGAACAGATACTGTTCTATATATTTAGGGATCAGTGTAGATTATCAGATATTTTTTCTTTTACAGCTAAAGGTTGATAAAATTAATTCATTTAAGAAGATTTTCTGTGATAACTTACTTATGCGTGGAGCCATGAATTATCATGTACCCTGCAATTGCAGAGCTTTGACACACACAAAAAAAAAAAAAAAAAAAATAAAAAAAAAAAAAAAAAAATAAAAAAAATAAAAAAAAAGAAAAGATTTTTTAATCTGAAACTATGTCTGACAGAATTTCTTCTTTACTAGAATGACATACTATTTCTTCAATCAATTTTACATTTCTTTGTTTTCATATCGACTATTTCGATTTTGTAGATACTGTTTCCGTCCATCCAGATATGAGCTGGCTGCCAACTGTAATATTTTCTTTCAGATTTAAAAGTGTAGAAATCAGATTATGATAAAAATACATTTACATTATTAATATGCACTTTGTTTCCAAGTACATTATTTATATTTCAGACCACATATATGCTGTTGGAGCTATAAAGCAGTCAAAGACGTTTGAGTAATGCCAAGGCACTGCCTATTCCAAAAGCGAGAACGCTGTAGAACGCTGAAGAACGCTGTAGAAGCGGCTATGGTCAACCAATACTTCGCTGCGAAGAAAAGCATGGCCAGCTGTCTTGTTTCAGAACTGAATGAGCTTTGTATTGATCAGGTATGATTATGATTTTCAGTTCTACAATTACTAGAACAAATTCATGTTAACAAAATCCTAGTTAACCCCAATTTATACAGGGGAAAATTGAGTTTGCAATGGTACATATTTTCTTCAAATTTTCTCTGTTCTGATCAAAAGCAAAGATTGTGGGACAGGGTAGTCATTAAAACGGCCTCACTGAGGCAATATTAATGAACATCCATAGTCTGTTTCGAGTAAAAATAAGGGATGCAGAAAATATAAAATATCATCTGTAAAAAAAGGACACATCCTTGAAATACAATGTCTAAGCCACATATCTGTGTTGAAACTGTTTGCCGGTATGCGCCAGAAACAAGTTGCTGAGACCATTCTTATAAGTAACCCCCCCCCCACCATCCAGTATGTTTTCACTTTAAAGAATATTATTGTGTGTGTGTGTGTGTGTGTGTGTGTGTGTGTGTGTGTGTGTGTGTGTGTTATAAATTATTCATTTAAGATATGTAAGGAGATAAAGAAGGAGTGCAAGTACATCATTTTCGTTAAAAGACTACAAAACTGTTGCATCACAGTCTGTGTTTCGAAATTGTTGCCTCAGAGTATTTGATGACCATTATGTATTTATTTATTTATTTATTTCCATGTATTGTAGATATATTTATTGTTACTTATAACATTATCACAGTTTTTTTTTCTTCCTCCATGAAAACATTTTGAGGTACTCTTAGAAGTTCCTCACTGTGGTGCTTCTAATGAGTTCCCTAAACATGTTTTCATGGAGAAATTAGAAAAAAAAAAAAACATGCGGATACCCTCGCCCCTTTATGTAAATTTTTAGATACATAGTGCATAGCTCCAGATACGGTACTGTGGCTCAGTTGGTAGAGTGTCGGCTTTGTGACAGAGAGGTTGCGGGATCGATACCCGGATGAGTGATACCAAAGACTTTAAAAATGTACTAGCTGCTCTTTCGCTTTGCACTCAGCATTAAGCAAGGGGAGGTAGGAATCAGAATGGTCAGCTCAGTGTCAGTATAATGTAACAGGGTGGAATATCATGTCAAGTGTCTGGGGCGTGATATTTCAGTGAAGCAGCACTCTAAAAAGTGAACATTGAGCTCCCTGCCACATCCAGACAATGTAGTGATATGACTGAAAGATTGTTGAAAGCGACGTAAGCGACGTAAGGCCCGAATAAAATAAACATAGCTCAAGATAAGGCAATTTACACAACGGAAAAGTCTTATATTTTTCTTATTTCTCCAATGAAAACGTATGTTGTGGGTAGTCATTAGAAATGCATTGCTGATGCCATTCTTATGAGTACACACAACATATGTTTTTTATGGAGAAATAAGAAAAATATTATGCGATACCTTCTCTTATGTGGAGCTATGTAGTGTTAAGTGCTATTTTTTTCAGGGGTCTCTTCATCATCTTCAAGACCTTTTGGTTGAACAGAACTCGCGAACCATTGACTATCACAGCAGATTTACAAAGTCTCAAGCTACGTACAGCAGACATTTTCCAAGAAGATTTATTAAATAGTGTTAAAAACAGTGACATGTTTCGTTTGCTGTTTGATAAACGTATAGATGTGTCAGTTAATCAAAATTTCTGTCAGATATTTAGTGGAGAATAAGACTATATAAAGAGTTGAACCTGTGACATCTTTCCTTGCAATATTTATTATATGCCCTTGCAATATTTATGCCCCCAACATCGAAGAAGTGGAAGGGCATGTTGCTTCTGCGGCATTCTGGGGCGTTCGTCTATCCGTCAGATATCAAACTATCTAAAAAACTATTGAAGTTAGAGCCTTGAAACTTGATGAAGACATTGGTAGTGATAAATAAATGACCTGATAAACTTTTAAATAAATTCTGAAAAAATATTCCGTGAGTAATGGCCCTTTGTAAATTAGGGCTCTTTTTTCTTGTCAGTAAAATACCTCAAATGTTGTTGGAGCCAGAGCCACATAACTTGACAAATAGATTGGTACATGAGAAGGAAGTTGGAGGGGCCTTTTGTTTCTGGGTATGAGTAATTGTCCTTTGTAAATTTGGGCACTTTTCCCTTGTCAGCAAAATATCTCAAAAACTGTTGGCGCTAGAGCGTCTCTTAACGATAAATAGATTGGTAGTGATGAGAAGATGCCCAGATTAACTTTTTAACAAATTCAAAAACATATTTAATGAGTTATGGCCCTTTGAAGATTGGGCCAGTTTTACTTTGTATTATCTTTAGAGGCAAGCATATGGTTGGGGCATAGCCTTTTACAAACACAATTTCTAATTACATCATGAAATGCTGAGACGAACACCTGTGAAGTGCTAGATGTTTTGAGCGATACAATGATTCCTCTCGACAAGCTGATACAAGTGGAGCAGCTGTTAAGACAGGCGAAAAGGAGGGGTGTAAATTTCTACTCGCCCGCTCGCATATGCAAGTACAATACGAACTCGGACGAGTAGAACTTGCAGTTTTAGCCAGCAAATATGCACAAATTCGGACATTTATCGTTGAAAACATAATCAACGATTTTTTTACTACCGCATACGGATGTTAAAAGTTGTTCATCGCGAAAACATGCCTATAATTTTGACCTCATCAAACCCCACTTTTACATAGTAAAACGTTTACAGGGGTATACATTATTTTTCTTATTTCTGCTCCAAACATAGATTGTGGGTACTCGTTAGAACCGCCTCGGCGAGGCGGTTCTAACGAGTACCAATCTATGTTTGGAGCAGAAATTTGAAAATTATTAGAATTTTTTATCTAAAATTTTTCGTTCTTTTATGGTAAAATTTTCAGTATATTTGAATACGCAAGTTTTCGTAATGTTCCAGACTGGTTCCTTGCCGATTTTACCCAGCTGCGGAACTCTTGGTATGTCGTATGACCATAATACCAGAAGTAGTCACGCCAGATTGTATCACCGGTACTCAATAATACTAGACAGTTATCGAGTAAAATAGTGATAATTATTCTGGCAAAGATAATAGTACCATAACCTGTCAAGCTATTGGGACAAATAGACCTAAGTAAGCAGTGTAGAGTATAAAACCCAGATGTGCAACTATGGTCTTTCACTTGCTTTGGCTTGTCTGTCCCACCGTTTACTTGACAATTTATGGTTAGTTTAGAAAAAAACATACAGCATTTTTTACAAAAATTACAGTCTTGAAAAAGAAAAAGAAAAGAAATTTCATACATAAGTACTTCTTTTTTTCATGGATTGATAATTACAGGTGGTTTACTTTACTGACCGTTCTAAGGCGGTGGTCCCGGTGTTAGTCTTACTCTTTGTTGCTCTGTGGTTTAGTCAACGAGGCGATTTGTTTTATGTCTTACCTTGTGTCATTTCGTTCTTGTGTTTTTCAGTCCTTTTAGCATTGCGATTACCTCGCTTGGGGAAGAGAGGGCTAATCTTAGTGCTTTTCGTACGTTTGTTCGATTTGTGCTTGTTTGCATTTGTCGGTTTCCTCTTCCTCTTGGTGTCTAGGAATGGCTGCGGTTTGTGATTAAGGCCATGGACTTTTTTCTTATCTTTTTTTTTTTTTTTTTTTTTTCAAGAATCATTGTCCGAAGAAAAAAGTCTGAAATAAATATAATCATTCAAATTCAGGACTGAAGGTGGCACTGAATTCTTGAGTCTAATGTTGTAATTAATATGCCTGAACAGTGTGGTTGTATCTGCAACTTTGACAAGCTAATACAATTCAGCTTCGAAGATAACATTAACTTACTTCAGATGTTTCCTGCTAGCAGAAGGAGTAGCTAAACTCATTGAAATATCCTCTAGGGCAAGGTTGCAGACAATTATGCTTACTGCCAGATATGCCTTATCAATGACCCTCAAATATTTTCAAACTTCCGCAGTGGTATTGATGATTCCAAAGGACTAGAAAATATAACCCACACTATGATGAAGGGCAGGGAGACGTTTTACGACCGCCACACATTCACTTAACACCATTATTAGCTGTGGTGAAGTTAAATGTTTTGTAAAAGGATAATTATTTGGAAAGAAGGATAACAACACAGAACTAAAAACCCGTAGAGTGTTCGTTTTGTCTCGGCCAGACAAGCTAGTTTCGGTCAGGTAGGCCCAATCAGTTACCCTCAAATATTTTCAAGCTCAGTGGAGTCAATGATCCAAAAGGAATAGAAAATATAACCCACACTATGATGAAGGGCAGGGAAACATTTTACGGCCTTCACATATTTTTAAGAAAAAGTTACTGGGGAGTTTGAGATCGGCAAAAGAACCGTTTAAATGTTCCCATTAAGGTAAAAGTAAAGGTTGCAGTATAGTTCTATGAGCGTCGTGGAACGTTACGTTAAGGTTCCAGGAACGTTGCAGTATGGTTATAGGGAGCGGCTGAAAGTATCAATAAAGTTGCAGGAAAGCTCAGAGAAACGTTTTACCAAAACGTTTAGAAATCCTTAAAAGGTGTAACACAAAAACCCTAAACAAGATCCCTAACTCCAGAACTTCTCCCTAATCAAAATAAAACGTTCCAAAAACGTTTCTGGAATATTTTTGTAAGATGGGTCGCTCCAGAAAAGATCCTTGTTGAGGTGAAAATTTAGGATAGTTTCTGCTGTTTCTGTATCAAATCACATGCATTCTGATACTCCTTCGTTTCGCGTTACCGAGACAATTTTAATGAAAAACACAAGTAAATAAAAATGGTTTTTTTTTGTTGGCTAGGAATGTCTTAGAAGTTTAAGCTTTCAAAAAAAAAAAAAAAAAAAAAAGCTAGCCATCGTCTTAGCCCTTTTTTGTGGGCTTGGAACACTTTTAGCAGTCAAGTTCAGGCCCAGCCCTACCCATTCAATTAAGTAAAATAGTAATTGATTTTCAATCCTGCCTCTAGTAGAGGAATTTGAGGATCAGTGCTGCAGTTCAAGAATTTTAGAAAACCTAAGTCCATATAGTCTAATCAAGGGTCATTCTTTCCATGGCAATTGATGCTCTGAGAATGGGAAATAAAACGAAAATGATCGATACCATGTTAGTTAAACTTTTTTCTTTAATACACAAACAAACAAATAAACAAACGAATACAATAAAGAAAATAAAATATTTGGTTTAATAAATAATATTTCTTAACCAAGGGATGTTCGATTGTGTCTATGTGTATAAAACAAAAGTTAATTTTCAAAAAACGAAAATCATACCATAGCTGGACCATGGTAAAAGTTTCAGTCTTCCTCGTTTTGTGTCAGACAGTGAAAAGTCACAAAACTATGGTATAATTTACAGTGTACCGAAAACCTTGACAATAATCGTGGTTTATCTATGACTTTTTCATAAACTTAAACATATACTACTTAAAGATTGCTAAGAACTACTACTACATACAAATTTATACTCGTATACTGAAAGTCTGTACCTTGGTAATTACTGTTTGAAACGTTGTCGTCATATGTGTCTGTCATTAAGTGCAGCAAGGTAATCTTTTATCGTGTGCTTATATGTCCCTGCTGCAAGCAAAAATATTATCTTCACGAAAACATGCCTGTATAATTTTGACCCCCTTAAACCCCACTTTTATATAGTAAAACTGGGGTTTACAGGGGTATACATTATTTTTTTTATTTCTGCTCAAAAACATAGATTGTGGGTACTCGTCAGACCGCCTCATCAAGGCGGTTCTAACGAGTACCCACAATCTATGTTTTGAGCAGAAATATGAAAAGTATCAGAATTTTTTTATCTGAAAATTTTCATTTTTTGGTGGCGAAATTTTCAATATATTTATATAGGCATGTTTTCGTAATGGCACCAAAATGAAACGTTTATTTTGGTACTAATATGTACCTGCTGAAAGCCATAAATTGTTGTGTGCTTGTCATACTGCAGCAAGGTAATGTTTTACCGTGTTCTTAGATTTCGATTCTGATAATCATACATTGTGGTATGCAGCGAGGTAATCTTTTATCTTGTATAATATGTCTCTGCTGCAAGCCATACATTATTTTATGCTACATAGGTTCTGTAGCAAGGTAATCTTTTATCGTGTGCTAATATTTTTCTGCTGCAAGGCATACGCTGTTTAAAGTTATTGATATATTGTCGCAAGGTAATCTCTTATCGTGTGCTAATATTTCTCTGATGATAGCCATATGCTGCTGTATGTTAATAATAATCTGCAGTAATTCTGGAAATCATTTATCGTATGCCAATAGTTCCCTGCTGCAAGCATTCTCTGTATACTAATTATAAACTGCAAGTCTGTGACAATCATCGAGGCATCCCTTTCTTGTCAATTGCTGGGAAGATCCTTGCCAGGGTCCTACCGTATTGATTGAATGAACACCTTGAACAGTCAGGACCTACCAGAAAGCCAGTGTGGATTCAGGAAAGACAGAGGAACAATAGAAATGATCTTTACAGCACGACAGCTTCAAGAAAAATGCCAGGAACAGAATGTGGATCTCTACAATACCTTTGTCGACCTTACCAAAGCATTTGACACAGTCAGTCGTGAGGGACTTTGGAAAATTATAGCAAAATCTGGCTGTCCTGTCAAATTCATAGCAATGGTGCGCAGTTCCATGATGGTATGCTTGCAAAGGTCCAAAATGATGGCGAGTTTTCTGATCCATTCCCTGTGACAAATGGAGTTAAGCAAGGCTGTGTACCAGCTTCAACACTGTTCAGTGTGATGTTTTCTGTCATGCTTACAGATGCTTTCCAGGATGGTGACAATGACATACCTATTAGGTATCGCTTTGATGGGAAACTTTTCAACCTAAAAAGGTTGCAAGGTAAATCCAAGGTGCAGAGAGGTGCTGGATGAGTTCTTCTTTGTTGATTACGTGGCAAAGGGTGCTCCAACAGAGGAGAAAATGCAAAAAGATGTGGAAGAAAAAGCAGAAATCCATAGACACATCCTTGTGCACTCCATAACTTTGATACCCTTAGACCAGTTCTGATAATATTTGGTAGGAATGAAGAGGAGAACCAGTAGGCGTGTCGCTTGCAAGATTGACAAATCTCAACTTCTTTATGCAGTTATCTCACCTGAAGCCAAAGTCTTGTGCAGCCATAACTCCACTACTGTGAGATAATTTGGTAATAATTGGTAGGAATGAAGAGGAGGACCAGTAGTCATGTCGCGTATAAGAGAGACAACTCTTGCTTTCTTTGTTATGTAATTATCTCTCCTAAAGTAGAAACCTGATGCATCCTTTTGCGTTCCATAGCTGATACCCTTAGACATATTTCCATACTATTTGGTAAGAATGAAGAGGATGACCAGTAGGCGTGTTGCATGCAAGAGAGACAACTCTCACTTTCTTTGTTATGTTGTTATCTCCCCTGAAGCAGACATCTTGTGCAGGCCATAACTCTCATACTGTTTGAGGTTAATTGATAATATTTGGTAGGGACATATATCTGGTTAAGTTGGAGTGCCGCATGCAAGAAGGACAACCCTTGCTCTGTTCTTTTTCTAGTTATCTCCCCTGAACGAATTTCTAAGCCAAATTCTTGTGCACGCCGTAACTTCTTAATAGTTTAAAGGATTTTAATAATATTTGGTAGAGGCATAGATAAGGTCCAGGAGGGGCGTTTCAGGTAAACGAGACAAATCTCACTTCTTTGTTATATAGTTATCTCCCATGAAACCAAAATCTTGTGCAGGTTATAACGCCCATACTGCTTGGGATAATTTGATAATATTTGATAGGGACATATAGCAGGTCAAGTAGGAGTGTTGCATGCAACTCTTGCTTTGTTCTTTTTTTTCTAGTTATCTCGCCTGAACGAATTTCGTAGCCAAATTCTTATGCACTCGATAACTTAATGGTTTGAAATATTTTGATAATATTTGGTAGATGCATAAATAAGGACCAGTAGGTGTGTCACGTGCAAGACGAAAAACTCTAACTTTTTGTTATGTACTTATCTCCCATGGATCTGAAATCTTGTGCAGGACATAACTCCCATACTGTCTGAGATAATTGATAATATTTTGGTGTGACATATTTCAGGTCAAGTAGGAATGTCACATGCAATAAGGACAACTCTTGCTTTGTTATTTGACTGAACTGAATAAATTTCTAAACCCAATTCTTGTGCATTCAGTGCTTCTTAATGGTTTGAAATGTGAGATTTACGAAGGGAGTAGTATTTCTAGTTCAAATTACCAAGCTTCTTATCAGTACGCGATACAAATCTAGTGTTTTCACACCTGATGAAACTGCAGAACACAACCCTATTTCAATTATCATGTACTATTTTGCTTACAACACCACTATTCGAATGCTGCATTTAATAAACTGGATGATATTGAGTTTAGTGACGACAAAGTTCACATGCCCAAACTGCCCAAACTGTTTATAAGAACGATCAAAACCCTTGAAGATATTATTCTTCAATCGTATGTCAAATTCAAACACATGTACCATGTATGTTATGCAGGAGTACAGTAAAAACACAAAATATTTGAAAGGTACAGAAAAACTCAGCAAACGTTTGACGTTGGGTAAAAATATCATGTTATAAAGCAGGCATCAACCACACTTGTATACCCAGTGCCGGAGCTGCTTCCACTAGTACTGCAAGGCTAGCAGGCGTACCACAGTAAGAACATTGGAACTACTGGTTGGAAAATGCTCAAATATACTTTGTGCGTATAACAACCTCTCTACAACAGGCACCGTAATAGAACTTGTTAAAAGGTGGATGTTGCTTTTTGTTGAGGGCTTACATAAAGGGTAAAACACCGCTCAGAAAAAAAAATGTGGGTGTATTTTGGAAGTAGCTCTTACTGATTGGCTTGCAGAGAGAGAGAGAGAGAGAGAGAGAGAGAGAGAGAGAGAGAGAGAGAGGGGGAGAGAGAGAGAGAGAGAATTTTCTTTAAACATTCTAAGTGTACCTGGGATGGAATAAGTAATGACTGACTTTGTTTTAAGCAATTCTTATCGACGAATATACATTTAAACTGTATAGGAATAGTAAAGGTCCGTATACCTGTCACATATTTTTTGGGAAGCAGTTAGTAAATATATATATATATCATTTTTAGCCTTTTGTAATCCCTCCTCACTTGCGTCGCTGGATGCAACAGTTTATGAAACTCTGTACCAAACGCAATACCCCTAGACGGAACTCTGGAGGTGAGAAGAAAGAGGGAGAGAAGAAAGACGAAGCGGAAATAATTGAAGCGAGTGGAGAACAAAGTAAATGTGATGAAGAAGAGTCCTCAGAAATATTGGAGAATGCTTCAGTAACACGCTGGGACCTTTTGGTAGGCAATACATACCGTGTTAATCCTACATCTTTGAAAAATTATGCCCAAGCGGCGTCTGATCAGGGGTTTACAGTTTTGCCACTCATCCAGCAGCTTTTACAAATCAGCAGGTAATAAAACGAACTTGTTCATATTTTAAGATTCCTATGTTAAAGTATAAAGTAAACAATGTGTCTGAATATTTACGGCATAACTCCAGATATGAGGGGTTTATCCACATAATAATATCTTATTCCTCGGCCAGGTGCTTTGTTTTCGTGGATATTAAGAAACACAAGCAGTTTTTTCAGCTAAACAACAACAACAAACAATTAGCTGACTTTTCTTTCGAAAAATACCGCTCATCATTTACTTTGTAGTTTCAGTCGACAGATATGGCTAGTATACCAGTCCATCTGTTCAATTCAGTAATGTTTTCATGGACTGTGAATAATTTTAATTCGTTAGTTTAAAGAACATGTAACAATTGGCTGAGCTTTAAATTCGAGGCCGTACATAAATGCAATCAAAACGGCAATTTGTATTTACGCCTGTTTTATTCTTTTATCTGGATTAAAAATGAAGAATGGCGGTAATACGTTATTGGCGAAAATGTAATTGCGAGCTGTGGTAAAACTTGTTTTCGTATTCCTCTTCCTCCTGATACTAATATACAGAATGAAATTTCTGCTGTAACTTGAAAAAAAAAAAAAAAAAATAAATAAATAAAAAAAAAAAATAAAAAAAATAAAATAAAATAAAATAAAATAAAACAAAAATAAATAAATAAATAAATAAATAAATAAAAAAATAAATTAATAAAAATAAATAAATAAAACATGTCTTTTCAGACATATTCGTCAGCCTGCTTGATGAAACTTTGGCTACCCAAAGAGACAATCCTTAATTATGTAATAACAATAAAATCAAAGTACAGCAGCAGTAGTAGCAACAACCACAGCAACAATAACAATAATGAAACACGCAAAAACCTAGATTACAGGTTGTTAAGATATATATATATATGTCTCGAAGACACGTTTCACATGACGCGTCTCTGACATATTTTTCTTTCTTATTTTGTCAGACCCAGCAATTGCAGAAGCCCTAGAACAGATGATGGTCATGGGATTCAACAACCATGGGGGTTGGCTCACTGGTTTTCTGAAGGCAAGGACATGCGGTATCGTCCAAATCCTCGACCCATCAGGACACAGCCTCAGCATCAGCGTTAAGGAGGAATGCGAAAGAAAAGAATAATGTTAGATTAGATTTTATTATTGACTTTTAATGCTATACATCAAGTCTGTGTTTCTATTCTATTCTACAATGTGTTGTAATCGCCGTTTACAGGATTCTCATATAAACAATTAATGTTACTTGAAATATTGAAAATACTTGTCTCAGATATGAGGTGGCACACAAAAAAGGGACCTTATGTTTTTTCCGGTTTGCGGTTCTTCAATAGTGCATATGCAGACCCCTATAAGGGCTACAGACATATTTGTTTTTCCTGAAGCTTCCTAAAGATTCCTGCTACATGTCTGCAAACAACAAAGGCTCTGGCAAAACCGCGCTTATGTGCAGGCTCGCTTCAGCATTTGCTGGTCACCTATGTGATAAGTACCCTTTTTCATGTGCTTGCTCATATACATTGTGAAACTATGTAATATAGGGATCAATCATGGTTTTCATGCATTAACATTCGCCAGGTCCCGTGGGAGGTGTTAGAAACCGAGGCCGCGATTTTCAACACCTCCCAAAGGACCTGGTGAATACGAATGCATTAAAAAACCATGTTCGACCGCTAATATTGCATAAAAACTGAAATCGTTTGCTACATTTCGCGTTATTTCTTGCACTATTTCGCACTATTTTGTTTCGCCTTTTCACCGTTGTCTCGCGAACGTAATTTACACAGACTATGCTCGTTCTAGGGCCGGGCAGTACTTATCTCGTAACGGCAGCAAATTTGTGGCCCCGGTACGACCGTATTGAAATTTGCGTTGCCATGCATTAACAGTGCGTGAATTGCTTTGTTAATACACGGCTTTTCGCCGGTTAATGCACGGCTGTTAATCACGTGCGACACTGCTTTTTATGCTATAATTGTCTGTAAACTATTGCTATATGTTTCATGAAGACCATTGAAGCCTTAGCTTACATTTAAGAAAAACTTTAATAAAAGATACTAAAGCTTTACTACAACCAGATGGTGTTTGTTATGTTGTGTTTATCAACATCTAGCTAATAACAGATAAATCTTTATCAGAGAGGTTTCCCATGAAAACAACATAGCGTGTATTCAAAATAAATATATTAGAGATGCGGCAAATTGCGTACTTGTCAGAATTGCTCAACTGATAGAACATCCGACGTACCCCGATCAGCTGACTGTCACTGAAGGCCATCGCGGGTTCGAATCTCGCAATTTTTTTTCATTTGGTGAGATCTTTATCTATTTTTTTTTATTTTTTTGTTGATTATAATTCTTTGTTTCTTTTTTTTCTTTATTATAACCTGATTTGTTTCCTTTTATATGTTAAGTAATTTTGTTATTTGATTTATCTCACATAACACATTTATTCAATTTGCATATGACACATTTTTTATGAATTTGTATTAAAGCAAGTAACAAATATTTCATACATCAATATCATTACGCAGCTTTTCATTTATGGTTATTGGAAGGCATTTAAAAACGGCATACAAATTGTGCTACACCTTCATTCGTACAAGACAAGACGGTCCGCCCAATTCAGCAATCAGTCGACACTCTGTCCTCGTCAGACACAGTCTCGTCAATGTCGTAATATTTTTAGAATTTTTTGATATGACGCGAGAAACGTATTTAAAAAAATAGCGGGACTCGAACCCTGGACCCTCAGGCAACTCATTGAGCTAGATGCCCAGATAGGTATAATCCGGCGATTTGGACATATTCAAAGGAAACCTTGATTTATTTATTCCGCTTATAACTTCTAATAATACACATGGGATTCTGATTACATAAAGAAAACTAAACATGTATAACAGTAGACAATGCTATTTACAAAAGAATACGCTAAAACAGTATGGGCTATCTATACAATTCAAAAACTACAAATGATTTTATTTCACTCCTAATGGAGTCTCATATTTTTACAAAAAAAAGATCACATAAAAGCAAATTTATCAACAGAATCTCACATTTCTAAACTTGAAATAAACACTTAATAACAAGCGAGCCAAGATGGTCCTGTACCAGATACCTCCTCATCTGATTTCAAGATGGCGTCCATGGCGGCCATCCTGGATTTCTCATCGAAACAATTCTAGCTATTTTCTATCTACAAGTCAACCCGATGCTTCCTATCAAGTTTCATGTCAGTTGGCCTTTCGTTTCAGGTGAAGAAGCGAAAAAGTAATTTTCAAGATGGTGGCCATGGTGGCAATCAGGTATTTCAGATCGAAACGATTTTAGCCATTTTGCTCTACAAGTCACCCAGTTGCTTCCTATCAAGTTTAAGTCACTTGGTCTTTCGGTTCAGGAGAAGAAGCGAAAAAATAAATTTTTAAGATGGCGGCCATGGGACCATCTTGGATTTCGGATTGGAACGATTTTAACTACTTGATTTACAAATCACCCCGATGCTTCCTTCCAAATTTCTGGCCAATTGGTCATTCATTTCAGGAGAAGAGGATCTTGGATTTCCGATCGGAATGATTTTAGCTAAATTTGATCTTCAAGTAACCCCCGATGCTTCCTACCAAATTTCGTGTCATTTAGCCTTTCTATTCTGCAGAAAAAGTGAAAAATAGATTTTCATTCTTGGATTTCCGAATTTCCGATCGGAACAATGTTAGCTATTTTTGATCTACAAGCCAGCTCGATGCTTCCTGCCAAGGTTAATGTCATTTGGCATTTCAGTTCAGGAGAAGAAGCGAACGACAGATTTTCAAAACGGTGGCCATGGCGGCCATCTTAGATTTCAAATCGGAATAACTTTAGCTATTTTTTGATGTACAAGTCATCCCGATGCCACCTACCAAGTTTCAAGTCAACTGGCCTTTCGATTCAGGAGGAGAAGCGAAAAATAGATTTTTAAGTTGGCGGCCATGGATTTCCGATCAGAACGGTTTTAGCTGTTTTAATCTACAAGTCATCCAAGTTTCAACTGGCCTGTCGGTTTAGGAGAAAATACGAAAAATAAATTTTCAAGATGTCCGCCATTGCGGTCATACTGGATTTTTTATCGAAACCATTTTAGCTATTTCTGATCTACAGGGCACCCTGATGTTTCCTACCGAGTTTCAAGTCAGTTGGCTTTTTGGTTTAGGAGAAGAAGCGAAAAATAAAGGCTAAAGGCTAAATTTTCTAGATGGCCGTCATAGCGGCCGCATGGCGGCCATCTTGGAGTTCCGATCGGAACGAGTTTAGCTATTTTTTTTCTATCTACAAGGCACCTTGATGGTTCCTAGCAAGTTTCAAGTCAAGTGGCCTGTCGGTTCAGGAGAAAAAGCGAAAAATAGATTTTTAAGATGGCCGCCGTGGCGGGGATCTTGTAGTTCCGATCGGAACGAGTTTAGCTATTTTTTATGTACAAGTCACCTTGATGCTCCCTAGCAAGTTTCAAGTCAATTGGCCTTTCGGTTCAGGAGACGAAGCGAAAAAATATATCTGGGCTATAAAATACATATTAAACAGATCAAATAAGACGTACTGCACCTTATGTCTACGTTTAAATACATAAGCTGCTAAGTTTTCCATGCATTTGTTTCGGGGACTGAAATATTTTACTTACGAGGCCGAATTGCCTCTTTCGGGGGCATTGACCCTAACAGAGACTAGAGTGTCTGATTACAAGGCCCGATTATCCCTTATTACATGGCCTGATTATCAATTATGGGAACATTAGCTACAATCAAAATGGCCCACATTAAAAAACATGCATATTTTAGACTAAACCAGTTTCAAAATATTCAATTTTATGATTTATATATAAACAATCAAACACTATCAATGGTTTTGCAAATGAGACAGCACGTGTCAACAGGGTTCTGATATGGCATGTTTGCATATATGTGAAGCTTTCAATTGAACAAATTCGTATAGATGTTTCATTTTACCAACGTTAAAATCGAGAGGCTGTCTTGTCCCCGTAAGGGTTAATTGCTCCGTAAGGGGTAATCGGCCTCGTAGTCATATTCGGCACAAATATTTCAGTCCGCGGAACAAATACTAGGGAAATTTATCATCTTATGTATTTTAACGTAGACGTCTTATTTGATACGTTAATAAGTATTCCATAGCCCAGATGACTGAAACTACCTTCATTTTACACTGGAAGAAAAAAAGTCAAAACAGGAATATCGGACTACTCTTCTCCGGGTGAAATTAAATTAAAATTATCAGCTTGTTTTTTTTTTTTTTTTTTTTTTTTTTTTTTTCAAGCCGACACCTATCTTTTCCAGCGCAGAAATGAAAGTTGTTTGGAATAGGATTGTTCGATGTTTCAAAATATGCCTATAAAATTGTCTAAAAATCAATGAATCAGGAAAACTTACCCATTTGTTGACATTTGGAGGTCTCGTAAGTCATGGCCGGAAGTTCGCGAAAAGATTTTGAGTGCATAACAACCGGCTACCCCTTACGAGATTACCAGGTGTGCAAATGGCGGCGCCATTCAAAAACTCTAATTCTAAATGGCAAACTGTGTAGATCCTGATGAGAGCCGTCTCACCTGGACCTACACTGTTTGCAAAAGTAAACGTTTGGATCTACAGGGTTAAATTTAACCTTTTCAGCTCTATGAACATGCGATAAATCGTTTAACGCATTGTAGCCTGGTGACCCCTTAAAAGGAAAATTAGCAAACAGTGTAGCCCCAGATCAGCGTCTGATCTGGGTCTCCACTAATTGCAAATAGTTCAACCATTTTTCTCTCGGAATATCTAAATCACATAGCCTAACATACCTAAAATTGAAATTAGAATCTTCCGATATATAGTGAGGGAGAGTTCATTCAATCTACAAAGCGTTAACGTCCATCTGTCGTAGAAAACTATGTTTATAAGTGCGATCAGAGAATATCAAGACCAGGCTGTATACGCCTGTATATATAATACATGAATATATACATATTTATATGCTGGAGACGTGCAAGGGTTAGAAAAAATAATTGAAAATCATAAAAATGTTTTTGCAGGATCTGTATAACTTGGAATTATGTTAACTTTGTAAATACAGTATCCACTGTAGAAATAAAATTGCAGTATGCGAAACTTCCGTTCTTTTGTCTATTCGTTTTGTTGTTTTGATTTGATATTTATATAAACAACTTGTTTGGTATTAAAGTATAAGTTAAGATGCCTAGGAGATGCAACAATCACGAAGCACGGCCCTCCTGAGTCACCACAAGAAGGAGACAAATGATGACAAAACATATCACACCTAAGAAATCACTGACGCACAAACAAAGAAGACCTGCAAATGAGAAACCGCCTTGGAACGGTTATAGAAAAGCTAATGCGTATATGGGTTGAAGTTGGGGAAGGTGGTTAAACCAGTTTTACTTGCGCGAAACCTAAGCCTTAATTTTAATTCTGAGCCAGCTTCAGATTACAAACATATGTTCGGTCTGCATTGTGGTCCGCTACCTCGTCGGTGAATCATCACAGTGTAGCACATATATCACTAACACTGTGATAAAACAAAGCTAATGCTTCAATAGCAATCTGAAGCAAGAACATAAGAAAACCACAAACAGAACCATTATATTAGAATCCGTATACCCAGCTAGCATTCTTTATAAATCTATAGCGGGCCGTTATCGGCCCGTCAGCTACCCTGACGGGCCGATGACGGCCCGCTATATATTTATAAAGAATGCTTACTGGGTACGAGCAAAGCTTTTATTCTACATTTGGATATTGTATCTCCTTTTTGTACCTTAGAATTCCAACACAAATATAACAGATGATACGAATAAAATGACGTTCTAGTAACACGAGTATATAAAATGTATATTAAAGTTATTACTCTAGAAAGACCAATTTTTAATCAAACTTTTGTTTTTTTTCTTCAATTTCGCAAGAAAAACAAATGTCGGGGTACTCAAAGGAAGCGACTCTGCACTAAAACATAGGTTGTTGGTACCGATTGGAGGCACCTCAGTAAGACGCTACCAATAAGTATCCCGACATACGTTTTTTTCTGGAGGAATAAGAAGAAAGATGTATTATCTTGCCATTCCTTATATCTAGAGCTAGATAAAATAATGGCATTTTCATTCGTTTTAGTAGGAACAGTCCGGCAATTAAGCATATAAAGTCATATTTGAATAGTAGTAAATGACTACAAGAAATTACTGACAAAATCCTTTTATCACTTTATCAAAAGTGAGGCAAAACAAATTTGAAAGAGTTATTTCCCATGAAATGTATCAAATTTACTAATTAACTATCATATTTAATAATTTCGACACGCCATAAGACAAGAGGCACATGGGCACAATTCGCTCACCTGATAAAAACAGCTATTGCAGCTATCTATGCCATGCAACTTCTTCGAGATTGCCACAGCAACACGGACACTAGTTTGACAATACCATATAAAGGTCAAAGGTCACCCTGTATCAGCATTTGAACAAATTTACTAAATTTCCTAATCCTCTATACACCAAGATTCAGGCTCAAAGCTTTCATAGTTCTGGAGAAGAAAGATTTTAAGTGTTTTACCATATATGGGTATGGCAGCCATCTTGTTCAGTGGCGCAAAACCATTTAAAAAAATGTCGTCATCCTTTCGACAGAAGGCCCAATGTGAAAATCATGCGAAAATTGTTCACATGGTTTCAGAGATAAAGAGATGTCACAATTTTCTACATGTATATAGCTAAGGGGCAAGAGCAGATGACCCCAAGGGGACAAAATGTTGATAGTAACTATGAAGTTTTACTGCTTTAATCATACATAGTAAGTTTCAGCCATTAGTCTTTAATACATTTTGAAAATCAAAACACTAAGAGTACTGGTGGGTTGATTGTCTCCGAGTGTAGGATGGGAAAATAGCCCTGAACTGAGACTTCAACTGTTTCGTTTAACCCTTAAAATCCAGTATTTTAACAAGCAGTGTAGACCTGATTAGATGCCGAGTAATGTGTCTGATCTGGGTCTACATTGTTTGCCAGTGCCCAAGTACACAAGCTAAGACCAGAATACTTTCTACACAGCGCTCTCACGTCACAGGGAGAAGACTAGCTCTGGTCAGCGATAATCCCATGGACAATAGCAGACGGGAAGCTTCTTTGGGTCGTTTGATAACAGCAGGCGGTTAATAACTCTGCTCTTTAATGTAGACTGGGTACTCGTTAAACCGCCTTATTAAAAGAAAAGCTTTCAGTACAATTTTTGTCTGAAAAAAAAAAATGACGTTCTTGGTGTTGCAAAGGTAGCATTTGCTGCCAAAGTTTTCCAGTTTATTTAATTATGTATTCTTTTTTGCTAGCCTACAATCGTTAAAGCTTCATCCTGGGCCCTGGGCAAAAACAAGCTTTACTGAAAAGAACTGTTTTCATGTTAAAACATTTTGCACACTTAACTTTAACTGCCTACCATGACTGTTAAAAAGAATAACAAGCCTTATCCGATTCATCCATAACTGAACAATTATGTCAACTTTGTACAATTATTGAGCACAATTTACAATTTTTTTCATTTGACTTTGCAGCTGACATATACAATACATGCATCCGATTCATCCATGACTGAACAATCATGTCAACTTTGTACAATTATTGAGCACAATTTACATTTTTTTTTTTTCATTTGACTTTGCAGTAGACATATACAATACATGCATTAGGCATATATATTTCAAGCTTTACATTCATGCACTACACTGAAATGATTGCTCTATTTTACATTGTCATTCCAATGAAGAAGCACATTTACACTATAATAATACACTGGCAAATTATGGTAGAGATACGAATATACTTATTCCACCAAAAACTATTTACATATCACTGCAGTGCAAATACATAAAATAATTTTCTTTACTGGTAAATTTTAAGGAATCTAGAGTATTCAGAAACAAGAAACTTATCATTCTGTGCCATATTTCACGACAAAATCCACAGTTACCTTTTATTTCTAATTTTATTTAAAAGATTAATTCCTAATTTGCAATACTGAACACAACAAATTGCCCATCCGATTATCATCTAAACGTGTTCTAGGTCCAGGTAAGCAAATAGAGCAACTAGATATGATTTTCCATCTTGGATTTCCGATAAAAACGATCTTAGCTATTTTTGATCTACAAGTCACTCCGATACTTACTACCAAGCGGTTCAGGAGAACAAGCGAAAAATAGATTTTCAAGATGGCGCTTTCTTGGATTTCCGATGAACGATTTTAGTTATCTTTGATCTATAAGTCACACCGATGCTTCATACCAAGTTTCGTGTCAATTGGCTTTTGGGTTTAGGAGAAGAAGCGAAAAAAAGTTTTTCAAGATGGCCGCCAAGACGGCCATCTTGGATTTCCGATCGGAACGATTTTAACTATTTTTGATCTACAAGTCACCCCGATGTCTCCTATCAAGTTTCGAGTCAGTTGGCCTTTCGATTCAGGAGAAGAAACGAAAAATAGATTTTCAAGATGGCGGCTATAGCGGCTATCTTGGATTTCCGATCGGAACGATTTTAGGTATTTTTGATCTACAGGTCATCCCAATGCTTCCTACCAAGTATCGAATCAGCTGGGCTTTTGTTTCAGGAGTACAAGCGAAAAATAGATTTTTATGATGGCCGCCATGGCGGCCATCTTGGATTTCCGATCGGACCGATGTTAGTTATCTTTAATCTATAAGTCACCCCAATGCTTCAAACCAAGTTTCGAGTCAATTGGCATTTTGGTTAAGGAAATGCTGCGAAAAATAGATTTTCAAGATGGCCGCCATAACGGCCATCTTGGTTTTTCGATCGGAACCGAGTTTAGCAATTTTTGATCTACAAGTTACCCCGGTACGTCCTACCAAGTTTGAGTCAACTGGCCTTTCGGTACAGGAGAAAAAGCGAAAAATAGATTTTCAATATGGCGGCCATGGCGGCCATCGGATTTCCGATCGGAACGATTTTAGCTATTTTGGTCTACAAGTCACCCCGATGCTTCCTACCAAGTGTCGAGTCTATTGGCCTTTTGATTCATGAGAAGAAGCGAAAAATAGATTTTCAAGATGGCGACCATGGCGGCCATCTTGGATTTCCGATCGGAACGATTTTAGCGATATTTTTTATCTATAAGTCAACCCGATGCTTCATACTAAGTATCGAGTCAATTAGTCCAGGGGTGTAGGAGGAGTAGGCTTTTAAAGCAATTATTGACGCCGCATAACGGACGACGCACGACGCACGACTGACGACGGACATTGACTGACAATAATAGCTCACCATGAGCACTTCCTGCTCAGGTGAGCTAAAATGGGTGTTCTGGGCATATGAGAACTAACGATGCAGATCAGCCAGCGCCGATACATTGTCTGATTAAAGGAGTTTGTTATACGGAGATACATTGTATAGTATCCAGCGATTCTATAAGCTGGCCGCGAAGGTACTGACTACTTTATTGTACAGTCTCACAAAACTTAACAATCAGGGTCCAGTTGTTCAAAGCATCGTTAGCTTAACGAGCTCGTTTAGGGTCATTTCGTTAACTGTTTTAACCGATTCAATATACAATATTCTAATATTTTTTGCTGAAAAAATGTGAGTAGCTTTTGCAGTGCAAAAGCTACTCACATTTTTTCAGCAAAAAAATTCAGCATATTTGTGTATCACTCGATCTAAATTTTAACGAATCGTTAACTAACGACGTCGTTAGCTTTGAACAACTGGGCCCAGATAAGATAGTTATGGTTATTGTTTAGGTACGTTTCTAATAGCAGGCAGAAAAATACACGAGCTGTTTTAACAAAAAAAAAAAAACAAAAAAAAAAACAAAAACATGTCTCCCCAGTGCTGCCACTCACATATAGAAAGTTTACCCATTATTATTGTTCATCTTCACTGCTTTATATTTCTACTGCGTTTCATGAAAATACCTTGAATGTTTTTCAAGCTAAAAAGCGGATATGAAATTACCATAGTCGAATTTAAAAGGGGATAGCTAAATATAGTGTTATATAACAGGGTGTTCAATTATTTTAAACATCATGTTTACTATGTTTCCATAAATAGCTTTATTTACTATGTTTCCAAAAATAACTTTCTGGAATCTTCAACATGTTTACAATAACATGATGTTTACGTCCTTGATTCTGGACTGAGTTATTTTTGGCATGTCATGGAAGATTTAGAAGTTTCCTGAAGGAACCTAGAAAATAAGAGATGCTTGTAGTAAATTCTTTTTCTAGAACGTTCTCAGATATTATATAAGGAGAGAAGAATTTCATCTGGGCATCTTTGTATACTTTCACTGGAAATTATTCTATACTGGATTACTTTACTATTTTATTCATTCTGGACTTAAATTCTGAATTTAGGAACTTTAAATTGTGGGATCAAAAACTGATATTGAAAGGATTTGTTTTATAAATTCTTGTGGATTAATTTTGAGGGACTTTGTGACATAAACTTGAAAGGTACTGTTCACTTACATTCTTTTGTTTTGAATCTTATCTTATTTTTTGTGAATAAATATTGTTAATAATTTAAAGCTTGTTGCTGGTTTCACTTTCATTTCTTTCTCGTTACGCCTGGCTCGTAACAGAAATTGGGGGCTCGTCCGGGATCGAACATTTTCTCGAGCTAAAACAAGTTTGAGCTTTTTAAAGAAAACAAATATTGATTTATAAAGAAAAACAAAAAGAAGAAGAAGAAGAAAAAAAAAAAAAAAAAAAAAAAAAAAAAAAAAATTGTTTGCTATAAAACAAGTACTGACTTTTAAAAAAATTCAGTAATTATAAAAATCTTTATTTTGATAAAAAACAAGTATAGACTTTCAAAAAAAATATAATAATAAAAAAAAAAAAAGAAAAAAAAAAGCAAAAAAAAAAAAGCAAGTATTGACTTTTAAAAAAATATCAATAAATAAACTCTGATTGATAAATTTACTTGATAAAAACAGCAAAAAGCAATCATGACATTTGACCTTCAAGCTTTCATAGCTGCGCCTTCGCAGGAGCTGTTAAATTTGGCCAAAAAGTCATATTTGTTGGACATTGCTGCTCACTATGAATTAACTACCGTCAATAAGTCCATGTTAAAACAGGAAATAAAAAATAGTTTGGTCCAATTTTTGGTTGATACGGAAATTCTTGATTCTTCTGCTTTGTCTCCTGTTCTAGTAACTCAGACAGGATTGCAAATGCAAGAGCTTGAAATTCAGAGGCAAATTGAGTTTGAAAAATTAAGATTAGAGCAAGAAAAATTTAAAATTGAACAAGAAAGACAAATGCAGATAGAAAGGAAAAAATTAAAATTTGATGCAGAATTAAGAATGAAAGAACTAGACTTGCAAAACATGACGGTAAAACGGCAACCTTTAGACTCTGGCGCTCATTTTGATGTTACGAAACACATCAGATTGGTTTCTCCATTTCAGATAAAAGAGGTTGACAAATATTTTCTTCATTTTGAAAAAGTAGCAGAAAATTTAAAATGGCCAAAAGAGCATTGGACCCTGCTTTTGCAAAGTGTTATTATTGGGAAGGCTCGAGAAATTTATACTCAGCTGACTGTTGAGCAGAGCTCCAGTTATGATACTGTAAAGGAATTAATTCTTAAGGCTTATGAGTTGGTCCCTGAGGCTTACAGGCAAAAATTTAGGAACTGTAAGAAAGAAAATGAGGGGACCCATATAGAATTGCTAGAACTAAAGAACAGTTGTTTGATAGATGGTGCTCTTCAAAGAAAATTGGTTCTAATCATGAAAAACTTAGGCAGCTCATGCTTGTAGAGGAGTTCAAAAGGTGCATAAATTCAGACATTAAGTCCTTTGTAGATGAGAAACCGGTTGAAACTTTGGAAGCTGCAGCTCGACTTGCAGACGATTATGCTTTAACACATAAAGTTTCCTTTATTAATAAGTCAAATCCCTCTAGAAGACCATTTTTCCCACAATCCGGATTCAAACATGGTCCCAGTAATCCATCTGGCAGTCATAGCCAAACATTTACTCCTAAACCCAAATCTTCTGGTGAAAATAAAGATCAAAATCCCTTATCTCAACCAATTTGCAATTATTGCAAAAGGACAGGTCATATTATATCTGAATGTTTACATTTGAAAAGAAAGAAAGAAAAACAAGAGGGACTTAAACCTACTGGCCTTACCTCTTTAAGGTCAAAACCAAAGTCATGTGTTAAGGAGGAAGATCCTAACCAGACCGAAAGGCCTGATACTGATTCTGTTATGGAGATTTATGAACCATTCTTATCAGATGGTTTTGTGTCACTAAATAGTGACTATGCCTAGTCTACCCCAATTAAAATCTTACGAGATACTGGAGCTTCTCAATCCCTTATTTTAGCAGATACTCTGCCTTTTTCTGAGAAGACTTCTTCTGGGACAAGTGTCCTTATTCAGGGTGTAGAGTGTGGATTTGTTAATGTTCCTCTTCATAACATTTATTTATCCTCAGACTTGGTAACTGGTTTAGTGGCTGTTGGTATTCGACCTTCTTTACCTTTTAAAGGTGTTCACTTACTGTTAGGCAATGACTTAGCAGGAGATAAGGTTGTGGTAAACCCACTTTTGACTAACATACCTTGTATTGATCAGCCACCTGATCCCATTGAACAGGAAATCCCTGATCTTTGCCCATCTTGTGCCGTTACAAGGGCCATGACAAAGAAAGCAAAACAGAATGATGGGGACATTGATTTAACTGATACCTTTTTGGGTCAGTCTTTTAAACATGAGATTACAAATTCTCTTTCATCCAGCCTGTCTGACAAACAGACGGAGTTACATAACAAGTCAGAGTCCAGTCATTACTCCACAATATTAAATGACCAAGGTCAAGGTCATGACTTGGTGTCAAGGTCACAACTTTGTAAGGAACAGCATAATGATCTTGAAATTTTGCCTTTGCTTGAAAGGGCTTTAGATGAGAAAGAAATAAATCAGGTCCCAGTCTGTTTTTATGTCAAAAATGACATTTTAATGAGAAAATGGCGTCCTCCTGATGTCTCAGCAGAAGACGAGTGGACTGTTAACCACCAAATAGTGGTTCCAAGGGTTTATCGCCCTGAAATTTTGAACTTGGCCCATGACACTCCCATGTCAGGTCATTTAGGTATAAATAAGACCTATCACAAAATTCTTAACCATTTTTACTGGCCAGGGTTAAAATCTGACGTTTCCCAATTTGTAAATCTTGCCATACTTGTCAGATGGTAGGAAAACCCAACCAGACAATACCAAAAGCTCATTTACAGCCCATACATGCTTTTGATGAACCTTTTAGCAGAATAATTATTGACTGTGTTGGTCCCTTGCCCAAAACAAAGTCAGGTTATGAATATCTTCTCACTATAATGTGTGCTTCTACACGTTTCCCAGAAGCCATTCCACTTAGGAATATTAAAACTAAGAACATTGTTAAGGCTTTGGTAAAGTTTTTTACATTTGTAGGTCTCCCAAAGTCTGTTCAGTCGGATCAGGGCTCAAATTTCATGTCTGGATTTTTTCAGCAGGTCATGCATGAGTTGGGCATTACTCAGTATAAATCGTCACCTTACCATCCTGAAAGTCAAGGTGCCCTTGAAAGATTTGATCAGACACTGAAAAATATGATCAGATCATACTGCTTTGATACTGAAAAAGATTGGGATGAGGGCATCCATTTGTTGTTGTTCGCTGTTAGAGAATCTGTTCAGGAATCTCTTGGTTTCAGCCCATTTGAGCTGGTATTTGGCCACACTGTGCGTGGACCTTTGAAACTTTTGAAAGAGAAATTTCTCTCAAATGATGACAGTTCTCTGAACTTACTTCAATATGTATCATATTTTGAAGACAGACTGTCTAGAGCTTGTGAGGCTGCTCGGACCAATCTTAAGTCAGCACAAAGGAAAATGAAACGTTGGTTTGATGAAAATGCAAAAGAAAGAAAATTCATGCCTGGAGACAGGGTACTTGTTCTTTTGCCTATTCCTGGCAAACCATTGCAAGCCAGGTATTACGGCCCTTACACTGTAGATAAACAGATTAGTGATGTAAATTACATTGTTAACACTCCTGGGAGACGCAAACAAAAACAGTTATGTCATGTTAACATGCTTAAACAATACATAGATAGGGACAGCTCTTCTGTTACACCAATTAATGTTGTTAGTTCAGTCCCTCAGGAATAAAGTGAAATGAACTCAGAAGACATGAACTTGATCAAATCTGATCCTCCATCATCAAACCTCCAGAATTCTGACATTCTAAAGGATCTCGACCAGAAACTTTCACACCTAGATTCAATCCAAAAAAAAAGAACTGAAACAGTTAATTTATCAATATGAACACTTATTTCCGGACATTCCTACAAGGACTGACAAAATTTATCATGATGTGAATGTTGAGGACTCATAACCTGTCAAAAAACATCCATATAGAATGAACCCAACAAAACAAAAATATCTTAAGGAGGAAATTCAGTATTTGCTGGACAATGATTTTATTGAACCTTTATATTCACCTTGTGTTCTTGTGCCAAAACCTGATGGAACATATCGGATGTGCACCGATTACAGGAAGGTCAATAATTTGAGTAAAACAGACACTTTTCCCATACCAAGAATGGATGACTGTATTGACAAATTTGGAAATTCAAAATATATAACTAAATTTGATCTTCTGAAAGGATTTTGGCAAATTCCTCTCACAGAAAGAGCCAAAGAGGTCTCAGCATTTGTTACTCCTGATGGATTATATCACTATAAAGTAATGCCTTTCGGAATGAAAAACTCTCCAGCAACATTTCAACGCTTAATCAACACCATAATAGCTGGAATCGAGCATTGCGATGCTTACATCGATGATGCCATCATATACAGTGATGAATGGAATCACCATCTTGGAACTATCAAAGCATTCTTTGATAAACTAAGTTAAGCAAAATTGACAATAAACCTTGCTAAAAGTGAATTCTGTCATGCAACTTTAACATTTCTAGGACATGTTGTGGGTCATGGTCAGGTTAAACCTATAGAGGCTAAAGTTGACGCTATTTCAAATTTTCCGGTGCCCACATGCAAAAAACAACTGATGAGGTTTCTTGGTATGGCCGGTTATTACAGAAAATTCTGTAATAATTTTTCATTCATTGCTGAGCCACTGACTAATTTACTTAGTAAAAGAATGAGGTTTAAGTGGACCAGTGATTGTCAGAATGCCTTTGATAAACTGAAGGCCATACTGAGAAGTGAGCCGGTTCTCTTGGCACCGAATTTTAATAAAGAATTTAAGTTAGCAGTAGATGCGACTGATGTTGGTGCAGGTGGTGTATTACTGCAAGAGGATGACAATGGTGTGGATCATCCAGTTTGTTACTTTTCCAAAAAGTTTAACAAACATCAAAAGAATTATTCTACAGTAGAGAGAGAATGTTTGTCTCTCATTCTTGCTCTTCAACATTTTGAAGTTTATCTGACTTCTTCGTCCTCACCTATTGTTGTTTTCAGTGATCACAATCCACTGACTTTCATCCATAAGATGAAAAACAAGAATCAGAGGTTGCTCAGATGGAGCCTGTTGTTGCAGGAATACAATCTTGACATCAGGCATATCAGGGGAAAAGATAATATTATTCCTGATGCCTTGTCCAGAGCATGATGTCTTGATCTGTGGTTTCCTGTAACTTGCTTTATATAAGATAATAATTGCCTTTATCAGTATTTTATTTTATGATAATTTTATGGCAAAAGAAAGCTTTATTACATAAATCTTTCTTTTCCCTGAAGAGGGGAAGTGTTATATAACAGGGTGTTCAATTATTTTAAACATTATGTTTACTATGTTTCCATAAATAGCTTTATTTACTATGTTTCCAAAAACTTTCTGGAATGTTCAACATGTTTACAATAACATGATGTTTACGTCCTTGATTCTGGACTGAGTTATTTTTGGCATGTCATGGAAGATTTAGAAGTTTCCTGAAGGAACCTAGAAAATAAGAGATGCTTGTAGTAAATTCTTTTTCTAGAACGTTCTCTGATATTATATAAGGAGAGAAGAATTTCATCTGGGCATCTTTGTATACTTTCACTGGAAATTATTCTATACTGGATTACTTTACTATTTTATTCATTCTGGACTTAAATTCTGAATTCAGGAACTTTAAATTGTGGGATCAGAAACTGATATTGAAAGGTATTTGTTTTATAAATTCTTGTGGATTAATTTTGAGGGACTTTGTGACATAAACTTGAAAGGTACTGTTCACTTACATTCTTTTGTTTTGAATCTTATCTTATTTTTTGTGAATAAATATTGTTAATAATTTAAAGCTTGTTGCTGGTTTCACTTTCATTTCTTTCTCGTTACGCCTGGATCGTAACAATAGAGTTACTGTTCTTGTGTTCTGCACGTCATCTGACGATGCCTTATATTTCTTTGAAGTTTCATGAAAATATCTTGAACGGTTTTTAAGTAATAGAGTAGGAGCAAAATTACAATTGTCGAATTTGAAAGGGAGAATTACTCCAAAAGTGTATAGACAAGAGTAACGGTTCTTGTGTCCTGCACGTCATCTGATGATGCTTTATATTTCTATTAATATTTATGAAAATATCTTAAACGGTTTTCACGTTATAGAGCGAACACAAAATAACTAGTGTCGAATTTCAAAGGGGAATAACTCCAAACATATATTGACAAGAGATTGACAAAATATACGGTTCTTGTGTTCTGCACCTCGTCTGATGCTGTATATGAAGTATCATGAAAATATCTTGAATGATTTTTAAGTAATAGAGGGGACACAAAATTAACATTGTCGAATTTCAAAGAGGAATAACTCCAAAAAATGTACCGACAAAAGTTACGGTTCTTGTCCTCTGCACATCATCTGATGATGCTTATATCTCTGCGAAGTTTCATTAAAATGTCTAAAAACGGTTTCGAATTACAGAGCGGACACGAAATTCCAGTGTTGGATTTCAAAGGGGGATAACTCCAAAAATTAAATGTATGGACAAGAGTTATTGTTCTTGATTTCTGTATGTCGTCTGATGATGCTTTATATTTCTTTTAAAATTCATGAAAATATCTTGAACGGTTTTCGAGTTATAGAGCGGACACGAAATTACAAGTGTCAAATTAAAACGGGAAAAACTCCAAAACTATAAAGACAAGAGTTCCGGTTCCGTGTTTTCCACGTTATCTGTTGAAGCTCAATATTTCCATAAAGTTTAAAAAAATTTCTTGAACGGTTTTCAAGTTATGGAGCGGACGCGAATTTACCATTGTGGAATTTCAAAAGGGAATCACTCCAAAAGTGTATAGACAAGAGTTACGGTTCTTATGTTCTGCTCGTTGCCTGATGCTGCTTTATATTTGTATGAAGTTTCGTGAAAATAGCCTAAAAAACGGTTTTCAAATTATATAGCAAACACGACTGCGTAACGGACGGACAGATAGACGAAGAGACGGCAGACATCCGAGGCAAAAACAATATGTCTCCCCCTGTCAGAGAGAGACATAAATAGAAAACGCTTAACCAATGGCGCACTGGCGACACATTTTGAAATCAGCAAGTGAACCAAGTAAAAATAGAAGTTGATAAATGTATACAGTACCTCGCGAATCGTATGAAATGCCAATTGAAAATCTGAAAGGTTGCCTGGAAACAAACGACACATGAAATAATGAAACTCAGAGACTCAGTTTTATAAACCCTTAAACTGCCAATCACAACAATTGTCGTCTATCTGGTCATTTGCTTGTGATTTTAAAAGTCATTTTTGCAAACAGTGTGGACCGAGATCAGACTGCTCCTCTCTGGGTTCACACTGTTTGCTTGTATGTAAAAATAGGTTTGAAAAGTTTGCAAGAATAATCAGCAGACGACATAAACAGACGACATTTTCAGACACAGGTTTCTTTGGCGTTTTAATGGTTAAGTCTCTTAATATACAGCAATGTCGTTTGCTAGGCCGAATATCCCCTATTTTCTTGAACAAAGCTTCAAAAATATTTACAATATAATTTGTTATTGTTTACATTTTGCGAATAAAGAATTAAACGTGAGGGACATCTTTAATTACTGGAATGCAATAGAATACAATTTACCTTACAGTATATATTACCAAAGCTCCTTAAAAGTAAACAAATTCATATTTAAAAACTACTTTCGGAATACAAATGCGTTATCTGTATTCCCAGGTATGATCAGACTACGTGAATGCGAATTCCTATAGGACAAACAATGTCCGCATATGCCCCGAGGACCAATTATCCTATGGCGCGATTCGTATGATCATAACGTGGAGAAAACGTACCTTCTCGAATATGCTGTGCCCAATGGAGACTTAAACCAGTCTGTATTTTTGCGCAGTCTGATCAGGGTATTTAATGTCCGCATGAGGAAGCGTTGCATCCTTGGTTATCCAAAATGCGCCCAGTGAAGATTTTGATCAGACTGCGCGAATGCTCGCACATGTCCGAAGGTACCTTTTTTGACGTTGTTTCTCATTCATGCTTGTATGGTTAGAACGCATAAAAAATGTCAAAACATTACAGCCACGCAAAGAAACCAACAACAACACAAAACAAAACATCGAACTTGGTTAAAAAGCAAATCGTAAGTACCCAGACAGTCTGTGTTTCCCAACAATCTGACGGGTCAATTCACAAGTTGTTCGTCAAGGTTAATCACAAAAGCCTGATCAGACTGAGCTGATACGGAAGGTATATTGGGTCTTTACAGTTCGCATAGCCTTAACTGGAGAAGGAGCATCAAGCCTACAGTGTGACCGTGACCTCAGGACTGTATTGTTCAATATTTATACATGAGAACCTGATCAGATTTGACCTCAAGTAATAGGTGAATTTGACATTTATTATTAGCATATAATTCATTCTGCCTTTCTTGAACCTTACACGTTCAAGCTTCTTAAAGAATAAATGACAAAGATTTTACCGTTTAAGTGGACTTGTTATATACTGATAGAACTGCAAATGTGAATAATTATAAATAAACTCCAACCCACTGCAAAGTTTTGGAAGTTGAAAGCCAAATAGAATATTTATCACATCAAAAAAAAAAAAAAAAAAAAAAAAAATCTTCATTGAGTTTTGTTAGTATTATTATAATTATTATTGTTATGATTATTATTTGATAGAAACTTTAAAACATTTAGTATGTAAATTTTTTTCTGGAATTTACAGTTTCAAGAAATTTTAACAATGTAACGTTTGATTGACGATGTCATAAATAATGTTTTATAATTTAAGAACATCTTGCACGGTTGAAATTCGAATGTTTTAGATATTTTATCTTCAAATCCACATCATATCTATTACAGTAAAGCATTTACACCAATATAGATGTTTAAATATATATTGTAGCAAAACTGTGAGCCACCTTTTGAAATTTTATCAAATTAAAATCACAAAATCAAATTTAAACTTTTTATTTCAATAAAACTTAAGTCGTGAATATTATGGCTCTTACTGAAAAATTTGGATGATTTTGTTTTTCAAATAAGAAAGAAAATACAGGTCTTATATTTATATCTGACGATACACTGTCTCAGCTGACAACTTAAAGATCATACAGCCAAGTTTTGATAGTGTAAATAATAATTTTAAATAACTGACCCCTTTGTCGTCATAAACACCTTATTTATATCCACGAGCTGTTTAAAATCTGTTTTGAAAAAAGATCCAAGTTTCTCAAGTTCAAATTGCTCTAACTCTGGAACATGCAGTTTTCTGCATTATGATCCTTGAAACAATGCTTTATGACTATAAAAAGAAACAGGAAAATAAACGTCTGTCATTTGAACTTAAATGGACATGATATGATTGTGTATGTAACTGTTAATTAGTTCAGTGTTACTTTCCCATGCCATATCATTGTGACACAATGAATATTTGGGCCGCGCCAAGCCAAAAAGTGCCTTTGAGCATGAGCGACATGCGCAGTTAGGTCATCCTGTGCATGCGCCATATGTCATCTTGGCATTTGCTCTCCATTCATACATTTTGTGTGATTCCGTTAGCGGGCAGTAAAGGCCCTGATCAGACTGCGCGGATGCACAAGCTGATATGGGCCTTTGCTGTCCGCAAATGCCCGAGAACACATTTTTGCATGCGCGGCCTATTTAGAAGCCGTGATACAAAATGAGTAATTTTTGTGCGGTTAATCGGTCATTGTAATCGGCAAGTTGATTTAAGGTGCCTGGATACACTTGGTAGGATTTCAGCCATTTTGACAAGGGAGACAACCTGTATGACTTCCTGTTAGCTTATTGCACGTAAGGCAGTGCCGAGAAGGGGTTTACTTCTATTGTAGACCCCTTTTCAAAAGAGGATAAAAACATTGACGGAGCTGTCTCCATTAAATGTGTATCAATTTCCTTTAAGCCAATCAAAACCATTTGTATGTCTCCTTGTTGTTAAAAGCTGTAGAACCTATAGATTTTATATTTCAATTCCTTGAACCAAATATTATATTATTCGCTAAAATTTAACGGCGTTGATATCTCTGAGCATGGATACGCGGTTCGCAAGATGAAACAAATGTACCTTATGACATGTGCATAGAAAGAATACTCTAATCAGCCTCTACATCAGCGCAGTTTGATCAGAGGCTTTGCAGACTCTCTTTGGATAACATGTGATCAAAAGTGTCTACAAACAGACAGTACCATCCTGTTAAGCATGCGTTATGCCGCACATTGTGGCTCAGGGGACAAGTGTCGTTCATATGTTTGGTGCACATAAAGCTTGTACTATAAAACACTTACATTTGGCGGCAGCAAGTTTTGGCGGTTCTTATGAAGGGACCATTTTGCGAATTTGAAGTTTGGCAGATTTCCGATTTCCGAAAAAAAAAAAAAAAAAACAGTCGTGAATTCTGATGTGGCCCTGTGTGTTTTTTGGTGGAGGTTTACCGCCGCCAAATTTACTATACGGAATTTCTACAATCCGTTTTCTCAAAAATGCAAACCTAATAACTTCCTAAAAAGTAGTTCCATACTGACTCTGATGTCGCTTAATTCTGCATTCAAACATGTAAGCCTTCTACACTCTGATAATTATAAAGAGGGACCGAATATACAAAACAAAGAAAACTTCAAACTTTTGAAGAAATAATACTTTAATGATGTTGAGCGCAATCTCGGCGGACGAATATAAACAGAATAAACAAACGGTGGAACTTGATTCAGCCTCCAGAACCTTCTGAAGCAGAGAATTTGAAAATTGATGCAAAAGATTCTCCGAAAGTCTCCGAAAGCGTATCAAAGAAAGGTATAAATATGTTATAAAGCATCAGCATTTTTTTTTTTAGGCTATTCACCATAAACAGTTTCGGCCGAAATCACTTCGCATGAATATTTTGAAAAAGTAAAGTACAGTGCGGTTACATGTGTATTTAGCAACACGTTTTTCCTAAACGTTCGCTTTAATATATGTTTTTATGAAAATTATTTATAAATATTTTTTGACAAAAAAAAAAAAAAAAAAAAAAAAAAAAAAAAAAAAAAAAGAAAAGAAAAAAAAAAAGATAAATAAATAAAAAAAATAAATAAATAAAAATAACGTTTTATTTACATTTTTGCGGTATTACTATCCTGCGGCCACCAGGCCACTGTGCCTGTCACTTTGTGCCTTCCGGATATACCGGATACTAAGAAAACTGAATCAAGTCCGACCCAATCACAGTGATTTCTGCCATAGTAGCGATAATTTTCTTCGATATAAATTATATTTTCTCGAAGATTTTTTGTAGTTAATGTATATGCTCGCTAAAAATAACGTCCGAAAAGCAGAAACGTTTAAAGATCCCCAGCAAATTTCCTGAAGCAGTAAAATGCGTTTCAGGTAGGCCAACGGTTAGTGTATCGTCAGTGAGATACCTATTACCGAGTTTCACTAATTATCGGATACTCAGGAACCACGGCCCCCCGCCCATTGGGGCCCGCGAAGTAGATGGGCTGCCTGTAGCCTCCAAGGCAGACCTGCTTAAGCAGGGCCTGAGTTCATCATGTGATCAGGTTGGGTAAAAGTCCCACAAATCTGGAGGCAATATCGTTAATGACTGAAATATTGTTGACCCATATTCTGATTCTCAGTTATCAGGAAAAATTTATGAGCCTTAAAACAAAACAAAATTTGGGACCCTCAAAATCTAATTGATACCGCCCATGAAAAAACAGGGAAATGGCATTTTATATGAAATGTTTGGAGAGTTGTTATCGTTATATATACCCCGAAGATTTTTTGTGTTTATAAGGGGATTTTATTTTATCACTCATCTTTTGCTAAATTTATATGAAAAGAGTTATTGTAACTGTCTGTAAATCTGTGAAAGTTCTATGGGTTTAAGGAAATTCAATGAATCCTTAAAAACTCCATGAATCCATGAAAGTTCCGTGGTCAAGGTCTGTCAGTCATTTAAATTTTGTATCAGTGATATGATAAAGTTCCATGAAAGCTCCATAGTGTATCCGAGATGCACATATGCATGGAAAGTATTAAGTGCAAGGCCGGGAAAAAGAAGCAAAATCAGTCACTAGAAAAGACATTCAGTAGTAGTATTAACAGAGAATTTGAAAGGAAATAGATCCATTAGAATAAACTGATAACATTTACTCAGTTGGTACATGCAGTTTTCATTTTAGTCAACATTCAAAACATCCAACAGTTCTTGAATGTTTCAACTGGCACGCTTTCAGTTTGATATCTTGGCACTCTGGATGGAACCAATGCTGACATTTTGTGCACTGTTACATCAGATTGTAGTGGGATCTTGTGGGCCTGTATATAGAACTTTTTTTTCTCGATTCTGGCTTGCTTGGAAATTCAGTGAAAGCACTGTTTCCAACTGCATTTTGAAACTGGGGTAAATCTGCTCTGTTCTCTGTACGCCCATTGTACAGCAGTATACTACTCTTTTCAAATGTAGGGGTATAAGATAAATTTTGAGGGGATAAAAACCCCTCTGCAGAGGGTAAATGGAAATGCTGAATACAATTTGCAACAGTGCCAATGTTTTCGTGTTTTGTTAACTCAATGTACAAGGCTTTAACCAGGGGGTTGGGGCTTGACGATATGTCTTTGGCTTGGCCCGCCGTGGTTCAACTATTGGTTTTCATTTACTCTGGCATACAGTAGAATTAGCCATGAGTACTCGTCTTTGTTTATTATAGTGATTAATTTGATTTTTATGTTTTCGCTTTGATGCATTGACTGAGTTGGGAGCCTTTATGCGAACCGAATTTTTAGGTATTTCTGTATTAAGAGTAGCATCGGGACCCAGGGTGAAGTAAGCTAGCTGTAAAAGTGCTTTAAACCACCCGGTGGTTTGCTCTACCGACCGTTCTAAGGCGGTGGTCCCGGTGTTAGTCTTACTCTTTGTTGCTTTGTGGTTTATTCTACGAGGCGATTTGTTGTATGTCTTTCCGTGTGTCTTTTTGTTCTTGTGTTTTTCAGTCCTTTTAGTATTGCGATTACCTCGCTTAGGGAAGAGAGAGCTAATCTTGGTGCTTTTCGTGCGTTTGTTCGGTTTGTGCTTGTTTAGATTTGTCGGTTTCCTCTTCCTCTTAGGGTCTGGGAAGGGCTGCGGTTTGTGATAGTGGCACTCCCAGGACTTTTCTCTTCCCTTTTTTGGGACCATTTGGGTGACTATAGTCCAATACTACGGACATTTCAGTACTTTTTTTGGAACTTTCCGTTATTCCATGAATCCATGACAGTTCCATGTTTTGTCAACCTCTAGGCCCCAACACTGCACACACATATGCATACAAAATATTTATAATATAAACTGATACTACAATTTCATTATTTCTCACCGCTGTGGTTCGAGTCTCGCTCGGTTCACATGTGGGAAAGCTGTGTTCTGCTTACGGACTGTCAGGTTATTTTTCCCCGGGTACTCCGGTTTTCGCCCACCTTTGATGAACGATCGGCTCGATATAAGTGAAATATTCTTGAAAGGGAAATAAAACCCAAATCAAAAAGGAAAAAAAAAATCATCAAAACACACACACACACACACACACACACATACACACACACACACACACACACACACACACACATATTCAGGCATCAAAAAATGCTGGAGTGGTGATTGGCTGTACAGCCATCTGGTTAGCTCAGTTGGGTAGAGCACTTGCAAGCTAGAGGTCACAGGTTTCAGTCCTGCATCCAACACACTTTCCCTCATTAGTTTCCTTTAATGGTTCCCAATGTGAATAACCCACTGCAGCCTACGTTGGATTTATGGGGCACCGGTGTCAGGCATAAAACAGGGTGGGGTAGCCCATACATGGTCGATGGTTTTCCCTGTGTAATCTGGGTTCCACTATCACACATTCACGAAACACCAACATCCGTGTCTTATAGAACAAGTGCATAAGATTGTTGAGCTTTCTGTGCAATTGAAGTAAAAATAAATAATGTGTTAACTTTAAAATGGATAACTTATAAGTGATTATGCCTCAGTTTGTAATATTTTGTCCAGATATATCAGTATAAGTGACCCTGTCCACTTGTTTGAGCTACAATAAGTACACATTTTTAAGAGTAAGGCTATATTTTGATTTTTATTTGTTCATATCTATACAGAGTTTAACTCTCCAAATTGAAATGAACACAAGAAATCCTCAAATTTTGTTTGTCTTGTGGAAATATACCAGAATATGCATAACGCAATACAGCTGCATTTTGCCATCAGATTTTAGCACATTTATTAAGATACACATGTTGTAACTTTTCAAAGCAAACCGGTATTTTGTTCTTATTTCTTGCCAGTTATATAAGAGTTACAGTATTAAATAAATTAGTACCAAGAATCCCCAGATAAATAGATTATCTGGTAAATATTCCCCATAATTTAAGCTTTTCAAGAAATGAATTCATTAATTTACGACACATGCTTAAGTTATCCTCTGTGTGTGTGTGTGTGTGTGTGTGTGTGTGTGTGTGTGTGTGTGTGTGTGTGTGTGTAAATAGGCCATGTATTTTGTTTCTTTTTCTTGCCAGGCAAAAACAGTAATGAATGCAAGGAATATAGATAGATTAGTTGTCTCATAAAAAATAGTCAGAAAATATTCTGATTTAAGAAATGGTTATTTTTTTTACTGATTTCATATGTAGACTTCCAAAATCCCGGACATAACACTTCTACCTACATGTCTTTCATTCAGGCCTATGGGCATGGTGGGCGAAGCTTGCTTACCAAGTAAGGCTTACTGTCCATGGATGCCTGATTATACCCTTTATTCTGGTGTCCATGTCTGTTGGTCTGAACATTCTTATTCATCATTATTTTACAGATTTATGAGTTTGGAATAAGGTTTAAGTAATTTGAGTGTATCATGACCACAACTACGATAATTTTTACCTTTTGAAATGGATAAAAAAAAAATCTTTAAATGTATTAACATCAAGAGAATCAGACTAGAAATTGTCTACATTTCAGAGCTCCAGATTAAAGGAGTGCTTAGGTACATATTTTCTTATTTCCCCTAGTAAACATATGTTGTGGGCACTAACTAGGACTTCTAGAAACGTCTTGGTAGCATGCTTTCATTGGGTTCCCAGAACATATCTTTTGAAAGAATTGAGAAGGTGTGGCACATACAAGAACTACAACTCTCGGTCCCACAGTTATTTAGTCATCTGCCCTGACAGTATTTAGTAAAAGAAACCTTGTGCATTTGATAACTCCAACACTCTTTCAGATATATTGATTGAACTCAGTAGGATTGTACATGAGGTTGAGAAGATGTGTTGCATAAACTACAACTCCAGGTGCTGTGGTTTAGAATTATCTCCCCTAATAGAAACTTTGTGATCTTGGTAACTCCAACATCTTTTCAGATACATTGATGATACTTGGTAGGATTGTACATAAGGTTGAGAAATTATGTCACACAAAAGAATCACAACTCTAGATGCCACATTTTTTAGTTATCTTCCCTGACAGTATTTGGTAATGGAAACCTTATGATTGCCATAACTTCAACACCATTTCAGATATATTGATGATATTAAGGAGAGTTATAGAAGACATTGAGAAGACGCATCTTGTACAAGATCTACAACTCTAGGTACTGCAATTTTTTAGGTATCTCCCCTGTCAGTATTTGGTAATAGAGACCTTGTAAGTCCAATACCCGTTGAAATATATTGATAGTACTTGATAGGAATGAACAGGAGGTAAGAAGATTAGTCGTATACAAAAACTGTAACTTAGAATACTGCAGTTTTTTAGTTCACTCCCCTGGCAGTATTTGTCAGTGGAAACCATGTGATTGTCATAACTTAAGCGCCATGGAAGATACATTGATGATACTTTGTAGAATTGTACATGAGGTTAAAAAGGTGTGTTGCATGTAAGGACCACAACTCTGGATGCTGTGATGTTTTTTATCTCCCCCGACAGTATTTGGTAATAGAAACTTGTTGCTGCATAGCTTCATCAGTTAAAAAATTGGATCTTCCTTAAACTTGCAGAAGTGGAAGACATGGATATTTTGATTTCCAGATTAATGAATATTGTAGATCCTGAGTGACTTTTTAGGCACAGGTGAGCGTTAATGACCACCATGGTCCTCTTATTTATATATAAAGAGTGCAGAGAGCTGAGACAAACAAAACTCACAGTTGAATTCGAAGCTTTATTTTGGATTTTGTGTAACCGCAAATATTTTTCATAGATTAAAGCAGACGCATCCTCTTATTTCACTTTTGGTTGTATATAAGCTAAAAAGAAAGACATGTGACTAGCGAGTCCAATGGTGGAAACCTTACTGAAATATTCCAAATACTTACTACATCATTGGTTCTTGTGAAAAATTTAAAAAAATGTTTTAAAAACTTTAATTTGAAAATATTCCAAATACATGTACTTACAACAGTGGTTCTTATGAATTAAAAACAATGTTTAAAAAAAAATTAATTTGAAAATATTCAAAGAATGTATACAGAGAGAAAAGGTCTCTTCCCTATTTATATGTTAGGGTGCAGTGCTTATACATTTTCATATTTAGTTTGATACAAGTTAATTTTGAGAAATCAAATTTATGTCAAACTAAAATTTAAATTCCATTGCCTGAAGTTATTTTACTGAAGTTTTATATGTATTTTGTAATGATCTTTGGAATGTAATTATCAAAAATAAATTTGTTCTTGGTAAATTTTTTTCCAACATAGTAACCTGTATCTTGCATTTTTAATATTTAAAAAAAAAATGTTTTTGGAATTTAAGCATATTAGTTTTCATAATTTCAAAAAAAAATTCTAGCTTGAAATTTTAAGTCTTAATATCAATAGTAATAGAATACTTACTTTTTTTAATCAAAATTAGCAGTCTGGAATAAAATGATGAGGATTTAAAATCTAAAAGAATCAATTACATCATAGGTTAGTGTATTGTGTATTGTGGGATAGCTTTTTTACAAAGTATAAATAGCAATACCAGTTACTAAGACTTTGAATGCATGTAACCTTTGAACAGTTAGGAATTTCCAAATGGGGTTTTCAACATAATTTTCATTTTACCAAATACCTTTACCGTAATTTGAAATATTCTGAAATTAGGGGATGCATCTGAACATCTTTAAGCTCACTACTGTTTTTATTATACCCGTTTTTAAAACGGGGCGTATTAGGTTACGGGGTCTGAAGCCATAAACTTTTTTGTTTCCAGCTAACTCCTCCTACAGTTAACATCCCATCAGGCTGAATCTTGGTTTATAAATAGACCATGATGTGGAGCAGCACATAATGTTTCGGGGCTACAGTCCACCAAATACTAACAGGGTTATGCCCCTTTGAAAATTTCTGCAAGCTTTTTGTTTCCAGCTAACTCCTCCTACAGTTTACATCCAATCAAGCTGAAACTTGATTTATACTTAGACCATGATGTGGAACAGTGCATATTATTTCAAGGTTACAGTCCACCTAATATTAGCAAAGATATGTCCCTTCGAAAATTTCAGTAAACTTTTCGTTTCTGACTAAATCCTCCTACAGTTTACATCGGATCAAGCTGAAACTTGATGTATAATATTATGATGATGTGGAACAGTGCATATTTGTCTGAGGTTACATTCCATCAAATATTAGCAGAATAATGACCCTTTGAAAATTTCGGTAATTTTTTTCGTTTCTTGCTAGCCTCTCCTACAGTTTACATCCGATCAAGCTGGAGTTTGATTTATAGGTAGACCATGATGTGATGCAGCGCATGTTGTTTTGAGGCCACACTCCACCAATTATTAACAGAGTTATGTCCCTTGGAATATTTCGGTAAACTTTTTGTTTCTGACCAACTCCTCCTACCGTTTACATCAGATCAAGCTGAAACTTGATTTATAGTTAGACCATGATATCGAGCAGCTCATATTTATTCGAGGTTACTGTCCACCAAATATCAGCAGAGTTATGTTCCTTGAAATTTTCAGTAAATTTTCCCTTCCCCCGCTAACTCCTCCTACAGTTTACATTTGATCACGCTTAAACTTGATTTATAGTAAAAACATGATGTGAAGCAGCGCAAATTATTTCAAGGTTACAGTCCACCAAATATTGGCAGTTATGCCCGTTTGAAAATTTCTGTAAATTTTTTGTTTCCGACTTATTCCTACTGCAGTTTACATTGGATCAAGTTGAAACTTGATTTATAGTTACACCATGAAGTGGAGCAGGGCATATTATTTTGAGGTTACAGTACACCATATATTAGCAGAGCTATGCCCCTTTGAAAATTCTAATCTTTTCGTTTCTGGCTAACTGCTATAGTTTACACCCGATCAAACTGAAACTTTGTAAGTATTTACACTGAGCTTAAACTCGATTTATAATAAAAACATAATGTGGAGTAGCACATATTATTTTGAGGTTACAGAACATCAAATATTACCAGAGTTATGCCCAATTACAAATTTCCATAACTTTGCGTTTCTGGCTAACTCCTTCTGTAGTTTACATCCAATCATGCTGAAAAGCGATTTATTGTTAGACCATGGTGTGGAGCAGCACATATTATTAGGAGGTTACAGTACACCAAATATTAGCAGAGTTATGCCCCTTTAAAATTCTGATTATCTTTTGTTCCCGGCTAACTCTTCATATATATAGTTTACATCCCATCAAGCTGAAACTTGATTTGTAGTTTGACCATGATGTGGAGCATCACATATTATTTCAAAATTACAGTCCAACAAATAGTAGCAGCATTATGTCCCTTTGAAATTTTTGGTAATTTTTTGGTTTCCAGCTAACTCCTTACAATTTACTCAGGTCTGGAGCACTGAACTGCACAGTAGTCCATATATGTGCTACATCTTATTACTTGCCAAGGGCGTATGATGCCTCCGCTTGTAGAGCTCTTGTTTGTTTCTAGACACAATATATATATATATATATATATATATATATATATATATATATATATATATATATATATATATATATATATATATATATATATATATATATATATATATATATATATATATATAATAGAATGGACATAATGACTCCTCAAATGGATGGAATAACAGACGGTAAACGGTAAAAGGCCAGAACTATGTACATTTAAGCACTCTAGATGATTATCCAGATTATTTTTCTAATTATAATTTCTACACAAAACATACGTTGTTGGTACTATTTGAAGGTTATTGATAGGGTAGTTGTAATTAATACCAACAACTTACAATCCTTTCAGTCCTTTAAGAAATAAGAAACATGTAAGTATTTCATACTTGAAAAATAAAAACAAAACAAAACAAAACAAAGCAAAAAAAAAAAAAAAAAAAAAAAAAAAGAAAAAAAAAAAAAACACACACACACACACACACACAAAAACACAGTGTGTTATCTGATTATAAATAATGTTACAGGGAAATTAAATAAAAATGTGGTTAAAAGGGGTTCAGAACCACAGTGATGTGGATCAATTATTCATGATACTGTTACTCTATATTGTGCAGAATGCACACATGGTGTAGCGAAAATGGCATTGCTTTAGTTACATATCAAGAAATGTTGAACAAAATGAAAGTACAGCTGATATGTGTTCTAGAGGCTTATAGAAATTAAGGAAACCGCCACCATCAGCACTCTCAGTGTTTTGATTATACACGCTCATTTGCAAGTCATAGTGACTTTCAACTGATTTCAACATTCTATCGCTCTTGATGTGTGAGTGAATACAAATCAGTTGCATTGTTATTTGTCGCTGAAGAAACATATTTCGAGATATTATTAGTTATAAAGAAGTAAATACACTTTTTCTTTGGTCACAGTTAATGTAATTGACTGATTGACGTTGTATTGCCTTATATTATACTTGCCATGTGTACTGGGAAATTAATTTCTTCCATTTTGTTATTCTTCTCTTGCGCTCTATGATCTTTACTGACGTCTTTTTTTGTTTATTTTGGCTCTTTTTATTTCACCGCCAATAGCGCCAAAATGAAATGGCCGCCAAATATAAGTGTTTTAATGTAACAAACACACTAAAGAAGATATTATTGTAAGAAAGGTAAATAAGAAAAAGAATAACAGATCTAAAGCATTTGCAACTTCTTTCCAGTCGCATTTTTCCTCATCTTTTATTTTTGTTGTGTCATCCAGTGCCTCTTTCATCGTCATTATATACACTTCGTTTTCATCTTCGGAGTTTCCATTCTTTGCTCCTTTCATCGCCACTTTCTCGTCTTTCATTTTGGTTGTGTCATCTATTGCCTCTTTAATCATCGTCGTATCCATTTCGTTTTTATATTGGAGGTCTTCATTCTTTGTCTTGTCGGAAGCAATGTGTTTACTCGGCACACCTCTATTCTCTGTCTTGCCGTTATCTTTCCGTGGATTAACTTTTGCGCGTTCTTTGTTACAATACTGACAGTATAACACACCTACAAATCTGACAATGATTTTCGGGACGGGCGATTCGAGTTGTCTTATACGAATCTGAATGACAGTTATCACTGTGATGAAAGTGCTTTGAACGGTCAAGATAATTATATAAACGGAAAAGATAGATAAGGATTCGGAGTTCGTTGGCAAAACGGCAGATGTGACGGTTAAAAATACAGTAAACGCTAAGAATACTGTCACTGCATAACTCACCTTTTCGCCAGAATCACATGGTAGCCAAAAAACAAATAAATTTAAAACAGAAAGCATTATAACAGGTAGGATTATAGTGAGAACCATATAACGTGGTTTTCGTTTGATCTTCAGTGTAAAAATAATAGCATTCTCTTCTTCCATCACTGTGGAGTCGATCATGTCCCATTCTGAGTTGGTCTCATACTGATCTAGATTTATACCCTTCTGACCAGCTCGCATACCAACCTATTAATAAATAATAACCCAACTCAACTAATGTAGAGGACTTTGATTGGTCGAGAGCTAAAAGACATTTAATTTACTACTTCGATAAATTCACTTAGAAAACACGTGATTCCTGCAAACTAAAATGTTCATCAAAATTCCACAAGATACACGCCGTTTTACAAAACGCGACAAGAATTTTAAACAGTGTTAATTTATATTCAGACATCAATTGTACAGATTAATTTATCGCGAGTTGGGTGTATATTGGGTATATAGGGTTATTTTACTGGTTAGAATACGTATACATGTGTATTATACGCTTAACAGAACTTAGTGTTGCTTGGCAAAATTGTAAACCAGTATCGTGCAAAATGCATGCGTTTCTCCAAAATGCAATTTCTTTCGTAATGCTATACAGCGGTTTTGTATGAACCAATAACTAAGCTTTACATATACAAGAATTCGGCCGTATATATTTCCGATGGTAGAGTTACATATTTGTTTGCAAGATACAGGAATTGAGAAACCCGGCTACTTGATAGAACTTTTGCTATTTTCTACAGTGGAGACAAGTGTTGTGCCTTCTTGTATGATTTCCCCAACACCAAGGCCCTTTGGATAATGGGTATAAGCTATAAGAGAACAAAGTCATTCCTTATAAATTAAATCCTTTTTCAGAACGGAGGCAAGCTTTTGACAGTCACTTCCCTACATTATACCTATTTTTCCCGAATAAAAATGGAATAAACCAGAAGCCCCATATCTCTGTTTTTACATACATTTATAATACAATAGTTTAGAAATCTTGCAAGGATTTCTTTTGATATATAAGATTTAGCTGAACTTTACTAGATATCAATCGATGTGTAAACAAAACTCGGTGCTGAAAATGGCGATAAATCCCTGCTTCCTCCCCTCCCTCTTGGACTTGATGTAAGTTAAAAGCCTTTCAGTCCGGCAGACCAAAATGGAGACCTGTGCAACAAATGTAGATACAGATAAGACGGCTCGTCATGGACATGTCCAAATTTAAGATGGCGGAGTCCTCTTCAGACGCTCAGGGATATAAGTATTTTAAAATGGTGGTAGTTTATGAAATACCTCTGTTTTTTTATTTTTATAACTCCATGCCACTAAAGACAGACTGCACGTCTGTTCATCAAACGGAAAGTACGCCATATCAATAGGACAGGTAGTCTTGAATACCTGAAAGCAATTAGAAAGTAATATCGTTAAAGCAGGTAGACTTTAATTCCTAAAAGAAATAAAAGTAATATCTCTTGAAACCTGAAAGCAATAAAAACAAGTACTAGAATGCGCTGTTGATGGCGCGCGATTGCAAAGCCCCACGCTCTATGCTTATGTTGCTAATAGCATGAGGACAGACTTGCTCTCCCACACCCTTTTTGTAAGGGGAAGTCATGTAGCAAGTTTTGTTAAATTCCGCCCATTGTTAAATTCCGCCCAGTGGTTTAGAAGATAGCCTGACGGACAGATGGACTGACGTCGTACGAGTGGACGGAAAATAATGTTGCTCTCGCACGCCCTCAACAATTAGGGGAGGTGATGTAGCAAGTTTGGTTAAATTCCGCCTAGTGATTTTGATGCATGGACTGAGTTTGGGAGTTTTTATGCGAACCGAAATTTTACGTATTTCTGTATTAAGAGGAGCATCGGGACCCAGGGTGATGTTGGCTAGCTGTAAAAGTGCTTTAAACCCCCTGGTAGTTTATTCTACTGACCGTTCTAAGGCGGTGGTCCTGGTGTTGTTCTTACTCTTTTTACCGTTTTTTTTCTGTATGTGTTTTGATGCTAGAATTGTGGTTACCGTCTTCAATAGCTGCCCACTTTGCTTTCTGTTTTACTAGTTGTGTTGTGATGCTAGCATTTTGGTCTCCTTCAACAGCTGACCATTTTGCTTTCTGTTTTAGTAGTTATGATTAAGAGTGGCATCGGGACCCAGGGTGAAGTTGGCTAGCCGTAAAATTGCTTTAAACCTCCCGGTGTTTTACTCTACTGACTGTTCTAAGGCGGTGGTCCCGGTGTTAGTCTTACTCTTTGGTGCTTTGTGGTTTATTCTACGAGGCGATTTGTTGTATGTCTTACCTTGTGCCATTTTGTTCTTGTGTTTTTCAGTCCTTTTAGCATTGTGATTATCTCGCTTGGGGAATAGAGAGCTAATCTTAGTGCTTTTCGTACGTTTGATCGATTTGTGCTTGTTTGGATTTGTCGGTTTTCTCCTCCTCTTGATGTCTGGGAAGGGTTGCGGTTTGTGATTGTGGCACTCCCTGGACTTTTGTCATACCTTTTTTAAGGAGGAGATAGCGCGACGGACAGTTGGACGGACGACGGACGCACGGAAAAATAATTATGCTCTCCCACTACCTTACCATGAGGGAAAGTGATGTAGCAAGTTTGACTGAATTTCGCCTAGTGATTTAGGAGAAGAAAGCGTGACGGGCTGATGGACAGACGACGGACGCACAGACGGACGGACGTTGGAAAAACTAATATTGCTCTTGGTCTCCTTCAACAGCTGCCCATTTTGCTTTCTGTTTTAGTAGTTATGATTAAGAGTGGCATCGGGACCCAGGGTGAAGTTGGCTAGCCGTAAAATTGCTTTAAACCTCCCGGTGTTTTACTCTACTGACCGTTCTAAGGCGGTGGTCCCGGTGTTAGTCTTACTATCTGGTGCTTTGTGGTTTATTCTACGAGGCGATTTGTTGTATGTCTTACCTTGTGCCATTTTGTTCTTGTGTTTTTCAGTCCTTTTAGCACTGCGATTATCTCGCTTGGGGAAGAGAGCTAATCTTAGTGCTTTTCGTACGTTTGATCGATTTGTGCTTGTTTGGATTTGTCGGTTTCCTCTTCCTCTTGATGTCTGGGAAGGGCTGCGGTTTGTGATTGTGGCGTCCCTGGACTTTTCTCATTACTTTTTCAGGAGGAGATAGCGCGACGGACAGATGGACGGACGACGGACGCACGGAAAAATAATTATGCTCTCCCACTACCTTACCATGAGGGAAAGTGATGTACAGTTGACTCTCGCTATCTCGAACTCGCTTATCTCGAATAACCGCTTATCTCGAAGTGAAAATATGGTCCCTGCCTAAACATGAAAATGTAACAACATGTAAAAAATATTGTGGAAAAGTGAAGAAATTGCTCCTGAGGAGCAATTTCTCCTCTTTTCCACAATATTTCCAATATATTAACTTCAGGAGTCAAATTACACATATATTTATTAAATGTGGTTAATCGAATTATTTTTGTCCTCAATTCTGCAAATCTGATATGTCGAAGTACGGATATCTCGAAGTATTTCAGACAGTCCCTTGGAATTCGTGATAACGAGAGTCGACTGTAGCAAGTTTGACTGAATTTCGCCTAGTGATTTAGGAGGAGATAGCGTGACGGGCTGATAGACGAACGACGGACACACAGACGGACGGACGTTGGAAAAATAATATTGCTCTCGCACAGGCTTGCCATGAGGGGACGTGAGATAGCAATTTTGGTTGAATTCCACCCAGTGGTTTAGGAGATGGTGTGAGTGACTAATGGACGGACGACAGACGATTGGAAGGGCGCACAGAAAAATAATGTTGCTCTCGCTCACCCTAACCATGAGGGGAAGTAATGTAGCAAGTTTGGTAGAATTCTGCCCAGTGGTTAGGAGGAGATAGCGTGACGGACGGGCGGCCGGCCGGACGGGCGCGTTAACAATATCCCAATCGCTTAAAAAAAACAAAAAAAACATGGGGATAAATATCAATAAGGCTGGCAAGCTGGAATACCCGAAACCAAATAAGAAAGAAATATCAATAAAACAAGTAGTCTTAAAGCTTTTAGAAAGTAATATCAACGAAGCAGTTAGAGGTGAATATCGGACAACAAAATGAAAGTTGTATCAACAAGCGGTCCAAGATGGCCCGGTACCGCTTACCTCAATATCAGACAAGTTTGGCCTTCCAGTTCAGGAAAATTAGTTCAAAATACATTTTTAGGCTGAGGGTATGGCGGTTATCTTGGATTTATGATCGCAACGATTTTAACATTTTTTTAATTTACACCGATACGTCCTACTAAGTTTCAAGTCAATTTGCCATTTGATTAGGAGAAGCCGTCCAAAATAAATGTATGCCTAGTTGTCAACCCAATCATTGTTGATGGCTATGCTTCACTCTTTAATTGTACGACGGCGGTTCGGGCCTCAGACTCAATGACGGCCTCTTCGTAAAACTTTAGCAAGTGGGTTGGGGCTTGACGATATGTCTTTGGCTTGGCCGCCGTGGTTCAACTATTGGTTTTCATTTATTCTGGCATACAGTAGAATTAGCCATGAGTACTCGTCTTTGTTTATTATAGTGATTATTTTGATTTTATGTTTTCGCTTTGATGCGTTGACTGAGTTGGGAGCCTTTATGCGAACCGAATTTTTTTGTATTTATGTATTAAGAGAAGCATCGGGACCCAGGGTGAAGTAAGCTAGCTGTAAAAGTGCTTTAAACCCCACGGTGGTTTGCTCTACCGACCGTTCTAAGGCGGTGGTCACGGTGTTAGTCTTACTCTTTGTTGCTTTGTGGTTTATTCTACGAGGCGATTTGTTGTATGTCTTTCCGTGTGTCATTTTGTTCTTGTGTTTTTCAGTCCTTTTAGTATTGCGATTACCTCGCTTAGGGAAGAGAGAGCTAATCTTAGTGCTTTTCGTACGTTTGTTCGGTTTGTGCTTGTTTAGATTTGTCGGTTTCCTCTTCCTCTTGGGGTCTGGGAAGGGCTGCGGTTTGTGATTGTGGCACTCCCTGGACTTTTCCCTTACCTTTTTTGCAAGATGGCAGCTGTTTTGGATTTCTGTTCGAAACAACTTTAGATATTTTTGACTGATGAGTCACCCCGACTTACTTCCTACTAAGTTTCGAGTCAATTGGCCTTTCCATCCCGGAGAAGCAGTTCAAAATACATTTCTACATGGCCGGCATAGCCAGCATCCTGGATTGAAGATGGAAAAAAAGTTAACTATTTTATCTACAATTGCCCCGATCCTTCCTATCAAATTTTGAGTCAATTGGCTTCTTCGTGCAGGAGTAGATGTTAAAAATAGATTTTCAAGGCGATGGCCATAGCGACCATCTAGGATTTCCGACCTGAACTATTTGAGCTATATTTGATGTAAAATTTACTTCGATACATCTTACCAAGTTTCGAGTCGGCTTTTTTGTTCAGGAGAAGTTGATAACACACTTTCAATATGGCGGCCGTGGTGGCCATCTTGGATTTCCGATCGTATTGTTTGTAGCTATTTTTAATCTACAAGTCACCCTTATACTTACTACCATGTTTCGAGTCAAATGGCCTTTCATTTCAGAAGAAGTTGAAAACAGATTGTCAAGATGGTCACCTTGGCGGCCCTCTTTGATTTACGATCGATATGAGTTAATCTATGTTTGATCTACAGGTTGCCTTAATATCTCCTACCAAGTTTTGGGTCAATCGGTCCAGGGATGTAGAAGTTATTTAAAACAAATTGGTGACGCCGCACAACGCACGACGTACGACGGACGAGGCCGGGCGGACATTGGCCAATCACAATAGCTCACGCTGAGCACTTAGTGCACATGCGAGCTTATAAAGCAGGTAAACTTGAATAGCTGAAAGCAATAAGACAGTAATATCAATAAAACAGGTAGACTTGAATACCTAAAAGCGATAAGAAAGTAATATCAGCTAGAATGCACGGTCGATGGCGCACCATCGGTATCCCCACGCTCAATGCTAATATTGCTAATAGCATGACAGACGGATGAACTTGCCCTTGCACACCTTTACCATGAGGGGAGGCCATGTAGCAAGTTTAGTTGAATTCCGCGCAGTGGTTTAGGAGGAGGAAGCGTGATGGACACATGGACAGACGCCAGACGGACGAACGGAAAAATAATGATGCTTTCGCAGACCCTCACCGTGAGGGAAAGCGATGTAGCAAGTTTGGTTTAATTCCGCTCAGTAGTGTAGAAGGAGATAGCGTGACGGACAGATGGACGGACGACAGACGCACGGAAAAATAATTTTGCTCTCGCACACCCTTACCATGAGGGGAGGTGATATTACAAGTTCAGTTGAATCCCGCCAAGTGGTTTAGGAGGAGATAGTGTGACAAACAAATGGACGGACGACGGACGCACGGACGGACGCACAGAAGAATAATGCTGCTATTGCACACCCTTACCATAAAGGGAAACGATGCTGGAAGTTTGGTAGAATTCCGCCCAGTGGTTTAGGAGGAGATAGCGTGACGGACAGACGAACATACGGACAGAAACGTTAACAATATCCCCAGCGCGTTTTTTTAAAAAAAGCGTTGAGATAATAACGCAGGTATTCTTGAACAGCTGAAAGCAGTTAGAAAGATATATACATTAAGTTGGTTGAATTCCACCCAGTGTGACAGATAGTGTGACAGACAAATGGACGGACGACGGACGCATGGACAGACTCACAGAAAAATAATGCTATTCTTGTACACCCTTACCATGAGGGTAAGCGATGTAGCAAATTTGGCAGAATTCCGCCAAGTTGTATAGGAGGAAATAGCGTGACGGACAGACGGACGGACGGTCGGTCGGAGGCATTTACAATATCCCATTGCTTTTTTTAAAGAAAAGCGTGGGGATAATAAAGTAGCTGACAGCAGTAAGAAGCAATATCATCAAGCAAATTCCATAGAAATTTATGTTCTCCGCCTTATTTTTATTTGAGCTGTTAAAAATGAGTAAGTTAACCAGAGGATCATTTGTCCTGTATCACATACCTAAGTATTGAAGCAGGAAAAAAAAAAAAAAAAAAAATGAAGCTAAAAAATGTGGAAAAAAAATCAAAAAAGCATAATTTCAAGATCCCAAGGTTACATGTATATCCTCAGACCACAAGCAAAATGCCTGTAAAGTTTCAGAAGCATTTGTTTAAAGCTGTGGGAAGAGTTATGTTCACAAGGTACCTACTACTATATGCAGATTCATAGTATTGAAACATCAAAACAGTCTATGTTAAAAGTTAAAAATGTGAAAAAAGTAAAACAAAAATTAATTTCAACATTCTGTAAAAAGCATATGCGTATCTTCAGACTACGGTTAAACATCTGTATAGTTTCAGTGGGAATGGTATAAAACTGTAGGAGGAGTTGCACTCACAAGGTAGCTACTACATATACACTTTCATAGTACTGAAGCATGAAAAAAGTCAAAGTTAAAAATGTGAAAAAATGGAGAAAAAACCCCAAAAACACAAGATTCTATAAAAAGCACATGCATATCTTCAGACCACGATTGAAACATCTGTGCAGTTTCAGAAGGATCAGTATAAAACTGTAGGAGGAGTTGCGCTCAAGGTTCCCACTAAAAACTCGGAACCAACAAAATATCTAAGTAAAAACTGTAAAAAAAGTGAAGACAAAAAAAAAAAAAAAAAATAAATAAATAAAAAAATAAAAAATAAATAAATAAATAAATAAAAATAAAGGATTCTGTAAAAAGCACATGCATATCTTCAGACCATGAGTAAAATACCTGTAAAGTTTCAAAGCATCGGTCTAAAACTGTAGGACTTATGCTCACAAGATACCTACTACATATACACTTTCATAGTATTGAAGCATGAAAAACGTCTAAGTTAAAAATGTGGAAAAAAAAAAAAAAAAAAAAAAAAAAAAAAAATTCAAGATTCTGTAAAAAGCACATGCATATCTTCAGATCATGATTAAGACACCTGTGAATTTTCAGAAGGATCGGTATAAAACTTGCGCTCACAAGGTTCCCATTACAAACTCGGAACCATACAAAAGTCTGTAAAAATGTGAAAAAAAAATGTAAACAAAAAATAACAAGGATTCCGTAAAAAGCGCATTCATATTTTCAGATCATGAGTAAAACACCTGTAACGTATCTAAAGGATCGGTCTAAAACTTTAGGAGGACTTGCGCACACAAGGTACCTACTACAAACTCGGAACCACGTACCACGCATCGCAAAAAAGTCTAACTTAAAAATGTGAAAAAAGTGAATAATAATAATAATAATAATAATAATAATAATAATAATAATTTAAGGATTCTGTTAAAGGCACATGCATATCTTTAGACCATGGTTAAACACCTGTAATGTTTCAAAAGGATCGGTCCAAAACTGTAGGAGGAGTTGCGCTCACAAGGTACCTACTACAAACTCGGAACCAAGCATCATGCACCACGCACCACGGAAAGCCAAATACTATGTCCCGTCGCTTTTCTTCAAAAAGGCGGGGAACAATAAAACAGGTAGACTTGAATACCTGAAAGCAGAAAGAAAGTAATATGTATAAAGCAGGTAGATGTGAATAACTGAAACCAAAAGAAAGTAAAACCAATAAAACAAGAAGATTTGAATACCTAAAAGCAATAAGAAATTAATATAATGTATGGATCAAAAAAGGTAGACTTGAATAATTGAAAGCAATGAGAAAGCAATAGAAAGTATAAATAAAACAAGTAGACTTGAATAGCTGAAAGCAATAAGAAAGTAATATCAATAAAACATGTAGACCTGAATACCTAAAAACAGTAAGAAAGTTAAGCAATAAAGCAGGCAGACTTGGATCCTGAAAGCAATATCAATGAAGCAGGTAGACTTGAATATCTGAAAACAATAAGATTTGGCCTATGACTTAAATATCTAAAAGCAAAAAGAAACTAATTAATAAAAACCCTTTGCAGGCAAGCGTCAACCGATGTCATGCTTTGTTAGCAAAGGATTGTGAGTTTTAAATCCGTATAATTGGAAACCCCAAAACCACATGCACATCTTCAGACCATGCAGAACAAATAAGCTTAGTTTCAAAATGAGCGGTAAAAAAGTCTAGGAGGAGTTGCGCCAACAAGGTATCTATCCAATACTAATTAGACCTGGAAAATACTAAGTAAAAAATGGAAAAAAAAAATGATAAAAGGTACTGGGAGGATAATCCCCAAACCAAACGCACATCTTATGACCGTATAGAACAAGAACACATAGTTTAAAAATGATGGGTGGAAAACTGTAGGTTGAGTTGCGTCCACAAGGTATCAATATAATACTAATCGGACCTGAAATACAACGTCGAAAAAGTGGAAAACAATTGATGAAACATGATGGGAGGATAACCCAAAAAGCATATGCACATCTTCAGACCATGGAAAACACACACACACACACACACACACACACACACACACACACACACACACACACACACACACAATGTTTCAAAACGTTTGGTATAAAACTGTAAGCGAAGTTGCGCCCACAAGCTACCCTTGTCCTCATGCCACAACTACAAAAACAAAAACCAAAAAAAAAAAAAACAAAAAAAAAACAAAAAAAAAAAAACAAAAAAAAACCAAAAAAAAAAAACAAAAAACAAACAAACAAACAAAGCCAAACAAACAAACAAACAAAAAAAAAACCAAAAAAAAAAAAAAAAAAAAAAACATCAATGGAAAAAGTGCAGACCGTTAAAACAGGTAATTGCAGGACAACCCAAAAAGCACATCTTCATACCATGTAGAACAAGTATGCACACTTTCCAAAGGATCAGTGGAAAAGTCTAGGAGGAGCTGCACTCACAAGATATCTATTCTAATACTAACCAAATCTGGAAAAAAGTAAGTTGAAAAAGTGAAAAAAAAAAAAAAAAAAAAAAAAAAAAAAAAAAAAAAAAAAATGATAAAAATAAAGAGGGGAATAAGCCGAAAACCATAGGCACATCTTTAGTCTATGTAGAACAAGTATGCATAGTTTTGAAATGATCGGAGGAAAATGTAGGAGTTGCGCCCACAAGGTATCTTTTCTAATACTGATCAAACCTGGAAAAAACTAAGTAAAAAAAGCAGCAAAATGTGATAAAAATGATTGGAGGACAGCCCTAAAACGACATGCTCACATACAGACCATGTAGATCAAGTATGCGTAGTTGCAAAATGATCCGTGTAAAACTCTAGGAGGGGGTTGCGCTCACAAGGTATTTATTCAACTAGTTATCTGACCTGGAAAAACTAAGTCGAAAGAGTGGAAAAAGTTGACAAAAATGATGGAAGTCTAACTCCAAAACCAGATGCACATCTTCAGACCATGACAAAAATACCTGCAAAGTTTCAAAAAGATCGGTTAGAAACTTAGGAGGAGTTGCGTCCATAAGCTACCCATCTCATTGTGTCTACGGACGGAATCTCGGACGATAGGACGTAAGGACGAACCAATTTTAATGGTCCCTTCGACTAACGTCGGGTGAAAATAACGCTGGCAGACTCTGAAAGCAATAAGAAAATAGCATCAATAAAGCTGGCAGACCTGAATACCTAAAACTCATGAGGAAGTAACATCAATAAAGCAGATAGACTTAAATACGTAAAAGCTATAAGAGAAAACTATCAATAAAGCTGGTAGACTTGAAAACCTGAAAGCAATAAAATGTATATATACTACCCAACAAGAAAGCATACATTGAAATAATGATAATATACACAAAGGCAAAGAAAGTAAATACTTTTGAATACCCATATGCTTCTTATTTTTCACTACAATACATGATGCTTTTTTACGCGAGGTACAGTAATGTGGTATAGTAAAATTGCTCAATAAACGTTAAAATGAGCAATACATTACCTCAAAAGGATCCCAGAATACTAATCCAGCTGAGTGAACTACAACATTAAGCGTGGACACTCCAAGTGGCTTGTACTTTTCCACAGAGTTCTGCAGAGCTATATCGGGTTTCCAGACGTCATCCTGGGGAAAAAGATAACTCTCCAGTCCGTCAAAATCAGCTGCATTCCACATTAAGAGCTCATCCTGCCATGTCAGTTCAAGGTATCCCGTTGTCGAAAGTGTCTCCGCAACTTCGTCTAGCTCATTGATGGAGAGGAGATAAAAGTCTATTCGCACATCTGTGAAATAAGTGGACACATAATTCAAATGTTATTTCATGCTGGGTGTATGGTTATATCAATGATGAAAATATTTCTTTCTTTCTCAGTGTCATGATTATTAGTTTTTACCCCATGTATGAAAACATATTCTATTACATCCAGTGAAAGAACCGGCATACGCGTGAGATGTGTTTAGCAAGAGACGTTTCAACCTGAATCTTCACCCTGTTTGATTCGACATTTACAATACAAGACATATCCATTGTGACCAACTTATACTTTCTTTACACGTGCAAAGTTTTCTTTCTTTTTTTTTCTTTCTTTTGTTTCTTTCATTCTTTTTTTTTTGTAAAGTAGGTTCACCTGTAATGAAATGTTTACTGCTAAACGTCTAAAACTAGGCTACCGGCATTATGAATTTCTCGATTATGTGAATATGTATATATTTTAAAATATGAGCCGGCACATGAAGAAAGGACAAAGGTTTGTGATTCTTCAAATAGGTATTACAGTCAGCATACACCGGTCCCTTTTTTCATAGCGCGGCTCGAATCATGAAAAGGACCTCTGACGGTAACATTGGCAATCTGCCATTTTAAGTGGGTTATCCCAGCTTCCATGGTTTCAATATATTTGGTATTTTTAGGAAGACACATGTTCTATAAAGAAGCAGAAGCAGCCAAATTGTAAATATTAGTCATACACATGCGGCATTTTACATATATAGGAGGGAGGGTATCACTTTTAGAAAAAAATAAATTGATGGATTTTTCATGTAACTGAATGTTTATGCATATCCTTATCAGATACACATTTACATTTGGGTATACAACCAGTTATTTGACTACAATTGATGGTATAAATCTACTTTTTCCACAGAAAAATAAAAACTTGTACCAAACATTTAACATACACTATAGCAGTGCTAGCATTTATTATACAGTAATCCCATTTGTAACCAGGTGCTCCAGGTAAGTTTGTTATCATAGACATAAATATCAGTACTTTTTTACCATTTTTATACAAATTAATACGTTTTGAAATCTAATTAGATCTACAAGACACTATGAATAATTAAGAACCAAGGTTAATTTTGTCACAGTAGAATAAGAAATAAAAATACATCTGTCTGCTTACCTGGAGCCCTGTAGTATATCCCACATCTACCTGTAGGTTCCACTTCATTGGCTATATATACAATATATGCACAAGTATCTTGTATTGTATGGGGGTGGTCGGGTGGTGCAAAGGTGTCGTGTATCTTATGCCACCGGGGCGTCCAACTGATATTGGCTTACAGTTGGGCACTATTGGTATTCCGATGGGAACTAATTGTGCTCCTCTTGTTGCAGATTTGTTTCTTTTTTGTTATGAGAGAGATTTCATGAAGTCTCTCTCACGTAAAAATCAGGCTGACATTATTGAGGCTTTCAATTTAACTTCAAGATACCTTGACGATTTATTAAATATTGATAATATTTATTTTGACCAAATGGTGGACCGGATATACCCTACAAAACTCCAATTAAATAGAGCAAATTCTTCCGATACCGAGACACCTTTTTTGGATTTGAATCTATGTATATCTAATGGTACAGTTTCCACCAAAGTATATGATAAACGGGACGATTTTGATTTTGATATAGTCAGATCCCCTTTTCTGGATGGCGATGTCCCCCGGCGTACCTCATATGGGGTATACATATCTCAACTTATAAGATTCGCCAGAGCTTCTTCAAATCTTAATGACTTTAACTACCGTAATAAAGCCCTTACCGCCAAACTTCTCAGGCAGGGCTATCGTTATTTTAAACTTCGTAAGGCGTTTACGAAATTTTATCGCAGACACAGTGCCTTGTTCGAAAATTATAGCGTCAGTCTGAAAACACTTTTGCAACAAGATATATCGGAACCCGAATTTTACGGTGACTTAGCGTACAGATTTAGAAACATTGTAGGTAAATCTAACTTTTCGGAGCAATTCAGAAAACTTATTAACCGTTATAAAAGAATTGGCTATAGCCTGGATATTATGCGGCAGACTGCATGCCTAGTTGTCAACCCAATCATTGTTGATGGCTATGCTTCACTCGGCACGACGGCGGTTCGGGCCTCAGGCTCAATGACGGCCTCTTCGTAAAACTTTAACCAGTGGGTTGGGGCTTGACGATATGTCTTTGGCTTGGCCCGCCGTGGTTCAAATATTGGTTTTCATTTACTCTGGCATACAGTAGAATAAGCCCTGAGTACTCGTCTTTGTTTATTATCGTGATTAATTTGATTTTTATGTTTTCGCCTTGATGCATTGACTGAGTTGGGAGCCTTTGTATGTATTTCTGTATTAAGAGTAGCATCGGGACCCAGTGTGAAGTTAGCTAGCTGTAAAAGTGCTTTAAACCCCACGGTGGTTTGCTCTACTGACCGTTCTAAGGCGGTGGTCCCGGTGTTAGTCTTACTCTTTGTTGCTTTGTGGTTTATTCTACGAGGCGATTTGTTGTATGTCTTTCCGTGTGTCGTTTTGTTCTTGTGTTTTCAGTCCTTTTAGTATTGCGATTACCTCGCTTGAGGAAGAGAGAGCTAATCTTAGTGCTTTTCGTACGTTTGTTCGGTTTGTGCCTGTTTAGATTTGTCGGTTTCTTCTTCCTCTTGGGGTCTGGGAAGGGCTGCGGTTTGTGATTGTGGCACTCCCTGGACTTTTCTCTTACCTTTTCTTGTAGCAGGTAAGGGTAGAGGGGGGATGTTTTTGTTTCTTCTGTTTCTTCACTTTTATTCCTGTTCCTTTATCTTCCCTGTTATTCTCTTATATCTCCTCTACTATCTCTTCTATCTCTTTTCTTCCTTTCTCTGGGAGACGACACAAAGTGACCCACAATTGTTGACATGTCTTTAAACCCCAACGCAATCAAAATCTTGTTGTACAGTTGCCTTCAAAATGCACATTACTGATTCAGACTTTAATTCTGTGAGGTACTGAGTGAAGGCTGCATTTGTGCACAGAAACCAGGCAGATGGCCAAATAGATGGAACGATTAAATTGAAGTGTTTGTTAGTATGAATATGCCAGGACATAACAGTTCAGATAGATCAACTGGAAACAGTTGTACTTCCTTCTATGCTAAAAAACTGCTACAGTGACAGTGAAAAAATAGGACTTTTTTTGACTCTAGAGTATTGTTCCCCACCCCCTTGCCTCAGGTAGCCACCTACATATGTTGTGTAAACTATGCATATAGAAATGCCTGAAAAAGGATCAGCTGAGGCAAGTGGGGGAGGGGTGGGAAGTGGGTGGGGCTGTGAAACAGTACATTATAAATTAACTTTTTTTCCATTTTCCATTCATTTCAATACCAAAAATAGACAGTTTTACTCAAATGTAGTGTTCAAGCACATTTTATTTGAAAATTTTGTTTTTATAACAGTAATGATGGGCCATTAGAGGACCACTGCGATACAAAATATGCAATTTACTGAAATTTTATTTTCCATCATTTTGTTGACAAATTTACATTGCTACTGTCAGAGGTCCTTTGATGCCCTTCAACCCCACTTTTATATAGTAAAACTAGGTTTACAGGGGTGTACATATTTTCCTCATTTTTCTATAAAACATAGATTGTGTACTCATTAGAACCGCCTTGCAGAGGCGGTTCGAAGGAGTACCCACAATCTATGTTTTGAGCAGGAATATGAAAAATATCAGAATTGTTTAGCTGAAAATTTTCTATAAAACATAGATTGTGGTACTCATTAGAACCGCCTTGCCTAGGCGGTTCTAAGGAGTACCGACAATCTATGTTTTGAGCAGGAATATGAAAAAATATCAGAATTGTTTAGCTGAAAATTTTCCTTTTTTGGTTGTAAAATTCTCAATATATTTAAATAGACGTGTTTTCGTAGTGCTATTTCGGATATATTTGAGCCGCATCGTAAAATAACGGACCTACTGACGTGCTAACGAAGACTCATAGTAGCCTTTGCATCTCTCAGTCTCATCAGTCTTATTTTTTTACAAAGACACTTCATATCCTTGGCTATCCAAAGTGCGCCTAGTGAAGATTCTGATCAGCCTACGCGAATGCGCAGGCTGATCTGAATCTTCGCTAAGCGCACAAAGGTACATAAGCGCACATAAGCGCCGGAGGTACGTTTTCAGACGTTGCCTCTCATTTCATCTTTTTAGTGGTTTATACCTGTTGGGGATGTCTGGTTGGAAGCAGGTCGTATTTTCTTATCGTAACCGGACGTTTCAAAAATATGTTTTCTTAAAGCTCTTGCGTTTGTCCAGGTCTGGCAATGAACCATATGTAGTGTTCCCAGTAGTAATAATAATTTTATCTCCATTCTCACACTTGTAATCAAACCTCAGAGTTTTGGATGAAACGAAATTACAGGAATAGAAGTCTCTTGCTGCAAAATGTCAAATTAATTAAGTTAAACGTAATCCGTACAAAATTTGTCAACTTTTCTATAGAAATTGAAAATGATATGAGTCAAAACGTCAGAAAACATACCATCGGAGACATTTTTGCCCAGTGAAGATTCAGATCAGCCTGTGCAATCGCTCAGTCTCTTCAGAACCTTCACTGTGCGCGCTTGGATAGCCAATGATACAACGTTTCCTACTGCGACAAGAAGACTAAGATCAGATACTATTGCATAAATAGAAGTGTTGCACGTTATTAACAACCGTGCACTTACCGGCGAAAAGCCATATATCAACAAGGCAATTCACACGCTGTTGTGTTAATGCACGGCTACGCAAGTTTCAATATGACCGTACCGGGGCCACAGATTTGCTGCCGTTACGATATGTGTACTGCTCGGCCTAGGACGAGCATAGTCCGTGGAAATAGCGTTCGCGCGACATCGGGGAAAAGGCGAAACAAAATAGTGCAAGAAATAACGTGAAATGTAGCAAATGTTTTCAGTTTTTATGCAATAATAGCGATCAAACATGGTTTTTCAATGCATTAACATTCGCCAGGTCCCTTGGGAGGTGTTGAAAACCGCGGCCTTCAGCCTCGGTTGTCAACACCTCCCCCGTGACCTGGCGAATTTTAATGCATGAAAAACTATGTTTGATCCCTATAATGCGGTTCCTTAGGGTCACGTACCGAAAGGTACGTTTTCTCACGTGGCGACTCGTACACTGTAACGACACTATCCCAGATTGTCACTGCTACAAGAAAACAGATTGTGTTCTGCTGTCGGCCTGTGTATGACACATTTCAGGAGCGAAAATACGGTAAGATTTTGAAATGCATTTGCTGACAGATGGGGCTTTACCACCCGTCAAAGCTTCTTTTTTTTTTTTTTGTTTCAAATCGATCATTTAATCGTATATCGACACTTGAACTCATATAAGAGAAAAGTCCAGGGAGTGCCACAATCGCAAACCGCAGCCCTTCCCAGACACCAAGAGGAAAAGGAAACCAACAAACGTTCGAAAAGCACTAAGATTAGCTCTCTATTCCCCAAGCGAGGTAATCGCAATGCTAAAAAGACTGAAAAACACAAGAACAAAATAACACAAAGTAAGACATAAAACAAATCGTCTCGTAGAATAAACCACAAAGCAGCAAAGAATAATACCAACACCGGGACCACCGCCTTAGAATAGTCAGTAGAGTAAACCACCGGGGTGGTTTAAAGCACTTTTACAGCTAGCCAGCTTCACCATAGATCCAACACATTGTATTGAAATCATTTATAGGGATTCGTTTTTATTTATTTAAACAGCAGATTCTTGTATATAGAACTAGAAGAAACGAACCAAACACAAAATAACAATATAATCAACCTATCTGTAATGTGCAAATAAAGAAAGAAATAAGGAATAAAAGAAAGAAATTTCTTGCAAAAAAAAAAAAAACAAAAAAAAAAAAACAAAAAAAAAAATGAAACGTTAACGCGACATATGCGCTTGCACGCAGGCGCACATGCACAGAGCACACACCGTTTGAATTGAAACTTTAGAAGAAAACATTCTAATAGCCGAAGGCTCAGAAAGAGCTATTGTGATCACTTGCCGTTCGTCGGCCGTCCGCCCGTCCTGTATATTTGAACGACATCTCTGAAATCACTTGGCCACTTTTCTACAAATCTAACGTCGAGCCTTCTTTTAATTGGGGATTGAAAATTTTGTTCTGCTGGTCATGGTCCGTTAATACGTGGTAAAATCACTTCTTCTCTAGAATTAAACAACTTTGAGGGCGAATCTTGGTATAAAGAATCGGAGACGCAAAGTCTACCACGTTTGTTCGAATGATTATCAAACGTTGACTGACCTTTTCACGGCAAGGTAAAAAATGCGTCGCCATGCATTTGTATAAGGAAAATGTTGAAAAATCATTTTCCCAATACTAATGGCTGAAACTTACAATGTATGATCTAAGCAGCAAATCCTTTTAGTAACAATCAAAATTTTGTCCTCCGGGGTTATCTGCCATTGCCCCAGAGGCTATACATGTATAAAATCGTGTAATCTTCAAAACTCTCTTCTCTGAAAGTATTTGACCAATTTTCACCAACTATCACTTGCCTTCTGTCGAAGGGATATCATTAATTTGCTCAAATGGTTCCACACCACTGAACAACATGGCCGACATGCCCATGTATGGTACAATCACTTTAAAAAACCGTCTTCTCCAGAACCATGCAAGCTTAAAGCCTTAATCTTGGTATATAGCATCGCGGACTCAAAGTCTACGAAGTTTGTTCAGTGATGATCCGAATAGCGTCCCCATGCTTTTGTTTGTTGAAAAATGAAAGTAAAAAAATGAAATAAAAGATAAATATATGTAAAAAAAAAGTACAAATAAAGAAAAAAAAAAACATTTTTCTCAAAAGATATTTAAGACAAATGGCTGATTTTTTCAGATTTAAAACATATGAATAAGTAGTAAACTGTTTGAATACCAGAAAAATTTTTGTCTCCCGAGCTTTATCCGCCCTTGCCCCTAAGCGATATAGATGTATAAAATCGTGTAATCTTCAAACGTCTTCTTCTCTGAAAACGCTCGACCAATTCTCACCAGATTTCACATGGGTCTTCTGTCAAAGGGATATTAAGAAATTGTTCAAATGGTTTAATACCATTGACAAGATGGCAGCCATGCCAATATATAATAAAACAAGACACTATAAAATTTTCTCATATATATATATATATATATATATATATATATATATATGTGTGTGTGTGTGTGTGTGTGTGTGTGTGTGTGTGTGTATGTATATATATTAACCTATTTACAGCGAGGTAAAATTTGCGTCCCCATAAGATATTTGAAAAATCATTTTCTCAAATTGTACTAAAGAGTAAGGACTGAAACTTACAATCTATGATTAAAGTAGTAGAACGTTTTTATAGTGACAATCAAAATATCATCCCCTGGTGGTTATCTACTCTTGCTCCTGGGCAATACAAATGTATAAAATCTAGTAACCTTCCCTAAAACAGCTTAAACAATTTACCAGATTTTACATAGGGCCTTCTGTGGATAAAAAAATAAAATAAACTAATCAAAGGGAAGTAACTCAGAAACTGAAAAAGAAAGAGCAACCGTTTTTGTAAAGGACACACTCTCTTAAACTCAGACACATTGCTTTAAAGTTTCATCAATATATTCTATATGGTTACCTAGTTATTTCACGCATAATGATAAAAACCCTAATCCAAATGGAGTAACTTGGAAGCAAAAATAGGGAGACCAATCCTTTCTGCGACACACCATCGTAACCTCATGCACATTACTGTAAATTTTCATTAAGATATTCTATACGGTTACCTACTTATGGTACTCACATGGTCAGTCAAAAATATCATCAAAGGGAAATAACCCAGTAATTGAGAAAGGGAGAGCAATCTTTCTTTTTTACTCAACACACCGACTTAACCTCATACATATTGCTATAAATTTTCATCACGCTATTCTATACAGTAGCCTACTAATGATATACATAAGGTCAGTCAAAGATTTAATCAAAGGAAAGTAATTCAGAAAATAAGAAAGAGGGAGCAGTATTTTTGCATGCGACACGCCATCTTGATCCCATATAAAGTTTCATGAAGACATAAAGCTATAAAATTTCATCAAGTCATTTCATAGGGTTACCAGGTTATGGTGTGTACAACGATGGTCTGAAAAAACCCAAAAGAAAATGAAGTACGCTCGTAACTTAGAAACTAGAAAAGAGAGAGCAATCATTTTTGTGCAAGACACACGGTTTTAATCTCATACACATTGCTTAAAGTTTCATCAAGATATTCCGTACCGTTACCTACTTATAGTACACACAAGGTCAGTCAAAATTTTCATCAAATGGAAGTAACTCAGAAACTGAGAAAGGGAGAGTAATCTTTTCTGTATGCAACACTCACTCTTCATCTCACAAGTGTTGCTATAATAAGTTATCAAGATATTCCATACAACAACCTATTTATAGTAGACACAAGGTCAATCAGGAATTTAATCAAACGAAAGTAACTTAAAAAGTAGGATAAGAGGAGCATTCATTTTTTCATGGGACACGCCGTCTTGACCTCATGCACATTACTATAAAGTTTCATTAAGATATTCCATATAATTACCTTGTTATATGCATAAGGATAGTGTAAAAACTCGTCAAAGAAAAGAAATTCAGACACAAACAAGTGGTGTCCAATCATTTTTGTACGGGACACACCGGCTTAACCTCATACACATTGCTATAAAGTTTAATCGAGATATTCCATACGGTTACCTAGCTATGGTATGCGCAAGGTCAGTCTAAAATTTCATCAAAGGAAAGTAACTTAGAAATAGAGAAAGGGAGAGCAATTATTTTATTATACGCGACAATCCTTCTTAACCTCATACACATTGCTATAAAGTTTCATCAAGATATGACATGCGATTTGTAAGTACAAGGTGAGCCTTAAATTTCATCAAAGATAAGTAACTCAGAATGAGAGAAAGGTAGAGCAATTACTTTACCACCCGACACACCGTCTTAACCTCATACACATTGCTTTAAATTTGCATCAACATATGCCATAGGTTTACCAAGTTATTATGGCATGCAAAATGAGAGCATGGGAAAAATCTAATCTAAGGAAGTAACTAGGACAGTACGAAAGGGAATCATTTTTGCGCAAAAAAAGGTAGGAGAAAAGTCCAGGGAGTGCCACAATAACAAACCGCAGCCCTTCCCAGACCCCAAGAGGAAGAAGAAACCGACAAATCCAAACAAGCACAAACCGAACAAACGTACGAAAAGCACTAAGATTAGCTCTCTCTCTTCCTCAAGCGAGGTAATCGCAATACTAAAAGGACTGAAAAACACAAGAACAAAATGACACACGGAAAGACATACAACAAATCGTCTCGTAGAATAAACCACAAAGCAACAAAGAGTAAGACTAACACCGGGACCACCGCCTTAGAACGGTCAGTAGAGCAAACCACCGGGGGGTTTAAAGCACTTTTACAGCTAGCTAACTTCACCCTGGGTCCCGATGCTACTCTTAATACAGAAACACATAAAAAAGGCTCCCAACTCAGTCAATGCATCAAGGCGAAAACATAAAAATCAAATTAATCACTATAATAAACAAAGAAGAGTACTCATGGCTAATTCTACTGTATGCTAGAGTAAATGAAAACCAATAGTTGAACCACGGCGGGCCAAGCCAAAGACATATCGTCAAGCCCCAACCCACTGGTTAAAGTTTTACGAAGAGGCCATCATTGAGTCTGAAGCCCGAAACGCCGTCGTGCAATTAAAGAGTGAAGCATAGCCATCAACAATGATTGGGTTGACAACTAGGCATGCAGTCTGCCGCATAATATCCAGGCTATAGCCAATTCTTTTATAACAGTTAATAAGTTTTCTGAATTGCTCCGAAAAGTTAGACCTACATTTTTCTAAATCTGTACACTAAGTCACCGTAAAATTCGGATTCCGATATACCTTGTTGCAGAAGTGTTTTCAGACTGACGCTATATTTTTCTAACAAGGCACTGTGTCTGCGATAAAATTTCGAAAACGCCTTACGAAGTTTAAAATAACGATAGCTCTGCCTAAGAAGTTTGGCAGTATGGGCTTTATTACGGTAGTTAAAGTCATTAAGATTTGAAGAAGCTCTGGTGCCGTCTTGACCTCATACACATTGCTATAATGTTTCATTCAGGTATTCCGTATGGTTAACGTGTTATGATGCACACATGGGTAGTCTGTAACGTCAAAATAGAATACGTTCTTTCAGCATGTTAGCGGAAATACAGCTATGTTTTTACACCTACGTACTTCTTTGAGAGGAGCAATATCATCAATAGCAAATATGAAAATAGATTTTAGCTTCTCTCAAGAACCAGTTATATTGTCAGACCATTAAATAGAGCTCCAGTCCACATTTAATAGATTCGTTTGCAAAGCTTTCTTGTTGTAATTTTCATTGAACGTATTTTGACTGTATTATGTTTGTTTAAAGCTGCTTCAATAATTTTCTAAATCAATAAATTAAACTGTGGTCACAGATGCCAAGACACCTAATTAAGAAGTTGGATGTTCACCTGAGACCAAACATTATATCAATAATTAAAGAAGACCTTCTAGAATTCTGGTTAGTCCATTTATCATCTGAGAAAAGCTAAAGAGGTCCTTGTAACCGCTCTGTGATTTTACCAAGTTACAGCAGGGCGGATCAACTGCATCAGTGGGAGCTGCAGTGGGACATGTAGGCTAACCCCAGTAATGTGTTGTGATACATTTGACAAGGTGTAGAACTTCTGTTCCAAGCCAGTATCGCTAGAATCAGTTTCGAGCTCCAGAAATTTAGCATAGATATCAGCAAGAATTTGTCCTTCAACAGGCACATACAGAAACTAAGAACATCCGCAAGTCTATCATTTGGCTTCTTCAAAAGTAACATAAAGTCCAAAAACCCATCATTGAGAGAAATGACTTACAAAGTTTTGGTTTGTCTAGTGGTGGAATATTCCTCCTGTGTCTGGAGTCCTTATACCAAACGCAACAGTGATAAATTGGAAATGATTCAACAGAGGGCGGTAAGGGGACACTCAGTAATGTTTCGCCGTATGCAAATGCTACAGAGATGCTACAGTCTCTTAACTGGAGAGATCTGGAGTGGAGAGGATCCGATTCCCGACTTTGCCTTTTCTACAAAATTATCTATGGTCTAGATGCCATTAATATACTGCTTTACGTTGTGCGCCCATGAAAATTCAGAAGTCCAAAAGTCCCACGACCTCTGCTTCCTCCAGATCTACACAATGGTTGATTTCTATAAATACTCATTCTACCCCTCGCAATTGTGCAACGAAATTGCATTAATGCACACTTTTGAATCTTTCAGTATAGGGATCAAACATAGTTTTTCGTGCATTAACATTCGCCAGGTCATGTGGGAGGTGTTGAAAACCGAGGCCGAAAACCATGTTCGCTCGCTATTATAGCATAAAAACTGAAAACATTTGCTACATTTCGCGATATTTCTTGCACTATTTAGTTTCGCCTTTTCACCGATGTCTCGCGAACGTAGTTTCCACGGACTATGCTTGTTCTAGGGCCGCGTAATACACATCTCGTAACGGCAGCAAATCTGTGACCCCCGTACAAACATATTGAAAGTTGCGTAGCTGTGCATTAACAGCGCGTAAATTGCCTGGTTAATACACGGCTTTTCGCCGGTTAATGCACGGCTGTTAATAACGTTCGATACTGCTTTTTATGCAGTAAACGAGCATTGTGCACAATCAGTCACATCAGATCTTCAACGTCATCCCGTTGTTTTTAACCTCTCGCTGTCAACTTGTTTCTGACTCATAACGCAGATACCGTGTCAACTTTTATTCTACCTTCACTAACACTGTGATGGGAGTTTTTAGTTTTATAACTCTTTTACTAACTGACGCGCACCTACATGTTTTCCCCGCGAGCGGGTGATGCAGTGTCGATAAATACTCCTCTATTGTTAGAAATTCATGTTTGCAACGATATTCTTCTATTATATATACCAAGAAAAAACAACTGAAGGACATTCATTTTCATTAACATTCAATAAGCTTATGCATTGAGATAGAACTCGGAGTTTGTAATAGAGCTTTTTGATTTAACTCTTTCACTGCCATAGCCGGTAATAATTTTTGCAAACAGCGAAGATCCAGACGAGACGGCTTATGAGCCATCTCATCAGGATCTACGTTGTTTGACATCAGTCTGTCAACTTTACATCTAAATTTCTTTCCAGTCGATAGTTTGTAAACAACACAAAAAAAAAAAAAAAAAAAAAAACCAAAGCTAAGGAAACATGTAGTCTGAAATTTGGCACCGAAAGAGTTAACCACCTCCGTCACGGACGTCGATTTCAACTTCAACTCAGCAGTGTAAACAAGGGGTGATCTCAGCCACATTATAAAAACTGCAGATTAGTTTTAGTATATAATTGCAGAGATGGTTCTTGTTGTAAAATTATAAAATTAGTAATATGTTTTTTTTTTTTTCTTTCTTGTTTTTTTTTTTTTTTAATTCTTTGAAGACAGTTAGGCTTTTATTTTGATACGTGTCCTATTAAAACTAAACATTTTATTCGAATTCTCTCCATAGAATACAATCTAAAATACCCGTCAAGCCTTTTCTTGTGTACAAGCTATAAGACAAACGCATCAAAATGTCTGTCATTATTTAAACTAGACCATGAAGTGAGTATATGCTCACTAATACCCCCGGCCATGGCCATCAGTGATAACACACAAATAGCCAGAACAACAAAGGCAAATAACTCTAAGTGACCTGACCCCACAGCCCCTATTTCCCTTCCCACAATACAACTAATCATACTTGTCATGTGTACTAAATTTCAAGATTCTAGGTAGAGTAGTTCTTGAGAAATCTTTGACACAAAATAAATGTTTACTCACAAACAAATTGCCAGAACAACAAAGAGAAATAACTGTAAGGGACCTTGACCCACAGCCCCTATTTTCTTACCCACAATACAACTAGTCATACTTGTCATGTGTACAAAATTTCAAGAGTTTAGGTATAGTAGTTCTTTAGAAATCTTACACAAATAGGCAGAACAATAAAGGGAAATAACTCTAAGGCCTGGTCCCATCGGCCGTGTTTTCTTTCCCACAATACCACTAGTCATATTTGTCATGTGAACAAAATTTCAAGATTCTAGGTACAGTAGTTATTGAGATATCTTTGACACAAAATAAATGTTTACTCACAAACAAATAGCCAGAACAACAAAGAGAAATAACTGTAAGGGACCTTGACCCACAGCCCCTATTTTCTTACCCACAATACAACTAGTCATACTTGTCATGTGTACAAAATTTCAAGAGTTTAGGTATAGTAGTTCTTTAGAAATCTTACACAAATAGGCAGAACAATAAAGAGAAATAAATCTGATGCCTGGTCATATGACCTTTTTTTTTCTTTTCCACGATACACTAGTCATGCTTGTCATGTGTACAAAATTTCAAGATTGTAGGTACAGTAGTTCTTGAGAAATATTTGACACAAAATAAATGTTTACTCACACACAAATAGCCAGAACAACAAAGGAATATAACTCTAAGTGACCTGATCCAAGAGCCCCTATTTTCATTCCCACAATAGAACTAGTCATACTTGTCATGTGTACTAAATTTCAAGAAACTAAGTATAGTAGTTCTTGAGAAAACTTTGACACAAAAAAAATGTTTACTCACACAAAATCAGCCAGAACAACAAAGGGAAATAACTCTAAGGGACCTGGCCCCACAACCCCTATTTTCTTTCCCACAATACAACTAGTCATACTTGTCATGTGTACAAAATATCAAGAATCTAGGTACAGTAGTTATTGAGAAATGTTTGACACAAAATAAATGTTTACTCACACACAAATAGCCAGAACAACAAAGGAAAATAACTCTAGGAGACCTGGCCCCACAGCCCCTATTTTCTTTCCAACAATACAACTAGTCATACTTGTCATGTGTACAAAATTTCAAGATTCTAGGTATAGTAGTTCTTGAGAAATCTCACATAAATAGGCAGAACAACAAAGGGAAATTACTCTAAGGGCCTGGTCCCATGACCCCTATTTTCTTTCCAACAATACAACTAGACATACTTGTTATGTGTACAAAATTTCAAGATTGTAGGTACAGTAGATTGTAGGTACAGTACTACTTGAGAAATCTTTGGCACAAAATAAATGTTTACTCACACACAAATAACCAGAACAACAAAGGGAAATAACTCTGTGGCCTGACACCACAGCCTCTCTTTCCCACAATACAACTAGTTATACTTGTAATGTGTACTAAATTTCAAGATTCTAGGTATAGTAGTTCTTGAGAAATCTTTGACACAAAATAAATGTTTACTCACATACAAATAGCCAGAACAACGAAAGGAAATAACTCTAAGGGACCTGGTCCCACAGCCCCTATTTTCTTTCCCACAATACAACTAGTCATACTTGTAATGTGTACTAAATTTCAAGATTCTAGGTATAGTTGTTCTTGAGAAATGTTTGACACAAAATAAATGTTTACTCACACACAAATAGTCAGAACGACAAAGGGAAATGACTCTAAGGGACCTGGCCCCACAGCCCCTATTTTCTTTTCCATAATACAACTAGTTATACTTGTCATGTGTACAAAATTTCAAGATTCTAGGTATAGCAGTTCTTGAGAAATGTTTGACAACAAATGTTAACTCACAGACAGACAGACAGACAGATACAGAAAAGACAAAAACTATATACCCACTTAGCATACTTCGAATGTCGGTGGTATCAAGAAAAACGTATCAAAATGTCTGTTATCATTTAAATCAGTAGAAGAAAAATATCAACTTACATTCTAAGCATATCATTTCACTGCTAGAATAAGACGTCGCAATTGTGCATGCAGCTTTTATGCATGTGAAATCAACTATTATGTAATATCACTGGGAGGATTATGGGACTCCACAAAAGAATTGTTGCTATTCAATAAAAAGTTTGTCACTCGCTTTCTGTTAAGCATTATTGTTTTTTTTTTTTTTTTTTTTTTTTTTTTCACCTATGCGGAAAGCCTTGCGGTAGGAAACACAAAATGTTTCGCACATTTCAAAAATCGATTACTACAATAAAGGTATTAAAGGTTGCCCTTGGAAACAAAGAACACAGAAAAAAGTCTTTTCATATATAGATATATAGGTTTATTAATTCCTTCACTTAAAGTTATGATAATTTGATTGCTTCACTTGCAACAATCAAGAGCGTAAATTATATTGTTATATCTGTGCAACAATATACAATTACTGACCTTGTGCGAAGGTAACATGTTCATCCGAGGCAGGTATTATTACCCGTGGGTAACAGTCACTGTCGACGTTGAACAAATAATTATATAACCCACGCAGAAGATAACCAATTGTTTTATTCTACCAATCGTTTCGTATAACTGAATCGTACGTAAAAACACGACAAAGTGATGGCTGACGTCGTGTAATGCTAAAAATGAAGAAATCTATGAAAAGCGCATCATGTACACTAGAATCCTTCGTTTTCCTTATCCATAGCTCAATGAAACGAAAAACGTAATCAACCCATTTTTTTTTATTTTATTTTTTGTTTGAAATTTTCATAATCGCTTGCAGAAATGGTAAAAAACATCACATTTTCGCCATAAAAATGACATGTCGGTGTAGTCAGGATAATTAAGTGTCGTTCGTAGTCTTGCCTGGAAGAAGCCAAGGCAGTGACAGACGACAAAACGAGTCCATGGCGACCTTTCAAATGCATAGATAGACAGAAGATTAAAATAGTACTGTAAGAATTAAGAACAAAGAGATATATGCTTTTTTTAGTTTAGATACAAAAGTAAAGCCTGATTAAGCCAAGAAATAATTATTTTCATAGTTCATTAATTCGAATATGAGCAATATCGGCAAATTTACGTATCTCTGGTGTTGGGTTTTAAACAAGTAGTGCAGCTGTAGGCAGGGCATCACTTGTTTTCCTGTCGTCTGGAAATGAATGCAAATTTTCCACCAATCAGAAAAAAGCAGGAAAAACATAAATGTAAATAAGTAAATAAAAAATAGCTATATCAGCGGAAAACTACGGCAGATGGCGTTATAAGAGGGTTCATTGCAGAATATAAACCTGTGATATGTCGGCCGATGAGAATTCTTCACAACTGACGACTGTAAATGAGGAACAAAATAGAATGCATTTTTATCGATTCTAACTTTACACCCAGTTTTCTTTATTTTTTTTCTATTGTAAAACAGGACCAAAAAGCGTGTATTGAGTCGTGAAGTTTAGGTCATTAGACATTCGTGATTTTGTCATATTTCTATTATTCCCACCTTTATTTAACAAAAGTACATAAAACATAAACCTTCACTACTCCATGAGCAAATTTAGCGGACGACAAATTGATCATGTGTTGCATATCTTATCCCTGAAAATAAAACTTTGATATTTCATGCTAATTGTCTCCCAAGGAGACAGTTTGCATGAAATGTCAAAGTCTGTTTTCAAGGAAAAGTAAGAAAAACATTTTCAAAATTAATATCGTCTGCTGAATGTTTTACCCAGCATGATAAGCTAAACGAACACTCAATAATATACATAAACGCCAAGATATAATGGGTCTTCTTTGAGAAGAGAATTTTAACGTTTACCACTCTCTGGGCTACTTCACCAGACGACAAAGTTATGTTACTTTTTATTTTTCCCAGAAAAGAGAAATTAATATTTCATGCAAATTCTATCAGTTTAAGACAAGTTGCATGAAATGTCAAAACCAGTTTTCTGGGAAAACTAGAGCTGTCAGAGAATTTTACTATAGCCCCGCTGCAGTTCTTTCGGAGAGTATAGTGTTGAAAAGTTTTGAATTCATCCTTACGAGGTAACACCACGGTAGGACATGGTAACATGACATTCTAAAATCATACAATGGGATTTAATCCATGCGTTATGGGCTCTTGGCCCTGATTTCTAAATGCATGATGCATCAACCCACTGTCGATGCGTGTTCCACTTTTTCAAAGCCCCCAAGTGTGGTATAAGTTCCATCGAAGTAGGACCATAAAACATAAAAGTTATTAAGCAAAATGCATTTTAATCTTCTGAAAACCTACCAAGGGACATAACTCCAAGAGTTATGGACCCTTGGCCCATATTCTCGTTTACACGATACATCCAGTTATTGTCCAGCTTTGATAAGAGCTCTCAGCTTTCAAGCTTTCATAGTTCCCTAGAAATCTGAAAACCTATGAAAGGACATAGCTCCAAGAGTTATGGGCCCTTGGCCACCATTCTGCCACTACACATTCCTTACCTTAAAGTCCAGTTGTGGTATAAGTTTCATTGAATAAGGACCACAAACATAAGTTATTGAACACCTACAAAACGACATAACTCCAAGAGACCCTTGACTCCTATTCTGTATACACAATACATCCAGTTATTGTAGATGGTTATACGAGCTTTCAGCTTTCTAGCTTTCATAGTTCCAGAGAAATTTGTTACGAAAAATTTCAAGACTGGCATAATTTGAAAACCTATGAAGGGACATAACTCCAAGAGTTATCGGCCCTTGGCCACAATTCTGCCACTACACCTCCCTTACCTTAGAAACCAAGTTTGATTTAAGTTTCATTGAAGTAGGACTACAAACATAAAGGTTATTGAGCAAATGCATTTTAAATTGTTTGAAAACCTTCCAAGCGACATAACTCCAAGAGTTATAACCCTTGGTCCCTTTTCCAGTACACATTATACATCCAGTTATTTTCCATGTTTATACGAACTTTCAGCTTTCTAGCTTTCATAGTTCCTGAGAAATATGTTACAAAAATTTTCAAGACTGGCAAAATTTGTAAAACTATCAAGGGTCATAACTACAACAGTAATGGGGCCCTGGCCACCATTCTTCCACTACACCTTTCTTACCTCAGAGACCAAGTGTGATATGAGTTGCATTGAAGCAGGACCACAAACATTAAAGTTGTTAAGCAAAATGCATTTTAAATTTTGAAAACCTACCAAAGGACATAACTCCAATAGTTATAGGCCCTTTTGCCACTATTCTGCGATTACATCTTACTTACCTCAGAGACCAAGAGTAGTAGAAGTTTCATTGAAGTAGGACCACAAACGTTAAAGTTATTAAGCAAAATGCACTTTAATTTTGCAGTCATCGAGTCACGGAATGACGGACGTACGGAATCACGGATCACGGAGTCACGGACTCAGGGAAGACATGTCAAATCCAGTATAGCCCAACTTTTTCAAAGCGGGGCTATTATTGTTTAAATCGCATCAGGTAGTGCTCAGTGAGCATTTCTAACAGGCTAGTACTCCGGTGTCCATCGTCCGTCGTCTGTCACCAACTGACATCTCCTCCTAAACCTCTGTGCCAATTTGAACCAAACTTCACAGGAGTGATCCTTGGGAGGTACTTACTGAAAGTGGTTAAAAGAATCGGAATCTAAGCAGAAATATGGTTGCCAATGCAACCATGGCAACCAAAAGAAAAACTTTAAAAATCTTCTTGTCTGAAACCACTGGACCGATTTTGATATAATTTGGCAGAAATGTTCCTTTGGTGATCCTCTACCATGATTGCTAAAACCATTATGATTCGTAGCAGCGGGAAAAGCGATCATACCATTAATATTGGGCTACAAAGGCCGTTATTCCCCGATTCAAGCCTCCCAGGGTGCACTTCATATATAGCTACATATCAAGCACATAAGTCTTCGCGTAGATAAATAATTACCTTACGTCGGGGCGTCTTCGCGTCAGCTCCCCACCGAAAAATTACTCTACGTCGGGGCGCCTTCGCGTAGATAATAATTACCCTATGCCTGGGCGTCTTCGCGTAGATAAATAATTACCCTAGGCATGGCAAGCACAGTGAGACCCAGACGTGCCCCGGGGTACGGCCCACCACCCTCGCCGGCCTAGGGGCTACCGTCGATCGTTCATTTGAAGAAGTGGTCGTGTAGGGTATATGCCCCTATATGGCCAGGGTTAGAATGCATAGGCACGAGTGTCCGTGGCTTGTGGTTGGGAGTACCGAGCGATGCGGGAGACGATGTGTGTTCGATCTCTGCAGCGTCCACCGGGCACAGCTTCGACGAAAGCCGTGAACGGAGCCACATCTTTGTCAACGATGCGGGAAAGGGACCAAAGCGGAGTCACGCCTCTGCTCGCTAGTTTGCGGGATGGACCGCGCCAAAAAAACACTCCACCGGGCGGAGCAACGGGCCAAAGGCCTTCAACCGGCGCTCATGAATGAGCTCCTTCGGTCCGCCACTCGTCAACGAAAATTATCATATATCGGCCTGCGCTTGCATGTATATTACGTTTCATTTCCAATTAGAGGAATGTGTCGACAAAAGTATACACCATACTGTCACGCTGAGTTAAAAACAAAATCGAATGAACACAAGCAGACGATTATTTTCAATAACTGCGTAGTTATTCAAGCAGACGATTTTTTCAATTTAGAAGGCGATATAAGTGCGTGTAAACGCACCGGGAAATTGTAAAACAGCCGATGTGTTACGACAATAAATAGTTTTAACTTGCATATCTAATAAACGTCGTCTGCTTGTGGGATGGAGGTAAACACGCTCTTCGGTGAAGGGAGCACGGCAGAATCAAACAGCTCTTAAATACTGGGCGCGATGTGCTCATTCGTTCGCGAGTATGAAAAAGACGGCATGTGGCGCATATACTCGCGCCCCGCGACATATGGTCGCTGCCAAGAAAGGGGTGATTTGTAAGTGCAATGTTACAACCAGGAAGACCCTTTTTGAGTGTCTACTCGAAAAAGATTAAGGGGTTTGCGATGGGACCAGCTCATTGGGCCCTGACCAGCCTGCGCTCTTTAAACTCGCGAGTACGAGATATTGATTAAGAGGTGTCATTGCCTCCAGCTTGGTGGAGCTCTTCCATCAGCATTGTACGAGCTGTCATCATCGCTTCGTCACTCGCAAGCCGCAATAGCTCCTTTTTTTCGTCCTCGGAAAAACCCTGTTTCTGACGCCTACGAATTTCGGCCTTCATCCGATCTTACTTACCAATCTCGGAGAGAATCAGGTAAAACTCTTCATCAGATATCTTATCATTGGTCAGCGCGGTCGAAATACGGTCTGCCATGGTGTTTATTTTTGACTCAGCCAGGACAAGGATCTGATCATGCTTTCTAGCCTATGTTTGAAGCCTCCGGCCTATAACTTTTCCGCCGGCTCCCAGAAACCCACACACAATCGCTCCGGCTTGAATGCCGATGGCGACAGGCACCGCGATGATTGTTGACAAGTCCAAGGCCAGAAGCGGCTAAGCCCACTATGGCCACCGAAAGAGCGGTGTCGTCTGCCTACGACGTTAGCCCCGCGCCGGTATTTCTTGTACAGCGAGGCTCTGAAGTCTCGTTCTTTTCGAGATGGGATTTGACTTCGGCTACATGCTGAAGTCGGTGATCGTCTCCGGTCTCAAGTGGCGGGTAGCGACCCGTCGTAACCTTTTCACTCGCTGATAGGTAAGTTTATATGAACCGAGACTTGATCAGGCGTGAGCTCACCAAGCGTATATCGAAGCCTTTTAAGGGCAACTGGTCCAATATACATCTTATGTAGATCCAATAGATGGTAATCGGTTTGATGTTGAATCCCTCCAAGCGTAAACCCACATGAGGTGTCTCCTGCACTATTATATGGACCCCAACGTCTTTATTAGCATGCGCTCGGGTCCACTTCTTGAAGCCAGGTATTACCTAAACAAAGTCGTCAGGCCGGTCCCCAAGGACTACCTCGAGGAGTATTGTCGATGTTGCTAGCCCTAGACCAATGATTCCCGCTGGAGAGAATTCTGAGACCATTCTTAGAACACCCTGCCGGGCGTTGTTTGTTTTAAGCGTATAGCGTTCAGAAATTACAATATTTTTCGTCTTAGGGACGTAAGAGCACAGCCGGGTACCACTACCTTCCGAACTTTATGCTGCTGTCCTGTCATGACGTACGGAGGCATGATTTTTACGTCGACAAGCCATTCCGTCTGTTGGACGGTGTTCGCAAAGGGAAACCACTTTTGCCCAGTCAACACTAGCACAGGACCCGCTTGGGGTGGCGTGTGAAACATCTACATCGCTACAACTGGAAGGCATACAACTGGTGTACCTCTACATCCTCATCAAACCCTTCGGTGTCACCAAGATCGGCCAAAGTCACCCAATGCATTTTCTGACGCTCCCAGGGCCACCCGCGTCACCCATTCTTATGTGTAGTGTCGCGCTCATGTAATCGAAACTTACCTTTTTTTCCGTTTACGTCTAATACCGTAAGAGTCAGCTGTGGATTGGCACCTAATTCCAGCCTTTTGTACTGTAAGATAGGGAATGTCTCTGTCCGACCAGCCCCTCACCTTTCATTCTCGACGAGGACAGATCTAAGCAGTGTAGTGGGGCGACCGTTGTGCAGGTTTTCTAAAGTGCTTATCTCAGCAAGGTGTACGCAGATCTCCCGATGGACAACAAGCCTGTGTGGCTCGTCTGCAATATATGTTTTGCCGGGTTCGAATTCGTTCCGAGAAGATCCAGGGAGTTTGGCTAGCCGGCTGTTTAAGTGCAGACGTTTCTTCGCAGAAAGTTGCATGCAGTTCGGTACCCAAAGCCTGGAACACCTCTTCATCCAACTCGCAGACGTTGTAATACCCATCAGGTACGTATGCTTGTACGTACGTATGGCTATAATTCAAAAGGCAGGGACACAAATGCGTTTTCGTTTAATAGCTCGGCCAAATATCGGGCGGGCGGCCATTTCAAAGAGAAGCAGCCCTCTATGAGAGACCAAAAAATAATGGTCGATGACAAGGGAAGCCACTTCCAAGCCGCGTTCCCAGACATCTTCACTGACTATCAAAACCCTCCGCTCACCGGAGACGTTACAGTGGCGAATAAGGCCTGGCACAACTGGATAAGCAATCCCTTCGATTGGTGGCGATGTCAGCTGCTTAGCTCTCTGGTGCGCCAGTACCGGGTGTGGAGTTTCATATGGGGACCACCTCCAAGCTAAAGACCCCCTTCTTGCTAGTCTGTACACCTTTCACCTCTACTATACGACGAGACGGCTTCTAGGGGAGCTGCGCGTCGCCCTTCCTGGAGACAAATCCCATTCATGATATGAGAACAGTTTTGATGCCAGGGGCTACAAGCGGCTTTGCTCTGAGCTCGGTGTGTCTCCAGATACGGACTGGCGGCAGAAGTTGGTCCATGGGTATCAAGGGCTCGGATCATACAGCACGTACATGGTCGTCGGACAACTATCGGGCGGCGCATCGCACGCAGGGCCCATTCTTTCACCCGATTGACGCCATCCGCCATAATCATGACATCTCACGAGCCTGGATGACATTTATCCTCGACAAATCGAACGGCTTCACGCAAGCGGGAGTGGAGCGGTTGAACGACTCGATTCGCACTTATGTTTGGGCAATCTTGGGACCCGCTCAGACCCGTTCAAATATTCTTAACACCGGAACGGGATTTGAAGCCCAAAAGCAATTCCTGGCGAATATCGAAGACGCGACCGCCTCTCCCGTTGCATCGCCCGCTATCAGAAAACACTCCAGTACGCGAGCACGTCTTGCAAAATGGCGTTTGGTGGGGGACTGTACCTCTCCCCGCGCAACATGCAACTCCATCTGGGCAACGTAGCTGGCTATAACAACGAGATCCTCATCGCGCCGCCTAACACCCTTATCGGTCATAACCCAGGAATAAACGAGCCGGAGCCGATCGGTCCCAGCGCCGGCACTACAGGCGGGAAGATAGCCGCGCCGGCCGGGATGGTTCACCGGGGGCCGCAGGCAGACGTGCCGTCTGCGGGACCGGAGGAACACGTGTCGTCGTCAAAAACGGCACCGAGCAGCGCGGAAGAGCAGCAACAGCGACGAAAGCAGGCGGCGGCCCACGAAGAAGAAAAGGTGGCCCTTGTTACCGCTGGAATTGCACTCGGCTTAGCGGCACTTTGGCTTCGGTCGAGGATGTTGCGTTTGCCAGTCCCGAGCAGTCATAAGAAGCAGGGTCCCCCCGGCCAGGGCCACAGATGATCTACGAGCCAATTGGCAGTCCTTGAGAGCGCGCCGAGGAGCCAAGAGAGGAGAGAGCCAAAGGTACCGGGCAGGGCCGCCGCAGCCTCTCCAGCTAAATTAGCCAGGGCACGTCCAAGGGCGCGCAGGTATTTTTTTACCCAGTCCAACACACCGCCTTTATCGGATGGCTTGGGAGCTGGTGCCGGGGTGGGCGCACTTCCCCCACCACCAGTGAGCCCAAGCACAAGCATCGAGATCGCCATGCCGATCGCCGTGAGAATCGATGCGATGGTAATCCCTTGCTCAAGAAGGAGGGTCCGAATGCGCTCAGCCAGCGTAGTGTCTTCATGAAGGAGCCGTCTGAATGTCTCCTGGTTTCGGTTAACTTGGTCCCGGTGTTAGTCTTACTCTTTGTTGCTTTGTGGTTTATTCTATGAGGCGATTTGTTGTATGTCTTTCCGTGTGTCATTTTGTTCTTGTGTTTTTCAGTCCTTTTAGTATTGCGATTACCTCGCTTGGGGAAGAGAGATCTAATCTTAGTGCTTTTCGTACGTTTGTTCGGTTTGTGCTTGTTTAGATTTGTCGGTTTCCTTTTCCTCTTGGGGTCTGGAAAGGGCTGCGGTTTTTGACTGTGGCACTCCCTGGACTTTTCTCTTACCTTTTTTAAAGTTTACATCACCACCAAGGGTAAGTGATTCTACTTCAAACGGCTGGCAGGTGTTTGTAAATATTTAAAAATAGTATTTTTTTGTTATGTATATTATATTGAAAATGCCTTAACTGTCCCTGTTATTGTAAACTGCTGATGTCATGGCAAACCGTACAGGATCTAAACAGACATTCATACTGATTAGGTATACGCGAATGTATATTGTTGCACAGATCAATTTTCGGTCGAGTGTTTAATTATGTGTAATGTGGCAGTGTAAAATTCGAACTACTTTTCAGTGTAGAAAAAGAGTTATATTTACTACAGCTGTTCTCAGTGTCCGGTGGTGGCCGCTGAATGTCTCCCCGTACTTAACTATAATGCCATTTGTACTTTCGAGTCCTTCTATGATCATTGAAACCATTCTGGAAAGTGAGCGTCAGTGATGAGGTCTAAATGGTCGAACTTTGCTTGTCTGGTCCTGACATCGTCGACATTTCAGGTTTTTAAATCATTTTTTTTGTGTGAAGATCATTGCTCTCAAGAATAATTCTTTGTAAAATTGACACAATTGTTTATAAAAATGTTTGGTTGAGAAACATAATCGAGCCTTTTAATAAAAACTCTAACAAAATAAGTTATTGATTACACAGAAACAATCGAAGATTCCTTAAGATAGACTATTTAACCCTTTTATACTGAGTTTCTAAGTGGACTCTGCTATCCTTGTATTTAAACATGTCCACTGATGCAAAAAAGAGGTTGTCTAACATCAAAAACAGAATGGCAAATAGTCTAGATTCTGATGAGAGATATCTGTTTTGGTCTGCCTGGCCGAAAGGGTTAAAATATTTTATAGATGCCAACTGTCAGTCATAAACACAGCCAGGAATGTGATATATACAGAGGTACAAACTACTCGTTCATTAGGGCAAAGTCTTCTCTTGTGGCTTTGGTTCCATCCATCTCACTACATTGAAAACATTTATGATCTGTTCTCAAACTGTAATCGCATGTGTTTGTATTATATGATGTTTTATGTACTTCTAGATGGTGAAGGGAGCCAGAAAGAGGAAGAAAACCAAGTCCACCCGGGAATGGTTTGTGATGGATGTGAGGGTTCGATTCGTGGACCAAGATACAAGTGTCTCATGTGTCCCGACTATGACCTCTGTAAAACCTGTGAGGGGAAAGGCATGCATGTAGCGCATGATATGATGAAGATTGCTACACCAGGAGGGTTGCCAGGCTTTCCTGGATTTCTAGGGTTCCCTTTCGGTCCACCTGGTGGACCCTATGGTCTTCATGGACCTCAAGGACCGCATGGCAGGTTTCCAGGGGTCCCTTTCGGTCCCCATGGTGGACCATTTGGTGGACCCCAGGGTCCTCATGGACCGCATGGTGTAAGTATTTAGTTCTGTTTATATTTCCTGGTCCTTCGGGAGTACTGAGCCTATCCTAAATATTTCTGAAAATAGAGTAGTACGTAAGCTTACCAAGCGGACACATGACGTATATACAACGTCATATTAACGTCGATGCAACATTATGATGTTTTATCGACGTTAATGTGACGTACGTTAATGCGACGTTATATAAACGTGTGCCCACTAGGTACTTAACGGCGTTAGAGGTCGTGAGCAGCACTGCATATTACAGTTCTGTTTATTAACCGACGCAGTTAAACCGTGTATGCTATTTTCGTTTCCGTGGTATATTCCCTGTTCAGACAGAGAGAGAGAGAGAGAGAGAGAGAGAGAGAGAGAGAGAGAGAGAAGTTTTCTATATTTCCATAAAAGTGTTGCTGAACTGCTGCAAGTAATGACTGATCCTGTTCCAGCGATTGTTACCGACGAATATACATTTAGAATGTGTATATGGACAGCAAAGACCCTTACCAAACAAGCCTCTCACGTGATATTTGGGCTTTTCCCACGAACTTCAGCTATATGAAGCAGTCATTAAACATCGTATATTACAGGAAAACGGATACGTATTGTTCCATATTAGAGAAGACCCCGTTTCAGAAGGGACTTGATGTACCAGAAAGTAATCAGGAAGTCACAATAGTTATCTATCATGTTTAATTTGGCGGACAATCAATCGAGTGTATCAATTCCTTATAAATGTCGTTTAGGCCCCGAGTTTATAAAACTTTTTCATGCTCAACCCAGATGAGCATGCAATTTGTCCTGCTTATAAATGTCAAATTAATGTATTAACAATTGCAAATTCTTCCTTCCTAATCATAGCTGAGTATGAAAAATTCTCTGCAAATAGATATGAAAATGACAACTATTGTTAGTATTTTTATATTTACTAGCAGAGACAATTTCATGCTCGGCAGAGTTGAGCATGAAAAATATTTATAACTTTGGGATCAGGTTTCACGTGAAGGACAACATTTGCAGTTATTTTCATTTGAAAATTAAACAATATTTGATGTATGACTCAATTTGCCTATTTTCAGTTTTATCCTTTTGTACCCCCTCCTCACTTTCGTCGCTGGATGCAAAAATTTATGAAACGCTGGCACAAACGCAATACCCCCGGATGTATCTCTGGAGACAAGGAGGAAAAAGGAGAGAAGGGTGAGAAAGCAGAACAGAGGGAGGCGAGTGGAGAACAAAGTAAATTTGATGGAGAAGAGTTCCTCAGAAATGTTGGAGAATGCGTCAGCAACATGCTGGGACCTTTTGGCAAGCAATGCATTACGTAATAATACAACGTTTTTGGAAACTTATGCCTAAGCGATGTCTGATGAGGGGTCTATACATTTGTCACTCACCAAGCATCTTTCAACAGAGCATAGTAAAATGGACTTGTTCATGTTTTAGGACCCCCATGTCAAGGAGAAATGGTGTCCGAATATTTGCGGCATAACTCCATCAATAGAACATGCACAAGAAGACATTGACCCTTATGTTTTGGCAACAAAGACCTACATGTAGATCAGCCATCGCAATCACGCTTTCTGATTAGAGCCAGCCCTGTTCGTTCAGTCATTCTAAATTAGTCAGTGACATCTGTCAGCAGGCAGCAGAGGCCATGACCAAAGTGGCAATCTGATCTGAGCATTTGCTGCCCTTATATGTGACATTGACCATTTTCGTTTTTGCACAACAATAAAATAAATGTTCAAAATTTTCATAACTAGATTCTAAAAGTAATGACCTTTGAGAGCAATAAACACACTCACAAAACTGACAAGAGACCCAAATATCAAGTTCTCTTGGCCAGACTAGGTAGTTTGGGCTTATTAGGCCTAATCAGTGACGCTATTATAAATATTTAAAATTCCTGGAATGGGCTCAATGATTACAAAGGACTAGAAAGTGTAAACTACACTATTGTGAAGTATGAGGTATGCCTTAATCAGACTGGCGTTTTCATATGTCAGAGACAGGTCATGTCATTATTGTATGATACATGTAATTTACTTAAACGTTCGTAGTCAGCAACATAGGTATCCTAATTGAGAACATCATAGGTAGGTATATAGGACTTGGTGTCGGTAGGAATATACTTGAAACGTTTCTTTTTATCAAGATTTCAGATAATTGTTCTATAATACATACATTCTTATCCCAACAGGAATAGATGTTGACGTTGACATAGAGAGTGGTGATAAAACTCAAGATACCGGAGATCAGAACAAGCAAAATGATAGTGAAGGCCGCGGAAGATGTCACGGTTGTGGGGGGCCGTGGTCTAGGCGGTCGTGGCGGTAGAGGCGGTAGAGGTTGTCCCAGAGGTCCTGGAAGCCAGTGCCCCAATTATGGGCCATGGGGAATGTGGAATTGGGGAATGGGAGGTGAATGTCCACCATGGATGATGGGAAAATATGGAGAAAAAGAGACGGAAAAAGCGAAAAAGAATGGCAAAGGCAAAAATAAAGGTGAAGCCGATCAAGAGACTCCAAAAGAGCAACAGCCTAGTACTCCCAACATGGAAACAGATGCACCAAAGTCTTTTGAAAAGCGTACTCCGTCACCTGTTAACATGGTAGGTTATTTATTTTATTGTTACCAACTTAACTATAGTTACAGTAGGATACATTAATTTGTAGTATAGATTTCTTCTTTCCTCATTCCAAAGATTCATTGCAGTCATATAAATGTACCGTAATTTGAAAATATGATATCCCTTCAGACATGATTGTCAGTCTGCTTGATGAAATTTTGAACACTCGGCTATCTAAAGAGGGCAAGCAAATACCAACCAGAATATGTGTCTTCTAAGAAGACAATTTGTATGACACGACAACTTCTGTATTCTGGGATAATTAAGGGACAAAAACAACAATTTACATGACATGCCAAATCCTGTATTCTTGGAAAATTAAGAAAACAGAAGAAAATTTACATGATATATCAAACCCTGTGAAGTTAGGAAAATTATGAAAGAAAACAAAAGGCAATTTACAAGACATATCCTGTAATCTGGGAAAATTAAGAAAACAAAAGAAGACAGTTTACGTGGCATATCAAATTCCTGTATTCTGGGAAAATTAAGAAAACAATAACTCAAAATATAGCCTGCTGAAAGATTTACTCAACATGTTTAGCGTTATGTTATCTTTAACATACAGACAATAAACATGGAAACATTGTCCTCCCAAGGACCTGATAAGGGGTGCATGCCACAAAATGGCATAACAAAACAGTTCTGTAATGGTATCAGAACGAAAGAACAAGAGAAAAAACGTCTTGAAACGGTCAACAGTAGTAATGTTGGGGCTTACATCTTGTTTTATGATCGCTCAACCCTCGCTCTTAATCCTGGTACAGATCTAGCCACACATAATGTTTCGTAGTGTAAAAACAGGCCCCGAGGTTATAAAAATGTTTCATGCTCAGCTGAGCATGGAATTTGTCTTGCTAATAAATATCAAATTGCTAACAATTGTTAATTCTTTCTTGCGAAACATTGCTGAGCATGAAATTTCTCTGCTAATAAATATGAAAATGCCAACTGTTAGCATTTTTATATTTGGTAGCAGAGAAATTTTCATGCTCAGCTGAGTTGAGCATGAAAAAAAGTTATATAACTCGGGGCCAGGAATAATAAGTAAATGTTCAGTGACAAACCAGTTTTATTTAGGAATGATAGCTTGGGTGGATACTTTGATTTACTGTTTTCGCATGTTTATTCATCCGAATACATAATAAATGCCTTAGAACATGCGCAAAATGTGCAGATTCCGATCATCCTACGCATGCGCAAAATATCATTCGGGAATTTGCTTTTTACTCATAAATCCTGTTATATCCTATGAATCTGTAAGCAGGCAGTGAAGGCCCTGATCAGACTGCGCGCATGCCGCATATGCTCGAAGACACGTTTTCGCAGGGCGCGGCCCTTACTAAAATTGAATTGTTATTGTTGTCATTTACTTTCCAGGACACACACGATGCACAGCCACCAAAGAAGTCTTCTGGGGACAAAGAAAATGGTTGGACAGTGCTGACTTTAACTGAGGAACCAAAGAGCCAGACCAATGGTGCAGATCCTGTACCACAACCACGTCCCGAGATACCGAGGCCTGCACCGTCAGCTCCCAGTCAGGCCCCACTTTATCCGCCTGCAGGTAGTTTGCTTCTTACAATTCTTTCAATCCAATTTAACCAGAATTAGATATTGTAATGGCAGGGTGTTAGGTGGGGCTGTTTAGACATGCGACTTAAGATGGAGAAAAAACATTAAAGATGTTTGGTTTACAAATGACCGAGAAACAATACTTAATCTATATCACAAAATGATTGACAATTACTGATATTTTCGGCCATAATCATAATGAAATAATTTGTCAAACTGTATTGCTTCGGGGACTTACACTTTCTAATTAAAATTATCCGCGTATGCTAAAAGATTGCGATACGTTGGCACAAGAATAATAGTCTAGTAGTTAGTAATAGGTTGAGACAGTTCCGGATAAAATCATTACGAAAACACGCCTTTTCAAATATACTGAGAATTTTTTCACCAAAAAATTGAAAATTTTCAGATGAAAAATTCTAATATTTTTCATATTTCTGTTCAAAACATAGATTGTGGGTACTCGTCAGAACCGCCTCGCCGAGGCGGTTCTAACGAGTACCCACAATCCATGTTTTGAGCAGAAATATGAAAAATAAATTATACCCCTGCAAACCCCAGTTTTACTATATAAAAGTGGGGTTTAAGGGGGTCAAATTATATAGGTATGTTTTCGTGATGTAATCTGACTGTCGAAAATGAGCCATAAATTGAGTCTGGTTTGTGCATACTGTCCAACTAGAAAATCTATGTAACTTATAGCTAGTGCGCACTATGCTATGTCAGTTTATTGCATAATGTCTTATTCTGGTTAAACTGGATTATGCCAGTTTATTGCATAAAATATTTTGTATTATATGTACTGCGTAAAGTGAAAGTAAAGTATTCTAATGTACGCGAAACGCACAGATTTGATCATCCTACTGATCCGGCCGATCTCATCCAGGATCTTTCTATTTCGTGGATACATTCTTGGTATCCGTTGCTTGTGTAAATTCTGGCCAGATTTGCGTAGGCGGATCTGGACGCTAGCTGTCCACAAACGCCCCGAATGCATTCTTTCGCATTATTCGTCTGATATAAATTAATAAAAACTTCTACCAAAATAAATTCCTTTGAGCATTCATGACACTGAAAAGATTCCGGAATCGGCGACGCTTATTAGAGCAATTTAGTTGTAGAAGAGCCAGTCTCTATATAGGCATTCAAGTAAGGTTACTTGTTTGATAACAATAAGCATCAAAGAACAGCAGCAGCAGAAACAACAGTAATCAAACATACAAAAACATAGATTCACACCTTGTTAATTTTATTCACTATATAGATTCATCAGAATAGAATATCACATTAATCCAATAATTTCATTTTGACATATTCCGAGGTCAGAATATGTGAAAATGAAATTGTTGGATTTTATTATCAATTTTATTTGAAAAGTTGCAGATAGATAAAGAAACATATAGCATGATCAAGGTCATCGTGGAGGAACATGCTTAACTAGGTTGGTCAATTATGTCACAAAGGACTTTTTGATGGGCTCAAGCAAAGTCTGTAATTGACAGGCAAAGTACGCTAACATATTTTACAGTATCCACTGATTGAGTAAGCAGGCAACGAATGCCTTGATGAGACTGCGAAGATGTTCAGGCTAATTTCGGTCATCGTTGCCAGTTTATTCCCCGAAGACATATTTCAAATTGTGCTCTGATCTATGTTTCTTTCTCACACTTTCAGACCCAGCCATTGCAGAAGCCCTTCAACAGATGATGGCAATGGGTTTCAACAATGATGGGGGCTGGCTCACTCGTCTTCTTGAGGCAAAGAAAGCGGATATCGTTCAAGTCCTCGACGCCATAAGGCCACAGCCTCAGCACCAGCGTTAAGCAGGAAGGCGAAAACGCAGACTAATGGAATATTCTATTATTGACATTTTAATACTACACTTTTATTCAAGGTCATTCTGTGTTGTAGTCGTCATGTTCGATGGCCATATAAAAATTTGTTGTTTCTTGCAATATTGAACGAGCTTGTCACATGTATGAGCCGGCAAACGAACAAAGAGGCCTTATAGTTTTCCGGTTGTGGTTCTTCAAATGCGCATGTGCAGTCCCTAATTGGAGCTGCAGACATGTGTTTTTTTTCTCCTGAAGCTTTCCCAAGGTCCAGCTACATATCTGCGAAGAGCAAAGGCTCTGGGAACAGCATATTCTTATGCGCTTGCCTGAGCCTTTGTTGGTCGTCTTTGGGATAGATACCCTTTTCTCATGTGCAGGCTCATATATATATATATATATATATATATATATATATATATATATATATATATATATATATATATATATATATGAAAGTGTCTGTAAAATAATTTATATGTTACAAGGTAAAAGAACATTGGAGACTACTTGAAGTTTACTTTTAAAAACTTATAAAAAGAAACTACAGTTCGTAAACTACAAATGTTTTATTTTTTTTCCTAATGGGATAATGTTTCTACGAAAAGGCCACAGGAAAGTAAATTTATGAACAGAAAGTAATATTTCCAAATTTGAAAAAAAGGTAAGAAAAAAAGAAGTCAATACTTGATAATAAATGCTATGCAAATCTGTCTTTTTTCCACTTTCTATTAAACATCTTGATATTTTTGAAGTGTTGATTTGTAGGTGTAGTATTGCATTGTGGTAGCTTGCACAATCCTAACAAACATGGGTTTATAATGTCATTTTGCAACACATCACGAAAACATACCTATGTAATTTTGACCCCCTTAAACCCCACTTTTATACAGTAAAACTAGGGTTTACAGGGGTATACATTATTTTTCTTACTTCTACTCAAAAACATAGATTGTGGGTACTCGTTAGAACCGCCTCGGCGAGGCTGTTCTAACGAATACCCACAAGCTATGTTTTGAGCAGAAATATTAAAAATTTCATAGTTTTTTATCTGAAAATTTTCAGTTTTTGGAGGTGAAATTTTCTATGTATTTGAATAGGCATGTTTTCGTAATGATCAGCAGGAAGATTTTTTAATCCTTTCACCCCTGAGTTTCTCAAGTGGATTCTTCCATCTTAGAATTTGTAAATATTTTATTATTGCAAAAGGGAGCGCCATTCAAATATCAAAACCGGAATGACAAACAGTGTAGATCCTGATGAGATAGCCAATTACGAAGCGTTTCATCAGGACCTACCTTGTTTGCAAAGGTATATGTTTTGGTCTACAGGATTGAAAGAGTTAACCTTTTAGTCCTATGTTCATGCAGTAGGTTGTTTAGCGTCTTTCTGCAGAAAACAGTTTTACATGTGCGGAGAAGACCAGGCTGTGCACCCTAGTAATCTGACCTCGATTTACATGCCACATACTATATTGAATTTGACCCTTCGGAGGTCTTTACTCATTACCATAGTCACCCTAAAATTTTAACAAGAGTATATGACTATGTTGTGCTGTGTCTAAAATACTTCCATTCTTGAATATTGCATGCTTTGTAAATATCGGACACCTTAACTCTTGCCCATACGTACCCTAAAATTAGAACTAGATCACTGAACTACTAGTATTTGGTGTTGTGTCTAAAATGAGTCGGTTGTTGGTCACCGTAATAATGGACTCCAGACCATACATCTAGTATAATTTGAACAAGAACATTAGATTACTTGTTGATATGTCTGCAAGTTTTGAGGAAATGGCAAACAGTCTAGACCGTCAGAAGTTATCTTGGTCAACATTGTTTTTGCATGTTTATTCATCCGAATATTTAAAGAAAATATGGTACAATGCAGGGTAATTATGGTAAGTAGCTGACCAATAGCGAAGATGTTATCATATTGCCTGCGGATAGGCAGACTGGTCTAATTCCTATATGCTTGCACATGAAAAAACTTTTGTGTGTGTATGTGTGTGTTTTTTTCCCAGAGGAGTTGCATGAAATTTAACATTATTCTGTACCCTTGTGGATTTGAAAATAGAAATACGTGTCGTATCAGGCAAACGAGGATGGAAGAATAAATGCGAACTGCGAAAATCCACTCAATGCATTCGCATACTCTGAAACGGGAAGGTACAGTTGGTTAGATAAACATAAAAGACCCTGCTAAGATAGTATAATCACCCAAGTGATCTTAGCCTTCGCTGTTCGCTAATGCATAACCCCATACCGTCACAACAGCAGTGATCAACATTCTAAAATATTTTTTTTTTATTTTGTTCCAAGGAATATAAGACTTGATATTTTTTGTTCATCGTCTGCTTAGCAGACCATTCACATGAAATATCAAGTTATATTTATTCTGAAAAGTAAAAAGACAGACCTTTTTGAAATGTCGCATGCTACAGTTTGGAAATATGCTTTAAAGGTGCATGTCCCTTACTTCGTAATATGTCATATATGTATACAGATGGATTAAATAAACTATACATGTTGGCGTTTACAATTACGCATTTGTTATTGTAAAACTGTTTCAGAGATAACCTATAACTTTGTAATGTGTTAGCTTTGCAAAATAATGCAAATTATAATGCTTCAATGTAGAAGTAAAACTGCATTATACAAAACGTGAGTTTCTTTGTCTATTATCGTTGTGTTGAGGTTTTACGGCCCAGTCAACCCAATGGGGTCATGTCGAGCGCGTCAATTTACCTAACCACGATTACTAGACAGGCTTAGTCCTCTGAGCGGTTAACCAGTATTGTTCGCATTCTTTCGCCAGAAACTGACAACTGCCCTTCTTGAATCAGCGGAAGGGAGAGAATTACCGTAGAAAATATTTCATGATCAATCTCCATGAAAGAATGTTGCCGACCTCGGCGGGGGTTGAACCCGCGACCTCCTGGTCTCCAGTCGGACGGAGCATCCAACTGAGCCACCGAGGCCGGCTTCTTTGTCTATTCGTTTTGTTGTTGTTGTTGTGAAGTTCATATTTATATACCATGTATGCGTAAAATAAAGGTGAAGATATCAACCAAATACCATAACAATGAAGTACAGCCTTCGTAAGGCACCAAAAGAAATAGAGATGAGAAACAGATGATGACAAATCGAACGTTACGTGTAAAAGCACCGCTACACGAACAAATACGGACAAGGGCTGCAACAGAGAAACCGCCTTGGAACGGTTATAGAAAACCTACTAGGAGTTAAACCACTTCTACTCGTACGAAACCTCACTTTTAATTCTGGTGCAGCTCAAATTACAAACATACATGTATGTTTGATCCGCAAAGGGCTACTCTACCTCATAAGTGAAACATCACAGTAATATATATATATATATATATATATATATATATATATATATATATATATATATATATATATATACAGTCGAACCTCAATAGCTCGAACACCGATGGCTCTTTGTCATGGCTAATTCGAACTAATTTTTCAGTCCCTACAAAATTTTTCCGACAGCTTAAGAAAACAAGTATTTAGATTTGTTTTTTTTTTTCATTTTATCATGAAATTGTATGTTGTGTGTACTCATTAGAATTGCCTCATCGAGGCGATTCTAATGAGTACACTCAACATAGCGATTCTAATGAGTACACTCAACATACAATTTTTATGTAGAAGATCGAAAAGATTTCCCAAAATTATCGCCATTTGCTTTCTGACTTGGCGCCATGATTAACCCTCAGTGGCTCGAACTACCCATATCTCAAACCTATTTCCATGGTCCTAAAGATGTTCGAGCCATTGAAATTCGACTGTAAACACAAATACTGTGAGATGAAAGAAAACAAAGCGCTCAGTTGTGATCTGAAGTTAGAACAGAAGAAAAACACTAGCAGGTCGATGATGTCAAAATGCTTATACAAGTAACGCATTTATCGTACACATTCGACTATTGCAACTCCTTACTGTGTCTAAAACTGCCAACAAAAATATCTGGTGTTACACGCTCTAGATAAGCAAGTGTTAGCCATGAGATTTATATTTCTTCCATTTATCCACACAAGCACATATTGTGGGTACTGATTGGAAGCGTCTCGCAATGAGTACCACCAACATATGTTTTCTTTTTTTTGTGGAGGAAATAAGAAGAAAGATGTTTTATCTTTATAACCTTTTTATCTAGAGCTAGATTAAGTATGGCATTATCACTTTTTTCACTGGGAACAGTTTAGCTATTGAACCTATAAAACAAATTTATGTAGTAAAAAAGCTACTAGAAGTAACACACAAATTCTTTTCAAAAGTGAAGCAAAACAATATTGCCAGAGTTACATTCCCTGACAGTATATCCATTTATCATGAGGGCCTTTTTTCTACTTAGATACATTGCATAGTATGCCGTGATTCTAATAGCGGGCCGCAGAGGTACTGACCACTATATTGTACTGCCCCACAAAACTCCTTGCCTCAAGGATCTGATAAAGTTGTTATGGTTATACATTTAATTGCGCACAGATGAGAAATTGTGAAAGCAACAAGTGAAAAATATTTCGGAAACAGGACTTGATATTCAGTTCCCATTAAATCTCCCAGTAAGCATTCTTTATAAATCTATAGCGGGCCGTTATCGGCCCGTCAGGGTAGCTGACGGGCCGATAACGGCCCGCTATAGATTTATAAAGAATACTAGCTGGGTAATAGATTGCATTTGGAAACAAAGAACACATAAAAGAAGTCTTATTTGGCATGCGCTGTCTGCGTATGATCAGAAGGCCCCTGTTCCCATAGGGCGGTCCATATATCCACAGCAAGCAGTCTACTTAAATCTTTACAGGGCCGTTATCGACCCAACAGGATTCTTGTCGGGCCGATAATAGTCCGATAAAGACTTAAGTAGAAAGCTAGCTGGGTACTGGTATAGTAATAAAAAATAAAAAAGGAGACTGCCGAAACATGACAGCCACCCCACGAAAGTAAGAGCACCAACGAAAGAGAAAACGTGGAGTTTGGCTTATAAGCAAAAAGTAAACACCAAGAACAGCATATGTATCCGCAAAGTCTGACCGAACATGGTCTCATAATTCTATAGGCGACCGCAAAACCCTTATCAGCTTGAGCTGATACATAAGGCGTGCTGGGCCTTTACTGTTCACCTATCAATATTGGAGCATCAATGTACAATATGACCATAGCCTCAGAGTTTTGTTGTCCAATCTTTATACATGAGAACAGCAAAGGTCATTATCAGATTTGCCTTAAAAAACTACGTGATTAGGATCTCAGTTGTTAGCATATAATTTAGTCTGTCCTTCTTCCGTAGGCGACAGATTAATTGATTTCTAAATTCTTAATGGATATGAGAATGATTTTTGTGTATGTAACTTTTCATTAAATTTGAGTTTCGTCCCACGTCATTAACATTGTAAACACAATGTTCATTAATAAACGTAATACAATATTCTGTGATTAATCGGTCATATCGTATACGGTAAATTGATTTAAGGTGACTGGATACACTTGTTAGGTTTGCCGCTAAGGGAGACGACTTTTGTAATTCCTGTTAGCTTATTGCACGCATGACCCTTCCCAAAAGGGGTCTATTTTGTAAGGGAAGAACTAGCTCCCAGAGATTTCTTTCCTTACAAGGTATACCCGTTTTCAGAAGAGGATAAAACATTGATAGATCTGTCTCCCCTAAATGTGTATATAAATTACTTAAAATCAATAAAAACAATACTATGTGTTTCCTTGTATTTAAAATCTATACATTCTAATAGATTTATAGGTATTACAGAGCTTGTTCTTGCGTGGCCGTGCATTTATCGCTGTGGGACTTTTACCATGTTTTGTCCTGTGTGTTGTTTAATTTGTTGTGTTGAGTGGATTTTGTCTGGCACTGTGATCACCTCGTTGGGAAAGGGTGTGTGTGTGGGGGGGAGGGCGGGGGGCGCGTGTGTGTGTGGGGGGAGGGGGGAGGTGCGGAGGGGGGAGAAGGTGGGCTGGTTACTTTGCTTCGATTTGGTTTGTGGCATCTGTCTGTCGTCGTTTGTTGGCGCTTCCTCTTGGTGGCATTGATAGGCTATGTTCTGCCGTTATTGGACAGCTTCTATACATAGGCGTAGCGCTCATTACGCACATTACGCATGCGCCTAACATGCGTAAGAAATTTTTTTTAATAAAGTGGCATTAACTTAGAATGTTTGGCTTCTTTACCATAGGGTTTGCTCTTAAAGGAAATATTTTGATTCTTCTTGGAGCAAATTCTTTCCTTCAAGAGTAGCCCATATTTTAGAAGTGATTCTAGGCATAATTTTCATGAGTTTTCCTGGGTTCGAGTAAAACAAATTCTGACTGCGTCACTGCTATACATAGGCTACTTGGGGCAATGCCAATAACAAACTGTTTCGTAAAATACAAGTCAAAAAGGATTGGTTTTTGGAAACAAAGAACACACAAAATCACGAAAATTGGAGACCCGGTTTGATTAAGTCTCTTCATGTGCAACACTGTAGTTTGCGAGGCTGACCTTCAGAGGCATTTCTGATGAGTCCCTGAAACGTATGCTTTGTGGAGAAGTACGAAAACTATTTGCACCAACACACGACAAAACCAACAAAATGGCATGTGCGCCCAGCGAAGACTCAGATCAGCCTGGGCATCCGCCAGATCTGATCAGTCTTCGCTGTCCGCATGGAGAAAGCTTGGGTCCTTAGCTACCTATTGAGCGCACAGCGAAGACGCTGATCAGACGGCGGATACCCAGGCTGATTAGGAATTTCGCTGGAGAACATGCCATTTTGTTGGTGTTGTCTTGCGCTAGTTCATTTATGTTGATAACCTTCCTATCTTGAGCTATAGAAGCTATAATGTCTTGACTATATGACATGGAAACTGAGGGTGATCCAGTGTCTACAAAGTCTAATTATATTGTACAATTTTGTAGGCTGATCTAAATCTTCGTTGGTCGCAGATGTGACCTCAGGTTCATTTTTACATACGGATTACAATTATTCTTCACACTTTTGGCGCATATAAAGCATATAACAAACAAACTAATGAAGACGTCACTGTTACAAAGGCGAAAAAGCAGAACAGTAATCGGTCTAAAGCATTTGCAACTTTTTTCCAGTCACACTCTTCCACGTCTTTCTGTTCTGTTGTGCCATCTATTGCCTCTTTCATCGTCATCGTATAAATTTCTGTTTTACTTGAAAAGCCTCCATTCTTTGCCTTGAGGGAAGCGATCTCTTTAATCGGCATGTCATCTTCTAACTTGCCATTATTCTCTAGTGGCTCAATCTTTGAATGTTCTTTTTCACAACACTGACAGTATAACACAGCCACAAGTTTGATAATGATTTTCGGAACGGGCGTTTCAAATTGCCTTATACGTAGCACAGTGAGAGCTATCATTGTGATGAGAGTGCTTTGAACGGTCAAGATAATAATGTAGACGGAGAAAATAGATAAAGATTCGGAGTTTGTTGGCAAAGCGGCAGAGATGATAGTTAAAAATACAGCAAACGCTAAGAATACTGTCACGGCGTAACTCGCCTTTTCGCCAGAGTCACATGGTAGCACAAAAACAAATAAGTTTAAAACAGAAAGCATTAAAACAGGTAGGATTATGGAGAGAACCATATAACGCGGTTTTCGTTTGATCTTCACTGTATAAATAACAGCCGCTTCGTCAGATTCTTCTTCTACCGTCGCCGTGGAGTCGATCATGTCCCACTCGGAGTTGGTCTGATACTCTTCTAGATCTATACCCTTGCTTCCACCTTGCATATCAACCTATTAATAATCAGTAATTCAAACTCAACTAATTCTGTAGAATTTAATCGGTCGTGAGCAAATTCAAAACAGAATTTATACCTCGATAAATCCACTCAGCAATAATCGTTTTCAGTATTTTCAACCTACGATTTCGACATAATTAAGAACTACTTCGAATCATGAGAAATAAATGGAATGTGACTTTTGTGATTTTATCGCAATATAAACGCCAGCAAATCCCTCACATAAACCCTTCTGGTTTTATTCAACTCGTGAGTGAAACTCCAAAGGACGACAGACGACATTCATTCGAAAAAATAAATAAATAAATAAATAAACTAAAAATGATCGACATACTGTGCAAAGGATAACCGTCGTTTATGATAAAACAGGAACAAAACCATACCCATGTCAACAACCATCCAAAAATACAGATAAAGGTCTCTGGTTTTGTTAAAATCTAAGCAACGGTAGCCTTTATTACTACCGTGGTCTATGTTTTGGACATACATTTCAGCAAACAGTGTAGATCCATATCAACGCCACAATATGCGGCGTCAGATTAGGTTCTACATTGTCACTCAGCAAGCCGTTTGAAGGTTCACCAAAAACAGATTATAAAATGGACTTGTTCAAACATGAGGACATGAATAGTAACGGGTTGTTGTGTAAATATTTAGGGTAAACACAGTATGATCATTCCGGTGAGGGCCACACATCCTGTAAGGGTCAGTGAATCACGTAAATCATACTACTTTCGAACGAATGCACAGTATTCATCCTTACAATAAAGCTGTTACTTTATTTTGCGTACTCCTGTAAGAATCGAAGGCCTCAAGAGCGGCAATACTTTTGCACCAAGCACATTCAATTCACTATAATTCAGAATCATACTGTCTGTTTTTTTTCCCCAATGTATCGCAGCATTTAAAGGACCTTGGTAAACAAGGTGGATTTTTCGCCATTTTCTACAAGGCAGACAATTCATGTGACGTCCTGTTTGATATCCCCGGCATCAAACCCCTTCTGAAAATAGGTATACTCTGAAAGAGAGCAAATGTTTTTCCCCTATCTAGAAGGGTGACAAACACTTTTGACAGTCATCTCCCCTGAATTGTATCCATTTTGTCTCTTAACAAATATGAAACAAAACAGAAGTACGTACCTCAGTTACCACGTCATGCATTTTGTAATACAACTGATTAATGATTTTTCACGGACTTCTTTTAATGGATCATAATAATCCCAGCTTTCCCTTTCCCTCCTGAACTTGATGTGAGTTAACCTTTTCAGCCTGGCAGACCAAATCAGCTATCTGTGCTAACATTGCATATCCGGATGAGACGGCTCATAATGAGCCGTCTTATCAGGATCTACGCTGTTTGCCATTTTGTTTTTGGTTTTACAATGAAACTCCTACTTGAGGCAGTGGATATATCCAAATTCATAGATTCCACTGCAGAAACTAAGGTGTAAAATGGTTAAGTGATGGACAAACGTTTATATTATACCTCTGCTTTTGTATAACTCCATGCCACAAAAGTCAGCTTGCACGTCTGTACATCAAACGGAAAAAACGTAATATCAATAGAGCAGGTAGACTTGAATACCTGAAAACAATAGAAAATAATATCAATCAATTAGGTAGACTTGAATACCTGAAAGCAATAAGACAGAAGTATCAAACAATCTGGGAGATTTGAACACCTGAAAGCAATAAAAAAGTAAAATCATGTAAATATTAAGTACCTGAAAGCAATAAAAAGTAAAAAGCAGGTAAACCTGAATGCCTAAAAGCAATAAGAAATATATGTCAATAAATCTAGAAGAGTTTAATACCTAAAATAATAAAACAAGTACTATAAATAAAACAGGCAGATCTTAAATACATAAAAGCAATAGGAAAGTAACATCGTTGAACTAGAAACCTAAAAGCAATAAAAGTAATATCAATAAAGCAGTTAGACTGGAATACCTGAATGTAATGAGAAAGCAATATCAATAAAGCAGGTAGTATCGAATACCTGAAAGCGATGAAAATGTTATATCAATAAGGCATGTAGTTTTGAATACCTAAAAGGAAAAAGAAAATAATATCTATAAAGAAAGTACTAATTTTTGAATACCTGAAAGCAAATAGAAAGTAATAGCAATAAAGCATGTAGTTTTAAATACCTAAAATCAAACAATATACCTGGAAAACTTGATTACCTATAATAAAAGTAATATCAATAAAACAGGTAGACGTTGATGTTAAAACACAGACTGACTGCTTAACCGTTGCTCCAATAACGATTGACCACTTACCTTTCCTCTTTAGCTGCACGCCGGTAGGTCAGGGCTCGGATTCTGTGATGGCCCCGACTTGAAATTTATTAACTTAAATTGTCTTGGCCGGAACTTTTTATGTCTGTTTCTCGGCCCATCGTGGCTTTCTTTCGCTCTAGTATTCCAGTGGTGTTATTTGTCACCCCAGGGATCTACAGGTGTCTCAACACGTTGTTTCAGTTGAGTGCTCATCTTTGCTTCATTAAAAACTTTATTCGAGATTTATTTGTTTCCCGTTAGATTCATGGATGAGTAAGAGGACCTCCACGTCGACCGAAGAAATATATGTGTTTACCACAAAGGGAGCTGAGGGCTCCTGTAACGATAGCTTAATTCCACCCCCACCTACACACACACAACGCCAAGTAATTAATTATTACTCGTTCCAAGACGGTACTTTCACCGTGGGATTTTTTATGCCCCCGCCATTCGAAGAATGGTGGAAAGGGCATATAGTGTTACCCATGTCTGTCCGTCCGTCTCCGTCCGTTTGCGAAAGGCGTTAGCAATATGCATTTAAGCTTTTCAGGCGTTAGCAATTAGCGTTTAATTTTCAGGCGGGGGCATCCCTTTCCACTGGACACATTTCTGGTTGTAAAATGTTCCGTAGTGTTTCACTTACAAATGTTTTTCTTTTTACAACTATTAGGTTAAATTGTTTAATTGTATTTGTCTGTCTTTCACTTTGATGTTGAGAACTTAATGTGGATCTGATTTTAACAGTTCCTGAATTCCATTATTTTCTTAGAATACCTGGAATCAATAAAAAGCAATATCAAGAAAACAGGTAGACACTTAATATCTAAAAGCAATAACTCAGACAGACTTAAATACCTGTAATCAATAAAAGAGTTGTATCAATAAGGCTTGCAGACTTGAATACCTGAAAGCAATAAGAAAGTAATATCAATAAAGCAGGTAGATCTGAATACCTAAAAGCATTTAGAAATATCAATAAAGCAGGTAGATTTGAATATATAGATAGTTATATCAGTAAATCAGGTAGATTTGAATACCTAAAAGCAATAAACTTATATATAATAACCTACGAGGTCGTTTACATTGAAATAATGATAAAAAGAAATTAAAAAAAAAAATAAGAGAAAAGTCCAGGGAGTGCCACAATCACAAACCGCAGCCCTTCCCAGACACCAAGAGGAAGAGAAAACCGACAAATCCAAACAAGCACAAATCGAACAAGCGTACGAAAAGCACTAAGATTAGCTCTCTCTTCCCCAAGCGAGGTAATCGCAATGCTAAAGGACTGAAAAACACAAGAACAAAATGACACAAGGTAAGATATAAAACAAATCGTTTCGTAGAATAAACCACAAAGCAACAAAGAGTAAGAATAACACCGGGACCATCGCCTTAGAACTGTCAGTAGAATAAACTACCGGGGGAAACCCTTTCTGAATACCCATATGTTTCTTACTTTTCATTGCAAAGGTCCAAAATATACATGATGCGTATTTTTTTCCGGAGATGCAGTAATGTTTTATAATAGAATTATTAAATAACTGTTAAAATGAGCAATACGTTACCTCAAAAGGATACCAGAATACACAGCCGTCTGAGTCAACTTGAACATTTAGCGTGGAGACTCCAAGTGGCTTGTACTTTTCCACAGAGTTCTTTAGAGCTACGTCCGGTTTCCAGACGTCATCCTGAGGAAAATGATATTACGACAGTCCGCCATAATCAGTTGCGTTCCACTTAAGAAGTCATCCTGCCATTCCACTACAAGATATCCAGTTGTTTTAAGTGTCTCCGCAACTTCGTCTAATTCGTTAATGGAGAGGAGATAAAAATTCACGTACACTTCTGTGAAATAAGTAGTAGACACATAATTTAAATCATATTTCATTACACCTGAAATGTGTTTGGCAAGGGAGGTGTCAAACTGAAGATTTACCCAGGCTGATTTGCTATTTTGTAAGCAATGGAAGACGTAAGTATCTATCGTGATCAAGTTAACCCTTTTAACCCTGAGTTCCTAAAACAGACTCTTCCATCTCTGCATTTGGACACTTCCGCTGCTGCCAAAAGGGCGACAGTTGTAAATCACGAAAACAATGGCAAACAAACAGTGTAGATCCTGATGCCGACTCACCTGGAACGGCACTGTTTGCAAAAGTATTTGTCTTATTCCTCGGGGCTGAAAGAGTTAAGGATTCTTTACACGTGCAAAATTCTCTTAGTCAAGTAAGCTTACCTGTAATAAAGCTTCCACTGTTTAACATCTGAAGCAATGCTAGCAGTACCATAAATTTCTGAATTGTATCATTATGAGAAAATTAATTTCGACATATGAGCTGGCTTACGAAAAAAGGATCATATGATTTTTTTCGGTTCGCGCTTCTTCAAATGCGCAGGCGCAGTCCCCTATTGGTGCTGCAGACATACGTATTATTTTGCTTGAAGCTTCTTCAAGATCTCTACTACGTCTGCGAACAGCAAAGGCTCTGGAGAGACTGCACTTATGCGCAGGCTCGTCTTAGCCTTTGCTGGTCGCTTAAGTGATGAGAACATTTTTCTCATCTGCTTGCTCATATATCGGTAGCTTGACAAAAAACGTATTCAAGAAGGCTTATCGGAATTCGAGTTTTATTCGACTTACTCCAATACTTTGGAGAGTTCACAGTTAGTTGGATTTTCAGAACATTTCAAACAGACTATCTTAAAAATGATAAAAAAAACAAAACAAAACAAAAACAAAAACAAAAAACTCGAATTAACTAATGCATGAGATACTGTGTTCTTAGCGTTGAATCCATTTAAGATTAACACCGAGCTATACTCCCGAAGACTCATTTTCTCATGGCGAGGCCCTTGTACCCGATACATTTGGGCCGCATCATGAGAAAACACACTTTCTGACATGTGCGCTCAACGAATACTCAAATCAGCCTGGGCTTCCGTGCGGACTGATCTGAGTCTTCGTTTTCCGCATGAAGACAATGCACTCTTGGCTATTCAAACTGCGCACAGTGAAGAGTCTTATCAGACTGCGCGAATGCGCAGGCTGATCTGAATCTTCACTGAGCGCACATATCCAAAAGTACATTTTTATACGACTTTGCGGCTCATTAGATCTTTGTTTTGCATACCTGTTTGGGTCGGTCTGGTCGTTAGCTGGTCGTATTTTCTTATCGTAACCATCTGTGTCAAAAAGCTTTACTCTTAGTGCTTTTGCCTGAGTCCCGTTCTGTCCACGAACCACATGTAGAATTCCAACTAGTAACACTACTTTTATCTCCATTCTTGAACTTCCATTTAAAACTCAGATTCTTCGAGGAAAAGAAATGAAAAGAATGGTGGTCACCTGCTACAAAAGGTTTTAAGCATGATTATAAAACATCTGTGCGCAGTTGTTCAAAGCGTCGTTAGCTTAACGAGCTCGTTAGTGGTCAAAATGTTAACTGTTCTAGTAAGTACAATATCTAATTCACAGGTATTTTTGCTGAAAAAAATGTGAGTAGCTTTTGGAAATGCAAAAGCTACTCACATTTTTTCAGCAAAAATATTAGCGTACATGCCATATTTAATGATCAAAGTTTTAACGATACGTTAATTAACAACATCGTTAGTTTTGAACAACTGGGCCCTGGTACTAAAATGAAATGCATTACGTTCAATGAGACTTCATTTAATGTTAAAGATGGACATAACGATTTTTGGCAGTTAAAGAGATTTTTTAAGTCCTATGTTCGGGACTCAGACAGATTTTAAGTTCTCGGAGAATATCAAGCAACTTTTATCTGCACTTTCTGAATATAAGAGAAACCAAAAGCAGCATCTCATATACTCTTGAGTGATAAACGTTCTTTTACCCAGACGAGAAACGATTGCTCTCTCTCTCTCTCTCTCTCTCTCTCTCTCTCTCTCTCTCTCTCTCTCTCTCTCTCTCTTAGGCATTGGGAATTGTGTTCGAATTTCCTTTTTTTTTCTCTGCTTTTCCTTATTGTCTAGAACAGCTGTACTTTATTTGTTTTCGAATATCATGTCTACCGAACAATCATAGCATTATTTGCAATTTTTTATGTAATAGTTATTTTAATGTTTGCTCCTGCCGATTTCTATTACATTGTATACAGAATGTTCATAGTAGGGAGCGGATCCAAACAGCAGGCTGCTTTCGTTCTAATCTATGGAATGTGTTATTTGTTGTATGTATACATCAAAGTGTTGAAATAAGTTATGTTTAACTAAAGCTGGACATATTGGAACTTATCTCCATCGGATACAATTTCAACTAAAGCTAAACATATTGAAGATTATCTCAATCGGATACAAAAAAGAGGGTAAGAGAAAAGTCCAGGGAGTGCCATAATCACAAACATCCCAGATAATCAGATAATTCCCAGACACCAAGAGGAAGAGGAAACAGACAAAATCAAACAAGCGCAAATTGAACAAACGTACGAAAAGCACCAAGACTAACTCTCTTTTCCCCAAGCTATAGCTTAACATATTGAAACTCCTTGAGATACACTTAAAATTATCTGTTAAGCCTTATTTTGTGTAATATATATATATATATATATATATATATATATATATATATATATATATATATGTGTGTGTGTGTGTGTGTGTGTGTGTGTGTGTGTGTGTGTGTGTGTCTTAAAATGCCTCTTATTATTTTAGTTCAGTAGAATAAATAAGTGCGTTAACTTACATTTAAAACTATTATTCCACTGCTGTAATTAGAAATAGGAATTATGCGTGTAGCTTTAATACCATTATTATCACTAGGAGGACTGTGTGAATCAGAAAGATATGTGTGCTACCAAATCCAGTGTTTGGGGGCGGTTGCTAAACCGCCACCCGATTTAATAGAAAGCCTTGCAGCATATAAGGCGGGACTTTTCTCAACTGTCAAAACTCCATCACTGCTATGCCCAAATTTTTGTGTTTTTAAACTTAAAATTTTGCGATAACTTTTTAAATATACGTTTTATTAGAAATTTTTCTTGGATAAACATTGCACAGGATGGCAGGAGCCGACGTCTCAATGAGGGTTCAAATTTGAATTTGAGAGGGTCATAGCTTTCACTGTAATCCGATGAATATTTTAAGAGTTTCTGAAATGCCGTAGAATTCTAAAGTCGAACGGCACCACCCATCTACAACTCAGTGATTGTCATAACCCAAGATCAAACTTCTGATCAAAAGATAAAATTAATATTTATCTTTATAACTATTTCCTTCACAAAAAGGACTTTCTTGAACATCAATAGAATTGTCTAAGTGCGAGTAATTATTATAAAATGATGTTAGTGCGTCATATTCATCGAATAGTAATAGAGAAAACACAGCTAAATCTTCTGCTTATCTAACGCCCTGAACCGTTAATAAATTGGCTGAATGCTTATTAATAGCACGTTAAGCGATGATTGGATATTGGTGGTATACATTACCTGAAAAGCGCCAATCACGGACTTGGAAAACTGCAGAATTATTCTTTTTTGATAATCTCCATCAGTGTAGAGTACGAAAGCGCAATGCAACGTTCATGGAACTTTTTGAAGTTTTTTTTTTCTTTCATCTTTATTTGAAAATGTAGATGAATTGAATTATTCAGTTGCAATACTAGCATTGTGTTTTTTCGATTCCGACATTACCCCTGGTTATTATTATTTTCTGTTGAAATGCAAGTCCAAAAAGGGTTCATTGAGTCATGAAGTTTAGGTCATTAGACATAAATGATGTAGTCATATTTCCAATATACAACAACAATAAAAAGTAATTAAAAACTAACCTTGAGCACTCTATGAGCAAATTCACTAAACGACAAATAGATATGTTTATACATTTTTTCTTCAGAAAAAAGGCCTTGACATTTAATACAAATGGTCTTCTTAGGAGACCATAGCATGAAATGTCAAAGCCAATTTTCTGGGAAAAGCGAGAAAATTATTTCTGAATATCGTCTGCTGAAATTTTTACCGAGCATGCTATGCGTTAACAAAACATTAACCATTTCCACACTATGTGTAGATTCAGCAGACGACAAATTGATGATAGTTTTCTTTTTTTCCCCAAACAATAAGGCTTTGATAGTTCATGCAAATTGTAAACATTACATACGAATTCTAAGAAGACAATTTGCATAAAATGTCAAAGCCTATTCTGAGAGAAATCAAGAAAAATATTCTAAAATGTTGTCTGCTAAATTCTTACTCAATATGCGAAGCATTAACCCTGGTCCTGCTGAACCCGGATATGTCTTGCCTTTGCAAACAGTGTAGATCCAGATCAGTTGGATTCTGAAGAAGCCAACCAATCTGGATCTGCACTGTTTGCCATTAAGTATCTAAATTTATATCAACAATCTGGATCAAGTAATCTGATTGGCTGAAAATTAGAAATGGGTGTGGCATCTTTATTCAGCATGACAAGTGTTAATAAACACATAGATAAGCCACTAAGACGCCCTGACATAATGGGTCTTCTTTTACAAGAGGATTTCAACCGTTACCACTCTCTGGGCTAATTCAGACGAACTAATGATGTTTTTCTTATTTTATCTCAGAAATTAAGCCTTGATATTCCATGCAAATTAGGAGATTATTTGTGTAAAATACGAAAGACTATTTTATAATGAAGAATTATATTTCCAAATGTCTTCTGCCGAATGTTTTACCTAGCATGTTAAGCGGTAATGTAAAACAGATGTGATACAAAAACGCCAAGATATATTATAGTTCTTTTTTCATAAAAGAAATTTGAAAACAGACAACAAAAGTTTGTAATGCCTTTTTTTATAATAGATATAGGATATCTTAACACTCTTCAACGCTGAATAAAATATAAACGCACGGTATAATAATTACTTATGTCAAGTTCCTGAGAATAAGTTGGTCATCAGCTAAATTTCGTTACCATCGTTAAAGAGGTGTCAATACGATATTGGTCAATAACGTCATATTGCTGCTATTCTAGCATTTAGAATGCTGAATAAAAAATCATGTTTTTTTTCTCTCTCTCTTGGTCTTGACTATCTAAGACTAATGTAAGAGAAATAATCAAAATAGTATGGGTATATTCCCCAACACTGAAGAAACCCACACCACGCATTCTCAAGACAAAAAAAAAAAAAAAAAAAAAAATTCCAGGCTGTAATGTTAACAAACGCATCAATTTAACTTCCATATTCATTATATTTTCATTGATCTAATAATAATAATAATAATAATAATAATAAAATTTAATAATAGTAAAATAATAATAATAATAATAATAATGCTAGTGATTATGATGAACAAATGTTACCTTAAAACCATTTGTATCTTTTATTTCCGCAGTTTCTGTAACGTATCTTTTTCAATTCAATATTCCACCTACTGTGATTTCGACTTCTTTCAGAGTCGCCTTTTCCTTTGCGCTTTACATAGAAGTAAATTTTGCTAGAGTGTCTAGTCATGTTTCTGACTTCATCACTCGAAATAAATTTTTAACTTCTAAATTTCTTAATCAGGTTATCGGTACCATAAACTCCGCAAAGCCTTTTCTAAATTTTATAGACGTTATTTCGATTTGGTTTCAAAATTCAAAGTTGGACTGAAAACGCTTCTGCAACAAGGCCTATCGGAATCTGAATTTTATGGTGACTTCGCATATAAATTCAGAAAAAATGTATGCTTGCAATGACTCTAGCACTCAATTTCGTAAAATCATTCTTCGATATATAAAGATTGGTTACAACATAAATGTAATACGACAGACTGCGTGCATGGTAGTTAACCCAATCACGGTTAATAACTTTGCTTCCCTCTATGCTTTCATGCCGGCGTATTGGACCTCAGATTCTATGACGGATCCGGCCTAAAGACTTTTAAGTAAATCGATTTGTGCCTGATGCTCTGTCTGGTCGGGCCCACCGGTGTCCTACTGTTGGTGTTCTTTTGCTTCAACATTTCAGATATTTCCTGCTGTCGAGTCCTCATCGTTGTTTCATCTTTGTATTCGTTTGATTTTTATTTTCTCGGACATGTTGCACTGATGAGTTAGGAACCCTTCACGCGGACTGAACAAATGGCTTGTGTATACCATGGCAGAACTAAGGGCGAGGGTTGTGACCACGTAAAATCGATTACCCCCCCCCCCACACACACACACACACACGTCCCCTATTTGTAATATTTTTGCTCACCGTCCCAAGTCGGTGCTTCTGCTGTGGTTTACTATATCTGTCATTGTATGTGTTTGCATGTTTGTCTTTGTGCAATTTTCATTTTGGATAGCCGTTTGGCCATTTTTGGGGAAGAAACTCTCCTTTCGGCTCTCTGCTTGTTGTGTTTTGATTGTGGCGCCGTTACTTTAAGCGCGTCCTTCATTCTATTTGGTGTCTTGGAACAGAAGGTGTTAGGTAATTGTATCGACTTCTGATCATTGCCTTCCTTTCTGTTTTGTCATGATTTAGTGCAAAACTATTAGTCGTAACACCTATGCTCAAACAGTTTTCATTTTTTAAATCAAATATTTTTACCTTTTCCCATAGCAAAAATGTATGCCAATTATGAAGAAATCTGTAGAGTAGGCAACTTGGAAGCAGATTTTCAAGTTCCACTTGTTCATTTTTTTTTTCTGGAATTTTCACAATATTGTTGTGAAACATCAATTATTCAAATTCAGCAAAGAAAAGTAAAACATATTTTCTTAGACAAAAGTTTTAAAAATCACTTTACTATAGATGTTGTATAGGTCAGACCAATTTTTGGCAGTACATTTAATTTTAGGGTAAATATTTGAGAACAAAACACAGAAACAGAAAAGACAAATGGTTTCTAGTAAGATATGTTGAATCAGAACAAAATATTTTCATTTAATATAAAATGCCAAGCAAAAATCGTCTTTCAGTGTGACGTTGAAAGGACAGTAACAACCAACCGTCTCCAAATCAATATCCCAACTTCCATTGACATTTCCTTTGAACCTCAGTTACCGTATAAATCTAAGCCCAAGTCATGCTGGAAAAAAAAAAAAAAAAAAAAAAAAAAAAAAAAAAAGCAACGAAGATACCAAGGCCACTTCAGTTGGCTTTTCAATCCAGCTGATCTGAATCTACACTGTTTGCAAAAGCGGATCATATCCAGGTGAGCAGGACCAGGGTTAACTATTCGAACACTGTAAACCATTCATCAAACTGCTCGGTGTCTACACTGTTTGCCGTTCAGACACATCATCAGATAGCCAACTGCAGTGGTTCAATGTTTTAACAAAGTATAAGATATATCTTCGTGTAGAAATGAGACAAAGTATTTAACTGGACATTACTTTTATCCAGAGCAAATAAGCCTTAACATTTACACTATATAATATGGAGAAAATGAGAAAAATAAACACATTCGGCTCATAAGTATATTTATAAGTATATTTAAGAAAAAAAATATGCAGTATAGGATATTCATAGAAATAACAAAAATCAATATTTTCCTCTACCGTAATAATCCTAAGTATTAGGACATATAAGCCTTTGCAAACAGTGTAGACCCAGAACGCGGCGACTGATCAGGGTATATACTGTTTGCCATGTATACAGCAATATTTTAGACACACTAAGAGGTACTGGAATTGACTGTTTCAAGTTTTAGGGGAGGTATGGTAAGTGTTACGCTGGAGAGCGGTCAAGACGGAACGAGGGTGACTTCCTATTGATTAAGCTCCAGGGAGGGTAATGCCTGACTGTATCCTTACACAGAGACTCAAACACCATTAGAATGTTTTATGATTTTTACAAATATATACTTACAACATATAATACACTACACATGTAACTGCTATTCTCTTCGCGTCGGCTCCACAATGATCGCAACACCATCTGAAACTATAGTGAATTAGAAAATTATTAATCTGCCTTGACTAATCAGATTGTTGACAACCAGTACAATTCCCAACCTGTGCGGTGCACTTTGTCGTGCCAATATGAAGATAATGTCCCCTTAAAACACTAACAGTAACTAACAAGAAGTGTACTGTCTATTTTTTATTTTCATTGATCTCAGTATATTTCACGTCTTTTAATTTTACAAGTCATTCCGACTTTAGATCAAGTACGTTTCATGATTTGGCAGTTAATGTCCACTTCTATTATTTGTATGTATTTGTATTTAATCACATGGGTTCTATGGCATCCGCTACCCACGTGAAATATTTACGTGTAGCAATGACAGCCTTGTCCAGTCTAGACTGAATCTGTTGAAGGCTCTACATCTGTAAACCTACATAAGACGTCGGACCCTTCCGGCCGATCTCGTCATTCAGCCCCGCTTAAGGTATGCTCTTCAAACCTCAAAATCACACGCAAGCTTCTTTTTTTCCAGCAAGACAATCACAATATGTTCCATAATTCCTGAATAACAATAGGGCTATGAAGTTTCAAATGTCGCGCTCCTAATGCTGTGAAGACACTACATTTTGTTGCTTGTACTGGCAACATTTGCGATATTACCTGTTGGGACCATTATGAAACAATGGGATTTGATAATTAGTCTAAGTGTATTATATCTAATTATTTTATATGATAGATCTGGTAAGACTGTTTTTCCAGATCGCCACTTTTCAAATGTACATTGGACTGCAAGGGCACGTGCGTCTGAGATTGCACGTTCATTATTTATGTACAGCAACTGCGCACAAGCATATGTCCTCAGTTACATATATGCGCATGTTTGAGGGTGTTTTGGTGTATGTATGTCTATGCGGTTGTGTGTCTGCGCGCCCTAATTCTATACTAAGCCGGTGCAATCCCTTATGGCACTGCCATCTCTGCATTTAACTCAGCATTTCGATTCTACATTGTTCACATTTCCATCAAACCACAAGTTTCACCTACGACAGATAGACCCTGGCCAGGCTGCACATAGCCAGCGCAGTCTGCTGAGGACTCTCGATAATAAACATAACCTTCGTAAGCTGTTGAGAAATCCCGACCAGACTGTGCAAAGCCAGCGCAGCCTGCTCGGTGCTCCCGACAACGCTATGGTAACATATGCAGAAGTGAATCAAACAGCGCATCGCATTTATCTTCAAGCATTTATTTGTAGTTTTTCATTTACCAGTCTCGATATGCAACTTGCCATTTCGGAGTTTGCACTGAAAAGCAAAAAAGTAAATTATCATTAGAAAATAAAATACCCTTCACCGAAAAAAAAAAAAAGAAAACACAAACAAAAAAGAAAATACGACAAAGCTCTCTTGAGACGTTTAGCGTCGTGTATTGTTTTGCCCTCTGCCGTATTCTTTCAGTGGGATCTAATGGTAATCAAAAGTAAGTATCGATTTTGCAAAAGCACGGGGAAATCGATATTTTGCAGTTTCAAAAGATAAACGTGTTCCATTTTAAATCTGTACTTTATACTTCGTGTAGAAAATGTCCCCAGGCAGTAACAAAGGGATAAACTTACTCCCAAAGGCAACACATTCCAATCAACAGGCAGCTTCAATTTGTGTTTTACAACTTTTCAATATCTAATTCAATACTAAAAATGGCGGTACCCATGCTCGTGGTTAAGAAAACTTTAAACTGCATTATCAATCTTATTTCCTGACCGATTTTGACAAAAGAAATTGCGCAGAGAGGCTTGATTTTAGTGTTCCTTTTCTTTTGATGAATCTCTAGGTCCTTAATTGGAGTCGTACGTAAGTTGATCAGGTCATTCTGTTATTCATATATTCTTTAATATATTCTTTAATCTGCCATTTGTCTTGACGAGACAGATCAATTGAAGTGCAGTAGGTGGACGAATGTATTTGTCACGTTGTTACGTCGCCATTTAAAATAATACATTTCCAGATTTTCTGCAATAATAATTGTCGCGAAACTAAGAAAGGTACCATCATAGGAATTATACCAGAAGAAAGCTGATGATTTACGCAATGAACATATCTTAAAAAACGTCAAAAAAGTGCCTTTGGAAACAAAGAGCACACTACAGATAAGAAAATGGGAGTCTCGGTTTTATTGAGACTCTTTATAAGCAGTAATGAAGTTTGCAACACTGCTTACGCCCTCTAGCGTATACATGAGCAGAACTCCATTTTCAAAGATTCCACAATGGGCCCAGTGATCCCAAAAGAAATGAAATATAATCTGCACTATGGTAAAGTACGGGGAGACGTTCTACCGCCGCCACATGGCACTAATACCAGCTGCAGTGTAGTAGTTTAAACGTCAAAAAGATCGCCTTTGGAAACAAAGAACACACTACAGATAAGAAAATGGGAGTCTCTGTTTTATTGAGACTCTTCATAAGCAGTAATGAAGTTTGCAACACTGCTTACGTCCTCTAGCGTATATATGAATAGAACTCCATTTTCAAAGATTCCACAATGGGCCCAATGATCCCAAAGGAAATGAAATATAATCCGCACTATGGTAAAGTACGGGGAGACGTTCTACAGCCGCCATACGGCACTAATACCAGCTGCAGTGTAGTAAAATAAACGTAAAAAAAGATTGCCTTTGGAGACAAAGAACACACTACAGATAAGAAAATGGGAGTCTCGGTTTTATTGAGACTCTTCATAAGCAGTAATGAAGTTTGCAACACTGCTTACGCCCTGTAGCGTATACATGAGCAGAACTCCATTTTCAAAGATTCCACAATAGGCCCAATGATCCCAAAAGAAATGTAATCTGCACTATGGTAAAGTACGGGGAGACATTCTACCGCCACCACACGGCACTAATACCATCTGCAGTGTAGTAAAATAAACGTCAAAAAGATTGCCTTTGGAAACAAAAAATACACTACAGATAAGAAAATGGGAGTCGGTTTTATTGAGAATCTTCATAAGTAGTAATGAAGTTTGCAACTCTGCTTGCGCTTTCTAGCGTATACATGAGCAGAACTCCATTTTCAAAGATTTCGCAATGAGCCCAATGATCCCAAAGGAAATGAAATATAATCCGCACTATGGTTAAGTACGGGGAGACGTTCTACCGCGTCTACACGGCACTAATACCAGCTGCAGCGTAGTAAAATAAACATAAAAAAGTTAAGGCAAATTAGAACCATTTCTTATTTTCTTGAACCAACAATTTTAAAATTAATTAGAAAGAAAATTATAACGTCAATTTTCGGCGACATTAACATTGGCGATTCTTTAAAATTTTACATTCATTACAAATATGTTTTATTCGTAAACCAATCGTGGATATTGCTTAATATTTGATTGTATATTGCTATTTTTGATTTGTGTTTCATTCCTGTAAGTTTTGTAAAACTGCCCTTAATACCTTTGCGACAGTAATGTTTACAAATTTTCTGGAAATTCATGTTTTAAATGGCGACTTCACAAAGTGACGAATATGTTTGTCCATCCACTGTACCTTCTAAAGCGATTTATCGATATGCAGTGGTAAATACTTAAATACTTAAAATTAAGGCTTAAACAGATATTAGTTTTTAGATTCCGCCATTAAAATTAATAGATAATCACAATATTTGCTTAGAACAAATGTTACGTAGAAAACCTAGCTGTATAGTGAATATTGAAAAAAAAAAACAAAAAAAAAAACAAAAAAAAAAAAAAACTACCATCTGACATGTGCGCCCAACGAAGATTCAGATCAGCCTGCAGATTTGCAAAGATCAGAGCATTCGTTGTCCGCATGAGGCAATTTTCCATCACTGGCTGTCAAATATGCACTAATTGAAGGTTATGATCAGACTGCGAGCATGAACAGGCTGATCGAAATCATCGCTGGGCGTAAATGTCCGAAGGTACATTATCTGACGTTACGGCTCAATTATTGAACTCTTTCGGTGTCAAATTTCAGGCGACATTTGTCGTCTGCTTTTTTATTTTAACAAACTATCGTTTGGAAAGACGTTTATATGTGAAGATTAAAGACTGAATGTCAGACAGCGTAGATCAAGATGAGACGGCTCATTGAGCCGTCTCATCTGGATCTACGCTGTTTGTAAAGGCCTATTATTATCGCCTGTAGCAGTGAAAGAGTTGAGTCGGTAATTCGGGCACCATGTTGCGTAATGGTTTTAATACTATAGAACTTAATTGCCATTTAACAGGTCTTTCACAGAAGGAGGAAGCGGGCCAATGATTGTACAAAATGCACGCGTGGGTTGCATGGGAATTTAGGGGTTTTGAAACATCTCTTCTTCTATTGGTGCCTCTCGAGTGCTGTGCTTTGTAATTCTAACCTTTCCTTTGTACATTAATTTGTTTCTAGAACGATTATAATACGACAAGGAGTAGGTTCAACGGATCACTAAAGAATCATAAAAAAGAAAAGTTAGTGAAGAATATGCAGGGAATGAAGCACCAAGAGGTTTTATGGACAAGTCAACCCAATCGGGTCATGCCGAGGGCGGTCAGTTTACCTAACCACTCTTTTACTGGGCAGGCTTAGTCCTCTAAGCGGTTAATCGGTATTGTGCACATTTTTTTCGCTAGAAACTGACAACTGCCCTTCTTCAGTCAGCGGGAGGGAAAGAAATATCATAGAAACTATGATCGTGCAATGACGTTAATCATCATTACCCGTTGGGTAGTGTCCATGGCTCCTTTGATGGCTGTGATGATGAAGATGGCTACGATCAAATGATTTTGATGACGTTGAATGTCGCGATGATGGTGAGGATAAAAATGACGACTGCAATGAATTGATTTTGTGGCATCACATACGTGTAGCTGTTGGCCGTGATGATGATGAGGATGTTAGATGATTGATATTGACAATTCATATTGTTTCCGAAACTGTAAAATATAAGTAATTATTGAGACAGAACATGCAAAAACGTCTCCTATTACATTCCAGGCCGGGCATAGATATGAGCTGTGGCATCAGAAAACGTACCTTTGCACATGTGCGCCTTGTGAAGATTCAGATCAACCTGCGTATTCGCGCAATTGATCAGAACCTTCACTGAGCGCAATTTGGATAACCAAGGGGGTACAAAGTGTCTTCAAGCGGACAGCAAAGACTCTCATCAGACTGTGCAGGGTGATTTAAGTCTTCAGTGGGCACATACATATCAGAAGGTAGGTTTTCTTATGTTGCGTCTCATTTGATCTGTATTATTAAGTTCTTTGTCATTCGATACATAGTCGAACCTCAGTCGCTCGAACACCGATGGCTCGTTTACCATGGCTAATTCGAACTCGTTTTTGAGTCCCTACGAAATTCTTCTGATAGCTCCAGAAAACAAATATTTAGGAGTTTTTCTTAATTTATTTCGAAACTGTATGTTGTGTGTACTCATTAGAATCGCCTCATCGAGGCGATTCTAATGAGTACACTCAATATATAGTCATTGTGTAGAACAATCGAAAAGATTTCCTTAAATTATCGTTATTTGCTTCCAGACCTTGCGCCATTATTACATGTAACACTTAGTGGCTCGAACTACCCATATCTCTGACAAATTTCCATGGCCCAGAAGATGTTTGAGCCATTGAGGTTTTACTGTAGTTATTTGCTCCTGAGTTTAACCCATTTATACCTAGCGTCCTATAAAAGGGACATTGGCAAACAGTGTAGAACCAGATCAGACGCCGCAGACCGCGGCTTCTGATCAGGGTTTCCACTGTTTGCAATGATATTAGAAAGACTCGTATGAAGATTTCTATATAACATCCCTTTGGCTATATAATGGACCCTTCCAAAAATCATGATGGGAGAGTTTATTGAAAATATACAGTCATAAATGGTTTAATGGGAATGGACACACTTTCAGGGGAGGGGAGGTAACTCTGTCAATGTTTGTTTTAGTTCCCCTACACTAAGAGGAAGAGGTTGCTCACATTGAGAGCACATTCTTTCCTTTTAGAGAAAACTCCTTTTCAGAATGACATGTGAGCAGGTTTTGTTTGTGGAGGTTTTACGGCCCAGTCAACACAATGGGGTCATATCGAGCGCGGTCAGTTTACCTAACCACACGTTTACTGGGCAGGCTTAGTCCTCTAAGCGGTTAACCAGTATTGTGCACATTCTTTCACAAGAAACTGAAAATTGTCCTTCTAGAATCAGCGGAAGGGAGAGAATGACCGTAGAAAATATTTCATGATCAATCTCCACGAAAGAATGTTGCCGACCTCGGCGGGGGTTGAACCCGCGACCTCCTGTTCTCCAGTCGGACGGCGCATCCAACATGTGATACGTAATAGAGTTGTCCAGACAGATTTGGCCTTACACGAAAGTATTTTACTTATCACGGCTTGTGCATACTAACATTAGGAAATACAAGAAAAGGGCTATATGCCATGTTCGAACAGCGTAGACCCTAACAAGCCTTTGCATACGCGCTGTCTAATCAAGACTTTACGGGCAACGAGAGTCTTTATCAGACTGCTCTGACAGTGGCGCAGCCAGAACGCATTTTTTTTTACGCAAACCCTGGAAAACTCTTGAAATCTATGCCTAGAATCGCTTCTAAAATAAGAGCTACTCTTAAAGGAAAGAATTTCTCCCAGAGGGCAACGAGAGTCTTTATCAGACTTCTCTGACAGTGGCGCAGCCAGAACGCATTTTTTTTTTACGCAAACCCTGGAAAACTCTTGAAATCTATGCCTAGAATCGCTTCTAAAATAGGAGCTACTCTTAAAGGAATGAATTTGCTCCCTCTGGGAGCAAATTCTTTCCTTTAAGAGCAGCCCCTATGTTAAAGAAGCAAAATATTTTATATTAATGCCTCTTTATTATAAATATTTTTCTTACGCATGTTACGCAAATGCGTAATGTGCGTAATGAGCGTTACGCCTATGTCTGACCCTTTATTGCAGCAACAGATTCGATAAGAGCTCTTTTATAATAAAGCGTCAATAGTCTGATCACTGATTTAACTATACACCATTATAGTCTACAGTATTATGCATATCCAATATTGCTATAGGCACACAGAAAATACCTTGATCAGTCTGCGCGGGTGAGCAGGCTGATTTTAGCTTATCTTGTCCGTACACAACCCAAAGGCACATTTTCACATGTAGGGGCTCCAATTTATCCCATTTATGCCGAGTGGACTCTTCTACATTAACACTTTGGACCGGTTCATTTCAATTTAAGGAGCATCCTGTTTGTTTTTATATTTTACCGTGTTTTAAAGAAAATCCTATATTTTATGCATACAGTGTAGGCCTGGATCTGACGTCTAGTTCTGCGGCGTCTGATCTTGGTCCTCACTGTTTGCCAGTGTCTCCTTTATGGGACGCTAGGAATAAATGGGTTAATAAACAATACCTTATTTACCTTAAGTATTGGCACACATTATCTATTTACCATTCTTGTCCTAAAATTTGAAATAGTCCACGCTACAACCTCTTGATATGTCTAACATATTGCTGTATGTATGGCAAACAGTGCCAACCCTGATCAGACGCCACATACTGCTACACCTGTTGCAAATGCCTATTTGTCCAAATACTTTGGGCTATTTTATGGTACAATTTATGCTTTAAATCAGAAACAATTTCTAAATATAACTTCAAAGAAAGCCAGCTTGAAGATAGCCATGCCATTGAAAAAAAACAACAACAAAAAAACAACAAACAAACTCTCACTGCAATTGTCGACAACAAAGGTCCGCGTCAAATTATGCTCTTGCGCAGTCTGTTCAATGCCTCCCATGTCTCCTTACAGAATCTTGGGATACAGTAGAATATTTTCTTCTCCAAGTACAAATCAATATTATGGCGTATAAGATCAGCCTATAAAATCGGCGCAGTCTGTTCAGGTCCATGCTTTTTCGCGAATAGAATGTATTGGTAGTGACAAGTTTACACTCAGATATGCTGCGCAGATATGCAGGCTTATCAACGCTTATGATAGTCTCTAATGTCGTATGTTCACTTGTTTACTGTTTGTCAGGAGCAACATAATATATCAGCAGTTTTCTCAACACGCAATATAAACTACCGTCATAACCCAAGTTAATAGTGTAAACCAGATCAGACGCCGCAAAAGCTGCGTCTAATCAGGGTCTTCATTGTTTACCACTCCAGCAGTTTTACCGACATACTCGTATCATCAGAAACGATGCTAAAATTACGATCAATGTTTACGGTTGTACTAAATCTTAATACTCCATTCGTGCAAACAGGAAACGTTATTGGAACATTAGCCTTTGGTTGCAGAAAGGTTTGGTTGAGCCAAACGTTTGTCAAAAGTTTTTGCAACGTTAACCTTTGGTCGTAGAAAAGTTTGGTTGAACCTAACGTTTTGAAAACGTCATTTTAATATTCAATCTTGGTTGCGTGTAAGTTTTGTCTAACTATACCTTAAGCAAACGTTTAAAAACCGTTGCTACGTTTATTAAAACATATAAAGTATCACCTAAAAGCGATTGTTTAAATAAAAATAAAAGACGTCTGAAAAAACTTTTCGAGATTTCGTTCTCATACAACGTATTAAGAACATTTTTACAACAAATCCTTCGTGCAATGAATTAGCATGTGTAGTCGTGTAACAGTTTCGTATTTCGTTATATATATATATATATATATATATATATATATATATATATATATATATATATATATATATATATATATATATATATGCAGCTGGCTTTTTGATAATTTATATCATGCTAATCATTTTTATTTTTATTTTTATTATTTTTTTTGCAATATAATTTAAGATTAAATATTGCCATATGAGACAGAAATAGCCGAAAGCAAAATTTCGAATCGATCTGTACCGGCAACTTTCTTTCTGCCAAATTTTACACAACAAAGAAAAGAAAAGAAAAATCAATGTTCTTGTCTGTATTACCTCTTTTTTTTGCTTTAAAAAGCATAGATTAATATTTATAGCAGCATGTATACTAACACTGCCTAATTTTAGCTGAAGAATGAAAAACTTGACATTACACGACTGATCAAATCAATTTATTGTCATGGGCTTTCGCAAACACGCATACTTTCACCAAAACAAAAAGCTATAACTTCATCGTGGTCCGTGAAAAGCTAGTTGATATAAATTACTAACCTTAAAATAGTAACTTTGTATAAATTTACTAACCTCAAAATAGTAAAATTGTATTAGTAATTAATACAATTCATAGCTATTCATGTGGATTGTTTACTCAAACTTTCGGAACATTTCCGTTTCAGAAACTTTTTTTTACCAAAACTTTTGGTAAAGCAAATATCTAACATCCATCCAGCTTTTATAATTTCAAACACAATTTCTCCACGGCTAATCGGCCAATCGTGATCAAATTCCACTTGTATCATAGGGTTAGTTGGGATTGACCTCTAACTTTCCAGTCAAATGAAACCATAAACAGGTCCAACGGGATCTGGCCACATATAAAATCACAATTTAACAGATTGCCTTTTTTGTTGCTTACCAAATTTTAAAGCTATCTAATCAGAGCTAAAATGATAATCGATTATCAAACCTGCCATTGTGATCGATAATCCATTAGTAATCACTGAAGATTTGGTCATAATTTTACCTGTCTGTCTGAGCATGATTATCATCAGGTTCTACACTGTTTTCCACTTATCCAGCTATTTTTTGTAACATTTTGTAGTAAACTGTACTTGTTCAAATTTTAAATGAAGTATGGTAAGGAGTTGATAAGTCTGAATACTAAGGGTAAGTATGGTAAAGTAACAGTCCCAAAAACCAAAGGATCGGTTATTAGCAAAGCTGTAACAATAAGCATTTTTTTGTGGAATTTAATGATCAATTAATCGATTTTCCGATTAATTGTGCCAGCCTTACCAAATTTCAGATTTATAACGTTAAACTGAAATAATTCCGAAAATTCTATTGAAACACTCTAATGCTGCTATTTTCTGCTATGTTTGATCCTTTTCTGTGCCGGCTTAAAGTATTTACATCAAAGCAGGATAAAAACATTAGATAAAAAGCAGGATAAAACCATACGATAAATACCAGAGAGAGCAAATATCCTTTTCCACTGGCGTATCATCCAAAATATCTAGCAGAACTTCAAATGAGCCATTGAACTGCAACCTTCACCGTGACCCTTTTCGTTTCTCCTGCTTAGGCATGGCTCATTTTACACTCCAACTTTCCATATGCGCTTGTGTTCACTGTTAAGCCCACTCCAAGCATGACACCAAGACACTATGGACAAGTCTACAATTTTAAGAACAACAAAATACCAATGAATTAGCGGAAAAAATGGCACAGTTTGGGATTGCTGATCCTCATGCAGGTTGTTTTGGGAGAGGTGATTTTACCGCAGCCATCGGACGATTCTCATGACAAACTGACATGAAAAGGTGTCAAAATACCCAATGTCTGTAGTGTATAAATTAATGTGAACACAATTGTTCGATAGTTACTAAATTTAGCCGACCACAGAGCATTTATACTAACATTTCCTTTCAACAACAACAAGAGTAATACAGTTCAGGTAAAAAACATTTTTGAGACTTTAAGAAAATTTTGTCCCGCCATTTATGGTTTAGGGTTGCCGACCCTCATGCAATTTGATTTGTGAGGTGGTGTTTTCCTTTTCCATAGGGTAATAGATCCTCATGACAAACTAACATGAAGAGGTGGTGCAGATACAAACAGTTGCCTCTACTGGTATATTTATCGTCTACTAAATAACAGGGGACAGTTCAGACTGCAGTCAGAATGGTAATTGCTTAAAGCTGAACATTTCTAAAAGGTCAGCTAATTATATGCATTTCAGTCTATACCAAAACTAAGAAATTCTGTATGATTGGTAGGAGGTGTTTTGGAGGTTGCCATACTGTTGCAATAAGGTTGGGTTAAAGTTGCAATATTATAAAGTTGCTTTAATGTTTCAATAAAATTTTAAGAAATAGTTTGCCAAAATGTTCAGAGATACAAGGTTGCGATACCCATTGCCATTATTGCCAAATGCGATAAAAAAATGGCCCACATTACTTTTCATTTGGCGAAAACAAGTGGCAAAAAAATTATATTTTCAGACCAAAAAAATAGCGACAACAAGCTTTTTTCATGTACCAATCTCTACCGTTGTGAGGCAGACTATTGTATATCACACCCGCTGTCAAGAAAAAAAAAATGTGAACAAAACAATTATATATCAAAAATGAAAATGATGACACCTGTTTGATGTACTGACAGAGTGCCTATATTAACCGTACAATATGTTTTCTTCTTCAATCACTCAAAATCATGAGCAAGCGTACATTGTATGTCTGTGTTCAATTCTCTCGTAAAGGAGAATAAGGTCCTAAATCATCTAACACACCAATGTATGTTCACACTTTCAAGGCCCACTGGAAGATAAGTAATTCTTGGTTGCGATATGAGGCAAAGTCAAAACTAATGTTTTGCGACTACAGCATCATGGCACAAAGCCAAAATAACTTCACTTAAGATTGAAATGTACTTAAGAAAAAATCTGTAGCAAAACACGTTCAGGCATTGGTAGCTCAGTTGGATGCGCGTCCGACTGGTGATCAGGAGGTTGTGGGTTTGACCCATGCTGGGTATCCAGCATTCTTTCGTACAGATTGATCATGACATATTTTCTACGGTCATGCTCTCCCTTCTGCTGACTCAAGAAGGGCATTTGTCTTTTTCTGGCAAAAGAATGTGCACAATACTGGTTAACCTCTTAGAGGACTAAGCGTGCCCTGTAAGTGTGGTTAGGTAAACTGACCACCCTTGACATTACCCCATTCGATTGATTAGGCCATAAAACCTCAACACAAACAAAAACAAACACGTCCAAAACAAAGATAAGAGCAGTAAGTCTCTTTTTGTAGGGCTACTAATATATTTTTTATTCGTGCTGTGGTAGTCTGAGAAATCAGGCTGAAGAACAGATTCATGACTTGATGGCTGATTTTTCAGCCTAATGCTAGTGAGGCTTAATTCAAGCTTACAATAATCCCACAGGTGCTATTCATGTGCCTTGGACCTATTTTTGTTTTTGCTTAAAACATACATAAAAATTAAAAAAAAATATAGAAAGAAATAAAAAAAAATATGATAATCTACCCTCACCCCCAGATATAGAACAGATACTGTTCTATATATTTAGGGATCAGTGTAGATTATCAGATATTTTTTCTTTTACAGCTAAAGGTTGATAAAATTAATTCATTTAAGAAGATTTTCTGTGATAACTAACTTATGCGTGGAGCCATGAATTATCATGTACCCTGCAATTGCAGAGCTTTGACACAAAAAAAAAAAAAAAAAAAAAAAAAAAAAAAATTAAAAAAAAGAAAAGATTTTTTAATCTGAAACTATGTCTGACAGAATTTTTTCTTTACTAGAATGACATACTATTTCTTCAATAAATTTTACATTTCTTTGTTTTCATATCGACTATTTCGATTTTGTAGATACTGTTTCCGTCCATCCAGATATGAGCTGGCTGCCAACTGTAATATTTTCTTTCAGATTTAAAAGTGTAGAAATCAGATTATGATAAAAATACATTTACATTATTAATATGCACTTTGTTTCCAAGTACATTATTTATATTTCAGACCACATATATGCTGTTGGAGCTATAAAGCAGTCAAAGACGTTTGAGTAATGCCAAGGCACTGCCTATTCCAAAAGCGAGAACGCTGTAGAACGCTGTAGAACGCTGTAGAAGCGGCTATGGTCAACCAATACTTCGCTGCGAAGAAAAGCATGTCCAGCTGTCTTGTTTCAGAACTGAATGAGCTTTGTATTGATCAGGTATGATTATGATTTTCAGTTCTACAATTACTAGAACAAATTCATGTTAACAAAATCCTAGTTAACCCCAATTTATACAGGGGAAAATTGAGTTTGCAATGGTACATATTTTCTTCAAATTTTCTCTGTTCTGATCAAAAGCAAAGATTGTGGGACAGGGTAGTCATTAAAACGGCCTCACTGAGGCAATATTAATGAACATCCATAGTCTGTTTCGAGTAAAAATAAGGGATGCAGAAAATATAAAATATCATCTGTAAAAAAAGGACACATCCTTGAAATACAATGTCTAAGCCACATATCTGTGTTGAAACTGTTTGCCGGTATGCGCCAGAAACAAGTTGCTGAGACCATTCTTATAAGTAACCCCCCCCCACCATCCAGTATGTTTTCACTTTAAAGAATATTATTGTGTGTGTGTGTGTGTGTGTGTGTGTGTGTGTGTGTGTGTGTTATAAATTATTCATTTAAGATATGTAAGGAGATAAAGAAGGAGTGCAAGTACATCATTTTCGTTAAAAGACTACAAAACTGTTGCATCACAGTCTTTGTTTCGAAATTGTTGCCTCAGAGTATCTGATGACCATTATGTATTTATTTATTTATTTATTTCCATGTATTGTAGATATATTTATTGTTACTTATAACATTATCACAGTTTTTTTTCTTCCTCCATGAAAACATTTTGAGGTACTCTTAGAAGTTCCTCACTGTGGTGCTTCTAATGAGTTCCCTAAACATGTTTTCATGGAGAAATTAGAAAAAAAAAAAAAAAAACATGCGGATACCCCCGCCCCTTTATGTAAATTTTTAGATACATAGTGTATAGCTGCAGATACGGTACTGTGGCTCAGTTGGTAGAGTGTCGGCTTTGTGACAGAGAGGTTGCGGGTTCGATACCCGGATGAGTGATACCAAAGACTTTAAAAATGTACTAGCTGCTCTTTCGCTTTGCACTCAGCATTAAGCAAGGGGAGGTAGGAATCAGAATGGTCAGCTCAGTGTCAGTATAATGTAACAGGGTGGAATATCATGTCAAGTGTCTGGGGCGTGATATTTCAGTGAAGCAGCACTCTAAAAAGTGATCATTGAGCTCCCTGCCACATCCAGACAATGTAGTGACATGACTGAAAGATTGTTGAAAGCGACGTAAGCGACGTAAGGCCCGAATAAAATAAACATAGCTCAAGATAAGGCAATTTACACAACGGAAAAGTCTGATATTTTTCTTATTTCTCCAATGAAAACGTATGTTGTGGGTAGTCATTAGAAATGCATTGCTGATGCCATTCTTATGAGTACACACAACATATGTTTTTTATGGAGAAATAAGAAAAATATTATGCGATACCTTCTCTTATGTGGAGCTATGTAGTGTTAAGTGCTATTTTTTTCAGGGGTCTCTTCATCATCTTCAAGTTGAACAGAACTCGCGAACCATTGACTATCACAGCAGATTTACAAAGTCTCAAGCTACGTACAGCAGACATTTTCCAAGAAGATTTATTAAATAGTGTTAAAAACAGTGACATGTTTCGTTTGCTGTTTGATAAACGTATAGATGTGTCAGTTAATCAAAATTTCTGTCAGATATTTAGTGGAGAATAAGACTATATAAAGAGTTGAACCTGTGACATCTTTCCTTGCAATATTTATTATATGCCCTTGCAATATTTATGCCCCCAACATCGAAGAAGTGGAAGGGCATGTTGCTTCTGCGGCATTCTGGGGCGTTCGTCTATCCGTCAGATATCAAACTATCTCAAAAACTATTGAAGTTAGAGCCTTGAAACTTGATGAAGACATTGGTAGTGATAAATAAATGACCTGATAAACTTTTAAATAAATTCTGAAAAAATATTCCATGAGTAATGGCCCTTTGTAAATTAGGGCTTTTTTTTCTTGTCAGTAAAATACCTCAAATGTTGTTGGAGCCAGAGCCACATAACTTGACAAATAGATTGGTACATGAGAAGGAAGTTGGAGGGGCCTTTTGTTTCTGGGTATGAGTAATTGTCCTTTGTAAATTTGGGCACTTTTCCCTTGTCAGCAAAATATCTCAAAAACTGTTGGCGCTAGAGCGTCTCTTAACGATAAATAGATTGGTAGTGATGAGAAGATGCCCAGATTAACTTTTTAACAAATTCAAAAACATATTTAATGAGTTATGGCCCTTTGAAGATTGGGCCAGTTTTACTTTGTATTATCTTTAGAGGCAAGCATATGGTTGGGGGCATAGCCTTTTACAAACACAATTTCTAATTACATCATGAAATGCTGAGACGAACACCTGTGAAGTGCTAGATGTTTTGAGCGATACAATGATTCCTCTCGACAAGCTGATACAAGTGGAGCAGCTGTTAAGACAGGCGAAAAGGAGGGGTGTAAATTTCTACTCGCCCGCTCGCATATGCAAGTACAATACGAACTCGGACGAGTAGAACTTGCAGTTTTAGCCAGCAAATATGCACAAATTCGGACATTTATCGTTGAAAACATAATCAACGATTTTTTTACTACCGCATACGGATGTTAAAAGTTGTTCATCGCGAAAACATGCCTATAATTTTGACCTCATCAAACCCCACTTTTACATAGTAAAACGTTTACAGGGGTATACATTATTTTTCTTATTTCTGCTCCAAACATAGATTGTGGGTACTCGTTAGAACCGCCTCGGCGAGGCGGTTCTAACGAGTACCAATCTATGTTTGGAGCAGAAATTTGAAAATTATCAGAATTTTTTATCTGAAAATTTTCGTTCTTTTGTGGTAAAATTTTCAGTATATTTGAATACGCATGTTTTCGTAATGTTCCAGACTGGTTCCTTGCCGATTTTACCCAGCTGCGGAACTCTTGGTATGTCGTATGACCATAATACCAGAAGTAGTCACGCCAGATTTTATCACCGGTACTCAATAATACTAGACAGTTATCGAGGAAAATAGTGATAATTATTCTGGCAAAGATAATAGTACCATAACCTGTCAAGCTATTGGGACAAATAGACCTAAGTAAGCAGTGTAGAGTATAAAACCCAGATGTGCAACTATGGTCTTTCACTTGCTTTGGCTTGTCTGTCCCACCGTTTACTTGACAATTTATGGTTAGTTTAGAAAAAAACATACAGCATTTTTTACAAAAATTACAGTCTTGAAAAAGAAAAAGAAAAGAAATTTCATACATAAGTACTTCTTTTTTTCATGGATGGATAATTACAGGTGGTTTACTTTACTGACCGTTCTAAGGCGGTGGTCCCGGTGTTAGTCTTACTCTTTGTTGCTCTGTGGTTTAGTCAACGAGGCGATTTGTTTTATGTCTTACCTTGTGTCATTTCGTTCTTGTGTTTTTCAGTCCTTTTAGCATTGCGATTACCTCGCTTGGGGAAGAGAGGGCTAATCTTAGTGCTTTTCGTACGTTTGTTCGATTTGTGCTTGTTTGCATTTGTCGGTTTCCTCTTCCTCTTGGTGTCTAGGAATGGCTGCGGTTTGTAATTAAGGCCATGGACTTTTCTCTTACCTTTTTTTTTTTTTTTTTTTTTTTTTTTCAAGAATCATTGTCCGAAGAAAAAAGTCTGAAATAAATATAATCATTCAAATTCAGGACTGAAGGTGGCACTGAATTCTTGAGTCTAATGTTGTAATTAATATGCCTGAACAGTGTGGTTGTATCTGCAACTTTGACAAGCTAATACAATTCAGCTTCGAAGATAACATTAACTTACTTCAGATGTTTCCTGCTAGCAGAAGGAGTAGCTAAACTCATTGAAATATCCTCTAGGGCAAGGTTGCAGACAATTATGCTTACTGCCAGATATGCCTTATCAATGACCCTCAAATATTTTCAAACTTCCGCAGTGGTATTGATGATTCCAAAGGACTAGAAAATATAACCCACACTATGATGAAGGGCAGGGAGACGTTTTACGACCGCCACACATTCACTTAACACCATTATTAGCTGTGGTGAAGTTAAATGTTTTGTAAAAGGATAATTATTTGGAAAGAAGGATAACAACACAGAACTAAAAACCCGTAGAGTGTTCGTTTTGTCTCGGCCAGACAAGCTAGTTTCGGTCAGGTAGGCCCAATCAGTTACCCTCAAATATTTTCAAGCTCAGTGGAGTCAATGATCCAAAAGGAATAGAAAATTATCCCACACTATGATGAAGGGCAGGGAAACATTTTACGGCCTTCACATATTTTTAAGAAAAAGTTACTTGGGAGTTTGAGATCGGCAAAAGATCCGTTTAAATGTTCCCATTAAGGTAAAAGTAAAGGTTGCAGTATAGTTCTATGAGCGTCGTGGAACGTTACGTTAAGGTTCCAGGAACGTTGCAGTATGGTTATAGGGAGCGGCTGAAAGTATCAATAAAGTTGCAGGAAAGCTCAGAGAAACGTTTTACCAAAACGTTTAGAAATCCTTAAAAGGTGTAACACAAAAACCCTAAACAAGATCCCTAACTCCAGAACTTCTCCCTAATCAAAATAAAACGTTCCAAAAACGTTTCTGGAATATTTTTGTAAGATGGGTCGCTCCAGAAAAGATCCTTGTTGAGGTGAAAATTTAGGATAGTTTCTGCTGTTTCTGTATCAAATCACATGCATTCTGATACTCCTTCGTTTCGCGTTACCGAGACAATTTTAATGAAAAACACAAGTAAATAAAAAAAATTTTTTTTTGTTGGCTAGGAATGTCTTAGAAGTTTAAGCTTTCAAAAAAAAAAAAAAAAAAAAAAAAAGCTTGCCATCGTCTTAGCCCTTTTTTGTGGGCTTGGAACACTTTAAGCAGTCAAGTTCAGGCCCAGCCCTACCCATTCAATTAAGTAAAATAGTAATTGATTTTCAATCCTGCCTCTAGTAGAGGAATTTGAGGATCAGTGCTGCAGTTCAAGAATTTTAGAAAACCTAAGTCCATATAGTCTAATCAAGGGTTATTCTTTCCATGGCAATTGATGCTCTGAGAATGGGAAATAAAAAGAAAATGATCGATACCATGTTAGTTAAACTTTTTTCTTTAATACACAAACAAACAAATAAACAAACGAATACAATAAAGAAAATAAAATATTTGGTTTAATAAATAATATTTCTTAACCAAGGGATGTTCGATTGTGTCTATGTGTATAAAACAAAAGTTAATTTTCAAAAAACGAAAATCATACCATAGCTGGACCATGGTAAAAGTTTCAGTCTTCCTCGTTTTGTGTCAGACAGTGAAAAGTCACAAAACTATGGTATAATTTACAGTGTACCGAAAACCTTGACAATAATCGTGGTTTATCTATGACTTTTTCATAAACTTAAACATATACTAATTTATACTCGTATACTGAAAGTCTGTACCTTGGTAATTACTGTTTGAAACGTTGTCGTCATATGTGTCTGTCATTAAGTGCAGCAAGGTAATCTTTTATCGTGTGCTTATATGTCCCTGCTGCAAGCAAAAATATTATCTTCACGAAAACATGCCTGTATAATTTTGACCCCCTTAAACCCCACTTTTATATAGTAAAACTGGGGTTTACAGGGGTATACATTATTTTTTTTATTTCTGCTCAAAAACATAGATTGTGGGTACTCGTCAGACCGCCTCATCAAGGCGGTTCTAACGAGTACCCACAAACTATGTTTTGAGCAGAAATATGAAAAGTATCAGAATTTTTTTATCTGAAAATTTTCATTTTTTGGTGGCGAAATTTTCAATATATTTATATAGGCATGTTTTCGTAATGGCACCAAAATGAAACGTTTATTTTGGTACTAATATGTACCTGCTGCAAGCCATAAATTGTTGTGTGCTTGTCATACTGCAGCAAGGTAATGTTTTACCGTGTTCTTAGATTTCGATTCTGATAATCATACATTGTGGTATGCAGCGAGGTAATCTTTTATCTTGTATAATATGTCTCTGCTGCAAGCCATACATTATTTTATGCTACATAGGTTCTGTAGCAAGGTAATCTTTTATCTTGTGCTAATATTTTTCTGCTGCAAGGCATACGCTGTTTAAAGTTATTGATATATTGTCGCAAGGTAATCTTTTATCGTGTGCTAATATTTCTCTGATGATAGCCATATGCTGCTGTATGCTAATCATAATCTGCAGTAATTCTGGAAATCATTTATCGTATGCCAATAGTTCCCTGCTGCAAGCATTCTCTGTATACTAATTATAAACTGCAAGTCTGTGACAATCATCGAGGCATCCCTTTCTTGTCCATTGCTGGGAAGATCCTTGCCAGGGTCCTACCGAATTGATTGAATGAACACCTTGAACAGTCAGGACCTACCAGAAAGCCAGTGTGGATTCAGGAAAGACAGAGGAACAATAGAAATGATCTTTACAGCACGACAGCTTCAAGAAAAATGCCAGGAACAGAATGTGGATCTCTACAATACCTTTGTCGACCTTACCAAAGCATTTGACACAGTCAGTCGTGAGGGACTTTGGAAAATTATGGCAAAATTTGGCTGTCCTGTCAAATTCATAGCAATGGTGCGCAGTTCCATGATGGAATGCTTGCAAAGGTCCAAAATGATGGCGAGTTTTCTGATCCATTCCCTGTGACAAATGGAGTTAAGCAAGGCTGTGTACCAGCTTCAACACTGTTCAGTGTGATGTTTTCTGTCATGCTTACAGATGCTTTCCAGGATGGTGACAATGACATACCTATTAGGTATCGCTTTGATGGGAAACTTTTCAACCTAAAAAGGTTGCAAGGTAAATCCAAGGTGCAGAGAGGTGCTGGATGAGTTCTTTTTTGTTGATTACGTGGCAAAGGGTGCTCCAACAGAGGAGAAAATGCAAAAAGATGTGGGAAAAAAAAGCAGAAATCCATAGACACATCCTTGTGCACTCCATAACTTTGATACCCTTAGACCAGTTCTGATAATATTTGGTAGGAATGAAGAGGAGGACCAGTAGGCGTGTCGCTTGCAAGATTGACAAATCTCAACTTCTTTATGCAGTTATCTCACCTGAAGCCAAAGTCTTGTGCAGCCATAACTCCACTACTGTGAGATAATTTGATAATAATTGGTAGGAATGAAGAGGAGGACCAGTAGTCATGTCGCGTATAAGAGAGACAACTCTTGCTTTCTTTGTTATGTAGTTATCTCTCCTAAAGTAGAAACCTGATGCATCCTTTTGCGTTCCATAGCTGATACCCTTAGACATATTTCCATACTATTTGGTAAGAATGAAGAGGATGACCAGTAGGCGTGTTGCATGCAAGAGAGACAACTCTCACTTTCTTTGTTATGTTGTTATCTCCCCTGAAGCAGACATCTTGTGCAGGCCATAACTCTCATACTGTTTGAGGTTAATTGATAATATTTGGTAGGGACATATATCTGGTTAAGTTGGAGTGCCGCATGCAAGAAGGACAACCCTTGCTCTGTTCTTTTTCTAGTTATCTCCCCTGAACGAATTTCTAAGCCAAATTCTTGTGCACGCCGTAACTTCTTAATAGTTTGAAGGATTTTAATAATATTTGGTAGAGGCATAGATAAGGTCCAGGAGGGGCGTTTCAGGCAAACGAGACAAATCTCACTTCTTTGTTATATAGTTATCTCCCATGAAACCAAAATCTTGTGCAAGTTATAACGCCCATACTGCTTGGGATAATTTGATAATATTTGATAGGGACATATAGCAGGTCAAGTAGGAGTGTTGCATGCAACTCTTGCTTTGTTCTTTTTTTTTCTAGTTATCTCGCCTGAACGAATTTCGTAGCCAAATTCTTATGCACTCGATAACTTAATGGTTTGAAATATTTTGATAATATTTGGTAGATGCATAAATAAGGACCAGTAGGTGTGTCACGTGCAAGACGAAAAACTCTAACTTTTTGTTATGTACTTATCTCCCATGGATCTGAAATCTTGTGCAGGACATAACTCCCATACTGTCTGAGATAATTGATAATATTTTGGTGTGACATATTTCAGGTCAAGTAGGAATGTCACATGCAATAAGGACAACTCTTGCTTTGTTATTTGACTGAACTGAATAAATTTCTAAACCCAATTCTTGTGCATTCAGTGCTTCTTAATGGTTTGAAATGTGAGATTTACGAAGGGAGTAGTATTTCTAGTTCAAATTACCAAGCTTCTTATCAGTACGAGATACAAATCTAGCGTTTTCACACCTGATGAAACTGCAGAACACAACCCTATTTCAATCATCATGTACTATTATGCTTACAACACCACGATTCGAATGCTGCATTTAATAAACTGGATGATATTGAGTTTAGTGACGACAAAGTTCACATGCCCAAACTGCCCAAACTGTTTATAAGAACGATCAAAACCCTTGAAGATATTATTCTTCAATCGTATGTCAAATTCAAACACATGTACCATGTATGTTATGCAGGAGTACAGTAAAAACACAAAATATTTGAAAGGTACAGAAAAACTCAGCAAACGTTTGACGTTGGGTAAAAATATCATGTTATAAAGCAGGCATCAACCACACTTGTATACCCAGTGCCGGAGCTACTTCCACTAGTACTGCCAGGCTAGCAGGCGTACCACAGTAAGAACATTGGAACTACTGGTTGGAAAATGCTCAAATATACTTTGTGCGTATAACAACCTCTCTACAACAGGCACCGCAATAGAACTTGTTGAAAGGTGGATGTTGCTTTTTGTTGAGGGCTTACATAAAGGGTAAAACACCGCTCTGGAGAAAAAAATGTGGGTGTCTTTTGGAAGTAGCTCTTACTGATTGGCTTGCAGAGTGAGAGAGAGAGAGAGAGAGAATTTTCTTTAAACATTCTAAGTGTACCTGGGATGGAATAAGTAATGACTGACTTTGTTTTAAGCAATTCTTATCGACGAATATACATTTAAACTGTATAGGAATAGTAAAGGTCCGTATACCTGTCACATATTTTTTGGGAAGCAGTTAGTAAATATATATATATATATATCATTTTTAGCCTTTTGTAATCCCTCCTCACTTGCGTCGCTGGATGCAACAGTTTATGAAACTCTGTACCAAACGCAATACCCCTAGACGGAACTCTGGAAGTGAGAAGAAAGAGGGAGAGAAGAAAGACGAAGCGGAAATAATTGAAGCGAGTGGAGAACAAAGTAAATGTGATGAAGAAGAGTCCTCAGAAATATTGGAGAATGCTTCAGTAACACACTGGGACCTTTTGGTAGGCAATACATACCGTGTTAATCCTACATCTTTGAAAAATTATGCCCAAGCGGCGTCTGATCAGGGGTTTACAGTTTTGCCACTCATCCAGCAGCTTTTACAAATCAGCACGTAATAAAACGAACTTGTTCATATTTTAAGATTCCTATGTTAAAGTATAAAGTAAACAATGTGTCTGAATATTTACGGCATAACTCCAGATATGAGGGGTTTATCCACATAATAATATCTTATTCCTCGGCCAGGTGCTTTGTTTTCGTGGATATTAAGAAACACAAGCAGTTTTTTCAGCTAAAAAAAAAAAACAACAAACAATTAGCTGACTTTTCTTTCGAAAAATACCGCTCATCATTTACTTTGTAGTTTCAGTCGACAGATATGGCTAGTATACCAGTCCATCTGTTCAATTCAGTAATGTTTTCATGGACTGTGAATAATTTTAATTCGTTAGTTTAAAGAACATGTAACAATTGGCTGAGCTTTAAATTCGAGGCCGTACATAAATGCAATCAAAACGGCAGTTTGTATTTACGCCTGTTTTATTCTTTTATCTGGATTAAAAATGAAGAATGGCGGTAATACATTATTGGCGAAAATGTAATTGCGAGCTGTGGTAAAACTTGTTTTCGTATTCCTCTTCCTCCTGATACTAATATACAGAATGAAATTTCTGCTGTAACTTGAAAAAAAATAAAATAAAATAAAATAAAACAACAACAAAAAAAATATAAATAAATAAATAAATAAATAAAAATAAATAAATAAAACATGTCTTTTCAGACATATTCGTCAGCCTGCTTGATGAAACTTTGGCTACCCAAAGAGACAATCCTTAATTATGTAATAACAATAAAATCAAAGTACAGCAGCAGTAGCAGCAACAACCACAGCAACAATAACAACAATGAAACACGCAAAAACCTAGATTACAGGTTGTTAAGATATATATATATGTCTCGAAGACACGTTTCACATGACGCGTCTCTGACATATTTTTCTTTCTTATTTTGTCAGACCCAGCAATTGCAGAAGCCCTAGAACAGATGATGGTCATGGGATTCAACAACCATAGGGGTTGGCTCACTGGTTTTCTGAAGGCAAGGACATGCGGTATCGTCCAAATCCTCGACCCATCAGGACACAGCCTCAGCATCAGCGTTAAGGAGGAATGCGAAAGAAAAGAATAATGTTAGATTAGATTTTATTATTGACTTTTAATGCTATACATCAAGTCTGTGTTTCTATTCTATTCTACAATGTGTTGTAATCGCCGTTTACAGGATTCTCATATAAACAATTAATGTTACTTGAAATATTGAAAATACTTGTCTCAGATATGAGGTGGCACACAAAAAAGGGACCTTATGTTTTTTTCGGTTTGCGGTTCTTCAATAGTGCATATGCAGACCCCTATAAGGGCTACAGACATATTTGTTTTTCCTGAAGCTTCCTAAAGATTCCTGCTACATGTCTGCAAACAACAAAGGCTCTGGCAAAACCGCGCTTATGTGCAGGCTCGCTTCAGCATTTGCTGGTCACCTATGTGATAAGTACCCTTTTTCATGTGCTGGCTCATATATATTGTGAAACTATGTAATATAGGGATCAATCATGGTTTTTCATGCATTAACATTCGCCAGGTCCCGTGGGAGGTGTTGAAAACCGAGGCCGCGGTTTTCAACACCTCCCAAAGGACCTGGTGAATACGAATGCATTAAAAAACCATGTTCGACCGCTAATATTGCATAAAAACTGAAATCGTTTGCTACATTTCGCGTTATTTCTTGCACTATTTCGCACTATTTTGTTTCGCCTTTTCACCGTTGTCTCGCGAACGTAATTTACACAGACTATGCTCGTTCTAGGGCCGGGCAGTACACATCTCCCATGAAAACAACGTAGCGTGTATTCAAAATAAATATATTAGAGATGCGGCAAATTGCGTACTTGTCAGAATTGCTCAACTGATAGAACATCCGACGTACCCCGATCAGCTGACTGTCACTGAAGGCCATCGCGGGTTCGAATCTCACAATTTTTTTTTCATTTGGTGAGATCTTTATCTATTTTTTTTTTATTTTTTTTTGTTGATTATAATTCTTTGTTTCTTTTTTTTCTTTATTATAACCTGATTTGTTCCCTTTTATATGTTAAGTAATTTTGTTATTTGATTTATCTCACATAACACATTTATTCAATTTGCATATGACACATTTTTATGAATTTGTATTAAAGCAAATAACAAATATTTCATACATCAATATCATTACGCAGCTTTTCATTTATGGTTATTGGAAGGCATTTAAAAACGGCATACAAATTGTGCTACACCCTCATTCGTACAGGACAAGACGGTCCGCCAAATTCAGCAATCAGTCGACACTCTGTCCTCGTCAGACACAGTCTCGTCAATGTCGTAATATTTTTAGAATTTTTTGATATGACGCGAGAAAAGTATTTAAAAAAATGGCGGGACTCGAACCCTGGACCCTCAGGCAACTCATTGAGCTAGATGCCCAGATAGGTATAATCCGGCGATTTGGACATATTCAAAGGAAATCTTGATTTATTTATTCCGCTTATAACTTCTAATAATACACATGGGATTCTGATTACATAAAGAAAACTAAACATGTATAACAGTAGACAGTGCTATTTACAAAAGAATACGCTAAAACAGTATGGGCTATCTATACAATTCAAAAACTACAAATTATTTTATTTCACTCCTAATGGAGTCTCATATTTTTACAAAAAAAGATCACATAAAAGCAAATTTATCAACAGAAACTCACATTTCTAAACTTGAAATAAACACTTAATAACAAGCGAGCCAAGATGGTCCTGTACCAGATACCTCCTCACCTGATTTCCAGATCCTCACCTGATTATCAGATAAATTGACTTTTCGGTTCAGGAGATGAAGAGCACAATTGACTTCCAAGATAGTGGCTATTGTAGCTATCTCGGATTTTCGATCAGAACGATTTTACTCTTCTATGTACAAGTCACCATGATGGTTCCTACCATGTTTTGAGAACTGGCCTTTTGGTTCAGGAGAAGAAGCGAAGATGGCCGCCATGGCGGTCACCTTGGATTTCAGATTACAATGATTTTAACTATTTTGATGTACTAGTCACATCGATGCTTCCTGTTAAGTTTCAAGACAATCGGCCTTTCGTTTCAGGACAATAAACTTACATAGATGTATATATATATATATTCATGTATTATATGGCGGCCATCCTGGATTTCCCATCGAAACAATTCTAGCTATTTTCTATCTACAAGTCAACCCGATGCTTCCGATCAAGTTTCATGTCAGTTGGCCTTTCGTTTCAGGTGAAGAAGCGAAAAAGTAATTTTCAAGATGGTGGCCATGGTGGCAATCAGGTATTTCAGATCGAAACGATTTTAGCCATTTTTGCTCTACAAGTCACCCCGTTGCTTCCTATCAAGTTTAAGTCACTTGGTCTTTCGGTTCAGGAGAAGAAGCGAAAAAATAAATTTTTAAGATGGCGGCCATGGGACCATCTTGGATTTCGGATTGGAACGATTTTAACTACCTTTGATTAACAAATCACCCGATGCTTCCTTCCAAATTTCTGGCCAATTGATCATTCATTTCAGGAGAAGAGGATCTTGGATTTCCGATCGGAATGATTTTAGCTAAATTTGATCTTCAAGTAACCCCCGATGCTTCCTACCAAATTTCGTGTCATTAAGCCTTTCTATTCTGCAGAAAAAGTGAAAAATAGATTTTCAAGATGGCGACATTCTTGGATTTCCGAATTTCTGATCGGAACAATTTTAGCTATTTTGATCTACAAGCCAGCTCGATGCTTCCTGCCAAGGTTAAAGTCAATTGGCATTTCAGTTCAGGAGAAGAAGCGAACGACAAATTTTCAAAACGGTGGCCATGGCGACCGTCTTGGATTTCAAATCGGAATAACTTTAGCTATTTTTTTGGTATACAAGTCATCCCGATGCCACCTACCAAGTTTCAAGTCAATTGGCCTTTCGATTCAGGAGGAGAAGCGAAAAATAGATTTTTAAGATGGCGGCCATGGATTTCCGATCAGAACGGTTTTAGCTATTTTAATCTACAAGTCATCCAAGTTTCAATTGGCCTGTCGGTTTAGGAGAAAATACGAAAAATAGATTTTCAAGATGTCCGCCATTGCGGTCATACTGGAATTTTGATCGAAACCATTTTAGCTATTTCTGATCTACAGGGCACCCTGATGCTTCCTACCGAGTTACAAGTCAGTTGGCTTTTTGGTTTAGGAGAAGAAGCAAAAAATAAATTTTCTAGATGGCCGTCATAGCGGCCGCATGACGGCCATCTTGGAGTTCCGATCGAAACGAGTTTAGGTATTTTTTCTATCTACAAGGCACCTTGATGGTTCCTAGCAAGTTTCAAGTCAAGTGGCCTGTCGGTTCAGGAGAAAAAGCGAAAAATAGATTTTTAAGATGGCCGCCGTGGCGGGGATCTTGGAGTTCCGATCGGAACGAGTTTAGCTATTTTTTATGTAAAAGTCACCTTGATGCTCCCTAGCAAGTTTCAAGTCAATTGGCCTTTCGATTCAGGAGACGAAGCGAAAAAATATATCTGGGCTATAAAATACATATTAAACAGATCAAATAAGACGTACTTCACCTTATGTCTACGTTTAAATACATAAGCTGCTAAGTTTTCCTTGCATTTGTTTCGGGGACTGAAATATTTTACTTACGAGGCCGAATTGCCTCTTTCGGGGGCATTAACCCTAACAGAGACTAGAGTGTCTGATTACAAGGCCCGATTATCCCTTATTACATGGCCTGATTATCAATTATGGGAACATTAGCTACAATCAAAATGGCCCACATTAAAAAACATGCATATTTTAGACTAAACCAGTTTCAAAATATTCAATTTTATGATTTATATATAAACAATCAAACACTATCAATGGTTTTGCAAATGAGACAGCACATGTCAACAGGGTTCTGATATGGCATGTTTGCATATATGTGAAGCTTTCAATTGAACAAATTCGTATAGATGTTTCATTTTACCAACGTTAAAATCGAGAGGCTGTCTTGTCCCCGTAAGGGTTAATTGCTCCGTAAGGGGTAATCGGCCTCGTAGTCATATTCGGCACAAATATTTCAGTCCGCGGAACAAATACTAGGGAAATTTATCATCTTATGTATCTTAACGTAGACGTCTTATTTGATGCGTTAAATAAGTATTCCATAGCCCAGATGACTGAAAATACTTTCATTTTTCACTGGAAGAAAAAAGTCAAAACAGGAATATCGGACTACTCTTCTCCGGGTGAAATTAAATTAAAATTATCAGCTTGTTTTTTGGTGTGTTTTTTTCAAGCCGACACCTATCTTTTCCAGCGCAGAAATGAAAGTTGTTTGGAATAGGATTGTTCGATTTTTCAAAATATGCCTATAAAATTGTCTAAAAATCAATGAATCAGGAAAACTTACCCATTTGTTGACATTTGGAGGTCTCGTAAGTCATGGCCGGAATGTCGCGAAAAGATTTTGAGTGCATAACCACCGGCTACCCCTTACGAGATTACCAGGTGTGCAAATGGCGGCGCCATTCAAAAACTCTAATTCTAAATGGCAAACAGTGTAGATCCTGATGAGAGCCGTCTCACCTGGACCTACACTGTTTGCAAAAGTAAACGTTTGGATCTACAGGGTTAAATTTAACCTTTTCAGCTCTATGAACATGCGATGAATCGTTTAACGCATTGTAGCCTGGTGACCCCTTAAAAGGGAAATTAGCAAACAGTGTAGCCCCAGATCAGCGTCTGATCTGGGTCTCCACTATTTGCAAATAGTTCAACCATTTTTCTCTCGGAATATCTAAATCACATAGCCTAACATACCTAAAATTGAAATTAGAATCTTCCGATATATAGTGAGGGAGAGTTCATTCAATCTGCAAAGCGTTAACGTCCCTCTGTCGTAGAAAACTATGTTTATAAGTGCGATCAGTGAATATCAAGATCAGGCTGTATACGCCTGTATATATAATACATGAATATATATATATATATATATATATATATATATATATATATATATATATATATATATATATATATATATATGCTGGAGACGTGCAAGGGTTAGAAAAAATAATTGAAAATCATAAAAATGTTTTTGCAGGATCTGTATAACTTGGAATTATGTTAACTTTGTAAATACAGTATCCACTGTAGAAATAAAATTGCAGTATGCAAAACTTCCGTTCTTTTTCTATTCGTTTTGTTGTTTTGATTTGATATTTATATAAACAACATGTTTTGTATTAAAGTATAAGTTAAGATGCCTAGGAGATGCAACAATCACGAAGCACGGCCCTCCTGAGTCACCACAAGAAGGAGACAAATGATGACAAAACATATCACACCTAAGAAATCACCGACGCACAAACAAAGAAGACCTGCAAATGAGTAACCGTCTTGGAACGGTTATAGAAAAGCTACTGAGTGTATGGGTTGAAGATGGGGAAGGCGGTTAAACCAGTTTTACTTGCGCGAAACCTAAGCCTTAATTCTGAGCCAGCTTCAGATTACAAACACATGTTCGGTCTGCATTGTGGTCCGCCACCTCGTCGGTGAATCATCACAGTGTAGCACATATATCACTAACACTGTGATAAAACAAAGCTAATGCTTCAATAGCAATCTGAAGCAAGAACATAAGAAAACCACAATCAGGACCATTATATTAGAATCCGTATACCCAGCTAGCATTCTTTATAAATCTATAGCGGGCCGTTATCGACCCGTCAGCTACCCTGACGGGCCGATGACGGCCCGCTATATATTTATAAAGAATGCTTACTGGGTACGAGCAAAGCTTTTATTCTACATTTGGATATTGTATCTCCTTTTTGTACCTTAGAATTCCAACACAAATATAACAGATGATACGAATAAAACGACGTTCTAGTAACACGAGTATATAAAATGTATATTAAAGTTATTACTCTAGAAAGACCAATTTTTAGCCAAACTTTTGTTTTTTTCTTCAATTTCGCAAGAAAAACAAATGTCGGGGTACTCAAAGGAAGCGACTCTGCACTAAAACATAGGTTGTTGGTACCGATTGGAGGCACCTTAGTAAGACGCTACCAATAAGTATCCCGACATACATTTTTGGTGGAGGAATAAGAAGAAAGATGTATTATCTTGCCAAGCCTTATATCTAGAGCTAGATAAAATAATGGCATTTTCATTCGTTTTACTAGGAACAGTTCGGCTATTAAGCATATAAAGTCAGATTTGAATAGTAGTAAATGACTACTAGAAATTACTGACAAAATCCTTTTACCACTTTATCAAAAGTGAGGCAAAACAAATTTGACAGAGTTATTTCCCCTGAAATGTATCAAACGTACTATTTAACTATCATATTTAATAATTTAGACACGCCATAAGACAAGAGGCCCATGGGCACAATTCGCTCAGCTGATAAAAACAGCTATTGCATATCTATGCCATGCAACTTCTTCCAGATTGCCACAGCAGGACACTGGTATGACAATACCATATAAATGTCAAAGGTTATCCTGTATCATCATTTGAACAAATTTACTAAATTTCCTAATTCTCTATACACCAAGATTCAGGCTCAAAGCTTTCATAGTTCTGGAGAAGAAGGATTTTAAGTGTTTTACCATATATGGGCATGGCAGCCATCTTGTTCAGTGGCGTAGAACCTTTTAAAAAAATGTTGTCATCCTTTCGACAGAAGGCCCAATGTGAAAATCGAGCAAAAATTGTTCACATGGTTTCAGAGATAAAGAGATGTCACAATTTTCTACATGTATATAGCTAAGGGGCAAGAGCAGATGACCCCAAGGGGACAAAATGTTGATAGTAACTAAGAAGTTTTACTGCTTTAATCATACATAGTAAGTTTCAGCCATTAGTCTTTAATTAGTCTTGAATACATTTTGAAAATGAAAACACTAAGAGTACTGGCGGGTCGATTGTCTCCGAGTGTAGGCTGGGAAAATAGCCCTGAACTGAGACTTCAGCTGTTTCGTTTAACCCTTAAAATCCAGTATTTTAACAAGCAGTGTAGACCTGATTAGATACCGAGTAATGTGTCTGATCTGGGTCTACATTGTTTGCCAGTGCCCAAGTACACAAGCTAAGTCCAGAATACTTTCTACACAGCGCTCTCACGTCACAGGGAGAAGACTAGCCATGGTCAGCGATAATCCCATGGACAATAGCAGACGGGAAGCTACTTTGGGTCGTTTGATAATAGCAGGCGGTTAATAACTCTGCTCTTTAATGTAGACTGGGTACTCGTTAAACCGCCTTATTAAAAGAAAACTTTCAGTACAATTTTTGTCTGAAAAAAAAATGATGTTCTTGGTGTTGCAAAGGTAGCATTTCTGCCAAAGTTTTCCAATTTATTTAATTATGTATTCTTTTTTGCTAGCCTACAATCTTTAAAGCTTCATCCTGGGCCCTGGGCAAAAACAAGCTTTACTGAAAAGAACTGTTTTCATGTTAAAACATTTTGCACACTTAACTTTAACTGACTTCTGACTGTTTTTTTTTTATTTTTTTTATTTTTGCCCATTTCGCATATATATATATATATATATATATATATATATATATATATATATATATATATATATATATATATATATATATATATATATATACATATATATATATATATATATACAGTCAAATCATGACTGTTAAAAAGAATAACAAGTCTTATCCGATTCATCCATAACTGAACAATCATGCCAACTTTGTACAATTATTGAGCACAATTTTTCAAATAAACTTTTTTCATTTGACTTTGCAGTAGACATTTACAATACATGCATTAGACATATATATTTCAAGCTTTACATTCATGCACTACACTGAAATGACTGCTCTATTTTACATTGTCTTTCCAATAAAGAAGCACATTTACACTAAAATAATAAACTGCAAAGTATGGTAAAGATACGAATATACTTATTCCACCAAAAACTATTTACATATCACTGCAGTGCAAATACATAAAGTAATTTTCTTTACTGGTAAATTTTAAGGAATCTAGAGTATTCAGAAACAAGAAACGTATCATTCTGTGCCATATTTCACGACAAAATCCACGTGTTCTAGGTCCAGGTAAGCAAATAGAGCAACTAGATATGATTTTCCATCTTGGATTTCATCGATTTTAGCTATTTTTGATCTACAAGTCACTCCGATACTTCCTACCAAGTATCGAGTCAAATGGCATTTCGGTTCAGGAGAAGAAGCGAAAAATAGATTTTCAAGATGGCGCCATCTTGGATTTCCGATGAACGATTTTAGTTATCTTTGATCTATAAGTCACACCGATGCTTCATACCATGTTTTGAGTCAATTGGCTTTAGGGTTTAGGAGAAGAAGCGAAAAAAAAAGAAGAAGATTTTCAAGATGGCCGCCATGACGGCCATCTTGGATTTCCGATCGGAACGATTTTAACTATTTTTGATCTACAAGTCACCCCGATGCCTCCTATCAAGTTTCGAGTCAATTGGCCTTTCGATTCAGGAGAAGAAGCGAAAAATAGATTTTCAAGATGGCGGCTATAGCGGCTATCTTGGATTTCCGATCGGAACGATTTTAGCTATATTTTTTATCTGTAAGTCACCCCGATGCTTCATACCAAGTATCGAGTCAATTAGTCCAGGGGTGTAGGAGACGTAGGCTTTTAAAGCAATTATTGACGCCGCATAACGGACGACGCACGACGGACGACGGACATTGACTGACAATAATAGCTCACCATGAGCACTTCCTGCTCAGGTGAGCTAAAAATGGGTGTTCTGGGCATATGCGAACTAACGATGCAGATCAGCCTGCGCGGACACATTGTCTGATTAAAGGAGTTTGTTATACGGAGATACATTGTATAGTATCCAGCGATTCTATAAGCTGGCCGCGAAGGTACTGATTACTATATTGTACAGTCTCACAAAACTCCTTTGGCTTAACAATCAGATAAGATAAAGTTATGGTTATTGTTTAGGTACGTTTCTAACAGCAGAAAAATACTAGAGCTGTTTTAACAAAAAAAAAAAAAAAAAAAAAAAAAAAATACATGTCTCCCAACTCACATATAGAAAGTTTACCCATTATTATTGTTCATCTTCACTGCTTTATATTTCTATTACGTTTCATGAAAATATCTTGAATGTTTTTCAAGCTAAAAAGCGGATATGAAATTACCATTGTCGAATTTAAAAGGGAATAGCTAAATATAGAGTTACTGTGCTTGTGTTCTGCACGTCATCTGATGATGCCTTATATTTCTTTGAAGTTTCATGAAAATATCTTGAACGGTTTTCAAGTAATAGAGTGGGAGCAAAATTACAATTGTCGAATTTGAAAGGGAGAATTACTCCAAAAGTGTATAGACAAGAGTAACGGTTCTTGTGTCCTGCACGTCATCTGATGATGCTTTATATTTCTATTAATATTTATGAAAATATCTTAAACGGTTTTCAAGTTATAGAGCGAACACAAAATAACTATTGTCGAATTTCAAAGGGGAATAACTCCAAACATATATTGACAAGAGATTGACAAAAGATACGGTTCTTGTGTTCAGCACCTCGTCTGATGCTGTATATGAAGTATCATGAAAATATCTTGAATGGTTTTCAAGTAATAGAGGGGACACAAAATTAACATTGTCGAATTTCAAAGAGGAATAACTCCAAAAAATGTACCGACAAAAGTTACTGTTCTTGTGCTCTGCACATCATCTGATGATGCTAATATGTCTGCGAAGTTTCATTATCTTTATATTTCTATTAAAATTCATGAAAATATCTTGAACGGTTTTCGAGTTATAGAACGGACACGAAATTACAATTGTCAAATTAAAACGGGAAAAACTCCAAAACTATAAAGACAAGAATTCCGGTTCCGTGTTTTCCACGTTGTCTGTTGAAGCTCAAAAATTTCTAGAACGGTTTTCAAGTTATGAAGCGGACGCGAATTTACCATTGTGGAATTTCAAAGGGGGATCACTCCAAAAGTGTATAGACAAGAGTTACGGTTTTTATGTGCTGCTCGTTGCCTGATGATGATTTATATTTGTATGAAGTTTCGTGAAAATAGCTTAAAAAAACAGTTTTCAAATTATATAGCAACCACGATTGCGTAACGGACGGACAGATAGACGAACAGACGGACAGACATCCGAGGTAAAAACAATATGTCTCCCCCTGTCAGAGGGAGACATAAATAGAAAACGCTTAACCAATGGCGCACTGGCGACACATTTTGAAATCAGCAAGTGAACCAAGTAAAAATAGGAGTTGATAAATGTATACAGTACCTCGCGAATCGTATGAAATGCAAATTGAAAATCTGAAAGGTTGCCTGGAAACAAACGACACATAAAATAATGAAACTCAGAGACTCAGTTTTATTAACCCTTAAACTGCCAATCACAACAATTGTCGTCTGTCTTGTCATTTGTTTGTGATTTCAAAAGTCATTTTTGCAAACAGTGTGGACCCAGATCAGACTGCTCCTCTAGGAGCAGTCTGATCTGGGTCCACACTGTTTGCTTGTATGTAAAAATAGGTTTGAAAAGTTTGCAAGAATAATCAGCAGACGACATAAACAGACGACATTTTCAGACGCAGGTTTCCTTGGCGTTTTAATGGTTAAGTCTCTTAATATACAGCAATGTCGTTTGCTAGGCCGAATATCCCCCTATTTTCTTGAACAAAGCTTCAAAAATATTTACAATATAATTTGCTATTGTTTACATTTTGCGAATAAAGAATTAAATGTGAGGGATATCTTTAATTACCAAAGCTCCTTAAAAGTAAACAAATTCATATTTAAAAACGTTATTTGTATTCCTAAGTATGATCAGACTATGTGAATGCGAATTCGTATTGGACATATATGTCCGCATATGCCCTGAGGACCAATTATCCCATGGCGCGCGATTCATATGGTCATAATGTGGAGAAAACGTACCTTCTCGAATATGCTGCGCCCAATGGAGACTTAAACCAGTCTGTATTTTTGCGCACAGTCGGATCAGGGTATTTAATGTCCGCATGAGAAAGCGTTGCATCCTTGGTTATCCAAAATGCGCCCAGTGAAGATTCTGATCAGACTGCGCGAATGCGCGCACATGTCCGAAGGTACCTTTTTTGACGTTGTTTCTCATTCATGCTTGTATAGTAAGAACGCATAAAAATGTCGAAACATTACAGCCACGCAAAGAAACCAACACCAACACAGAAACAAAACATCGAACTTGGTTAAAAAGCAAATAGTAAGTACCCAGACAGTCTGTGTTTCCCAGCAATCTGACGGGTCAATTCACAAGTTGTTCGTCAAGGTTAATCACAAAAGCCTGATCAGACTGAGCTGATACGGAAGGTGTTTTGGGTCTTTACAGTTCGCATAGCCTTAACTGGAGAAGGAGCATCAAGCCTACAGTGTGCCCGTGACCTCACATTACGAAAACACGCCTATTCAAATGTACTTAAAATTTTACCACCAAAAAATGAAAATTTTCAGAGAAAAAAATCTGATATTTTTCATATTACCGCTCAAAACATAGATTGTGGGTACTCGTTAGAACAGCCTCAGCGAGGCGCTTCTAACGAGTACCCACAATCTATGTTTTGAGCAGAAATAAGAAAAATAATGCATACCCCTGTAAACCCCAGTTTTACTATATAAAAGTGGGGTTCAAGGGGGTCAAAATTATATAGGCGTGTTTTCGTGATGAGGACTTTATTGTTCAATATTTATACATGAGAACCTGATCAGATTTGACCTCAAGTAATAGGTGAATTTGGCCTTTATTATTAGCATATAATTCATTCTGCCTTTCTTGACCCTTACACGTTCGAGCTTCTTAAAGAATAAATGACAAAGATATTACCGTTTAAGTGGACTTGTTATATACTGATAGAGCTGCAAATGTGAATAATTATAAATAAACTCCAACTCACTGCAAAGTTTTGGAAGTTGAAAGCCAAATAGAATATTTATCACATCAAAAAAAAAAAAAAAAAAAAAAAAAAAATCTTCATTGAGTTTTGTTATTATTATTATAATTATTATTGTTATGATTATTATTTGATGATAACCTTAAAACATTGAGTATGTAAATTTCTTTCTGGAATTTACAGTTTCAAGAAATTTAACAATGTAACGTTTGATTGACGATGTCATAAATAATGTTTTATAATTTAGGAAAATCTTGCACGGTTGAAATTCGAATGTTTTAGATTTTTTATCTTCAAATCCACATCATATCTATAACAGTAATTTACACCAATATAGATGTTTAAATATACATTGTAGCAAAACTGTGAGCCACCTTTAAGAAATTTCATCAAATTAAAATCACAAAATCAAATTTAACTTTTTATTTCAATAAAACTTAAGTCGCTAATATTATGGTTCTTACTGAAAAATTTGGATGATTTTGTTTTTCAAAATAAGAAAGAAAATACAGGTCTTATATTTATGTCTGACGATACACTTGTCTCAACTGACAACTTAAAGATCATACAGCCAAGTTTTGATATTGTAAATAATAATTTTAAAAAACTGACCCCTTTGACGTCATAAACACCTTATTTATATCCACGAGCTGTTTAAAATCTGTTTTGAAAGAAGATCCAAGTTTCTCAAGTTCAAATTGCTCTAACTCTGGAACATGCAGTTTTCTGCATCATGATCCTTGAAACAATGCCTTTATGACTATAAAAAGAAACAGGAAAATAAACGTCTGTCATTTGAACTTAAATGGACATGATATGAGTGTGTATGTAACTGTTAATAAGGTTAGTGTTACTTTCCCATGCCATTATCATTGTGACACAATGAATATTTGGGCCGCGCCAAGCCAAAAAGTGCCTTTGAGCATGCGCAACATGCGCAGTTAGGTCATCCTGTGCATGCGCCATGTGTCATCTGGGCATTTGCTCTCCATTCATACATTTTGTGTGATTCCGTTAGCGGGCAGTGAAGGCCTTGATCAGACTGCGCGGATGCACAAGCTGATCTTGGCCTTTGCTGTCCGCATATGCCCGAGAACACGTTTTTGCATGCGCGGCCTATTTAGAAGCCGTGATACAAAATGGATAATTATTTTGTGATCAATCGGTCATATTGTAATCGGCAAATTGATTTAAGGTGACTGGATACACTTGGTAGGATTTCAGCCATTTTGACAAGGTAGACAACCTGTACGACTTCCTGTTAGCTTATTGCACGCAAGGCCGTGCCGAGAAGGGGTTTACTTCTATTTTAGACCCCTTTTCAAAAGAGGATAAAAACATTGACGGATCTGTCTCCATTAAATGTGTATCAATTTCCTTGAAGCCAATCAAAACCATTTGTATGTCTCTTTGTTGTTAAAAGCTGTAGAACCTATAGATTTTCAATTCCCTGAACCAAATATTATATTATTCGCTACAATATAACGGTGTTGATATCTCTGAGCATGGATACGCGGTTCGCAAGATGAAAAAAATGTACCTTATGACATGTGCATGGAAAGAATACTCTAATCAGCCTCTACATCAGCGCAGTTTGATCAGAGGCTTTGCGGATCAAAAGTGTCTATAGACAGACAATACCATCGTTAAGCATGCGTTATGTCTCACATCCCAGCAAGCATTTTACGTAAATCTACATCGGGCCGTCATCGGCCCGTCAGCTACCCTGACGGGCCGATGACGGCCCGATATAGATTTACGTAGAATGCTGACTGGGATTGTGGCTCAGGGGACAAGTGTCGTTCATATGTTTGGTGCACATAAAGCATGTACTATAAAACACTTACATTTGGCGGCAACAAGTTTTGGCGGTTCTTATGAAGGGACCATTTTTCGAATTTAAAGTTTAGCAGATTTTCGATTTCCGTAAAAAACAGTCGTGATTTCTGATGTGGCCCTGTGTGTTTTTATATGCGAGTTCTACACGGACATTTGCAAGTCACAGTGACTTTCAACTGATTTCAACATTCTATCGCTCTTGATGTGTGAATGAATACAAATCAGTTGCATTGTTATTTGTCGCTGAAGAAAACATATTTTGATATATTATTAGTTATAAAGAAGTAAATACACTTTTTCTTTGCTCACAGTTAATGTAATTGACTGACTGACGTAGTATTGCCTTATATTATACTTGCAATGGGTACTGGGAAATTGATTTCTTCCATTTTGTTATTCTTCTCTTGCACTCTATGATCTTTAATGACGTCTTTTTTGTTTATTTTGGCTCTTTTTATTTCACCGCCAATAGCGCCAAAATAAAATGGCCGCCAAATATAAGTGTTTCACTGTAACAAACACACTAAAGAAGATATTACTGTAACAAAGGTAAACAAGCAGAAGAATAACAGATCTAAAGCTTTTGCAACTTCTTTCCAGTCGCATTCTTCCTCGCCTTTTATTTCTGTTGTGTCATCCAGTGCCTCTTTCATCGTCATTTTATACATTTCGTTTTCATATGGGGAGTCTCCGTTCTTTGCTCCTTTCATCGCCACTTTCTCATTTTTCATTTTTGTTGTGTCATCTATTGCCTCTTTAATCATCGTCGTATCCATTTCGTTTTTATATTGGAGGTCTTCATTGTTTGTCTTGTCGGAAGCAATGTGTTTACTCGGCACACCTCTATTCTCTGTCTTGCCGTTATCTTTCTGTGGATTACCTTTTGCGCGTTCTTTGTTACAATATTGACAGTATAACACACCTACAAGTCTGACAATGATTTTCGGGACGGGCGATTCGAGTTGTCTTATACGAATCTGAATGAGAGTTATCACTGTGATGAAAGTGCTTTGAACGGTCAAGATAACTATATAAACGGAAAAAATAGATAAGGCTTCGGAGTTCGTTGGCAAAACGGCAGATATGACGGTTAAAAATACAGTAAACGCTAAGAATACTGTCACGGCATAACTCACCTTTTCGCCAGAATCACATGGTAGCCAAAAAACAAATAAGTTTAAAACAGAAAGCATTACAACAGGCAGGATTATAGTGAGAACCATATAACGTGGTTTTCGTTTGATCTTCAGTGTAAAAATAACAGCATTCTCTTCTTCCATCACTGTGGAGTCGATCATGTCCCATTCTGAGTTGGTCTGATACTTATCTAGATTTATACCCTTCTGACCAGCTCGCATATCCTTCTGAGCAGCTTGCATATCAACCTATTAATAAATAATAACCCAACTCAACTAATGTAGAGGACTTTGATTGGTCGACAGCTAAAAGACATTATTACTTCGATAAATTCACTTAGAAAAGACGTGATTTCTGCAAACTAAAATGTTCATCAAAATTCCACAAGATACACGCCGTTTTACAAAACGCGACAAGAATTTAAAACAATCAGTGCTAATTTATATTCGGACATCAACTGTACAGATTAATTTATCGCGAGTTTGGTGTATATTGGGTGTATATTGGGTTATTTTACCGGTTAGTATACACATGTGTACTATACGCTTAACAGAACTTAGTGTTGCTTGGCAAAATTGTAAACCAGTATCATGCAAAATGCATGTGTTTCTCCAAAATGCAATTCGTTTCGTAATGCTATACAGCGGTTTTGTATGAACCAATATCTAAGCTTTATATATACAAAAATTCGGCCGTATATATTTCCGATGCTAGGGTTACATATTTGTTTGCAAGATACAGGAATTGAGAAACCCGACTACTTGATAGAACTTTTGCCATTTTCTACAGTGGATACAAGTGTTGTGACTTCATGTATGATTTCCCCAACACCAAGGCCCTTTGGATAATGGGTGTAAACTATAAGAGAACAAAGTCATTCCTTATAAATTAAATCCTTTTTCAGAACGGAGGCAAGCTTTTGACAGTCACTCCCCTACATTGTATCTATTTTTCCCAAATAAAATGGAACAAACCAGAAGCCCCATATCTCTGTTTTTACATTTCATGCATTTATAATACAATAGTTTAGAAATCTTGCAAGGATTTCTTTTGATATATAAGATTTGGCTATTCTTTACTAGATTATCAATCGATGTGTAAACAAAACTCGGTGCTGAAAATGGCGATAAATCCCAGCTTCCTCCCCTCCCTCTTGGACTTGATGTAAGTTAAACCTTTCAGTCCGGCAGACCAAAATGGGGACCTGTGCAAAAAATGTAGATCCCGATAAGATGGCTCGTCATGAGCGGTCTCATCAGGATCTACACTTTTTGCCATTCTGATTTTGATTTTACACAGACACTGAGGCGGTGGACATGTCCACATTTAAGATGGAAGAGTCCACTTCAGACGCTCAGGGACATAAGTGTTAATTTAAATGGCGGTAGTTTATGAAATACCTCTGTGTTTTTATTTTCATAACTCCATGCCACTAAACGCAGATTGCACGTCTGTACATCAAACGGAAAATACGCAATATCAATAGAACAGGTAGACTTGAATACCTGAAAGCAATTAGAAAGTAATATCGTTAAAGCAGGTAGACTTTAATTCCTAAAAGAGATAAAAGTAATATCTCTTGAAACCTGAAAGCAATAAAAAAAAGTACTAGAATGCGCAGTCGATGGCGCGCCATTGCAAAGCCCCACGCCATATGCTTATATTGCTAATAGCATGAGGACGGACTTGCTCTCCCACACCCTTTCTGTAAGGGGAAGTCATGTAGCAAGTTTTGTTAAATTCCGCCCATTGTTAAATTCCGCCCAGTGGTTTAGAAGATAGCCTGACGGATAGATGGACGGACATCGTACGGGTGGACGGAAAATAATGTTGCTCTCGCACGCCCTCAACAATTAGGGGAGGTGATGTAGCAAGTTTGCTTGAATTCCGCCTAGTGATTTTGATACATGGACTGAGTTGGGAGCCTTTATGCGAACCCAAATTTTATGTTTTTCATATTAAGAGTAGCATCGGGACCCAGGGTGAAGTTGGCTAGCTGTAAAAGTGCTTTTGACCCCCCGATAGTTTATTCTACTGACCGTTCTAAGGCGGTGGTCCTGGTGTTGTTCTTACTCTTTTTACCGTTTTTTTTTCTGTATGTGTTTTGATGCTAGAATTGTGGTCACCGTCTTCAATAGCTGCCCACTTTGCTTTCTGTTTTACTAGTTGTGTTGTGATGCTAGTATTTTGGTCTCCTTCAACAGCTGCCCATTTTGCTTTCTGCTTTACTAGTTGTGATTAAGAGTGGCATCGGGACCCAGGGTGAAGTTGGCTAGCCGTAAAACTGCTTTAAACCCCCCGGTGTTTTACTCTACTGACCGTTCTAAGGCGGCAGTCCCGGTGCTAGTCTTACTCTTTGATGCTTTGTGGTTTATTCCACGAGGCAATTTGTTGTATGTCTTACCTTGTGCCATTTTGTTCTTGTGTTTTTCAGTCCTTTTAGCATTGCTATTATCTCGCTTGGGGAAGAGAGAGCTAATCTCAGTGATTTTCATACGTTTGCTCGATTTGTGCTTGTTTGGATTTGTCGGTTTCCTCTTCCTCTTGATGTCTGGGAAGGGCTGCGGTTTGTGATTGTGGCACTCCCTGGACTTTTCTCATACCTTTTTTTTAGGAGGAGATAGCGTGACGGACAGAAGGACGGACTAATGGACAAACGACAGACGATTGGAAGGACGCACAGAAAAAGAATGTTGCTCTCGCTCACCCTAACCATGAGGGGAAGTGATGTAGCAAGTTTGGTAAAATTCTGCCCAGTGGTTAGGAGGAGATAGCGTGACGGACAGACGGGCGGCCGGACGGACGGGCGCGTTAACAATATCCCAATCGCTTAAAAAAAAAAAAAAAAAAAAAAAGCATGGGGATAAATATCAGTAAGGCTGGCAAGCTGGAATACCTGAAACCAAATAAGAAAGTAATATCAATAAAACAAGTATTCTTAAAGCTTTTAGAAAGTAATATCAACGAAGCAGTTAGAGGTGAATATCGGAAAACAAAATGAAAGTTGTATCAACAAGCGGTCCAAGATGGCCCTGTACCGCTCACCTCAATATCAGACAAGTTTGGCCTTCCAGTCCAGGAAAAGTAGTTCAAAATACATTTTTAGACTGAGGGTATGGCGGTTATCTTGGATTTATGACCGCAACGATTTTAACTTTTTTTTTTATTTATACCGATACGTCCTACTAAGTTTTAAGTCAATTTGCCATTTGATTAGGAGAAACCGTCCAAAGTAGATGCATGACTAGTTGTCAACCCAATCATTGTTGATGGCTATGCTTCACTCTTTAATTGCACGACGGCGGTTCGGGCCTCAGACTCAATGACGGCCTCTTCGTAAAACTTTAACCAGTAGGTTGGGGCTTGACGATATGTCTTTGGCTTGGCCCGCCGTGGTTCAACTATTGGTTTTCATTTACTCTGGCATACAGTAGAATTAGCCATGAGTACTCGTCTTTGTTTATTATAGTGATTAATTTGGTTCTTATGTTTTCGTTTTGATGCATTGGCTGAGTTGGGAGCCTTTATGCGAACCGAATTTTTATGTATTTCTGTATTAAGAGTAGCATCGGGAGCAAAGGTGGTTAGCTAGCTGTAAAAGTGCTTTAAATCCCCCGGTGGTTTGCTCTACCGACCGTTCTAAGGCGGTGGTCCCGGAGTTAGTCTTACTCTTTGTGCTTTGTGGTTTATTCTACGAGGCGATTTGTTGTATGCCTTCCGTGTGTCATTTTGGTCTTATTTTTTTCTGTCCTTTTAGTATTGCGATTACCTCGCTTGGGGAAGAGAGAGCTGATCTTAGTGCTTTTCGTACGTTTGTTCTGTTTGTGCTTGTTTTGATTTGTCGGTTTCCTCTTCCTCTTGATGTCTGGGAAGGGCTGCGGTTTGTGATTGTGGCACTCCCTGGACTTTTCTCTTACCTTTTTTGCAAGATGGTAGCTGTTTTGGATTTCTGTTCGAAACAACTTTAGATATTTTTGACTGATGAGTCACCCCGACTTACTTCCTACTAAGATTCGAGTCGATTGGCCTTTCCATCCCGGAGAAGCAGTTCAAAATACATTTCTACATGGCCGGCATAGCCAGCATCCTGGATTGAAGATGGAAAAAAGTTAACTATTTTTATCTACAATTGCCCCGATCCATCCTATCAAATTTTGAGTCAGTTGGCTTCTTCGTGCAGGAGCAGAAGTTGAAAATAGATTTTCAAGGCGATGGCCATAGCGACCATCTAGGATTTCCGACCTGAACTTTTTGAGCTATATTTGATCTAAAATTCACTTCGATACATCTTACACAGTTTCGAGTCGTTTTTTTTTTTGTTCAGGAGAAGAAGTTCATAACACACTTTCAATATGGCGGCCGTGGTGGACATCTTGGATTTCCGATCATATTGTTTGTAGCTATTTTTAATCAACAAGTCACCCTTATACTTACTACCTTGTTTCGAGTCAAAATGCTTCTCAGTTCAGAAGAAGAATGTGAAAACAGACCGTCAAGATTGTCACCTTGGCGGCCCTCTTTGATTTACGATCGATATGAGTTAATCTATGTTTGATCTACAGGTTGCCTTAATATCTCCTACCAAGTTTTGGGTCTATCGGTCCAGGGATGTAGAAGTCATTTAAAGCAAATTGTTGACGCCGCACAACGCACGACGTACGACGTACGACGGACGAGGCCGGGCGGACATTGGCCAATCACAATGGCTCACACTGAGCACTTAGTGCACATGCGAGCTTATAAAGCAGGTAAACTTGAATAGCTGAAAGCAATAAGACAGTAATATCAATAAAACAGGTAGACTTGAATACCTAAAAGCGATAAAGTAATATCAACTAGAATGCGCGGTCGATGGCGCACCATCGGAAATCTCCACGTTCAATGCTAATGTTGCTAATAGCATGACAGACGAATGAACTTGCCCTCAAACACCCTTACCATGAGGGGAGGCCCAGTAGCAAGTGAAGTTAAATTCCGCCCGGTAATTTAGGAGGAGGTAGCGTGATGGACAGATGTACAGACGCCAGACGGACGAACGGAAAAAATAATGATGCTTTCGCACATCCTCACCGTGTGGGAAAGCGATGTAGCAAGTTTGGTTGAATTCCGCCCAGTAGTGTAGAAGGAGATAGCATGACGGACAGATGGACGGACGGTAGACGCACGGAAAAATAATGTCGCTCTCGCACACCCTTACCAAGAGGGGAAGTGATATTGCAAGTTAAGTTGAATCCCGCCAAGTGGTTTAGGAGGAGATAGTGTTACAGACAAATGGACGGACGACGGACGCATTGACGGACGCACAGAGGAATAATGCTGCTATTGCACACCCTTACCATGAGAGGAAGCGATGCTGGAAGTTTGGCAGAATTCCGCCAAGTGGTTTAGGAGGAGATAGCGTGACGTACAGACGGACGGATGGACAGAGACGTTAACAATATCCCCAACGTTTTTTTTTTTTTTTGTTGTTGTTGTTTTTTTTGTTTTTTTTTTTATAAAAGCGTTCGGATAATAAAGCAGGTATTCTTGAATAGCTGAAAGCAGTTAGAAAGCAATATCAATTAAGTTGGTTGGATTCCGCCCAGTTAGTGTGACAGATAGTGTGACAGACAAATGGACGGACGCATGGACAGACGCACAGAAAAATAATGATGTTCTTGTACACCCTTACCATGAGGGTAAGCAAATTCCGCCAAGTGGTATAGGAGGAAATAGCGTGACGGACAGACGGACGGACGGTCTGTCGGAGGCATTTACAAAATCCCATTGCATTTTTTTAAAGAAAAGCGTGGGGATAATAAAGTAGCTGACAGCAGTAAGAAGCAATATCATCAAGCAAATTCCATAGAAATTTATGTTCTCCGCCTTATTTTTATTTGAGCTGTTAGAAATGAGTTAGTTAACCAGAGGATCATTTGTCCTGTATCACATACCTAAGTATTGAAGCAGGAAAATAATGAAGCTAAAAATTTAGAAAAAATAAAAAAAAAAAAAACTTAATTTCAAGATCCCAAGAGCACATGTATATCCTCAGACCACAAGCAAAATGCCTGTAAAGTTTCAGAAGCATTTGCTTAAAGCTGTGGGAGGAGTTGTGCTCACAAGGTACCTACTACTGTATGCACTCTCATAGTATTGAAGCATGAAAACAGTCTATGTTAAAAGTTAAAAATGTGAAAAAAGTAAAACAAAAATTAATTTCAACATTCTGTAAAAAGCATATGCATATCTCCAGACTATGGTTAAAACATCTGTATAGTTTCAGCGAGAATGGTATAAAACTGTAGGAGGTGTTGCACTCACAAGGTAGCTACTACATATACACTTTCATACTATTGAAGCATGAAAAAAGTCAAAGTTAAAAATGTGAAAAAAAAAAAAAAAAAAAAAAAAAAAAAAAACTTCAAGATTCTGTAAAAAGCACATGCATATCTTCAGGCCACGATTAAAACATCTGTAAAGTTTCAGAAGGATCGGTATAAAACTGTAGGAGGAGTTGCGCTCAAGGTTCCCACTACAAACTCGGAACCATATAAAAAATCTAAGTTAAAAAATGTAAAAAAAAAGTAAAAAAAAAAGTAAAACTAAATAAAGAAATGAAAATAAAGGATTCTGTAAAAAGCACATGTATATCTTCAGACCATGATTAAAGCACCTGTAAAGTTTCAAAAGCATCGATCGAAGACTGTAGGAGGACTTGTGCTCACAAGATACCTACTACATATACACTTTCATAGTATGGAAGCATGAAAAACGTCTAAGTTAAAAATGTGAAAAAAAATTGAAAAAAAAAAAAAAAAAAAAAAAAAAAAAAAAATCAAGATTCTGTAAAAAGCATATGCATATCTTCAGACCATGATTAAGACACTTGTGAAGTTTCAGAAGGATCGGTATAAAACTTGCGCTCACAAGGTTCCAATTACAAACTCGGAACAATACAAAAGTCTGTTAAACATGTGAAAAAAGTAAACAAAATATAACAAGGATTCCGTAAAAAGCACATGCATATTTTCAGGCAGGTAGCAGTGCATACCTGAAGCTAAAAGAAAGTTAAACCAATAAAGCAGGAAGATTTGAATACCTAAAAGCAATAAGAAATTAATATAATGTATGGATCAAAAAAGGTAGACTTGAATAACTGAAAGCAATGAGAAAGCAATACAAAGTATAAATAAAACAAGTAGACTTGAATAGCTGAAAGCAATAAGAAAGTAAAATCAATAAAACATGTAGACCTGAATACCTAAAAACAGTAGGAAAGTTAATCAATAAAGCAGGCAGACTTGGATACCTGAAAGCAATTTCAATGAAGCAGGTAGACTTGAATATCTGAAAACAATAAGAAAGTAATATCTCTTTGGCCTATGACTTTAATATCTAAAAGCAAAAGGAAAGTAATTAATTAAAACCCTTTGCGGGTAAGCGTCCACCGATGTCATGGTTTTGTTAGCAAAGGATTGTGAGTTTTAAATCCGTATAATTGGAAACCCCAAAACCACATGCACATCTTCAGACCATGCAGAACAAATATGCTTATTTTCAAAATGATCGGTAAAAATTCTAGGAGGAGTTGCGCCAACAAGGTATCTATTCTAATATTAATTAGACCTGGTAAAAACTAAGTAAAAAATGGAAAAAAGTTGATAAAAAAATATTGGGAGGATAATCCCCAAACCAAACGCACATCTTATGACCGTATAGAACAAGTACGCATAGTTTAAAAATGATGGGTGGAAAACTGTAGGTTGAGTTGCGTCCACAAGGTATCATTTTAATACTAATCGGATCTGAAATACAACGTCGAAAAAGTGGAAAACAATTGATGAAACATGATGGGAGGATAACCCAAAAAGCATATGCACATCTTCAGACCATGGGAAACACACACACACACACACACACACACACACACACACACACAATGTTTAAAAAAGTTTGGTATAAAACCGTAAGAGAAGTTGCGCCCACAAGCTCCTCTTGTCATCATGCCACAACTACAAAAAAAAAAAAAAAAAAAAAACAGCTGAAAAAGTGCAAACATTTAAAACAGGTAATTGCAGGACAACCCAAAAACCACATCTTCATACCATGTAGAACAAGTATGCACACTTTCCAAAAGATCAGTGGAAAAGTCTAGGAGGAGCTGCACTCACAAGATATCTATTCTAATACTAACCAAACCTGGAAAAAGTAAGTTGAAAAAGTAAAAAAAAATGATAAAAATAAAGGGGGAATAAGTCAAAAACCACAGGCACATCTTCAGTCTATGTAGAACAAGTATGCATGGTTTCAAAATGATGGGAGGAAAATGTAGGAGTTGCGCCCACAAGGTATCTTTTCTAATACTGATCAAACCTGGAAAAAACTAAGTAAAAAAAGCAGCAAAACGTGATAAAAAATGACTGGAGGACAGCTCTGAAACGACATGCTCACGTACAGACCATGTAGATCAAGTATGCGTAGTTGCAAAATGATCCGTGGAAAACTCTAGGAGGAGCTGCGCTCACAAGGTATTTATTCTAATAGTTATCTGAACTGGAAAAACTGTTGAAAGAGTGGAAAAAGTTGACAAAACGATGGAAGTCTAACCCCAAAATCAGATGCACTTCTTCAGACCATGACAAAAATACCTGCAAAGTTTCAAAAAGATCGTTAGAAACTGTAGGAGGAGTTGCGTCCACAAGCTACCCATCTCATTGTGTCTACGGACGAACGGAATCTCGGACGGTAGGACGGAAGGACGAACCCATTTTAATGGTCCCTTCGACTAACGTCGGGTGAAAATAAAGCTGGCAGACTTGAATATCTGAAAGCAATAAGAAAATAACATCAATAAAGCTGGCAGACCTGAATACCTAAAAATCATGAGGAAATAATATCAATAAAGCAGATAGACTTGAATACGTAAAAGCTATAAGAGAAAACTATCAATAAAGCTGGTAGACTTGAAAACCTGAAAGCAATAAGATGTATATATACTACCCAACAAAAAAGCATACACTGAAATAATGATAATATACACATAGGCAAAGAAGGTAAACACTTTTGAATACCCATATGCTTCTTATTTTTCACTACAATACATGATGTTTTTTTACGCGAGGTACAGTAATGTGGTATAGCAAAATTGCTCAATAAACGTTAAAATGAGTAATACATTACCTCAAAAGGGTCCCAGAATACTGCTCCACTTGAGTCAATTAAAACATTAAGCGTGGACACTCCAAGTGGCTTGTACTTTTCCACAGAGTTCTGCAGAGCTATATCGGGTTTCCAGACGTCATCCTGGGGAAACAGATAACTCTCCAGTCCGTCAAAATCAGATGCATTCCACCCTAAGAGGTCATCATGCCATGTCAGTTCAAGGTATCCCGTTGTCGAAAGTGTCTCCGCAACTTCGTCTAGTTCATTGATGGAGAGGAGATTAAAGTCCACGATAACATCTGTGAAATAAGTGAACGCATAATTCAAATATTTCATGCTGGGTGTATGGTTATATCAATGACGAAAATATTTCTTTCTTTCTCAGTGTCATGATTATTAGTTTTAGTTTTGCATGAAAACATATTCTATTACATCCAGTGAAAGAACCGGAATACGCGTGAGATGTGTTTAGCAAGAGACGTTTCAACCTGAATCTTCACCCTGTTTGATTCGACACTTACAATAAAAGACATAAGTATCCATTGTGACCAACTTATACTTTCTTTACAAGTGCAAAGTTTTTTTCTTTTTTATTTCTTTCTTTTTTTCTTTTTTGTAAAGTAGGTTCACCTGCTATGAAATGTTTACTGCTAAACGTCTAAAACAAGGCTACCGGCATTATGAATTTCTCGATTGTTTCGTTATGTGAATGTATTTTAAAATATGAGCCGGCACATGAAGAAAGGACAAAGGTTTGTGATTCTTCAAATAGGTATTACAGTCTCCTATTCGGGCTACAGACATGCATTTTTGCCTGAAGCTTCCTCAAGGTCTCCACTACATTCTGCGAACAGCAAATGGTCTGATAAGTGCGCTTGTGCGCCGGATCGTCTGAGCCTTTGCTGGTCGCCTATGTAATAAGTACCTTTAGATATTCAACAGAGCCTATCAGAATCCGAATTTTGTAACGAAGCTTTCGAGAGTTCTTAATTACTTTTATTTATCAGAACATTTCAAAGTATTAATCGATAAAAAATGCTAGAATATAAAGTACAACGTACCTAGTGACATCTATGCCCAACGAAGACTAAAACCAGCCTGCGTACATTGCAGTCTGATCAGTCTTCCTTGTTCGCTTGAAAAAAACTTTTCATCCCTGACTATTCAAAATGTACGCAGTGAAAATTCTGATAAGACTACGAGAATGCGCAGGTTAATCTAAATCTTCGCTGGGCGCATAATTCCGAAATTACGTTTTTTTTTTTTGACGTTGCGATTCATTTGTTCTGCCCTCATTAATTGCCAGATGGCGGATCGGCCGCAGACTCAACAAGAAAAGATATGACAAAGTATGTCGTATCTGGGGAGTTACCAGTGGAAAATGGGAATGTTATACAGATATAATTGAAACAAAGGACATGTTTGTGGGAACCGTAAAGAAGATGTGAACAGAAAAGTACTCTATAATGAAAGGTTTATTCAGCTATAAGTGTGAACAAAATATTATGCAGAAAGTATGCTACTACTGCAATTTTATTACTGTGATATTGTGGGGAACTGACAAGTAATGGGTTTGAAAACTTTTTTTTTCAGGAGTCAGAGCAAATACTTTAAGCTGTACATTCAGCAGAATGTGCCGCTTCGTAAGTATTTTAAATATTGATCAGTAATTAATTTGCCATTCCGGGCATAATTTTTATGTCAGTTCAGGTCAACAATTATGAGCCCATTAACAATTATATTTATAAAGTTGTTTCATGTTTCCCGTTTCTATGTTTTGTTTAACAACCAGTGTATAATTTTTATCTGGCAAACATTAATGACGTCATGAATTACGCAGGTCTGTTCTGCTTCTACGCTATATTCATACGCTGTAATATGGATCCCTAGAGTAGCCACATTTTTTTTCTAGAAATATTTTTTCTCATACTACTTGCTACTAAAAAAAAAAACAACAAAAAACAAAAAAAAAACAAAAAAAAAAAAAAACAAAAAAAAAAAAAAAAAAACAGAGTGATTCGTCTTGAATAAAATAGTTCAAAACTACCAGGTATGACTAGTGAAGAAATATAAAATCCGACTTTGCCGCGCACTCTGTAATAAAAATTGTCTACTTTCGTTTTACAATAATAGATATATAAACCGTGTTTCAGGAACTTTTTTTTTCTTGCGATTTCTGTCAAATACAATATGGGACTCTAATGTTAGTATACGAGACTCTAGTTGGTATTATATATTTTTTTTTTGTCAGAATCATAAATCAAATATGACGCCTCAGTCCTAATACTTTTCTAGATGTAATAGGTAACCAAAAATATCGCGGAAAAGAGGAGAAATTGCTCCTTAGGAGTAATTTCTCCCTGTTACCACAATAGTTTCAATATATCTCTAATTTCAGGAGTCAAATTACATATTCATTTTTCCTGAATTTTCCAAATCTAATATGTCGAGGTACGGATAACTCGAAGTATTTCAGGGAGTCCCTTGGACTTGTGATAACGAGAGTCGACAGTATATTTGTAATTTGTTGATCCATTAACATGTTAAGGAATCTCTCCTTTAATCGCTGGTCGTTTCAAGGCGGTATTTTGGTTTCAGTTCCTCTACGTTTGGCCGTTCTTTCTTCGTTTTGTCGTTCTCTCTTCGTTTGGTCGTTCTCTCTTCGTTGGTCGTTCTCTCTTCGTTTGGTCGTTCTGCTTTCCACAAGGAGTTTTGTTGGCCTTTAATGTTAATAAAACCATTGTACTTTGCCCTTTAAGACTGGTTCCGTGATTATGACCTTTCTTAGGTGCCTTCATATTATTGTAGTTAAAGATGCCTATGTGAATAAAATATATGTCATTTTTTTCTATGTCGTAAGTGTGTGAAGAAGTTGATTTGATTTAGAAAATTTGCTCATGTAAACGTGAACTTGACAACATATAAAACATCAATAAAAGCAGTATTCGGCGTAGAAAATGTGACTAAAATTAAATAGGATGATACCTGTGAAAAACAACAATCCGGCTACAGCATACACCGGTCCCTTTTTTCATAACGCGGCTCGAATCATGAAAAGGACCTCTGGCGGTAACATTGGCAATCTGCCATTTTAAGCGGGTTGTCCCAGCTTCCATGGTTTCCCCATACTATAATATTTGGTATTTTTAGGAAGACACATATTCTATAAAGAAGCAGAAGCAACCAAAATGTAAATATTTGTCATACAGAAGCTGTATTTTATTTATATAGGAGGGAGGGTAACACTTTTAGAAAAATTAAATTGATGGATATTTCATGTAACTGAATGTTTATGCATATCCTTATCAGATACATATTTACACTTGGGTATATAACCAATTATTTGACTACAATTGATGGTATAAATGTACTTTTTCCACAGAAAAATAAAAAACTTGTACCAAACATTTAACATACCCAATAGCAGTGCTAGCATTTATTGTACAGTGATCTCATTTGTAACCAGGTGCTCCAGGTAAGTTTGTTATCATAGAGATAAATAGCAGTTCTTTTTTACCACTTTTATACAAATTAATACGTTTTGAAATCTCATTAGATCTACAAGACACTATGGATAATTAAGAACCAAGGTTAATTTTGTCACAGTAGAATAAGAAATAAAAATACATCTGTCTGCTTAACTGGAGCCCTGTAGTATATCCAACATCTAACTGTAGGTTCCACTTCATCGGCTATTTTTACAATATATGCTCAAGTATCTTGTGTTGTACAGTTGCCTTCAAAATGCACATTACTGATTCAGACTTTAAATCCGTGAGGTACTTAGTGGAGGCTGCATTTGTGCAACAGAAACCAGGCAGATGGCCAAATATATGGACCGATTAAATTGTTGTGTTTCTTAGTATGAATATGCCAGGACATAACAATTCAGATAGATCAAATGGAAACAGTTGTACTTCTTTCTATACTAAAAACCTGCTGCAGTGACAGTGAAAAAATAGGATTTTTTTGTCTCTAGAGTATCGTTCCCCAACCCGTTGCCTCAGGTAGCCACCAACATATGTTGTGTAAACTATACATATACAAATGCCTGCAAAAGGATTAGCTGAGGCAAGTGGGGGAGGGGGTGGGGGTGCGGCGGGAGTGGGTGGGGATGTGAAACAGTACATTATAAAACTTTTTCCATTTTCCATGCATTTCAGTACCAAAAAATAGACAGTTTTACCCAAATTTAGTGTTCAAACACATTTTATTTGAAAATTTTGTTTTTTATAACAGTAATGATGGGCCATTAGAGGTCCACTGCAATAAAAATATGCAATTTACTGAAAATTTATTTTCCTTCATTTTGTTGACAAATTTACATTGCTACTGTCAGAGGTCCTTTGATGCCCTTCAACCCCACTTTTATATAGTAAAACTAGGGTTTACAAGGGTGTACACATTTTTCTATAAAACATAGATTGTAGGTACTCATTAGAACCGCCTGCGGTTCTAACGAGTACCCAAAAACTATGTTTTGAGCAAGAATATGAAAAATATCAGAATTTTTTAACTGAAAATTTTCTTTTTTTGGTCGTAAAATTAAATAGACGTGTTTTCGTAGTGCTATGTCGGATATATTTGAGCTGCAACGTGAAATAACGGACCTACTGACATGCACGGCTAACGAAGACTCATAGTAGCCTTTGCATCTCTCAGTCTCGTCAGTCTTTTTTCCACATGAAGACACTTCATATCCTTGGCTATCCAAAGTGCGCCTAGTGAAGATTCTGATCAGCCTACGCAAATGCTCTGAATCTTCGCTAACTGCACATAGGTACATAAGCGCACATAAGCGCCGGAGGTACGTTTTCAGACGTTGCCTCTCATTTCATCTTAGTGGTTTATACCTGTTGGGGATGTCTGGTCGTAAGCAGGTCGTATTTTCTTATCGTAACCGGACGTTTCAAAAATATGTTTTCTTAACTCTTTTGCGTGTGTCCAGTTCTGGCAACGAACCACATGTAGTGTTCCCAGTAGTAATAATAATTTTATCTCCATCCTCACACTTGCAATCAAACTTCAGATTTTTGGATAAAACGAAATGACAGGAACAGGAGTCTCTTGCTGCAAAATGTCAAATTAATTTATTTAAACGTATAAAATTTGTCAGCTTTTGTATAGAAGAGAAATTGAAAATAATATGACTCAAAACGTCAGAAAATATACCATCGGAGACATTTTCGCCCAGTAAAGATTCAGATCAGCCTGTGCAATCGCTTAGTCTCTTCAGAAGCTTCACTGTGCGCGCTTTGATAGCCAATGATACAACATTTCTTACTGCGGACAACGAAGACTAAGATCAGATACTATTGCATAAAAAGCAGTTTCGTAGGTTATTAATAACCGTGCATTAACCGGCGAAAAGCCATGTATTGACAAGGCAATTCACGCGTTGTTAATGTACGGCTACGCAACTTTCAATATGGTCGTACCGGGGCCACAGATTTGCTGCCGTTACGATATGTGTACTGCTCGGCCTAGAACGAGCATAGTCCGTGGAAATAGCGTTCGCGCGACATCGGGGAAAAGGCGAAAGGAAATAGTGCAAGAAATGACGCGAAATGTAAAAAATGTTTTCAGTTTTTATGCAATTATAGCGATCAAACATGGTTTTTCAATGTATTAACATTCGCCAGGTCCCTTCGGCCTCGGTTTTCAACACCTCCCATGTGACCTGGCGAATGTTAATGCATGAAAAACCATGTTTGATTCCTATAATGCGGTTGCGCAGGTTGATTTAAGCCTTCCTTAGGGTCACGTACCACAAGGTACGTTTTCTCACGTGGCGACTCGTACACTGAAACGACACTATCCCAGATTGTCACTGCTACAAGAAAACAGCTTGTATTCTGCTGTCGGCCTGTGTATGACACATTTCGGGAGCGAAAATCCGGTAAGCTTTCAAATTGCATTTGCTGAAAGATTCGGCTTTACCATCCGTCAAAGCTTTTTTTTTTTTTTTTTTTTTTTTTTTTTTTTTTTTTTGTTTGTTTCTAATCGATCATTTATTCGTATATCGACTCTTGATCTCATATAAAAAAAAAGATAAGAGAAAAGTCCAGGGAGAGCCACAATCACAAACCGCAGCCCTTCCTAGACACCAAGAGGAAAAGGAAACCAACAAACCCAACCAAGCACAAATCGAAAAGCACTAAGATTAGCTCTCTCTTCCCCAAGAGAGGTAATCTCGGTGGTTTAAACCACTTGTACAGCTAGCAAGCTTCCCCATGGGTCAAACACACCTTGTATTGAAATCATTTATAAGGATTCGTTTTTTATTTATTTAAACAGCAGATTCTTGTACATAGAACTAGAAGAAACGAACCAAACAAGAAAATAATAATATAATCAACCTATCTGAAATTTGGAAATAAAGAAAGAAAGAAACAAAGAATGAATGAATGAATGAAAGAAAGAAATTTCTTGCAAAAAAAAAAAAATAAATAAATAAAAAATAAATAAAAAAAAATGAAACGTGAACGCGACATATGCGCTTGCACGAGGCGTACATGCACAGAGCATACACCGTTTGAATTGAAACTTTAGAAGAGCATGTTCTAATAGCCGAAGGCTCAGAATAAGCTATTTTGATCACTTGCCACCCGTCGTATATATAAATGAATAAGATACTTCAAGGATTTCGAATCATAAAAAGCAAACGCCAACCAAGAAATCTAAAGAAACTTATAACTAGAGCAAACTTTTGTGATATTCACGAGTCCCTAAATATAAAAAATGTAACCAGTCAAATTGCGGACTCTGTGAACATTTAATTACTGAGAATAAATTTACTTTCAAGTGTGGGAAAACATTCAAAGCAAAATACTCCATGTCATGCGAGGTGAAAAATCTCATTTACGTAATTCTGTGCGGCGGGTGTCACGAGGAGTATATCGGCGAAACAGTTATATATACAGGTATAATCTATATATATATATATATATATATATATATATATATATATATATATATATATATATATATATATATATATATCATAGGCTAACATTTGACATATTTACAGCAAGGTAACGTTTGTATCCCTATACAATGTTTTGAAAAATCATTTTCTCAGAATGTACTAAAGAGTAAGGACTGAAACTTACAATCTATGATTAAAGTAGAACTTGGAAGTAAAAAAAAAGGAGATGAATCCTTTCTGCGACACACCATCGTAACCTCATACACCTTACTGTAAATTTTCATTAAGATATTCTATGCGGTTTCCTACTTAAGGTACTCACAAGGTCCGTCAAAAATATCATCAAAGGGAAATAACTCAGTAATTGAGAAAGGGAGAGCAATCTTTCTTTTTACTCAACATACCGACTTAACCTCATACATATTGCAATAACATTTCATCAAGCTATTCTATACAGTAACCTACTAATGGTATACATAAGGTCAGTCAAAGATTTAATCAAAGGTAAGTAATTCAGAAAATAAGAAAGAGGGAGCCATTATTTTTGCATGCGACACGCCGTCTTGATCCCATATAAAGTTTCATGAAGACATAAAGCTATAAAATTTCATCGTCATTTCATAGGGTTACCAAGTTATGGTGTGTACAATGATGGTCTGGAAAAAAAATGAAGTAACTCAGAAACTAGGAAAGAGAGAGCAACCATTTTTATGCAAGACACACGGTCTTAATCTCATACACATTGCTTAAAGTTTTTATCAAGATATTCCGTACCGTTACCTACTTATGGTACACAAAAGGTCATTCAAAATTTTTCATCAAATGGAAGTAACTCAGAAACTGAGAAAGTGAGAGCAATATTTTCTGTATGCAACACTCACTCTTAACCTCATAAGTATTGCTATAATAAGTTATGAAGATATTCCATACAACAACCTATTTATAGTAGGCATATGGTCAATCAGTAATTTAATCAAACGAAAGTAACTTAGAAAGTAAGATAAGGGGAGCGCTTATTTTTTCATGGGACACGCCGTCTTGACATTATGCACATTACTATAAAGTTTCATCAAGATATTCCATATGATTACCTAGTTATGGCATGCATAAGGATAGTGTAAACACTCATCAAAGAAAAGAAATTCAGACACAAACAAGTGGTGTGCAATCATTTTTGTACGGGACACACCGGCTTAACCTCATACACATTGCTATAAAGTTTAATCGAGATATTCCATATAGTTACCTAGCTATGGTTTGCGCAAGGTCTGTCTAAAATTTCATCAAAGGAAAGTACCTTAGAAATAGAGAAAGGGAGAGCAATTATTTTTATACGCAACAATCCGTCTTAACCTCATACACATTGCTATAAAGTTTGATCAAGATATGACATGCGGTTGGTAAGCACAAGGTGAGCCTTAAATGTCGTCAAAGGTAAGTAACTCAGAAATAGGGAAAGCTAGAGCATTTTTTTTCCACCGACACACCATCTTAACCTCATACACAGTGCTTTAAATTTGCATCAAGATATTCCATATGGTTACCAAGTTATTATGGCATGCAAAATGATAGTATGGAAAAAATCTAATCTGGAAGTAACTCAGACAGTAAGAAAGGGAATCATTGTTGCGCAAGACACGCCGTCTTGACATCATACACATTGCTATAATGTTTCATTCAGGTATTCCGTATGGTTAACGTGTTATGATGCACACACGGGTAGTCTGTAACGTCAAAATAGTAAATATTCTTTCAGCATGTTAGCGGAAATACAGCTATGTTTATACACCTACGTACTTCTTTGAGAGGAGCAATATCATCAATAGCAAATATGAAAATAGATTTTAATTTCTGTCAAGCACCAGTTACATTCACCATCAAATAGAGCTCCAGTCCACATCCCATAGATTCGTTTGAAAAGCTTTCTTGCTGTAATAGTCCTAGTGGTGGAATAGTCCTCCTGTGTCTGGAGTCCTCACACCAAACGCAACAGTGAAAAATTGGAAATGATTCAACAGAGGGCGGTAAGGGGACACTCAGTAATGTTTCACCGTATGCAAGTGTCACAGAGATGCTACAGTCTCTTAACTGGAGACATCAGGAGTAGAGAAGATCCGATTCCCGACTTTGCCCTTTATACAAAATTATCGATCGTCTAGATGTATTTAATATACTGCCCTACGTTTTGCGCTCATGAAAATTCAAAGTCCCAAAGTCCCACAACCTCTGCTTCCTCCAGATCTACACAATAGTTGATTTCTATAAATACTCATTCTAACCCTCGCAATTGTGCAACGGAATCGGCTGTCACAAAACATTGCATTAATGCCTACTTTTGACTCTTAAATATAGGGATCAAACATGGTTTTTCATGCATTAACATTCGCCAGTCACGTGGGATGTGTTGAAAATCGAGACCGAAGGCCGTGGCTTTCAACACATCCCAAGGGACCTCTCGAATGTTAATGCTTTGAAAAACCATGTTCGATCGCTATTATTGCATAAAAACTGAAAACATTTGCTACATTTCGCGATATTGCTTGCACTATTTTGTTTCGCCTTTTCACCGATGTCTCGCGAACGTAATTTCCACGGACTATGCTCGTTCCAGGGCCGGGTAATACACATCTCGTAACGGCAACAAATCTGTGGTCCCGATACGAACATATTGAAAGTTGCGTAGCCCAGCATTAACAGCGCGTAAATTGCCTTGTTTATACACGGCTTTTCGCCGGTTAATGCACGGCTGTTAATAACGTGCGATACTGCTTTTTATGCAATAAACGAACATTGTGCACAGTCAGTCACACCAGATTATCAACGACAGCCCGTTGTTTTTAACCTCTCGCTGTCAACTTTTTTCTTACTCATAACGTAGATACCGTGTCAACTTTTATTCTACCTTCACTAACACTGTTTTGGAAGTTTTTAGTTTTATATGACGCGCACCTACATGTTTTCCCCGCGAGCGGGTGACGCAGTGTCGATAAATACTCCTCTATTGTTAGAAATTCATGTTTGCAACGATATTCTTCTATTATATATACCAAGAAAAAACACCTGAAGGACAATCATTTTCATTAGCATTCAATAAAACTATGCATTGAGATAGAACTCGGAGTTTGTAATAGAGCTTTTTTTTATTAAACGCTTTCACTGCCATAGCCGATAATAATTTTTGCAAACAGCGTAGATCCAGACGAGCCGGCTTATGAGCCAACTCATCAGGATCTACGTTGTTTGACATCAGTCTGTCAACTTTACATCGAAATTTCTTTCCAGTCGATAGTTTGTTAAAAAAATCAAAAAGCAAACGAAACATGTAGTCTGAAATTTGGCACCGAAAGAGTTAACTCCACCTCCGTCGCGGACTTCGAATTTCAACTTCAATTCAGCAGGGTAAACAAGGGGTGATCTCAGCCACATCATAAAAACTGCAGATAACTTTTATTTTTTTTTCAGGTTAGTTTTAGTATATAATTGCAGAGATGGTTCTTGTTGTAAAATTATAAAATTACTATGTTTTTATTGTTTGTTTGTTTGTTTTTTTTTTGTTTTTTTTTGTTTGTTTTTTTGTTGTTGTTTTTTTTTTCTTTTTATTCTTTGAAGACAGTTAGGCTTTTATTTTGATGCGTGTCCTATTAAAACTAAACATTTTATTCGAATTCACTCCATAGAATACAATTTAAAATACCCGTCAAGCTTTTTTTTGTGTACAAGCTATAAGACAAACGTATCAAAATGTCTGTCATCATTTAAATCAGTAGAAGAATAATGAAAAATATCAACTTACATTTTAAGCATATCATTTCACTGCTAGAATAAGACGTCGCAATTGTGCATGCAGCTTTTATGCATGTGAAATCAACTATTACGTAATATCACAGGGAGGATTGTGGGACTCCTCAAAAGAATTGTTGCGTTTCAATAAAAATTTTGTCAATCGCTTTCTGTTAAGCATTATTTATTTTTTTCACCTATGCGGAAAGCCTTGCGGTAGGAAACACAAAATGTTTCGCACATTTCAAAAATCGATCACTACAATAAAGGTATTAAAGGTTGCCCTTGGAAACAAAGAACACAGAAAAAAATCTTTTCATATATAGATATATAAGTTTATGAAATCTTTCACTTAAAGTTATGATAATTTGATTGCTTCACTTGCAACAATCAAGAGCGTAAATTATATTGTTATGTCTGTGCAACAATATACAATTACTGACCTTGTGCGAAGGTAACATGTTCATCCGAGGCAGGTATTGTTACCCGTGGGTAATAGTCACTGTCGAAGTTGAACAAATAATTATATAACCCACGCAGAAGATGACCAATTGTTTTATTGTACCAATCGTTTCATATAACTGAATCGTACGTAAAAAAAACGACAAAGTGATGGCTGACGTCGTGTAATGCTAAAAATGAAGAAATCTATGAAAAGCGCATCATGTACACTAGAATCCTTCGTTTTCCTTATCCATAGCTCAATGAAACGAAAAACGTAATCAACACATTTTTTTTAATTTTATTTTTTGTTTGAAATTTTCATAGCTTCGCTTGCAGAAATGGTAAAAACATCACATTTTCGCCATAAAAATGACATGTCGGTGTCGGTGTAGTCAGGATAATTAAGTTTGGTTCGTAGTCTTGCCTGGAAGAAGCCAAGGCAGTGACAGACGACAAAACAAGTCCATGGCGACCTTTCAAATTTGCATAGACAGACAGGAGATTAAAATAATACTATTTTTAGTTTAGATATAAAAGTAAAGCCCGATTAAGCCAAGAAATAATTATTTTCATAGCTCATTAATTCGAATATGAGCAAGATTATCGGCAAATTTTCGTAACTGGTGTTGGGTTTTAAAACAAGTAGTGCAGCTGTAGGCAGGGCATCACTTGTTTTCCTGTCGTCTGGAAATGAATGCAAAATTTCCACCAATCAGAAAATAGCATGAAAATCATAAATGTAAATAAAAAATAGCTATATAAGCAGAATACTACGGTAGATGGCGTCATAAGAGGGTTCATTGCAGAATATAAACCTGTGATATGTCGGCCGATGAGAATTCTTCACAACTGACGACTGTAAATGAGGAACAAAATAGAATGCATTTTTATCGATTCCAACTTTACACCCTGTTTTCATCATTTCTCTGATGTAAAACAGGACCAAAAAGCGTGTGTTGAGTTGTGAAGTTTAGGGCATTAGACATTCGTGATTTTATCATATTTCTATTATTCCTACCTTTATTTAACAAGAGTACATAAAACATAAACCTTCACTACTCCATGAGCAAATTTAGCGGACGACAAATTGAAGATATGTTGTATATCTTATCCTTATCCCTGAAAATAAAACTTTGATATGTCATGCTAATTGTCTCCCAAGGAGACAGTTTGCATGAAATGTCAAAGCCCTTTTTCAAGGAAAAGTAAGAAACACATTTCCAAAATTAATATCGTCTGCTGAATGTTTTACCCAGCATGATAAGCGTTAACGAACACTAGATATTATACATAAACGCCAAGATACAATGGTTCTTCTTTCAGAAGAAAATTTTAACGTTTACCACTCTCTGGGCTAATTCAACAGACGACAAATGTTCTTATTTTTCCCAGAAAAGAGAAATAATTATTTCATGCAAATCCATTTGGTGTTAAAGAGAGGTCCAGAGCAGAAAATCAGGGGCGTGTTGATTTACCAGCAGTTTTTTTCCTATTCAGTGATTACATCAGATCCATTTTCATGGTGTCAGCGAATGGTTATGTAACTTCACAGATGGAACCTGTCACGCAAAAGGGACCTGAAAGCATTCATAGGCGTTGGGAGGACTATGCCCAGATCATCAACTGACGATTGTAAATGTGGAACAAAATAGAATGCATTTTTATCGATTCCAACTTTACACCCTGTTTTCATCATTTCTCTGTTGTAAAACAGGACCAAAAAGCGTGTGTTGAGTTGTGAAGTTTAGGGCATTAGACATTCGTGATTTTATCATATTTCTATTATTCCTACCTTTATTTAACAAGAGTACATAAAACATAAACCTTCACTACTCCATGAGCAAATTTAGCGGACGACAAATTGAAGATATGTTGTATATCTTATCCTTATCCCTGAAAATAAAACTTTGATATTTCATGCTAATTGTCTCCCAAGGAGACAGTTTGCATGAAATGTCAGAGCCTGTTTTCAAGGAAAAGTAAGAAACACATTTCCAAAATTAATATCGTCTGCTGAATGTTTTACCCAGCATGATAAGCGTTAACGAACACTCGATATTATACATAAACGCCAAGATATAATGGTTCTTCTTTCAGAAGAAAATTTTAACGTTTACCACTCTCTGGGCTAATTCAACAGACGACAAATGTTCTTATTTTTCCCAGAAAAGAGAAATGATTATTTCATGCAAATCCATTTGGTGTTAAAGAGAGGTCCAGAGCAGAAAATCAGGGGCGTGTTGATTTACCAGCAGTTTTTTTCCTATTCAGTGATTACATCAGATCCATTTTCATGGTGTCAGCGAATGGTTATGTAACTTCACAGATGGAACCTGTCACGCAAAAGGGACCTGAAAGCATTCATAGGCGTTGGGAGGACTATGCCCAGATCATCAACCGCGGTGTCTGATCTTGTTATCTGCTTTTTTGCGAGTACAGTCTACAGCATTTCAAAATATGTTAGCGAGCTGCAAAGGCCTGGATCAGATTGTTCATCTGCGCAGTATGATCAGGGCCTTTGCTTTTCGCATGCGCATCGAGGTCCTTTATTGAGTGATGCGGTCCAGAGTATCAAATAAGTGTCTTTCTTTCGTCTTTTCATCATTTATGGACAGTCACACAAACCTTGATTGAGCCTAAAAGATACGATCTATATCGTGAAACCATATGTCATTTTCAGTCGTAATGCGTGGAAGAAAGATAAATAATAATAATAATAATAAGTCTGCCTTTTTTGGATACAAAAAATAGAACAATCTCATAATGACTAATTCTACTATACAAAAGGGAAATTGTGGGGAAGGCGGCGGTTAGAGTTGTCTAAGCTGAAGGATTTCTTCTTTTTGTTGTCTGAAATTTCATAAAACAGATAAGGAACCGCTTTTACTTATCAAACGGTCCAGTAGAAAGGGACGGAGTCTGGCTATGTGCAAGTGCATTAGAGAGATTTCAAAGTTGACGTATTTAACATGACAAGCTATATAAATACAAAAATAAACAACAACAAAAAAAAAAAACCAAAAAAAAACCAGAAAACATTCCAAAATATGTTTATCATATAGAGATTTCAAAGTTGATGTATTTAACATGACAAGCTATAAATGTCAGGTGTTATATATATATATATATATATATATATATATATATATATATATATATATATATATATATATATATATATATATATATATATAACACCTGACATTTCATGTGAAATGTCTCCGAATCTCCGAATGGGACAATTTGAATGAAATATCAGGTCTTATTTCTCTCTAAAAAAAAAAAAAAAAAAAAAGGATAAAGCTATAATTTTCATCTGATAATTCAAACTTAAAAATGTTCATGTTGCGGAACGCATTATGCCTTATGCGCGGCATATTTGTGTTGTATCCCAATAGTTGTTCAACTTTGGACCTTATGAATAAATAAACGCACCTGTCCGAACACACGTTTTGCATGGCGCAGTCAATGTAATGCATAGTCAATGCATCGGAGCACAAAGAAATACATAAATTGCACACTCACGCCAGATATAGATAATTTCAAATGCTCATTCCTTTCATCTGTAAGATAAAATACAAAAAGTCTGCTCTTCTGATCCTGGATGTCCGAAAGATTCTTTTACTCACTGACAGTGTATTTGTGTCACATGCATGTCGAGTTACGTTTTTTGACATTGCGTCTCAAATGTTTCTGCGTTTGTATCAGAACCATCACATCGTAAGGATGATCATTGCATACGTACATGGGCGTAGACAATATTAGAGTTTACCATTGCCCCGAAAGCACTTCATGAACGGTCACTGACTGGCGTAGATCGAGCTTTCTTATCTTATCGTATTTATCTTCTTACCTGTTCTTTTCTTTCTTTCTTTTTCTTTTCTTATCTTATTTTATCTTATCTTATCGTATTTATCTTCTTACCTGTTCTTTTCTTTCTTTCTTTTTCTTTTCTTATCTTATTTTATCTTATCTTATCACCCTGGGCCAAGTTGTTCAAAGCGTCGTTAGCTTAACGAGCTCGTTAAGGGTCATTTCGTTAACTGTTTTAGCGGATTCAATACACAATATTCTGATATTTTATGCTGAAAAAATGCGAGTACCTTTTGCACTGCAAAAGCTACTCACATTTTTTCAGCAAAAAAATTCAGCATATTTGCGTATCACTCAATTAAAATTTTAACGAATCGTTAACTAACGACATCGTTAGTTTTGAACAACTGGGCCCTGGAAGATGATAAGTGAGAATAGCCTTAATACCATTTACGGACACAAATACAGTTAAGTTTGAGCAACAGAGAGCTGCAAACTCTGCTTGCCCTCTGTTCATTTGTGGCTGCTTAATTTTATTTGTCTGTTTTTCCCTTTGGTGTTGGTGGCTTGATATGGATTTGGTTGTAACAGTTGCTGATTTCACTTTTTAACTTTAATTCGAAAGGCTAAAAGAAAACACTTTTTCCGATTCAGTCATGAATTCAAAAGACACGCGCACGATCTGGCAACACTTTCGTATGGTAACTTATAAAGCCAACACCTCAAATAATTGCTTAGCTAATTAGACAGTTATTAATATTTGTCGATAAACAGAAGATATTGCCTCAAAATTGATTGCATATGTCACTTCTTTTTTAGATAATTTTAATGATAATGGGACTGATGCTTCAACTTCGGATCTAAAATAACTAGAAAGATTTATAAATAGCAATGTACCTGATGATGTATTCTTTAAAATCCCCTGTATTATCCCTAAACAGGGGTCATTGTTTATTGCTGCCCTTGACTCGTCCAAGGCTACATGATCAGAAGGCCTTGGGCCCAGGATAATTAAATCGGTGGGTAAAATTTTATCACCAAGTATTGCCGCTCTAATAAGTAAAAGCTTAAAAACAAAAACATTCCCTGATCAACTTAAATATGTAAAAGTCTTTCCTATATACAAAAGCGGTAGCAAATCTGAGCCCGGTAATTTCAGACTCATTTCAATATTGACTATCTCTAAAATTTTCGAAAGACATGTTAAGAAACATTTAATGGCATGCCTAAACAAGTACAATTTTATCCATGAAAGTCGGTCAGGTTTTCGTCAATGCCATAGCTGACAAACAGCACCAGTTAGATTATTATACTGATGGATGGCTGCTTACATCCAGTATGACACTCAGAAAACGCTTTACCAGAGTTTTATGTTACCTCTATTAGACTATGGGTGTAATACATGGGGAACTGGATAATGTACTAATATTAAATGACTCTCAAAATTGCTAAAACAGGCCGCCTGCATTATTTTTACAAGCTGAGTATCGAACACTCCCTGCTACTATGTTTAAAGAACTGGGATGGCTATCTATTCCAAAAAGATTAGCATAGAACCAAGCTCTTTTTACCTATAAAGCACTGATTAATATCACCAGCTTATATTACTAACTTATCAATGCCAATGTCAACCGCCTATAATCGTTCACTGAATGGCCTGTTTTGAATTCCTAGATCGAGAACTTCGCTTAACGATCGCTCTTTCTCGTATTCCGCCTCGAGATTATGGAATTCACTGCCATCGTACCCGAGAGCAAAACACTCCCTGAATAAATACAAGACATCCCTGTAACAGTACCTCTAAATCCATATTTTTTTTTCTATTATTTCAAATTTCATGAATTTTATTCGGTCAAAATCACTGTGATGTTTGCCAACGATAGTTGCAATATTTTTCTGCTGATGTTAATAACAGATCACACAAACCCAAAACCTGAGCTTATTTGCCATCTACGTTTTGTGATCGTCAATTATTCATTTTAAAAGTATTGTACCGAAATATCTTTAATTTCCCCTCACTTTTTCTAACTTTAAAACGTGCTGTAAGCGATATTAGTCAAAGTGGAGAGTAAGGACTTTATGTGGATTTCCTCATAACACTTAGCTGTGCGTAAAGTAGGTCGTAGGTTCGAAATCTTAATTGCTACTCATTGCTACAAGCTCTTACTAGTTACAGCCCATTCAGTAAGTCTGTTTCTCTAGACAGACGATATTTTCTTTTCTTTATTTTTACGTATTTTGTTTTCCGTCTAGCTCAAACTGAAACAACCAGCCTTTCGCCCAACACTGATACCAGACATTATTGTTAACCCATTTATGTCTTAAAGACTGTTCCACTTTAACTCTTTAGACAGGTCCATTTCCAAAAGCAGTCAATTTTATATTATTCCAATATTTTACAGACATTCGTGTACTTTATGCAAACAGTGCAGACCCTAATCAGACGTTGCATTTCTTTGGCTTTTGATCTATAAATGGGTAAATGTGGTATAATCTTTTCACCTCAATGAAATGGACTTTTCGAGTTCTGTATTTGAACACGTTTATTGTTGCAGATAGGGATGCCAATCAAACAAAAATCGAACAAAGAATGGCAAATATTGTGTATCTATAAAAATAAGCATTGAGCTGTCTGCCGCAACCAGATACCGTCGCGATATTCTATTTTATTTATTTATTTTATTTATAGAATAATTTGAGAAGGTAACACTTTAAGCTCAAAAAGACATTCTAAAAATCGGCCCTCTATAAATTTAACGAGTCAAGCATAAAAGGCCATAAAACAAAAAGTACATGCTACATTTACAAAAATGTACATTTTATACAATAGTAAAATTGGCATATACATTCATAGGATGCAATAGACGGATAAGAAAAGATTTAAAGCATTGCTACATGCTTGACTAATATATCGCTACTCTGATAGATGAAACTATGCACTAATATCCTTTGGGATCATTAATGTCGATTGCCCATTTTTACGGATCAAAATGAGGCATTGTGCATGGATGGCACTTTCTATGACTTGGTAATTGGCAACATGGTTCCAATTTACCAGATATGTCCTTTTATTCAGCAGGTGTAGTTATATGGGCTCAGGCTAAGCAACATTAGAAACAAAAAGGTAAGAGAAAAGTCCAGGGAGTGCCACAATCACAAACCGCAGCTTTCCATGACACCAAGAGGAAGAGAAAACCGACATATCCAAACCAGAACAAATCGAACAAACATACGAAAAGCACTTAGATTAGCTCTCTCTTCCCCGAGCGAGGTAATCGCAGTATTAAAAGGACTGAAAAATACAAGAACAAAATGACACGTTAAGACATAAAACAAACCGCCTCATAGAATAAATGACAAAGCAATAAAGAGTAAGACTAACACCGGGACCACCGCCTTAAAACGGTCAGTAGAGTAAACCACCGGGTGGGGGGCGGGGACATAAAACTTCGGTTCGCATAAAGGCTCCCAACTCAATGTATCAAAACGAAAATATAAAAATCAAATTAATCACTATAATAAACAAAGGCGAGTACTCATGGCTAATTCTATTGTATGCCAGAGTAAATTAAAACTAATAGTTGAACCACGGCAGGCCAAGCCAAAGACATATCGTCAAGCCCCAACCCACTGGTTAAAGTTTTACGAAGAGGCCGTCATTGAGTCTGAGGCCCGAACCGCCGTCTTGCAATTTAAGAATGAAGCATAGCCATCAACAATGATTGGGTTGACAACTAGGCATTCACTCTGCCGCATAATATCCAGGCTATAGCAAATTCTTTTATAACGGTTAATAAGTTTTCTGAATTGCTCCGAAAAGTTAGATTTTCCTACATTTTTTCTAAATCTGTACACTAAGACCGTAAAATTCTGGTTCCGATATACCTTGTTGCAGAAGTGTTTTCAAAGTGACGCTATATTTTCCTACCAAGGCACTGTGTCTGCGATAAAATTTAGAAAACGCCTTACGAAGTTTAAAATAACGATAGCCCTGCCTTAGACGTTTGGCAGTAAGGGCTTTATTACGGTAGTAAAAGTCACCAAGATTTGAAGAAGCTCTGGCAAATCTAATAAGTTGAGATATGTATACCCCATATGAGGTACGCCGGGGGACATCCATCCAGAAAAGGGAAATTGACTATATCAAAATCAAAATCGTCCCGTTTATCATAAATGGTAGAAACTGTACCATTAGATATACATAGATTCAAACCCAAAAATGTTTCCTCGGTATCGGAAGAATTTGCTCTATTTGATTGGAGTTCTTAAGGGTATATGCGGTCCACCATTTGGTCAAAGTAAATACACCAAAGGCAAAGAAGACGCATCAAGACACCAAATGGAAAGAAATCAACGGCACCACAATCAAAACACTACAAGCACAAAGTCAAAAGGACAGTGAGTGTCTTTCCCAAAAAATTGATACTACGATACTGTTTCGAAAGAGACGGAATTAACTATTTTTGGTCAATTAAAAATTCCAATGACGTTCTCAATAAATTTAAATCTAAAAACTTTCAGGCTTCTAAATTGTCTACATATGATTTTTGTACACTGTATACTACGTTACCTCATCATCTTATAAAAGATAAACTTATTGATTTAATTAACCGAACGTTTATTCGGGAGAATTTCTACTGCGTGAGATAAATGAAACTTGAAGATCTTGATCACTATATGTATAGTTGACTCTCGTTATCTCGAATAACCGCTTACCTCGAAGTGAAAATCCGGTCCTTGCCTTAACATGAATATCTAACAGCAGGTTAAAACATATTGTTGAAAAGAAGTGAAATTTCTCCTGTTTTCCACAATATTTTTCAATATATCTCTAACTTCAAGGATCCAATTGCACATATATTTGTTAAATGTGGTTGTTCGAATAATTTTTCCTCAATTCTGCAAAACTGATATGTCGAGGTATGTCGAGGTACGGATATCTCGAAGTATTTCAGAGAGTCCGTTTGAATCCGAGATAACGAGAGTCTACTGTACATCCACGTATCGAGAGGATAACCAGACGACGCAAAAGAGTCACCAGTGACCTTTGTCGAAATCTTTTCTGTTAAGGCACTCTCATCAACATTTTTCCTCTAGAGATAGCCCTAATGTATTATCCTTAGAAAAGGTCACTCCAGGGACGAAAATTCTGAGCTTATAAGCTGATAAGACAGCGTCAAATTGTTGGATGGACAGTAAACGATATTAACAAGAGGACTTCCGTTTTCGGCCGTAGTACTAGAATTTGTGTATAACAGAACAGCTGTTATCTGGGAGCAACCAACTCATCGTATTATGAAGAATAGTATTTCGCGGGCATTAATTGCCAACGAGTATAAAAGCGTGTGAAACAGTGATATTTAGAAGTAAAGATATCAATAAATTAGAAAGAAATAAGGAAAACAAGAGCTCTTAGAAACAATTTAATGTTTCTGAAGTGGAAAGGACATTCTCTTCACATCGGCACGAAAAAAGTTCATCGCACTCGGTTGGGATTACAATTTGATTAATCAAGCCAGATTAATCAGCTTATAAACCGGTACAGTCTCCGATCGTTTTATGTTCTTTATTGAGACCGACGCGAAAAGAATTGCAGTTATATAGTTTGTGTTATAATTATATGTTAGTGTTTAATTATATATTGAATGATATATGTGTAAGAACATCATCTTGAAATAAATTACGCTGTTTTAGTTTCGGTGTAGTGATACAGTTAAGCGTCATCAAATCTGTAGCTCAACCAAATAAGTCACTCTCGGTCCGTTTTGACCGCCCTTAGGCGTAACACTGGAGTATAATAATAAGTCCCTCCCCCAACCTCGTATTTTCCTTGAGCGTCTGAGCGATTTGTATGCATAAGATTAAATCTGTTTATTGGTTTTTGAGTATCAGATTTTTTTTCTGCAGAAAATGTTTCAGACGCTGCTATCACTTGCCACTAAATTCAAAGCACTGACAACAATGGTTGGTCGACAGTGTCTGAGTGTAAACTTTGATGATGGTCCCGAACGGGGACCTAACCCTTAGCTTACTGTAATTTAAGCAAATAGTGCAAACCCTGATCAGACACCGCGTTCTATGGCGTCTGATCTGGGTCTGCACTGTTTGCCAATGTCCTAGTCAAGGTTTTACCCTGTTTATACGGCACTCTGAGGTTACAATGACATTGATTAGTGCGGCTATAAATAACCGTTGCCTGGATTTCGTCTGACGCGTTATTTGATTACATTAGTCAATGATAATTATGTGGACAACTACCTTAAGATAATAATGGCGTTTGTATCTTATAGCTCGATTGTAAATAATCGACCATATCAAGTAAATAATAATAATAATAGTAACAACAACAACAACAACAACAACAACAAAAGATAATCAGGGCATTCGATGTCTGGTTACAGATCACTGGATAATGTACAATACAGTGATGAATAGAGAAGACAATATTTGTTTACTGTTATATAACAGGGTGTTCAATTGTTTTAAACAACATGTTTACTATGTTTCCATAAATAGTTTTATTTACTATGTTTCCAAAAATAACTTTCTGGAATGTTCAACATGTTTACAATAACATGATGTTTACGTCCTTGATTCTGGACTGAGTTGTTTTTGGAATGTCATGGAAGATTTAGAAGTTTCTTGATTGGAACTGGAAAATAAGAGATGCTTGTAGTAAATTCTTTTTCTAGAACGTTCTCTGATATTATATAAGGAGAGAAGAATTTCATCTGGGCATCTTTGTATACTTTCACTGGAAATTATTCTATACTGGATTACTTTACTATTTTATTCATTCTGGACTTAAATTCTGAATTCAGGAACTTTAAATTGTGGGATCAGAAACTGATATTGAAAGGATTTGTTTTATAAATTCTTGTGGATTAATTTTGAGGGACTTTGTGACATAAACTTGAAAGGTACTGTTCACTTACATTCTTTTGTTTTGAACCTTATCTTATTTTTTGTGAATAAATATTGTTGATAATTTAAAGCTTGTTGCTGGTTTCACTTTCATTTCTTTCTCGTTTCGCCTGGCTCTTAACGTTACTCTCATATACATTTAAGCTTTAATACTCTGTATGTTAAATTATCAGGTAGGAAACTGTGATAGTTTTCTTATTCTTTACAGAAAATAAGACTCGACATTTAAATGAAATGTCAAGTCTTGTTCGAAGTCACCTTTTCGCTTCACAAGGCCCATATCTGAATTGCAACAACTTTGCGCATACAGACAAATTTAATACGTAAATTCCGTTTATATAAATATAGTCACACCAGGATCCGACCAGCGCAAGAAATATCACATCGCCAGGAGCTGAAAGAACTTCAGCACTGAACCCAGACTTCGAGGGTTAATATGATAATTATCTTAACCCTTGCCATGTGAATGAATTAAGATACACGCCCACTTCTAATTTTCAGCCAGTTAGATTACTTGATGCAGTTGTTGATACACATTCACATATTTAATGGCAAACAGTGCAGATCCAGAAGAAGCCAACTGATCTGGATATACACTGTTTGTAAAGGCAGGGCATATTCGGATTCAGCAGGTAAAGGGCTTAGCTAAATCGAGACTCGTAGAACCCTTGCAAAGCGCAAACAACATTTGCATACAGCCAAAATTATTTTTACAATGACTAAGCAAGGATGCATGCATTCCTGTTTAGCACAACTAGTTTACCAAAAGTGCATTTTATTTACAATGACTAAGCAAGGATAAATGCATTCCTGTTTTGCAAATATTAGAATATCAAGAGTGCAAGTTACCTGAAAACGTTTCGCCCTGGATTTCTGCTCCTGTAGGCGCTCGTCATCAGGAAAAAAAAATGGTGAAACGCTTTGCACTTCTGAACGCAGCCCTGATGTCCTAAACTAACATGTAACATCCATCAGTAAACACAACGTCGAAACTCAGATAGACGTGATACACCTCCAGGGGAGACAACTCTGTCAAAATTGTTCGTCCCCTCAAGAAATGGGTCTACTGTATAAGAGAGAGCAAATTCTATTCTTATGGAGTTGATCTGAATGGGCAACTGGAAAACACGAAAGTTGTTTTCCCCTAATTATTTCGGTGCCAAATTTCAGATGACATTTGTCGTCTGCTATTTTTACTTTAATAAAAGATCGCTCGGAGAGACGTTTATACGTAAAGTTGATAGACTAAATGTCAAACAGCGAAGCTCCAGATGAGACGGCTCAACTCATCTGGATTTATGCTGTTTGCAAAAGTCTATTATTATCGCCTGGCAGTGAAAGAGTTAAAGGAAACGGCGGAAACTCTAAGTGTATCCTGTCACCTTAAATGAAGAGTTGCCACTTATATAATCGATCATCAGTCACTTTATCCTCTTGTGTCTAATGATCGGTAAGATTTCTCTTAGTCGACTAATCAGAAAATTCTATTTTTAGAAACATATTTTTCTCATGTTTTATTTTTATAAGCAAGTTATAAAAATGAATTTTAAAGCTGTCGATTTGGGTCATTCTAGATTTGTGGTCAATAAGAGTGGAAAAAAAGATAAAATAGCCTTAAATAAGTCAACCCAAAAGTAGTGATGTTTTTTCTTATTTACCATGAAAACATATGTTGTGGGTACACATAAGAAGCGCCTCGCAGCTTCTAATAAGCACCCACAACATATGTTTTATGGAGAAATAAGAAAAATATTCCTCTTATGTATCTGGAGCAATGAATAAATACCTAGATTAAGAGTGAATATATTTATTAATCGAAGATCAGTCGGTTTTACAAAACCGATGATCGACTATGAAATTCCGGCCGATTCCCAACACTACTTAAATGCTCTTGACATAGAAGTACTACGAAACATATTAAATCGCAAAGTCGAAAACACGTACTTTTGGACATGGGTGCATTCGCGCAGTCTGATTAAAATCTTCACTGGGCGCCTGTTGGACAGCCAAACATCCAAAGATTCCTCGTGCGGTCAACGAAGAATCTGATCAGACGGAGTTAATATCTAACTTCAAATCTTAATGACTTTAACTACCGTAATAAAGCCCTAACTGCCAAACTTCTTAGGCAGGGCTATCGTTATTTTAAACTTCGTAAGGCGTTTTCGAAATTTTATCACAGATATAGTGCCTTGTTAGAAAAATATAGCGTCGGTCTGAAAACACTTCTGCAACAAGGTATATCGGAACCCGAATTTTACGGTGACTTAGTGTACAGATTTAGAAAAATTGTAGGTAAATCTAACTTTTCGGAACAATTCAGAAAATTTATTAACCGTTATAAAAGATTTGGCTATAGCCTGGATATTATGCGGCAGACTGCATGCCTAGTTGTCAACCCAATCATTGTTGATGACTATGCTTCACTCTTTAATTGCACGACGGCGGTTCGGGCCTCAGACTCAATGACGGCCTCTTCGTAAAACTTTAACCAGTGGGTTGGGGCTTGACGATATGTCTTTGGCTTGGCCCGCCATGGTTCAACTATTGGTTTTCATTTACTCTGGCATACTCGTCTTTGTTTATTATAGTGATTAATTTGATTTTTATGTTTTCGCTTTGATGCATTGACTGAGTTGGGAGCCTTTATGCGAACTGAGTTTTTATGTATTTTTGTATTTAGAGTAGCATCGGGACCCAGGGTGAAGTTAGTTAGCTGTAAAAGTGCTTTAAACCACCCGGTGGTTTGCTCTACCGACCGTTCTAAGGCGGTGGTCCCGGTGTTAGTCTTACTCTTTGTTGCTTTGTGGTTTATTCTTCGAGGCGATTTGTTGTATGTCTTCCGTGTGTCATTTTGTTCTTGTGTTTTCAGTCCTTTTAGTATTGCGATTACCTCGCTTGGGGAAGAGAGAGCTAATCTTAGTGCTTTTCGTACGTTTGTTCGGTTTGTGCTTGTTTAGATTTGTCGGTTTCCTCTTCCTCTTGGGGTCTGGGAAGGGTTGCGGTTTGTGATTGTGGCACTCCCTAGACTTTTCTCTTACCTTTTCAGCATGCAACCCGCCTGCATGCATGTTAAGCTAAGATTGCCGAATACTAAGAGTAAATAGGATAGTAAGGAGTTAAGGTGTCCGAATGCTTAGGTTATATAGGTAGTAAGAAATTAAAGTGTCCGAATACTTAGGATAAATACGGTCGTAAAGTGTTAAGGTGACCGAATACTTAGGGTAAATACGATAGTTAAGAGTTAAGGTGTCCGAATGCTTAGGGACGAATACAATAGCATGGTGTTAAGGTGTCCGAATACTTAGGATAAATAAGGTAAGAAGGAGCTAGAGTGTCTGACTGCTTAGGGTTAATACGGTAGTAAGAAGGGGAGGTGCCTGAATACTTAGGGTAAATACAGTAGCAAGGTCTTTAGATGTTAGGGTTCGAATGCTTAGGGTGAACACGGAAGTAAGGAGTAAAGGCGGCCAAACACTTAGGGTAAATACGGTAGTAAGGAGTTGTGGTGTCCGAATACTTAGGGTAAGTACGGTAGTAAGCAGTAAAGATGTCCGAATACTTAGGGTAAATATTGAAGTAAGCAGTAAAGGTGTCCGAATACTTAGGGTAAATACGGTAGTAAGCAGTAAATGTATCCGAATGCTTTGGGTAAATACTGTAGTAAGCAGTAAAGGAGTCCGAATCCTTAGGGTAAAAACGGTAGTAAGCAAAGGTGCCCGAATACTTAGGGTAAATACGGTAGTCGGCAGTAAAGGTTTCCGAATCCTAGGGTAAATAGGGTAGTCAGCAGTAAAGGTGCCCGAATCCTTAGGGTAAATACGGTAGAAAGCTGTAAAGGTGCCCGAATACTTAGGGTAAATGCGGTAGTAAGCTGTAAAGCTGTCCGAATACTTAGAGTAAGTATGGTAGTCAGCAGTAAAGGTGTCCGAATCCTTATGGCAAATACGGTATTAAGCAGTAAAGATGTCCGAAAAATTAGAGTAAATGCGATATTCAGCAGTAAAGGTGTCCGAATGCTTAGGGTAAATAAGGTAGTCAGCAGTAAATGTTCCGAATACCTTGGATAAATACGGTAGTCAGCATTAAAGTGTCCGAATACATATGGTAAATACGGTTGTCAGCAGTAAAGGTTTTCGAATCTTTGGGGTAAATACAGAACTAAGCAGTAAAGGTGTCCGAATCCTTACGGTAAATATGGCAGTCAGCAGTTAAGATGTCGAATTCTTATGGTAATTACGGTAGTTAGCAGTAACGGTGTCCGAATCCTTAAGGTAGATATGGTAGTCAGCAGAAAAGGTGTACGAATCCTTGGGGTAAATACGGAAGTTAACAGTGAAGGTGTCCAAATCCTCAGGATAAATACGGAAATAAGAAGTTAAGGTATCTGAATACTTAGGGTAAATACGGTAGTAAGCAGTAAAGATGTCCAAATACTTAGGGTAAGTACGATAGCAAGCAGGAAAGGTGCCCGAATACTTAGGGTCAATAAGTTAGTAAGCAGTAAAGATGCCCGAATAATTAGGATAAATATGGTAGTAAGCAGTAAAGATGTCAGAATACTTTGGGTAAATACGATAGTAAGCAGTAAAGATGTCCGAATACTTAGGGTAAATACGGTAGTCAGCAGTAAATGTGTCCGAATGCTTAGGATAAATACGGTAGTCAGAAGTAAAGGTGTCCAAACACTTAGGTTAAATATGGTAGTAAGGAGTTAAGGTGTCCGAATCCTAAGGGTAAATACGGAAGTAAGCCGTAAAGGTGTCCGAATACTTAGAGTAAATACGGTACTAAGGAGTTAAGGTGTCCGATTCAGGGTAAATACGGAAGTAAGCAGAAAGGTGTCCGAAATCTTAGGGTAAAAACGTTAGTGAGGAGTAAGGGTGCCCGTATATTTATGGTAAATACGGTAGTGAGCAGTTAAGGTGACCGAATAGTTAGGGTTAAGACGTTAAGTCAGCAGTAAAGGTGTCCGAATACTTAGGGTAAATACGGTAGTAAGCAGTAAAGGTGTCCAAATAGGGTAAATACGGTAGTAACCAGCAAGGGTATCCGAATTCTTAGGGTAAATACGGTAGTTAGCAGTAAAGGTGCCCGAATATTTAGGGTAAATACGGTAGTAAGCAGTTGAGGTGTCCGAATACTTAGGATAAATATGGTAGTAAGCAGCCAGTTAACGGGTTCAACCCCAGCGAGCACCAAGCGTTGTGTCCTTGAGCAAACACTTTATCAACATTGCTTAGTATTGATTTCTACCCAGGAAGATCTGCACATAATATTCAGAAAATGAGGGTGTCGCAGTATACATACATACATACATACATACGAGGGCGGGTCAATAAAAAAACAGCCTAACTTATTTCTGGGTGAGATCGATCTCTTCTTTCTCGATGTAATTGCCCTCTAGAATGATACACTTGGACCAACGGTGTTCCAGTGCCATCCGCCCAGCACTGAAGAAGCCAGGGTCCTTGTCTCTGACCCACTCCTCAACTGCCGCCACGACCTCTTCGTTGGACCGGATATCCTTTCTCAAGTTTTGTAATAGGAAATAGTCACTAGGAGCTAAGTCCGGAGAATAGGCGGGGTGTGGTATTAGCTCGTACCCATTCCGCTGAACAGCATCCATTGCAATTTTGCAAGTGTGGACTCTCGCATTGTCCTGTTGGAGCAGAATTCCTTTGGAGAGTTTACCTCGGCGTTTTTCACGGACCACAATTCTCAGTTAGTCGAGCAAATTTGCATAATACGCACCTGTTATTGTACTTTTCTTTGCTAGAAAGTCAAACATAATAACGCCTTGTGCATCCCAAAATACAGTTGCCATCACCTTGCCAGCAGAGGGTTGCATTTTGAACCTCTTTGGCCTCGGAGACCCCGGTCCTACACTCTGGCGACTTTGAGCTTTATTCTCTGGCTTATAATAATGGACCCAGGTCTCATCTACAGTCACCAGACGTGAAAGGAAATCATCTTCCTTTGACCTAAACCGCTTCAACAATGCGCTGCATACTGATGCTCTGGTTGCCATTTGCTCGTCGCTAAGGGATTTTGGGACCCAACGGGCTGTTAGCTTGTGCATACCCAAGCGGTCATGTAAAGTTGTTGAAACGCTACCATGTGAAATGTGTAATGTATTCGCTATTTCTTCCACCTTAATTCGCCTATCAGAGAACATTAGATCCCGTACTTTGTTACATATTTCTTCATCGGTGGCATCTTATGGCGTCCAGACCTGGTTTCATCTTCTAAAGACATTCTACTGCGTTTGAATTTTCCAGCCCAGAATTTAACTTTTGCATACGATAGTGCAGAAGATCCATAAACATTGGTCAACTCGCAATGTATTTCCTGACCTGTTTTTACTTTCAAATACAAGTACCGAATTACAGCACGGTACTCAACTTTTGACGGAAAGCTTACTTTTGCATCGCTAGCCATGTTTGACATTCAATATGTTGTGAGTGAATGACACGATAAGGTTGCAATTTTGCCCTCACACCTAAAACATGTATTGAAACAAGGCATGAAAATCTTTGGTGTCTCGGTCAATTGGAAATGGGATAGGCCGGCTACTTATTGACTTGCCCTCGTACAACAATTGCAGGATACACAGATGCGCTAAATTAGCCTACATACCTGTAAATTATTCTGTTGAACATTTTTTTTGCAAAGTATCACGTGAAATGAGCGTAAAGTGCGCGTTACCTAAAAAAAATGCACGAAAACATAGATCATGCACAAAACGAATCTTACTTACCTTGTAAATAAACGGAGAATGAATAGAAATAAACTTCGAAGTGGGGATAAAATTGAAAATTGCCGCGGCCGCAAATTTTGTAAGTGACGTCTTAAGTCTCATATTTCGCCTCGCTATTAAAATACTCGGTGTAGTTCGTTGTTCTGTTATTCTTTGGTCAATAGCCTCTATCAAATCCAGAAACACTTACTGTATTACTGCATAAGCACCGAACCATACAAAGCGTTTGTTTAACCATCACGGTTTGGACACACGTATCATCGGTCATACGATGAGTTAATAGATGCGTCTAGCACGCCGCATTGCTTTTGGTTGTTCTGGGAGCTGCTTTGTAGTTCCGTTGGACCACATAATAGTTATTTACCTCCGCCATTAACATTAATTGTTAAAGGTTACATTCCACAGTTTCACATTTGTGACCCTGGAAAAATGTCAAAAATTAGGGCTAGAAACCTGTCTTGAAATACTTGTTGGTGCAAATTTTGGCAAATACTGAAGTTATATGCTTGTCAGTTTTTGATAACATTAAGAAAAAGACTTTTCTTGAGGTTACATGACCTTATTATTAAAAGGTGTAGGAAACATATAGAACTGTTGATTTCTGTCTAGTATCGGGATTTACCCTGTCATAAATTGTAGCATGCTTTTCAGTGGATTTAATCTAGAAAACAACGTGGAGTACAGGTATTCATTTCTGGATACAAGTAATATTCCGTAGGTGTTCTGTCAAATTTCAACTGTTCCAGGGCAGTGCGCGGTCCTGGATATGAGGATAATAAATCGAAAACTGCACATTTTGCATAAAATTGACCGCAGTCGGAGGTGGTGAGATATTGTTTACAATAGTATTAAAGCAGGTTTTGATGCATTTCAGATATTTTCTGATGATTAGATAGTTATTTGGTATGTTTGCAATTTACTGATACAGTACGAGTACCTTCTGGACATATACTGATTGTTTGCTGATATTGCACTTTATTTGTCTGACGGCCGTGAAAAAGTGGAAATAGAAGTCAAAATCTTAGAGTGCACCCTTAATCACAATATTTGTTAAGAATAAGTGTCATGTTATAACAGCTACCTAGTTCATCACGAAAATGTGCCTATATAGTGTTGATCCCTTTAAACCACACTTTTATTAAGTAAAACGGGTTACAGGGGTATATATTATTTTTCGTATTTCTGCTCAAAAACATAGATTGTGGGTACTCGTTAGAATCGCCTCACCGAGGCGGTTCTAACGGGTACCCACAATCTATTTTTTGAGCAGAAATATGAAAAATATCGGAATTTTTATCTGTGTGTGTGTGTGTGTGTGTGTGTGTGTGTGTGTGTGTGTGTGTGGTAAAATTTTCAGTATATTTGAATAGATTTGCTTTCGTAATGTAAGAAAAACGTATCTTCTTAAACGTGTCCCAAACGAAGAGTTAGATCAACCTGCGTTACTGTGCAGTCTGAGTGGTCCGCATAAGGAATCTTTGCATCATTGGCTATCCAAAATGTGGCCAGTGAAGCTTCTTCATAGACAGCTCAAATGCACAGGCTGATCTGAATTTTCGCTAGGCGCACATGTCCGATGGTAAATTTTCTGACTTTACGACTCAGTTGATTTAAGTCTTTCATATTTGCAATATGTTTTCTTGTGTTTTCAATTCTATAAAACATAATTACCTTTTAACAGGTATTTCACAGAAGGAAACAGGGCCAATGATTACAGAAAATGCGGATGTTGGTTGCGTGGGAACTTTGGGGTTTTGAATCTGTTGTTTTGTTTTGTTATTGTTTGTTTCACATCCCTTCTTCGTTTGGCGCCTTTTAAGGGCTGTGCTTTGTAATTGTGGCCTCTCCTTTGTACTTTAATTTGTTTCTAGGACGATATATATTATATATAATACGACGAAGGGTAGTTTCAACGGATCACTATAAAATCATAAAACTATTAAAATAGTGAAGCTATGCAGGAAATTCTGTCATGATAAGGTACCAGAAGAAGAAAGAAGAGAAACAAATAACGACAAAACAAACGCCTAAAACGAAACCACCGATTCACCAACAAAGGAAAACTGCAACAGAGGAACCCGCCTTTGGACGGTCAGTAGGAAAAAACTATTTGGGGGCTTAAACCAGATTTCCTCTCGCGAAACCCAAATCCTAACCCTGTTTCAGCTCCAAATTACTCACACACAAAGCATCTTCAGGAGTATAGCAATACTCTGATTACAATCTGGTCAGAGTCTTCGCAGTTCCAGACTGAGACAACTGCGCAGTCCCAGACTGAGGAAGCTGCGCAGTTCCAGAACGAAGCAGTTGCACAGTCCTAGACTGAGGCAGCTGCGCAGTCCTAGACTGAGGAAGGTGCGCAGTACCAAAACGAGGCAGCTGCGCAGTTCCAGACTGAGGAAGCTGCGCAGTCCCAGAACGAGGCAGCTGCGCTGTCAAAGACTGAGGCAGCTGTGCCGCTCCAGACTAAGACAGTCGCGCAGTTCCAGATTAAAGCAGGTCGCAGTCCTAGACCAAGACAGCTGCGCAGTCCCAGACCAAGGCATCTGCGCAGACCCAGACTAAAACAGCTGCGCGGTAAGACCATCAAATTTGGATTCTTTACTTTTCTTTCTGTATATGTCCCTGAACCCTTTCGACTCGGTAAACCAAATCAAATACTTATAAAAGACAGTGTAGATCCAGATGAGAGGGCTGTAATGAGCCGTCTCATCAGACTCTTTACTGTTTGCCATTCTGTTATTGAGTTTTGACTGAAATCCCTGCTTTCAACAATGGAACTTTCCAAATTCAGAGATGGCTGAGTCCATTTTAGAAACTCGGGGGTGAAAGGATGAAGGCCTATATTATACCAGACTTATACGTGAGGTGATCTAGGACTTTGTTCTTTCTTCCGCGACACTGGTCCGACAGATCAGTTGAATTTTACAGTCAACCCTTCTCTATACCAACACTCGATACAAAGACATATTTTTTTATAATAGCAATTTGACTGGCACAAAACTTTCTCTCAAGAGGCGACAGTTATCAGAAATCATTCAAGAAAATTGCATTTTATACTTCAAGGAGCACTTATCTTGAATATTTGGTAGAATCGCCTATATGTTTTTATGGGTTTTATGAGAAAAGAAAAATAAAAGAATGTCTTAGTTACATATCATTCTCATTAAAAATCTTTACAACAGCGAATTCATTTTAATGGCAACATCTTTGGGAACAAACGATATCGTTGTAACGAGGGTCACTGTAATTTCTTAAGCAATTTTCGCAAAGGATTTGTTATATAAGTTACTTTAAATTAAAACACAATTTTATTCTCCTTCATTAACATTATCAAACACATGGCTTGTGTAGAACAAGTTAATAGATAAAGTTTGTATTATTATACAAATTCTGTGCAAAAGAAAAAACAATGAACTCATGTGTATTGGCAATAGATCTCCTCGTTAATGCAAAAAATTGTTGCCCTATGTTTCATTCATGAAATTACTCGAAGACGACACTCAGAATTTACGCAAAAACTCCACGACTCAGAATTCACTCCAAAACTCCATCCAGTAGATGTTAATACAACTAATTGATTATCCTGTCAGAGAGTATTTCGCCTTATAGCTTCTAAGGAGTGCCATTTTTTTTTCTAAATGGTCTATGTTGATGTTGACAAGTATTCTGAATTTGACTACCTAGTACTGAATTTGCCTGAACTCATTAAAGACTGAATAAACTCTCCCATATCATTTATTGGAAGAGTCCATTGTCGATTTTAGGTAACAAATTGGCGCAGTCCCTGTGTGCCTCGGGTGCCCGGCTGTGTTAAAAATTTGAAACTGAACTGAACTGAATGTTTCAAATGCCAGGTGCTAAACAGCAAGTATTTTACCATCGGTCTGTTGCCAAGGGACGAAGGATTCCCAGCTAGACAAACTAATTGGCCTTATCTCTGATTTTGGTGATACACGTTAGGTATGAGGTTGTGGCATAGGGAGAGGGTCATTGTTACCAATAACTGGTTCGTTGTACTTGCTCTTGTTCAGATGCTAAGAAGCAAGAAAAAGTGTGTGCGAACAAACTGCGCACTGACAAGACAAAAGGGATAAATATAACCTTGTCCGCCGGCCTCGGTGGCTCAGTTGGATGCGCCGTCCGACTGGAGACCAGGAGGTCGCGGGTTCAACCCCCACCGAGGTCGGCAACATTCTTTCGTAGAGATTGATCATAAAATACTTTCTACGGTCATTCTCTCCCTTTCGCTGATTCAAGAAAGGAATTTATCAGATTCTGGCGAAAGAATGTGCACAATACTGGTTAACTGCTTAGAGGACTAAGCCTGCCCAGTAAACGTGTGGTTAGGTAAACTGACCGCGCTCGACATGACCCCATTGGGTTTGACTGGGCCGTAAAACCTCAACACAAGTAAAAATAACTTTGTCCGGTTAACTGCGACGTCTGGTTTCAATTTTCGTATAGACGGAATACAGCTGGATACAAGAAACCGCGGGTCATCGGACAAGGTTATATTAGTTCTTATGTGTTGATGTGCAGGCTGATCTAGATGTTTGTTTTTATTATTCAATTACCGTACCTGTCCTAAATATTCGAACACCTTAACTTCGTAAAATACTTATCCTTAAATTCGAACAAGTTCATTTGACTTTGTGAAGTTTCTTATGTACAAACTGTACCATAAGAATGTACACTGTGTGCTCAGGCATTACAGACCGATTACTTAAAGTAGTCACGATTTACGGTTCCCTGTTGGACCCGGCTCAGTTTTTTTTTTTTTTTTTTTTTTTTTTTTTTTTTTTTTTTTTTTTTTTTTGTATTGACACTCTAAAGCTCTTATTTATCTTAATCAGTCTGCCGTTTATTCATTACTTTATATGTTATATAAAAGGTCTATTTACCCTTTTTGTGTCAGCAAAAACCACGTAAAAATGTACAAAGAGGATAAGTGAACAGGAACGCAGTCTGTGTTTGCAAGCAACCTGATCTTGCCTTTTCATTGAACAGTATCGCATTCGAGCCAGCGCACGACAAATTCTCATCACGAAAACGTGCCTATATAATATTGACCCCCTTAAACCCCACTTTTATATAGTGAAACTGGGGTTTATAGGGGTATACATTATTTTTCTTATTTCTGCTCAAACATAGATTGTGAGTAATCGTTAGAACCGCCTCGCCGAGGCGGTTCTAACGAGTACCCACAATCTATGTTTAGAGCAGAAATATGAAAAATATCAGAGTTTTTATCTGAATTTTTTCAGTTTTTGGAGCTGAATTTTTCTATATATTTGAATAGGCGTGTTTTCGTGATGTACAATAATACTTGTGCGACCAGCGAAGACTCGTATCAGCGTATGCATCTGCACAATCTGAGCAGGATCTTCGCTAATCGCATATGTTACAGCCCCGGGCTATCAAAAGCTGGATAAACGAAAAGATGGATAAACGAGCCCTGTCATACTGGGTGGATGTACAGGCTGATCAGTCTGCTGGTTACACAGGTCTTATTGTAGGTTTTGTCGTGCGCTGCCTCATATCCTCAGTCGAACACTGGTGAATATCTCCATAACGAAAACACGCCTATTCAAATATACTGAAATTTTTACCACCAAAAAAATGAAAATTTTCAGTTAATAAATCCTAATATTTTTCATATTTCTGCTCAAAACATAGATTGGCGAGGCGGTTCTAACGAGTACCCATAATCTATGTTTTAAACAGAAATAAGAAAAATAATGTTTACCCCTGTAAACCCCAGTTTTACTACATAAAAGTGGGGTTTAAGGGGGTCTAAATTATATAGGCATGTTTTCGTGATGTCGATCGAGTGCTTGTCTAAGCCTTCAAAGTTCTTTAAATGTACCACGTCTCACAGGGAGGTACAATGTATACACAAAGTCCTTTCTGTGTAAAGCGGTACATCTATAGAATTTAAGTCACAGTCAATTAATTCGTATGTACCATGTAAAATCAGTGAAAAGCTATTTAAAAAGTACAGTAAAATACGTTTCTTTCATGAAATTTCTCGAAAGAACAAATACGTTTGATCCGAATCGAGAGAAAACTGTACCTTTGGGCATGTGCGCCAGCAAAGACTCAGAACAGATTGGCATAGCCCGATTAAAGTCGACGCTGTCTGTCTTAAAACATTCTAGGATCTTTGCCTAGCTATTTTATATACATCGTAACCTTTGATCAGACTGTGCATATGCGCAGGATAATCTTAGCCTTTGCTGGGCGCTCATATCCGAAGGTACATCATCTCGAGCTGAGGTCCGCATGTTTTATATAAACCGCCATCTGATGACTGTACTCGCTGTTTACCAAGCATGTCCACTTCCACACTTTTTGAAAGCATTAAAAACGATTTTTTTTCAAAGGAATAAAAATATAACATTTAAAACTACACAAAATATTCATGTATGAACCATAGGTACTATGATACTTTAATGGTTGGATAGGAGTGTAGCTACTTAAACAGATTGCTGCAGCAAAAGCATAACCACGAGATATTTTTAAGCATGCAAAGGAGAAAAGGTAAACATTCAAATTATTTCCTTCGATAAAGATATCTATCATGCAGGAAAACAAAATAGTTTTTTTATTTAATTTCTGTTTTGTCTTACACGTATACATACCCCAGCAGGCACACAACGTTGAAACAACTTCGGTTCAACGTTGATTCAACGTTTTGACGACGTTTATTTTACTACACTGCAGCTGGTATTAGTGTCGTGTGGCGGCAGTAGAACGTCTCCCCGTACTTAACCATAGTGCGGATTATATTTCATTTCCTTTGGGATCATTGGGCCCATTGAGGAAGCTTTAAAATGGAGTTCTGCTTATGTATACGCTAGAGGGCGTAAGCAGTGTTGCAAACTTCATTACTGCTTATGAAGAGTCTCAATAAAACCGAGACTCCCATTTTCTTATCTGTAGTGTATTTTTTGTTTCCAAAGGCAATCTTTTTTACTTTTGTTTTACTACACTGCAACTGGTATTAGTGCCGTGTGGCGTAGGTAGAACGTCTCCCCGTACTTTATCATAGTGCAGATTATATTTCATTTCCTTTGGGATCATTGGACCCATTGTGGAAGCTTTGGAAATGGAGTTCTGCTCATGTATACGCTAGAGTGCGTAAGCAGTGTTGCAAACTTCCTTATGAAGAGTCTCAATAAAACCGAGACTCCCATTTTCTTATCTGTAGTGTATTCTTTGTTTCCAAAGGCAATCTTTTTACTTTTGTTTTACTACACTGCAGCTGGTATTAGTGCCGTGTTGCGGCAGTAGAACGTCTCCCCGTACTTTACCATAGTGCAGATTATATTTCATTTCCTTTGGGATCATTGGGCCCATTGTGGAAGCTTTGAAAATGGAGTTCTGCTCATGTATACGCTAGAGGGCATAAGCAGTTTTGCAAACGTCATTACTGCTTATGAAGAGTCTCAATAAAACCGAGACTCCCATTTTCTTATCTGTAGTGTGTTCTTTGTTTCCAAAGGCAATCTTTTTGACGTTTATTAAACAGTATGTGCTTACTGGGTGCACATGTAACAAACACGTGATGGGGATGTTGGAACTCGTAAATGAACCGCAACGTCAGAAAACGTACCTTCAGACACGTGCGCCCGGCGAAGATTCAGATTCGCGCAGTCTGATCAGATTCTTCACTGGGCACATTTTAGATAGCCAAGATTGCAAAGTTTCCACATGCGGATAACGAAGACTCTATCAAACTGCGCGGATGCGAAGGCTGATATGCGTCTTCGTTGGGCGCGCATGTCAGAAGGTCGTTTCATCACGTTGTCGGTCCAGTAATGGACATTTAGTTGGTAATGGGCCTGATAATTTTTTTTTAATTCAATGGAGCTGAAATCTACAGTGACAGAAAAAGAATATAGTTGGCTAAATATTCCCTTCAGTTGGTCGAATCCATCTATTTATTTCCGATATTAATGCTAATGTTAACCAATTGAAAGCTGCAGTGATATGAACATGGTTTACCTGACATAAAAGCACTGTGTTTGGTTCAAATAAAACTTTTTTTTATAGACCAAATCCATATGTTTTCCGATTCTGATGTTACACAATTGTGTCGATGATTTGAAATGGGTCGATGTCACTGTTCAATAACTGTTTAGGTCAGACGACACTAATTAGCGATGGCAGAGAAATGTTTGATTGTTAGTATGATCATTTTTGGGTTGATTATTTACAGTCGATCCATAGTATACAAACATCAAAATTTCTTTAACGTTGTTGTCTACGTGATTACTATTGAGCCATGATATCAAATTGTACAAAATCCAGTTAACTGTTATTTATAGCCAAACTGACGATTCAATTGAAATATCAAGACTTGTTTTCTCAGAAAAAAAAAAAAACAACAAAAAAAAAAACAAAAAAAAAAAAAACAAAAAAACAAGAGGACCATTATGGCTATAAACGCTCACCTGAGCTGAAAAGTAGGTCAAGCTCACTCAGTGTCAACAACATTCATTTACTTGGAGGACATAACTCTTAACATATCCATGTCCCCCTCAAATACAAGTTTAAGGAAGATCCAATAAAAGCTGATGGAACTATACACCAATCAAGTTTAATTGTAGGCATTTTTAGCAAGCAAGGGCCATAACTCTATGTATCAGATTTAAATTTTAAGACTTTTTCGGAATCTTTATAGGGTTATAACGTTCTTAATATTTGGTGTGCTATAACCTTAAAAGAATACTTGCAGCTTCACCCACGGTCTTATTTTCCAATAACTCTGCTTGGTAGATGAAAACAGTAAAAGGAGTTGGCTATAAATGAAGTCCTGTATGAACTGTCTTTAAACCGTAATTATTCTGTCAAACTTCTGTGTACTGTATCCTCGAAATATTTAGATGAAAACTGTAGAGGTAGCCTGAAATGAAGTCACATCTGAACAATCTTTAAACAGTAATGACTCTACCAATAGTTGGTGTACTGTAATCTAGAAACAATATGCACCAAGTTTCCTCAACCTCATTCATTGAAAACTGTCAGAAGAGTTATCCAGAAACTAAGTTATGTCTGAAAAATATTTAATAAAATAGTGATAACTCTATCAAAATTTGGTGTACTGTAATTTCTAAATAATATGCACTGTACTACTTTAGTGTCTAACTGTCCGCCAAGTTTCGACCCGACCCGATTAAAACTGTAGGAGGAGTTAGCCGGAATGAAGTCATATCTAAACAATCTTCAAAGACTTTGGTGTATTGTAACCCGGAATCCACATCACAGTCTAACTGTCCACCAAGTTTCAGCCTCATTCAATGACGAAGAGAACTTATCCGGAAACGAAGTTATGTCCGAAAAGTCTTCATGAGATAGATCTCTATTAAAATTGGGTTACTTAAACCTCAAAACAATATGTGCTGTATCACCTTAGTGTCTAAGTATCCTAAAAGTTTCAATCCAATCTTCAGTCAATCCATAGTATACATACATCAACAATTCTTTTAGGTTGTTGTCCACGTGAAAATTTGATCTAAAACAAAAGGAGTTACGCTGATGACATGGTCGAAAAAAAGTTTTTTTCAACAATCAAGGGAAAGTAACTCTAAGACTTCGATCTGGCCAGGTTTCGAATTCATCCGAAATTTCTCTATGCCCACTTTATCTGCCTGCAAGTTTCAGGAAGATCCTATCAAATCTAATCAAGATATGCTAATGAAAAAGTTAAACAGAGGTTTTACATCCATCCAGGGGGCGTAACTAATACAAATAAGCCAATCTGGCCAGCTGTTGAATTCTTTTGAGATTTCATCTATGTCCACGTTTCAGGAAGATCTGATCAAAACTGAACGAGTTATGCTGATGAAAAAGTCAAACAGAGGCTTTTTCAGCAATCAACGTGACGTTATTATAAGAGTAATGATCCAAGGTCCAAGTTTCAAACTCATCCAAGATTTCATCCATGTCCACCTTGTCTACAAGTTTCAGGAAGGTCTGATCAAAACTGAGTGAGTTGTGTTGATGACGCAATCAAACAGGGGCTTTTTTCAGCAATCAAATGACATAACTCTAAGACAAGTGATCTAATCTGGCCAGACTTCAAACTTATCTGAGATTTTATCCATGTCCACCTTCTCTGCAAGTTTCAGGAAGGTCCAATCAAAACGAAATGAGTTATGCTAATGAGAGTCAAACAGGGGCTTTTTCAGCAATCATGAGGCATACATGTAACTCTAAGATTAATGATTCAATATGGCTATCGTTTTAATTCCTACAAGCTTTCGTCCATGTCCACCTTATCTGCAAATTTCAGGAAGATCTGATAAAAACTGTAGGAGTTACGCTGATGACAAGAATTTTCTTATTGCAAATCTATGGGACTTTGTAGATGCCATAGCTACCAAAGTTTTAATTGGATTTCCATGAAAAGCGTATGTCATCGATTCCCCACCAGAGGCATTGTACATGAGAATTGACTGAGATAGCCAGCAACCTGTGGAGATATAACGGGACAAAGGTGCTGACAGGCGGACGATGGATGACGGATGGCCTACCATCCTATAAGTTACCTTAGAGCCTACGTCTGTTGCAGTTATGATTGGCACTTTAAGGTTTAATTAACTGTTAACATTGATGAAATACACGTATTAAATTAAATTTACTAACAAAAGCGTGGATTTGAGTGTACAGGTTGTTTTGGAGTATCAACAAAATGTTTATTCGACAATGGATTAAATATTATGGCAAGGGAAATTCGCAAATTGTAAATACAGTCGACTCTCGTTATCTCGAACTCGCGTATCTCGAATAACCGCTTATCTCGAAATGAAAATCTGGCCCCTGTTTTAACACAGAGATCTACCAAGAGGCAACAAAATATTGTGGAAAAGGAGCAATTTCTCCTCTTTTCCACAATATTTTCAATATATCTCTAACTTGGGAGTCAAATTAAAGATTCATTCTGTTAAAGGTGGTTGTTGGATTAATTGATTTCCTCAGTTCCGCAAATCTGATATGTCGAAGTACTGATATCTCGAAGTGTTTCATAGAGTCCCTTGGATTTCGAGATAACGGGAGTCGACTGTATGCATTTAAAAGCTGCTTTGCGAACTATTTATATGCATGATTCAGTTCATGTTTATTTATAGTTGATAATACTTTGTCGAGAAAACATATGAAGGGAATAAGGAATATTGATATACATTCAATAGAGGCGACTCGCTAAAAAGCGTTTTAAAAAGGGGTCTACTATAAAAGGAAAACATTTGTTCCGCTTGGAAGCAAATGTTTTTTTAAGAGAAGACTCATTTAAAGAAAGAGGGTAAATTCTTTCCTTCTGGAGAAATCTCAGGCATCCAAACAGGAAGTTGCAAAAGTAATAAATGGCCGAAAATCTTCCAAATATATTCAGCTTCCTTACAGTAGGAACTGACTGAATCTGGACTTCTAGTTACACGGTATGCGGATTTGTTGGATTTGCGAGCATGTTGGGACAAGCTTTATGAATCTAGACTTCAAGCAATTAACTGAATTGGCATTCATCACATTTCCGATAAATTTTTCCATGCATCAACAACCATGTGATTAGTGACAATCCTTATCAGTTCAGTCATTGTCCTCTGGTAAATGCTTAGCATGCCGGGCGAAAAAAAGATCAGCAGACAACATTTTTTAAATTTTTTTAAGTTAATTTTCACTGAAAATCGGTTTTGACATTTCATGCAAAATTTGCATGAAATGTCAAATCTAATTTTGTAGGAAAAGTAAGAAAACTATCATCATCTTGTCTTCTGCTTAATTAGCCCAGAGAGAGGTAAAAGTTTAATTTCTTCAGGGTATTCTTATATTGTATCATAGCAATCAGTTTGTCCTTGACACGTGATGATTTTATAAACCTCAATTATATCAGCCCTTCTGTATTCCAATGCAGGCAGTCCTAGCCTATTATGCACTGAGATTTTTGTTTTAATGTATTCTAGTTACCCTCATCTGAACACTTTCTACAATGACGATATCCCTTTAAGATTAGTGCGACCATATGATCGTGGTACACTCAAAATGGATCTGAGCATTCATTGCCCCAATATGCTATGAAGGCCCTTTTTCATAACGAAAACATGCCTATTCAAATATACTGATAATTTTACCACCAAAAAATGAAAATTTTCAGGTAAAAAATTCTGATATTTTTCATGTTTCTGTTCAAAACATAGATTATGGTACTCGTTAGAACCGCCTCGACGAGGCGGTTTTAATGAATACCCACGATCTATGTTTTGAGCAGAAATAATAAAAATAATGTATACCCATGTAAACCCCAAATTTACTACATAAACGTGGGGTTTAAGGGGGTCAAAATATATAATCGTGTTTGCGTGATGATGCTATGAGGGCCTTTCTTTACAAGCGGTGCACATCCGCATTTATACTGTGAATCTCGTGGGGGGCTGTGAATTGCATATTACAAGTACTAGACCATCTTGCAAGCTGGCATTTAGTTTTAGAAATACAGTTGACTCTCGTTATCTCGACCTCGCTTATCTCGAATAACCGCTTATCTCGAAGTGAAAATCTGGTCCCTGCCTATACATGAAAACCTAACAACAGATGGAAAATATTGTAGAAAAGAGGAGAAATTGCTCCTAAGGAGCAATTTCTCCTCTTTTCCACAATATTTTCAATATATCTCTAACTTCAAAAGTCCATTTACCTATCAGTTTGTTAAATGTGGTTAATCAAATTATTTTTTCCTCAATTCTACAAACCTGATATGTCGAACTACGGATATCTCGAAGTATTTCAGAGAGTCCCTTGGGATTCGAGATAACGAGAGTCGACTGTACAGTGGAACTTACATTGCTCGAACGAAAGCTTGTTCTAGATATGATTAGTTCGAGCAACTGAGGGTTAATCATAGTGTCAGGCCTGTGAGGAGGTGATTACAGTCGACTCTCGTTATCTCGAATTCCAAGGGACTCACTGAAACACTTCGAGATATCCGTACCTCGACATATCAGAGTTGAGAGAGTGAGGAAAACAATATATTGAACAACCACATTTAACAAATGAATATGTAATTTGACTCCTGAAGTTAGAAATGTATATATAAAATAATGTGGAAAAGAGGAGAAATTGCTCCTGAGGAGCAATTTCTCCTCTTTTCCACATTATTTTGTTACCTGTTGTCATAGTGTCATGTTAAAACAGGGACCAGATTTTCACTTCGAGATAAGCGGTAATTCGAAATAAGCGAGTTCGAGATAACGAGGTTCGACTGTATTTAGTAATGTTTTTTCGATCTTCTATAAATTAATGGTGTGTAAGGTGTAGTGGTTAGCATAGCTTCGACGAGGCGATTCTTATGAGTACACACAACATAAATTTCATGATAAATAAGAAAATTTGACTGGAATATCCTTAAATATTAATTTTCTTGCGCTATCGGTAGAATTTTACAAGGGACTCAGAAACGAGTTCGATTCAGCCACAGTAAACGAGTTATCGGTGTTCGAGTCAGTGACGGTTTACTGTTATATAGTTTTAGGGGCACGACTTAATGCATACTAAAATGTTATTTATAAAGATAATGACGTATTTACCCTGAGTATTCGGACAGACAGGCATAAGCAAATAGTGCAAAAAGAAAGTCAAAATTGTTCTCCTGTAATGTTAAAAGGCAGAAAAATCTACTGAAGGCATCGTGTCCCTTTAATTTTATTCGATTAATCATTCCTCTAGCGTTTGCTGCCGAAAATATACAACGAATTATGTATGGGCGAGGCTTTCTAGCGTATGCTGCCTAGCATATACAACGAATAATGTCTGTACTAGCCCCTCGTAGTTTCGTTTATGACAAAGAACTGTTTTGCAATTACATATCTCATGCATCATATAACGCAATTGTCTTAAATATTCGGATACCTAATAATAACACCGTACGTACATATATTTAGAACAAGTTAAGTTGACTATATGGTGATGTGCTTGTATGCTAGTTCATTACGTACATTACGCATGGGTGTGAGAACAAAATGTATTTGCAATAAAAAAAGATCACCTAACATTAATTAATATATTCCTCCACATCACAGTGACAATGAAATAAGTTGCGCTCTTTGGGGGCAAATTCTTTTCTTTAAAAGTTTTCACTATTTTGGAATCGATACTAGGGCGATTCTGTGTCTAGATATTTTCATGGACCTTGTGCGTAACGTTATGAAAACATGCCTATTCAAATATACTGAAGATTTTACCACGAAAATATGAAAACTTTCAGATGAAAAATTCTGATATTTTTCATATTCTGCTCAAAAACATAGATTGTGAGTACTCGTTAGAACCGCCTCACCATAGATTGTGAGTACTCGTTAGAACCGCCTCGGCGAGGCGGTTCTAACGGGTACTCACAATCTATGTTTTTGAGCAGAAATGTATACCCCAGTAAACCCCAATTTTACTATATAAAAGTGGGGTTTAAGGGGGTCAAAATTATATAGCTATGTTTTCTTGATGAAATATTCTGTTCTGGCTACGCCACTGATTTAATCATTACCACTATATGGGCAAAATCAGCAGACGACAAAGATGATAATATTTTTTCTTATTTTGCTCAGAACAAAAATCGGATTTTACATGCCAAATCCTCGTTTCAGGCAAACAAAATAAGGAAACTTTGTCAAAACACTGTCTGCTCAAATTTTTACCGAGCATGATACGTGTTAAAGTTTTAGTTGAATAGCAAACAATGTAGACCCTGATCAACAGATCTTACAATGTCTGCTCAAATTACTCAGATATGTATGTCCGAACATTTTCAGAAAACCGTTTTGATAAATTCTCTTTCTTTCTTTCTTTTTTTCAGGGCAAGTACATTGGGCATTAAAGGTAATGGATGATAGCTAACAACGGAATGTTAAAGAAGAAATGAATGGAAACGACTTGCTTCATCGTGTCTTAACAACTGTGGCCATATGAAATATGTAATGTGACATATTTTTCTGTGCATATTTTTAATAGTTAGAATGTTATAATGTGATAATTTAATAATAATCTACTCGAAGAAGAACAAGAGAGATTATATAATGTAACAACTTACAGTATAATTTAGTAGTGAGATAATAAAAAGATAAAGATATAAAGTGATGATTTAAAAAAAATAACCTATTTGAAGAAGACTAACAGAATTTACGTAAAGTATATAATGTTTATACAATGTTGAAATAGGGATGTCGTAATGGTAGACTAGTACCCAGACTATGAATGTGTTGGCATTTCTGTTGGTGTTATTAAACATTCTTGATGGCGTCGTCACACAGACTGGGGCCAACGCCAAGGCATTACGCCAGAAATTATTTGTAACGGACGGATATGACAAGAAAGTACGTTCAATGAATGATCAGACCCAGCCAACTGGTAAGTACATGTAAAACATTACGAAAACACGCTTATTCAAATATACTGAAAATTTTACCACCAAAAAAAGATAATTTTTAGAGGCGGTTCTAACGAGTACACACAATCTATGTTTTGAGCAGAAACAAGAAAAAATAATGTATACCCTTGTAAACCCCAGTTTTACGATATGAAAGTGGGGTTTAAGGGGGTCAAAATTACATAGGCATGTTTTCGTAATGGAGTAGGTCCGTTCAGATCATAAATCGGCCAAGTCAAGTGGCATGCATATAATGCCACTTGGCCCAGTAAATACATAACATAAACAATGCAAGGCATACTCATCCCGTTCTTCAATATTATACAGTCGACTCCCGTTATCTCGAACTCGCTTATCTCGAATAACCGCTTATCTCGAAGTGAAAATCTGGTCCCTGTTTTAACACAGAGATCTACCAACAGGCAATAAAATATTGTGGAAAAGAGGAGAAATTGCTCCCTAGGAGCAATTTCTCCTCTTTTCCACAATACAGTAGAACCTCGATAATTCAAACTCCAATAATTCAAAATTCTCAATAATTCAAAATCATTTTGAAGTCCCAACTGAAATATATGTTCGCATTTTAACCCTCAATTATTCAAAGTCTCAATAATTCGAACAAAACTGTTTGGTCCCTTCGACTTTGAATTATCGAGGTTCCACTGTATTTTCAAAATGTCTCTAACTTAGGAGTCAGATTACATATTCATTCTGTTAAAGGAGGTTGTTCGATTAATTGTTTTCCTGAGTCCGCAAATCTGATATGTCGAAGTTCGGATATCTCGAACTGTTCCATAGAGTCCCTTGGAGTTCGAGATAACGAGAGTCGACTGTATTATAAACGGATATGCAGGTTAATGCATTAGTAGGTGAATTGTCAGAATTTGTCAGTTTGTAGACACCCAGAAAATTCCACAATCACGGAACACAGCCCTCCCCAGTCACTAAATAAGGTAAAAATGACAAGAAACGACATAACAGAATAATATTATAGCAAACACGGAACAAACAAAACAAAGATGAACTACAACCGCACTAAAACGATAAGAAACAGGGTCCAGTTGTTCAAAGCATCGGCAGCTTAACGAACTCGTATATGACAAACTTGTTAAATGTTGCAACTTAGGTATTTTTAAATACGTTGATATTTTGCTGCAAATATTATCAATGTATTTCAGCAAAAAAAAAAACAAAAAAACAATCAATGTATTTGCTATGTTTCAAGATAGAAATTTTAACGTCACGTCAGCTAACCACTTTGCTAAGTTTTGAGCAACTGTTTTATTATTTCTTTAAACTGCATATACATGTCTTAACGTACGATATTGCCATCCATGTTATATACTGACATGGCTTACAAACTCTAAATACAAAAGATATCCGGATTAATGGTATTTTCTGATTTCTATGCGAAATCAAATGCTGCGTGTATTCCAAGAAGCACATCTGCGAGAAATTAGAAGAAATATATATTCATTATTGTTAAAAACATTTCTAAGAACTGAAATAACAATATTGAGGTTTCATGGAGTAAAGAAAACAATTAGCATAGTTTAATGTCTGTGAAGCCTGAAGAGCTCTTCGTGTACATTTAACTAAGCATATATCTTTCGTTACTCGAGGAAACCTCAAAATTGTTCTTCGGCCTTCTCGTGTACATTAAACTGATATAATGTTTTTCATTACTCGATGAAACCTCAAAATTGTGGTTTTAATTCTTATATTTACATTTTGTTTTATTAATCTTCTATCGACCTATCCTCTGGTAGAAAGTTTTGTATGTTTTCTAGTATTTTGGAGTTAGTATAGCTTGTCAGAGGTCTTGGAACAGCAGAAAGATAGATACAGCGCACTTAGCGTCATGATGATAAGCGACCAACGTCAGACAAACGTTAGTAGACAGCGTTACTTGTTCACATTGACGTCGCTTCGCTCTAAGACACGGCTTATGTCACATCACATGATAAAGTTTATCATCGAAAAATGAAGTGCAATAAGAATGACTGCTTCGTCTTAGACGATTGCAATGCAAATGTAAATATTCAGGGCTATACCTAAAGCGCACTCATATCCTCAGACCATGACAAAAGAGTGAAATCCACTCAGAATTGAGAAATCGCGTTAATGATAGAAGTACAAAACACATATCTGAACAAATGGCCCAATCAGAGAGCTTTCTCTTATTAAGCCTCGTCTTGAAGTGCCTCTTGACGCAAATGTATAATACTGTTTATTTTTTTCAGTGGTATTAGTCAGCTTTAACCTGTTGTCTATTAATGAACTTGATGAAGTTAGGGAAACCCTAAAAACTACGGGGTATCTGGAGGTGTTATGGAAAGACGAGTTTTTAACCTGGACACCAGCTGATTATGGTGGATTGACATACGCTTTCTTTCCACAAGATGATGTCTGGAAACCAGATGTCGCTCTGAAGAACTCAGTGGTAGAATACAAAGAGTTGGGCGTGTCCACGCTAAACGTTCAGGTTGTCAACACCGGGGATATTGTCTGGTATCCTTTCCAGGTGTGTTCCCTATCTTCTATTAACTTTATTTTTCTTTTGCGGTATCAGCCGTTATCTTTTGGTTTTGTTATACATTTCAAAAGCACATCCGGGGTAGAAACCTATACATGATATTATTTCATTGGTCAAACGGTACATCAAAACTATTCCGGATTTTTTTCTGTCATACATTGTTATGAAAGTGTTTACACCGGCTCTTGAAAGTACAATGCAGGCTTACTCAGTACGAGCTTAAATGTGGCGATAAACAGGTTTGCTAGGTTGTATGGAGACAGGGAAACTATTTGATATACCCACTGTATTTAATAAAGTGTGTAAACATAATCTTGAAACGTGTATAAAAAGTCTCGTGTAAATTTATTTTTCAAATTATTCATATTTAAACATTTCTAAAGACGTGTTCGGTATCGAGTGTGTGTAAAGAAACAAGTTACACAGAAAAATTATCTAAATATAAATGTACAGCCATTGGCAATCGGTGTGTTTATGATTATCGAAACATCAACAGGCGAAACATTTAATGTTTAGATCTGTATCAAATACTTCAAGGCATCATTCCACTTAATCTGCGCCGGTTATAATTTTAAAGCCATATCTTGTTTTACATATACTTAGTGAAAAACAATTGAATGATATTAAAATTCTATACTATATATGTCAATTAATACAATATATACCTGCTTCAAAATGTTTGTATCTAAAAGTACAGTGTATTTGTAATTGTTGCAAATGTTACATTAAATTCACGCTTTACTGGTTACTGTACAGTATCTCTTGAAATGTCCTGACCCTCTACTACAAAAATTAACAAACAATTAATATCGTATTAAAACATACTTTCAATTCTTACATACACGAAACACAGGCTGTGGTAGCATTTCAAGGTCTGTTACAGTATTCTGATGCCCATTTTTCTGCTCCTTGTATTGAATGGGCTGTGAAATATACGGGGTAGTGAGTGAGGATTATCTTGTGTGTGCAAATCTGCAACATGGGTTGGAACATTTATTGTGCTATTGTTTGTTTAAACACATGTGTACCGAACTATGGTAAAATATTCAGCTCCTTAAAAGCAGTATTAACAACGATAACGTAATTGGTATAACTGATGTCATCTCTTAAACTGATTTATGGCTGTTTTGCTTGCTAAGATGCAATAGATGTAGATCAAATTCGTGACCCAAAAATCAAAAACAATGCCAAGATTTATTCATGGTCATTATGCCTGCCTTTCCCCAAGAAGACGAAATGGGAGATAATTCTTTCATGAAACCATTACGAGGATGAGTGCAGTTGTCATAGCGTTTGCACTTGGAATACAGCGTAACTACAAACCCGTAATTTTAACTTAGATTTCGTCTTGCAGTTGTAAACACTCAGCACTTGGTTCTTATGGGGCAGATAACAACGCGAGTACAACATAACGTGATTTATTTTGTAACGAGATCAAATGTCTCCCACTAAGTTGCACATGATTGAATGCAAATCAGTACACTCTATTTGAACTGTCTCAGGTTTACATGGTCATCGAATCATGCACTGTATCATTCATTTAGAGTAACAGCAATCAAATCATAAGTACGCACGGCACCATGCATACAAATTGTGATGTTTTATCAACACTGTTTTTAAGAAGCTGCAAATTTTACCATAGGTCGACAATTATGTCCCCAAAACGTTCGAAATACTATAATTGTGTAATCCATTTTGGAAAAAAAGTGTACACAGAGGATTACTTCTACGCACTAACCCGAATGGTCTGTAACCAACCACTGCCACCGATTAATGGCAATTGATTTGTCATGAACCTGAAATGACATTGAATTTTCCAAAATACTTTTCAGCCTGAACATCTTTGATAGGGAAATGATTATATAAAGTCTATACATGCCTTTTTGGTTTGCCTCCTTCCCAGATAACATGGCAACGTTGGCATTGAGTTGCATCGTTGGCTGATGGTTGTCCTTTGGCTGTTCAATGCTGGCCCAACGTTGGGCCAACCATGATATCAATCTGATGAATTATTATAAAGTAAGTATAAAAATGTCAAAGTTGGCACAAAAATGAGCCAACATTATGCAAAACACTGGAAATAAACAGTTTTTTTACTTGATATTTGGTGAAAGCTTTGCCCAACGTTGGCCCAATGTTACCAAACATATGCAAATCATGCACTTATTTGTATAACGTTGGGCCAACGTTGGGTCAACATCAGCAATTTGTTTATTGCTGATTATGTTAAAGTGACAAAATATTGCCAAAATGTGATTTCATATATCAAACTGTATGCATAATTTTGATTGCCATGTTTTAAATCCAAATAAAGTCGGTAGTGTGGATCAATAAATAAGAGGCTGTGAGTACAAAGAGTTAAACGTTGGATCAAAGGTGTGCCAACGTAGGTCTAACATTCCCCGAATAATAGGAATACATAGAGGATCTTATAATGAGTGCTCATGTATTATTGATTTTATTAAATCTTTTGGAGAAAATAGGATAAGATGTATATATTTGTATCATAAAATATATAATATTCTTTTATCAAACAAATTTCAGTTCATTTAATACAAGATACCAATTTAATTAGCATATTAGTATACCATATACTGTTGCATAAAACACAAATATAGCATGAAGATATCTTTATTACTGGCTTCCTGGTCCAGCAGAAGGTGACCAATAAAACTTGCTATATTAATTAGTAATCCAAATCTGGGAGTAATCTTGTTCATTATTGTTACCATCTACCAAAGGTTTTATAGCATTTTAGACTACCGATAAAGCTAAGCCTTTTATAAAATTTGAGTTTGGACTCTAAAATAGTACTGTGCTGTAAGACTGACAAACTCACAAATGAGCCAGAGCGCATAAAAAATATAGTACTGTGCTGTAAGAATGTCAAACTCACAAATGAGCCACTGCGCATAAAAATATAGTACTGTGCTGCAAGAAGTTCAAACTCACAAATGAGCCAGCGCAGATAAAAATTTAGTACTGTGCTGTAAGAATGTCAAACTCACACATGAGCCAGAGCGCATAAAAATATAGTACTGTGCTGAAAGACTGTCAAACTCACAAATGAGCCAGAGCGCATAAAAAATACAGTACTGTGCTGTAAGACTGTCAAACTCACACATGAGCCAGAGCGCATAAAAATATAGTACTGTGCTGTAAGAATGTCAAACTCACAAATGAGCCACAGAGCAAAGCAAAACCTATATTATTGCATAAAAAGCAGTGCCGCACGTTATTTACAGCCGTGCATTAACCGGCGAAAAGCCGTGTATTAACAAGGCAATTCACGCGCTTTTAATGCACGGCTACGCAACCTTCAATATGATCGTACCGGGGCCACAGATTTGCTGTCGTTACGAGATGTGTACTGCTCGGCCTAGAACGAGCATAGTCCGTGCAAATTGCGTTCGCGAGACATCGGTGAAAAGGCGAAACAAAATAGTGCTAGAAATAACGCGATATGTAGCAAATGTTTTCAGTTTTTATGCAATAATAGCGATCGAACATGGTTTTTCAATGCATTAACATTCGCCAGGTCCCTATATAGGGACCTGGCGAATGTTAATGCATGAAAAACCATGTTTGATCCCTATAATATCACATGTGCACTCAGCAAAGATTCATATCAGCACGTTTGTCCAACGTTAAAATTGTGCAGGGCTAACATTGGCCCAACGTTGTAATTAACATTGACATACGTTGGCCTAACGAGCAGGCTTACGTTGGGCCAACGTTGAATGTCTACGTTGGGTCAACGAAATGGACTACCATTATTCAACGTTGGCCCAACGTTAGCATGCCGTTTTGGTTACACCTATAAAACGTTACATGGTCATTTAGTGAAGGATTTTGAACTTATGGATATTAAATCATGACATACATCCCGTACATGCTGTGCATGAATTTGATAATTCCACAATCTTCCATTGTAATACTTGTTTCTAATAATAAACAGCACAGAAGAGCTCATTTCTTAAACTATTTTCAGATGTTTCAGTCCTCTTGTTCGATAGATATCAAGTACTTTCCCTTCGACGTGCAAACTTGTCAGCTCAAATTTGTAGCGTGGAGTTATTCGAAAGCAGAGGTGAGTACACAGACTGATGGTTTCGTTACCGTATTTACCGTCTTTATTCGGACAGTAATGCCTAAACTGACAGTGTAGATCAAGATCAAACTGTTCCTTTAGGAGCAAGATGAACAAGTTCTACACTTTTGCCATTTATTAACACTGCTATTCTGTTTGCTAACATTCCTTATAATTTACTCAAATGTTTGGGGATAAGAACGGTGAGAAGAACGGTATGCGAGTATACAGGGAAGATATCGGAAATATAAAATGCCTTGTAAAAATCGTCCGCCTCACTTTTATACATTTAATGTTTGCTGAAAGACGACATAGTCAACATACATGCACAGTTCACCGTTAATTACTGTATTGACTGACTTTTACAAGGTTATCAGTACAATAAGTTCGTATAAAGTTTTCTAAATTTTATTGTCAATTTTCTGAATTAATTTCTAAATATATCGTTGTCTTGAAAAAAGAAACTACTTCAAGAGGGTTTGTCGTAACCCGCGCTTTACGGCAACTGACTTTTCAAACTCGAAAGTTTTTTCGCATGTTGTCGTAACCCGCGTTTTATGGCAACTGACTTTTCAAACTCGAAAGTTTCTTCGCATGTTGTCGTAACCCGCGTTTTATGGCAACTTACTTTTCAAACTCGAAAGTTTCTTGGCATGTTTTCTGGTTTTTCAGTACAAACCCGGAAGAGTTATTGGTATGCTTGTTATTTCGGAAGAATTTACCCTAAGTATTCGGACACCTCAACTCCTTACATACTTGTTCTAAAATTTAAACATTGTCAAGTTCAATTTACTACCCGATGAGTGTCTAAAAATTGCTGGACGAGTGAAAAAAGTGTAGACCCTGATAAGGCACAGCGTTATGTGGCGTCTCATCCTGGGTCTACACTGTATACTCAAGCCTGGCTATCCGAATGCATACGCTAAATACGATACTAAGCGCTACAAAAGACGGGACATAAAGTAGATGTTTTGCAACAGACTGCGCATGCTTAATGGCCCAGTCAGCATTCTACGTAAATATATATCGGGCCGTCATCGGCCCGTCAGGGTAGCTGACGGGCCGATGACGGCCCGATGTAGATTTACGTAGAATGCTAGCTGGGTTAGTGGTTACCGAATTAACCCTTGTACTGCTGAACCCAGATATACACTGCTTTTGCAAACAGTGTAGATCCAGATCAGTTGGCTTCTGAAGAAGCCAACTGATCTTGATCTTCATTGTTTGCCATTTAGTATTTGAATTTATAGCAACAATCCAGATCAAGTAACCTGATTGGCTGAAAATTAGAAGTGGGCGTGGCATCTTAGTTTATTCAGCAGGACAAGGGTTAAGAGTAACAGCTTTGCTGCCATCTTTTATTTCACAACGGTGGGTCGGGCCACAGAGCTCAATCCTGAAATGTAAATGGAGGAAATGCCACAATTATGATGCATAGCCTTTCGAAGATCCGAAAAGAAGAAATGAACAAACAAAGACAAGACATAACAACACAGTCGAAATAACAAATGAACAAACAAACACAAGACATAACAATACAGTCGCAATAACAAATGAACAAACAAAGACAAGACATGACACAGTCGCAATAACAAACGAACAAACAAAGACAAGACATAACAACACAGTCGCAATAACAAAAGAACAAACAAAGACAAGACATAACAACACAGTCGCAATAACCGACAAACGGACATGTTTAGGAACGAAATACCTACATGTCGTTTAAATTTAACCTGCAATTGTGTGTCTTAACTTTTCAGGTTGATATGCGTGCCGGTACAAAAGGTATCACTCTTAAAGATTATGAGCAGAGTTCCGAATGGGATATTCTCGATTCCAAGGCCACAGTAGAAGAAGAATCTGGAGAAGCGTCAATTATTTTCACCCTGAAGATACAACGCAAACCACGATATCTGTTTATCTCGATTATTTTCCCAATTTTCTCGTTGACCATCTTGAACCTCTTTGTATTTGTTATACCCTGTGATGGCGGAGAAAAGGCTAGCTATGCCATCACTGTATTTCTCGCCTTTGCCGTGTTTCTGACAATTGTGTCGAGCTCATTGCCAGAGAATTCCGACTCTGTGGCTGTATTTTCCATATATGTTGTCATCCAGACTAGTCAGAGTACATTGATCACAGTTATAGCTCTGATATTGATTCGGTTATACAGACTTGGGCCAGAGGTACCAGTTCCAGGCTATGTTGTTTCGTTCGTCAAAGTGGTCACTTGCAAATGTTGCGAAAGACGCACTCCCACGATAGAACCGGAAATGCTTAAAATGAACGGAATCGTTACGAAATCCAGAGACAACGCAAATGACTCAACAGTTAGTCTGCCCAATAAGGAAAGTATAGAAAGTGCGGAAAGCTTACATGAAGACGACTACGACTGGCACAAAATAGTAAACAATTTGGATTGGTTCTTTCTCGCCGTTTTCACAATTATTTCTTTCCTTTCAACCTTATTGTGTTTGATTTTAGCAAGTGCTTTAGCAACAAAATGATGACGGTCCTATTTTGTGTTTGAGATTAACACAGTGCTAAGCCAAACGTTAACCCCATTTATGCCTAGCTTCGTATAAAAGGGACATTCGCAAACAGTGCAAATCCAGATCAGGCGCAGCCTAACACGGCGCCTGATCAAGATCTACCCTGTTTGCATTAAATACAGGAATTTCTATGAATCATGGTATTTATAAAAAAAAAAATAACCGGACACCCTTTCGATACGAAATGGACTGGTCCAAAGGGTCATAATAGAAGAGACCACTCGGCATTAATGTGTTAACCCTTGTCATGCTGAATAAATTAAAATGCCACGCCTAATTTCCAACCAATCAGATTACTTGATCTGGGTTTTTGTTAGAAATTCACATATTAAATGACAAACAGTGCAGATCCAGATCAGTTGGCTTCTCAGAAGCCAACTGATCTCGATCTACACTGTTTGCTAAGACAGGGCATGACATGTCCAGCATGAGAAGGGTTAAAATAGTTTCACTGGTAGGATATGTTCTGTGGTTTCGGATCTTCCTGAATATCTCTACTATTTTCAGAATTAAACAAAATTAACCCATTCATGCCGAGTGGACCCTTCTACCCTAACCTCTTTTGACCGATTAATTACAAATAGATAGTTTGTCTGGATAGTTTTTATTATCATCATAATTTATAGAAGTTCCTGTACTTAATGCAGACGGCGTAGATCCTGATCAGACGTCTGCGACGTCTGATCTTGGTCTATACTGTTTGGCAATGTCCCCTTGATTGGACGCTAGGCGTATATGGGTCAATGAAATGTCCTAAAGAAATGGCAAAATGAGTATATGAAAAGTTGGCATGTCCAATAAATATGCAAAGAAAGAGTACACAGCTTCAAACACAAAGACTGGGATTGGAAACGAATTGTCAGGAATTTGATTATGTTTTCTGTTGCTTTTTCCGGTGAATACAATAATTTACGTTTGTTTTATACGTTTTATTCACACGTATCAAACATCTACTCAAACAATTATGTTCTTTCTGACGCATGTTATCATAGTTTCCTCGAGCACTGTATTGCAAGTGTAGTACAGTCGAGTATGCCTCAGAGGTCATGTGAGGCGAAATTCTATTTAAAAGCTCATCCGGACAGCAAAGGCATAGATCAACTTGCACACCTGCTCAGTCTGATCAGAATCATCGCCGTCCGATTATAGGATTATTTTATACCGTTGAATGTTATCAACAGTCAGCAAAAATTCTGACGTGCCTGTACAAATATGCAGGGCAAATGTGCAGGATTATCTGAATCAGCGAATTTCTAACGTGCTAGAAGTCACCACCTTTTTACTTTTGCCATATTTGTCTACGTACATGGATGCAGACAATTTTGGTATTTGTTATTGCTCCGGAAGTATTTTATGAAAGGTCATGGACTGGTCCAATTCTATTTTCCATGGACTGCTGAACGTTATTATAACCAAGCATTAGCTTTCACAAACAAGCTTGGTCTACGCTTAGCACACTGAATGTGCTAAGCGTAGACCAAGCTTTTTGTTAAAGCTAACACTTGTACACTTTAGTACACAGTGTGTGCTAAGCGTAAACCAAGCTTTTTGTTAAAGTTAACACTTGTTCACTTTAGTACACTGTGTGTGCTAAGCGCAAACCAGCATTTTTTTAAAGCTAACACTTGTACACTTTAGTACACTGTGTGTGCTAAGCGTAAACCAAGCCTCTTTTTTTTAAAGCTAATGCTGTACACTTTAGAACACTGTGTGTGCCAAGCGTAGACCAAGCTTTTTTTTAAAGCTAACACTTGTACACTTTAGTACACTGTGTGTGCTAAGCGTAAACCAAGCTTTTTGTTAAAGCTAACACTTGTACACTTTAGTATTTGCAACCCTTATTTTCTACACACGCTTCTCCAAAAATCAGAAAAAAGTAAATAAGAGAATTCAGGAACTGCTACAATCAGATCCAAATCAAGCAAACATCAAAGGGAAAGACAGATAAATACAATAAAACAGCCACCAAACGAACAGGTGTAAAGCACAGTTGGAAACTTTACAAAAAAAAAAGTGGGATGTCTGTTACCCAAACTTACAATTTGAATATATAATTAATAACTGCCTTTTGCTACCTGTTGACCCATCTAAATTCTGCTGGATAAGTGGCAAACAGCGCTGACGTTGACCACATTCTGCAGCATCTGATCTGAATCTACACTTTTTCACAGGAATGTTTTTTTTTACCCTAAACATCTGACCATATTTCTCATAAAATGTGAGCATGTCAATTTGGAAACTAGGTGATGTATATAAAAACTGTGAGAGCGGAATGACAAACAATATAGATTCTGATCAGACGCTGCGTTCTACGGCATCTGATCTTGGTCTACAGTGTTTGCACAGGCATACCGTCACTATCCTAAATATTAAGATTCCTTAAATTCAATCTATACTTTTCCTAAAAAGCTGAACAATTCTGCTTGGCTATCGAATGCTCTATCTGAAACTGTGGTATTTGAATGGCAAACTGTGATGACTCAAGATGTTGCGATTGATGTATGTCTACACTGTTTGCTAAGGCGTACCATAGCTACCTTATTTGTTCGTTCACCCTAACTCCTACATGTAACCATAGTTCTTCTAAAATTTGAACAAATCTATTTGGTAGCCTGTTGTTATATTTCATACACTTTCGCACGATAGCAAAGCATGCTGCTTCATCACGAAAACATCCCTATATAATTTTGACCAAATTAAACCCCACTTTTATAGAGTAAAACTGGGGTTTACAAGGGTATCCATTATTTATCTTACTTCTGCTCAAAGCCATAGATTGTGGTACTCGTTAGAACCGCCTCGCCGAGGCGGTTCTAACGAGTACCCACAATCTATGTTTTGAGCAGAAATATGAAAAATATCAGTTTTTTATCTGATTTTTTTTTTAGTTTTTGGAAGTGAAATTTTCTAGATATTTGAATAGGCGTGTTTTCGCAATGTGCGTCTGTTCTGGTCTGTTGATATGTCTGTCCGAATACCACATTCCCTATACAGCATATAGTATACAGCAATGAGCGCGTCCTGTAAAGGTATAAAACACCCTAGCAGGTAGTATGTACATGTACATAAGTATCAGAACTGCTGATTTGTTTCTCACTTTCACAGGAATATATACGATTCTTGTCTTGTGCTGATTTATTTACAGACTAAATCAGGCACAAAGTGTTCAGTTATGGATGGTACGGAGAAGTTAATGTCATGTAATTATTCTTTGAATCCGCTTTTTACCCAAATCGCAAAATGATAATATTTATGTGTTTGGTACAAAATTGATTAACCGTTCAAGCACTAATCATAATTGCAACAGACCTTTTTGTATTTTTAGAGAAAATAAGACTTGAAAATTCAGATGAAACGCCATGTCTTATTTTCTCTGAAAAAAAATAATAAAATGAATGTCTACTGCTGCAATTCGGTGCAGCACTTTATGGGTTAAAAATGGCATATGTTTCATACCACGGGTTAAAATCAGAATCCTGTCAATAAATTTTACTACTACAGAGGGAACTCTGATGGCGAGATTTTCGCTCGCCAGTCCCCGAGGTTAAAAGACTTTTTCCATGCTCAACTCAGCTGAGCATGAACTTTTCTCTGCTAATAAATATGAAAATACCAAAAAATAGCTGGCATTTTCATATTTATTAGCAGAGAAATTTGAGATTTATTAGCAGGACAAATTTCATGCTCATCTGAGTTGAGCACGAACATTTTTTTTTTTATAATTTCGGGGCCTAATGCTTCGTATAACACGCGTTTGACAGTACAGACTTCCGAGATATTGGATTTACCTAGTCTGTTTTTTTTTTTTTTTTTTTCGTTTTTTGTTTTTGTTTTAGTTGTTGTTGTTTTCTTTTGTTTTTGTTTTTTTTTTGTATTTTATGCAATGCAAATACTCGCTCTATAACTTATTGAGAAAGGTTTTCATTGATACATACAATAATGTTCGTATTTCCAATTGCTTTATCAATCATTATCTCTAGATAACGTAAGATATAATTCTTAAGACTGTCATTATCTTCTCCATATATTTCTACATTATATGCATCGGACTAGTCTGGCCCCAGACCCTTTCTCTATTTTTCTTTTCTTTCTTTTTCTTCTTTTTTGTTGAGGGGACACAACACTTGCATAGCTTATAGAATTTTTGTTTACTTCAGTCCCTTTTTTGTTCAGCCATAGGTAACGAAGTTGGATTAAAGAGGATCATGATAAAAAAAATGTAGAGAAAGAGAGAAATAGATATAAAACAAAAACGACTGGAGCCAGTCCAGCATAGGACGGACGACTCGCACATTACGAAAACAAGCCTATTCAAACATATTGAAAATTTTATCACCAAAAAATGAAAATTCTCAGATGAAAATTCTGATATTTTTCATTTTCTTCTCAAAATATAGATTGTGGGTACTCGTTAGAACCGCATCGCATACCCACAATCTATGTATTTGAGCAGAAACAAAAATATAATTTATACCCATGTAAAACCCCAGATTAACTATATAAAAGTGGGGTTTATGGGTGTCAACATTATATAGACAAGTTTTCGTGATGCGGATACAACATCCCTAAAGACAAGAAGCCCACAAAGCCATGTTTTCTCTCTCTCTCTCATATATATATATATATATATATATATATATATATATATATATATATATATATATATATATATATATATATATATATATATATTTCACAGTTTTGCAAAACAAAGTGTTGATATTTTTCTTATTTTTCAGCTAAGATCCACTTTGTTGGTACGCGTTAGAAGCGTATCTTATGTTTTAATGAGGTACTATTTAGATACACTATTTGGTTTCATTCCAAATGGGTAAATTACAACGCTATCGGTTTTGTTTTACCACAGCGGTATTCTAATAGCGAGATGTTTGTGCGTGTTGTCTCGTATAGCTTTTGACTTTACCCACTTTTGAGTTACTAAGTCACTTACTAGAAGCGCCTAAACGAGACGCTTCTATTGAGTACCTACAACATATATTTTCGTTGAGAAATAAGAATATTATTATTACGTTTCACTATTTGGTTTCACACAAAATGTGTTAAAACTAAATTGATATGTGTAAATTGTTCTAATAGAGATACTCTAATAGCGAGATTTTCGCGCGCCTGATGCTTCGTATAATACGCGTTTGACATTGTCAGTTTCTGAGTTATTAGATTTACCTAGCCTGTATCTCTGAATTTTGTATTTTGCGAATATTTGATCTATTATTTGGTCAGAAAGTTTATCATTGATGCAGACAAAAAGACTAGTATCTCCGGCTGCTTTATCAACCATTCTCTTTAGATGACGCTGAATATGTGTCTCTAGACTGTCATTATCTTCTCCATATATTTCTAAATTATATGCATATGACGGGCGAATCACAGGATATACCGTACCAACAGACAATAGGCCCCTATATTCTTCATTGCCAGCTCTAAAGTCAGTATATATCTCTGTTATGTCACTGTTACCCATAATGATAGGAATATTACATTCCATTAATTTGTATGGACAACTATTAACAAGCATTCGCTCATGTGGAAACAGGTATTGACTATATCGCTCTGTGTTAAAGTAGGTTGTTAGTGTGTCCCCAGTCACTACGGAGAGGTTAGGAAGATTCTTGTCAGGTATTTGACTACCACTCAGTCGATTTATGTTCACCATATATGGAAGAATAATCTGAAAATATAGTCCGAAGATAAATGTACATATATATCAAACTCTTGCAAAAGACTTGTTACGGAGATAATAATAATAACAATATAATGTTAATTCTGTCATTACTTTCTCCAGTTCTCCATATAAAAAATACATATGCTGTGCGTACTTATTGATGACACGGAGAAGCTCCATCATTAGTTTTGCAAGACATCGCCTTGACGAGGTGCTTTTAATGAGTACCCACAACTTATGTTTTTATCGAGAAAAAAGAAACATTATTCCAGAATTATTACTAAACTAGAGCTGGTACTTGTAAAACACTATCCCCAAACCCACACCCCCAACACTGCCTGACTCTAACACTGCTTGACTCCAACACTGCTTGCCCATAACGGTAATAACAGTACAAGTATACGAGATTTCAGTGTTATTTTATTAAAAGAGAAATAACTCTAAAATGGGCGGTAATTCGGACAAAAACAAACAAACGGGTCACCTATATTTTCATAAGGAATCCATACATGAAATTCAAAGAAAATTAGCATACATGGTTCTAAACTTATACTATGCACAATAAAGCAACAAATGGCCAAAAATTGCAAAGGGCCATAACTCCAAAAAAGTTCATTAAACTGGCTTAAAATTTAATCAAGTGATATCCTCTTCAGTCCCAATCAGTATACCAAATATCAAGACTCTAGCTCAAATACTTTTTGAGATATCTTGCTAACGAGATTTCAATGTTGTTTTATTAAAAGGGCAATAACTCTAAAATGGGAGATAATTCGGATAAGAAAGAAGGTACGGGTCACCTATTTTTTATGAGAATTCCATATATGAAATTTCAAAACTTAGCATACATGGTTCTAAACTTATGATATGCACATGAAAGCATCAAATGACCAAAAATTGCAAAGGGCCGTAACTCCAACAAAATATCATCTAGAGATCATATGATTCCCTCATCAGTCCCAATCAGTATACCAAATATCAAGACTCTAGCTCAAGTACTTTTTGAGATATCTTGCTAACGAGATTTCAATGTTATTTTATTAAAAGAGATATAACTCTAAAATGTGAGATAATTCGGACAAGAAAAAAATTGTCAATAAGCAGTGCTTATTCGATACACCCCACATAAAACATAAAACCGTTTTCCATCAAAATTTAAGTTTCAAAGTGCCGGCCTAACCTTGAAAATAGTCAAGGTCATAAACTGTAATAAAACAAGATTCCTAAAATTATCAAGCAAGATACACAGGAAAAACAAAAGTGTAACGGACATTAAAAAATTAAAAAGGGGAATAGCTATAACAGTATAGATCACTTGACCCTGCTTTTTCTATAGCAGCAGCATTTCATGAATATGGACATATATGCAAAATGTGTTAAGATTCCTACTTATCAAGACATGCAGGAAAAAAGATAGAACGCACACAAGGCTCACTTTTTGAGTATTTATAATGTAGTGACATTGAAAATAAAGTCAAGGTCACCAAAATCTAATCATTTCTTTGCCCCCTCCTGATTATGTATCTGTGCTAGTTTGGTCAAATTCCAGCCATTGGTTAAAGAGACTATGTGCATACAAACTTTTTACTGCATTAAGAAATTTGACAAAGGGCAATAACTCCAAGATAATGGGCCCTAGCCCTTACTTTCTCTTATGTAGGTACACCTTATGAATATCAATGTGTCACATAAGCTAGTGTGACGTTGAAAATGAGGTCCAGGTCACCAAAATTGAATCACTTCTTTCCCTCATCCCAATGAAGTATCTGTGCTAGCTTGAAAAAATTCCATCTAATGATTCATGAGAAAAAGGGTGCACACAAGGCTAATTTTTAGAGTCTTTATAATGAAGTGACCTCGAAAATGAGGTCAAGGTCAGAAAAATCTAATCACTTTTTCCCATATCCTAACGATGTATCTGTGCTAGTTTGTTAAAATTCCAGCCATTGGTTTAAGATATAGTGCACACACAAGTTTTTTTTTTCTATCAAAATTTGAATTTCAAAGTACCGGTGTGACCTTGAAAATAAGATAAAGATCACCAAAATCTAATCACTTCTTTTCTCAATTCCAATAATATATCTGTGCTAGTTTGGTCTAATTCCATTTATTGATTCATGAGATAGCGTGCACACAAGACTCACTTATTCAGTATTTTTCATGTAGTGACCTTGTAAATAAGGTCAAGGTCACCAAAATATAACCACTTCTTTCCCCCATCCTGATGATGAATCTGTGCTAGTTTGGTCAAATTCCAGCCATTGGTTAAAGAGAAAGTGTGCATACAAGCTTTTTACAAGGCTCATTTTTGGAGTCTTTATAATGTACTGACCTTGAAAATGAGGTCAAGGTCACAAAAATCTAATCATTTCTTTTCCATGTCCTATCAATGTATTGATGAAAGTTTATTAAAATTCCAGCCATTGGTTCAAGATATAGTGTGCACACAAGCTTTTTGTTCAATGAAAATTTGAGTTTCAAAGTGCCAGTATGACCTTGAAATTGAGAAAAAGGTCACCGAAATCTAATCACTTCTTTCTTCAATCCCAATGATGTATCTGTGCTAATGTGGTCAAAATCCATCTATTGATTCATGAAATAGAGTGCACACAAGGTTCACTTGTGAGTATTTATAGTTAAATGAACTTGAAAATAAGGTCAAGGCCACCAAAATCCAGTCAATTCTTTCCCCTATCCTTAGGATGTATCTATGCTAGTTTGGTCAAATTCCAGCCATTGGTTAAAGAGATAATATGCACACAAACTTTTTACTGCATTAACAAGGCTCATCTTTTGAATACAGTAGTGACCTTGAAATTAAGGTCAAGGTCACCAAAATCTAGTCACGTCTTTCCCTAATCCTTATGATGTATCTCAGCTAGTTTGGTCAAATTCTAGACATTGGTTAAATAGATATTTTGCACAAATTTCATACTGCAATAACAAGGCTCATTTTTTGAGTATTTATAATGTAGTGACCTTGAAGATAATGTCAAGGTCACCAAAATTTAATTACTTTTTCCCCGATCCTGATGATGTATCTCTGCTAGTTTGGTCAAATTCCAGCCATTGTTTAAAGAGATAGTGTGCACACAAACTTTTTATTGCAATAAAACAAACTGTTACAAACGGCAATAACTCTAAAATAATTGGCCCCTAGCCCTTACTTTCTCTTATGTAGGTATATTTTATTGATATCAATGTGTCTGCAGAAATTTATGGATATCCATTACTGCGTTTTCAAGATATGAGAAAGAAACAGCGTCGCGGACGAATACACGGACGGACACACGAACAGACGGACGGACAGACGTGAAAACAGTATACTCCCACCCCCACAACAAACAAATTTTTGCGAGGGTATAATATTATATCTGTGCTAATTTGGTCAAATTCGATCTATTGATTCGTGAAATAAGGTGCACACAAGGCTCACTTTTTGAGTATTTATAATGTAATGACCTTGAAAATAAGGTCAAGTTCACCAAAATCTAAACACTTCTTTCCCCTATCCTGGTGATGTATCTGTGCTAGTTTGGTCAAATTCCAGCCATTGGTTAAAGAAATAATGTGCACACAAACTTTTTACTACATTAACAAGGCTCACTTTTTGAGAATGTATAATGTAGTGACCTTGAAAATAAGGTCAAGGTCACCAAAATCTAATCACTTCTTTTCCCCATCCTTATCATGCACCTGTGGTAGTTTGGTCAAATTTCAGCCATTGGTTAAAGAGATAGTGTGCACACAACCTTTTTCTGCATTAACAAGGCTCATTTTTTGAGTATTTATAATGAAGTGACCTTGAAGATAAGGTCAAGGTAACCAAAATCTAATCACTTCTTTTTCCCATACTGATGATATATCTGTGCTAGTTAGGTCAAATTCCAGCCATTGGTTAAAGAAATAGTGTGCACACAAACTTTTTACTGCATTAAGAAAAAAATACGAAGGGCAGTAACTCCAAGAGAATTGGCCCCTTGCCCTTACTTTCTCTTATGTAGGTACACCTTACTGATACCAATATGTATGCAGAGATTGATGAATATCCACATTTTCAAGATATAGGAAAAAAACAGCGTCGCGGACGGACACACGGACGGACGGATGGACAACGTGAAAACAGTATACCGAAAACCCCCCGCCCCCCCCCCCCCCCCCCCCCCCCACACACACACACACAAACAAGGTTTGCGGGGTGGGGGTGGTATAAAAATACGATACACCTATTTTTTATGAGGAATCCATATAAGAATTTTCAAAACATTAGCATACATGGTTCTAAACTTATGCTATGCACATGAAAGCAACAAGATTAAATAGCCATAAATTGCAAAGGGACATAACTCCAACAAATTTTCATTAAACTAGCTGAAAATTTAATCAGGTGATCTCCTCAGTCCCAATCAGTATACTAAATATAAAGGCTCTAGCTAAAATTCCTTTTAAGATATATTGCTAACGAGATTTCAATGTTATTTTATTACAAAGGAAATAACTCGAAAATGGGAGATAATTAGGATAAGAAAAAAAAAAAAAAAATACGGGTCATCTATTTTTTTTCAAAAGGATTATATTTCTGAATGTTCAAAACATTAGCATACATGCTTCTAAACTTATGCTATGCACATGAAAGCAGCAAATGGCCAAAAATTGCAAAGGGCCATAACTCCAAAAAAAAATCATTAAACTGGCTGAAAATTTAATCAGGTGACCTCCTTTTCAGTCTCAATCATTATACCAAATATAAAGACTCTAGCTTAAATACTTTTTGAGATATCTTGCTAACGAGATTTCAATGTTGTTTTATTAAAAAGGCAATAACTCTAAATGGGAGATAATTAGGATGAGAAAAAAAATACGGGTCACCTTTTTTTTTTTTTTTTTTTTTTCATGAAAAATCCATATATGAATTTTCAAAACATTAGCATACATGGTTCTAAAGTTATGCTATGCACCAGAAACTGTGACGAACGAACGAACCAACCAACAAACGAACAAACGAACGAATGAACAGACAAGCCAGAAGCATTATGCCCCACAACTTTTTTTCAAAGTTTGGGGCATAATTATCCTCCCTAACAAGTCTTATGCTCTTGTTAATATACGTATTTGCTACAGCATGAACGAAGGACGAGGACGCAGACATTCTGTGTATCCGTGTAGTCATCACTGAATATACGCATTCTTAGATAGAAAAAAAAAAAACCCAAAAAAAAACTAATTCCCATTCAGCTTTGTCTAATTTTTCCTTCTAGAAATATTCAAATTGTTCAAGAGAAACAGTGAATTAGATAACCCTCCTTATACCGACACTCGATACAAAGACAAAATTCGTAATTATGACAATTTTACTGTCATGAAACCTACATGTAAGAGGTAACAATTAGTCACAAATTATGCAAGAATATTGTATTTAGTACTTTAAAGAAAGAAACATACGTTTTGAATATTTGTTAGAATCGCCTCAGTGGGGCGATTCTATCAAATATCCAAAACGTGTTCTATGAGGAAATAAGAACAGAACAAGACCTTTCTTACATATCAATCTGCTCATTAAGGATTCTGTACAACAGCAAATTTATTTTAAGGGCGATGTCTTGGGAACAACTGTTGTCGTTGTAACGAGGGTTCACTGTAACAGAATTTTCATTCTTGCGATTTATTTCTGATAACTGACTGCTGTTGCAGGTAAGCATGTTCAATTCTTTACCACTCTCTTGGCTAATTAAGCAGACGACAAATTAATGTGTTTTTTTTTTTTTTTTTTTTTTTTTTTTTGTTTGTTTTTTTTTGTTTTTTGTTTGTTTGTTTTTTTTTTTGTTTTTTTTGTTTTTCTTATTTTTCCTAGCAAACAGGATCTGACATTTGATCCAAATTGTCTCCAATTGTCTCCATTGCAGACAGTTTGTATGAGATGTCAAAAACAGTTTTCTGGTAAAAATAAGAAAAACTATTTCTCTATGTCGTGTGCTGAAAATTTTACCCGGAGTGCTAAGCATTAAATCATTAATTTCAGATTGGTTTTCAGATGCAATATACTCTTCAGTTGTCACTATTAACCTTTAAAAGGTTTAGCAGACAAAATTCTAATTTTATCTACTATTTTCGGAGAAAATAAGTCTTGCATTACATGTAAACCATCTGCTACATGAAATACCAAGTCTAATTTTCTCTGAGTAATAATAATAATAATAATAATACGGAGGTCCTGCAAAAAACTTTGTCACTGGGTTCAGATTACTTCAGTGCTACGTTTTATCAAACATATTTTTATTACAAACCTTCAAAATCTTCCCCCTTTACTGAAACACATTTTTGTTACCTTTTTACCCAGTCGCGAAAAGCAGATAAATAGTCTTCTTTTGGTATCTGTTGGAGACACTGATAAATACCGCTGCCAAGAGAACTTCTAGACGTATATTTATTTCTAGAAAGCATTTTCTTAAGCCTTGGAAATAAATATAAGTCACAGGGACTCAGGTCAGGTGAATAAGGTGGATGGTTTAAAACTTTCACCTTTTCAGTAGCAAAAAAAGACTTCACAACCTCACACTTATGACAGGAGGCGTTTTCATGTAAAAGGTGGACTCCAGACCATCCTTTGCTTGGTTGTTTCTTATTGTAATAAGCAAATTGGTCAGTGTATATGACTGCATCTATTTCAATTTAAAATAACTCGGTCAGTTGGAAAGCAATTTGAACGAAATAAACGGGTATCGTTAGCTATTCAACACAGTGAAGTATTTTAAAATATACCTGAGATAAAACCAAGGAAGGCTATTAGTGACAGAACTTTTTGCATGACCCTCGTAATATCATTATTATTATTGTTATATATAATAATAATAATAATAATAATTGTAACAATAATGATTATAAAAAAGAATATCATCTAGTACATTTTTGTTTGTGTTGAGGTTTTATGGCCCAGTCAACCCAATGGGGTCATGTCGAGCGCGGTCAGTTTACTTAACCACACGTTTACTGGGCAGGCTTTGTCCTCTAAGCGGTTAACCAGTATTGTGCACATTCTTTCGCCAGAAACTGACAACTGCCCTTCTTGAATCCAGACCTGTTGTAATTGTAATCAGTAATCGTGATTACATGTAACTGATTACAAGTTTTGAGTAATCGAAATGTAATCTGTAATCGTTGATTTTTATGATTACAAGTAATTGTAATTGTAATCGAATACATTGCAAAACAGCCTGTAATTGTGATAACTTTGACGATTACAATACGATTACAATATGGATATTTAAATAAAATAAGCCAGAAGGAATAGAATTGAAAACAAAAATTCATTTCTGATTTGACAACTTGACAAGAAACAAGAATATTGGAGATAATTATTTTGATTTGTATACATTTAATGACTTAATGACTCTGTATTGGTTTGTTTAAAACAATCAATACATCTTTGAGATAAAAGAAAATTTAAAAAATACATCTTCGAGATCAAAGGAAATTGAAGTTTCACACATGGATTAGCTGATATGGATTAGCAAATAATCAAAGTAATTAAATTGGCAAACATTTATAGTCTTTTATCTATGTATCTCTATGTTTTTGTTTGGATATAACATGGTTGTTTAATGGTGTATTATACTTTCAGACAGACAGGCAAACATTGCAGATCCAGATCAGAATTGACTAATCCATGTGATAATGGTAAAGGCATGCGCCAAAAGAGGCATTTCAGGTGCAGCTTTGAATTTGTGCAGTCCCACCAGAGCCTTCACTGTCTCCACACATGTAATATGGAAAATGAAAACTTTAGTGTTTTTACAGTAACTTACTGACTTATATAATTTCATGTTTATTGTGTGCATGCTGTCAACAATAACTCTCATGTCAGATGACCTACTGTAAAAGTTATATACATTTGGACAATTGTTAAGTGGCTAAAGTTGAACTGTCATAATTTATAGTTGGAGTGTGATCTTGTCCTATATTTCTGCATCTAAACAATGATATTTGAATTTGAATTTGAAAGGATGTAGACCCTGATGTACTTTTTCTTCATTGTTTGCATATGCCTATTTATCAAATATCCAAATACTTGAATTATTTATGCCATTTACTAAAACTGGCCCAATTATACCCTTCTGTAAAGTTGAATCAGCGGATGGGAGAGAATGACCGTAGAAAATATTTCATGATCAATCTCCACGAAAGAATGTTGCCGACCTCGGGGTTGAACCCGCGACCTCCTGGTCTCCAGTCGGACGGCGCATCCAACTGAGCCGGTCTAGTACATTTTTGCTTAGCGCTTTAAGAGTTAAGTTATTACTTTCAAATTGGTACCCAAAAACGACATTCTGTTGAATTTTCATTATAAATCACTTCTAATGAGTGCTTACAACATATATATTTGTGGAGAAACGAGTAAAATATTACACAAAATTCGTTTAAAAATGGCTTATCCAGATCTCAAACTAAGTAGAAGGAATTTTATTAAGTGTGCTAACAGAATGTATGTTGCCCTTGTAAGGCATATGTAGAAAACATGTTCGGTCAAAGAAATACATCCATTATAGGGGCCGCAATGTCAGAGAACTTGTGCGCCCAGTGAAAATTCAGATCAGGCGAATCTGAATCTTCACTGGACGCACTTTTGATAGCCAAAGATAGAAGGTATCTGAATGCGGTCAACGAAGACTTTGATCAGACTGCGCGGTTGCTGAGTTAAGTCTTTGTTGGACGCACCGTTCAGAAGATACGTTTTCTGACATTGCGGCACAAATGATCTTCCATAGATGCCGAAATATACCTTTGTTAAGATTACTCTGTAGTTATCGGGGCATCTACGAGTGTCGCCTTGTTGTATTTCTGTATATGATAACGTAGAAATGCCTTTCTTTTCAGACCACTGGACACAGTAATTCTGTAAATGATTGCCTAGATGTCTCCCTGCTACAGCTGGAGTTATTCGTGCACCCCTGCCTATCGATGTTTGGCCGTCATCCACGAATGTCACTGCACCGAAAGCTACCTGATGATAATAAAAAGTTAAAAGTAACTTGAGCACACTTGAAGCAAACATCGCAGGAAGCACAGCCTTTCTGAAGCACCAAAAGAAGACCAGACGAGGTACAAAAATGACAAGACGCAATGCCGTACACGTATTTGCAATAATCGACTAATCAAGGAATTGATAACACTAGTGTGTCGATTGTCTCTGAGTGTAGGCTGGGAAAATGGTCCTGGACGGGGACAAGACTGTTTCATTTAACACTTAACTTCCTGTGTTTTAAGCAAACAGTGCATACCCTGACCAGACGCCGCTTTCTGTGGCGTCTTTCTGGGTCTACACTGTTTGCCAATGTCCTAGTCCAGGTTTTACAGATAACCCTCTTTAAAGACACATATTCCATTACGTAACAGCCTAATGACCCTATTGATGAAATATACAGATAACAGATCGTACATCTGTGGTGAACTATGATTCTCAAACAGGTAGGGGCCACATGGGGAAATCAGTTTTGGGCAGAATGTAAATGGCTAGACAAAAAAAAATCATTCATTTATCCATTTGAAATAGTTTTGATAAAGTATAGAATTTGAAGATTAAAACGTTTCATAAACAAGTGTAACTTAGTTTATTTAAAATCACTTGCATACGTTTTTTTATTTATCTATTTATTTATTTATTATTATTATTATTATTATTATTATTATTATTATTATTTTATTTAAATCAGAAATTAAACATTTAATCCACTATTACACACAATCCATCATAACTGTGCAAGAACTCTTAGGAATAAACTTGCTATCATTATTTAGTGAAACTTAACTTTTAAAAACATTTTGAAACGTGAAATTTAACTAAAAAGTGATATAATTTATTAGGTATCTGAGATGTACATATTATTTTGTTCTTAATTTAAAACTTGTGAAAATAGATTGGGTAAATAAAATAATGTTTGGCATTTCTTCGTTGGTCAGTCATTAATGGAGAACGTAAATTTATTTTATGACAAGTCTGATAAAAATTTTGATCTTGTCGTGTTCATCTTTTACCTAATACATAAATAAAAGTAAATAAAGAAATAGATAAAAAAATTAAAAAAAAACACTTTCTTATTATTATTATTATTATTATTTATTTATTTATTTATTTATTTATTTTTTTGACAACTCTGAAAACTACGAATCTGTCTTTTTACTTTATAATTCAATAAGAATTCATAAAAGTAAAAACAACAAGCAAATTCAGTGAATTTTCGTCCCCCGCCTTTGAATTTTGTTTTGAGGGGTATTATCTCTAGCAGTTAAAAAGAAACTAATTATTTATCATTATGTCTCTAAGTTAAAAAATGCAGAATAAGTAATAAAATATTATTTCAGGATTCTGAAGAAAAACACATGCATATTTTCAGGGCATCCTAAAAGCCCATGTAAAGTTTCAAAAGGATCGGCCAAAAACTGTGGGAGAAGTTAAGGGGACAAGGTACCTACTAAAAATTCGGAACCACGCACCTCGCACCACGGAAAGCCGAAAACAGGGGGATAAAAAAATGCATAAATGAATTTAGGTATTTCTTATAAAAATTGATCAACAAAATTTGTAATTAAATCAAACTATTCATATAGTTCAGGTGAAACAATGAACACTTTATTAGATTATATTCATTTTCCCCCTTTCTGGCCCCACCTAAACAGACTTCAGACAGTGTTAATCCTCTCATAATCACTTAGATAAGACCAGCCTTTGATGTGAGCCACCACTATCAAGGCTGTATATTGGGTGCAATCATGATGGACTACCCCAGCCAAGAGGCAGAGAATATGTGTCTTTAAACGGCACTCTTACGTCACAGCGACAAGAATAGCGCGATTATAAATAACCTTTATCTGGACTTCGTAGACACGCGCGGTTTTATTTCATTGGTCAATGGTAATCAGGTGGATAACAGCCTTAAGGAAATTTTGGTGTATGTATACTATGGATCGAATGTAAACAATCGAGCCGAAAGAAAGAACTACTACAAGGAAACCGCCTTGGAATGGTCACCAGAAACGACTATGAGAAAAGGACTTAAAGGGCAAATATAAAGAAATTTAAAATATTCCTGGTTTTCAATGTGTTGATAGAATGCTTTAAGAGAATTATTTTGTTGAAAACCCCATCAAAAAATTCCAATCCAATCAAAAGTTATGGTGATAAATTTACGATACCTACCTTTTTTCCTGTTAGAGTAACCTCCCTTGGATTGTGTATTGATTAAGGCCTACAATGCAATATTCTGTGATGTCATAGTGGAACTTAAATTTTAAATTGAAATTTTAAACAGGAATATTCTGCATTTCCCTCTATGCTACACAGTTTTTCTCCTTAACCATTATTGAAATTGGTCTCTGTCCACAAATAAGCCCATGAATAGAGAATTTAACTCAAATTTAATGTTATTTAAATTTCAAGCTAAATTTTAAAATGTTTAAAACTTGACTAATATTAAATTTTTCATAAGTTTTTTTAATAATAGTGAATTTTGGGTGTATATCATATAAATGAATACCAAAAAAGTCAATTTTGGCTAATTATTAAGCATTGTAACTGGATTTTAAATTATTTAAATGAAATTTTTAAATTTGAAATGTAACGCTTTAAACGGAAAATAAGAGCTAAATTCCTATGTATATTAGTTTAAAGGAGCTGAATAAATTAAACAATATGAAAACTGAATTGATGCAGATTAAAGAGCAAAAAATATTGGCAATTTAAAAAAGTTTAAAATTTTACTGTTCTCTTATGATGTCATAAAAAGGCTCATGAATATTAATGAGGCAGCCTGAATTCAATCCTCTTGGATGTTAAATATCAAATTTAAAATCGCAATATTTCAGAAACTGTTTAAGATAATTTGATGCGGTTTTCAGCAGTCACCTCCATACTGAAGTGCCCTTAAATATTTAGTAGAATTAAAACCTTTATATTTGCCCTTTAAATATCTGAGCCTAGTTGTTCAAAGCATTGTTAACTTAACGAGCTCATGAATGATAAAGACATTAACTATTGTAGCTAAGGTATTTTCAAATACGTTGATATGTTTGCTGCAAAATTACTCACATTTTTTTTTCAGCAAAAAATATCAAATGTACACAATACTGGTTAACCTCTTAGAGGACTAAGTCTGCCCAGTAAAAGTTAGGTAAACTGACCGCGCTCGATATGAACCCAATGGGCTGACTGGGCCGTAAAACTCAACACACACAAACAAGCAAAACATACCAATGCAGTTGCCATATTTCAAGATACATTTAACGTCACTTTAGCTAACAACTTCGTTAAATTTTGAACAACTGCTCCATCCTCTCGCCCCTACCCCCCACCCCCACCCGCCACAACGTATGAGGTCAGTAGCCCATAAACTATATTCACATATAATGTATGAGAGCAATAGTCCATAAACTCTGTATTCACATATAATGTATGAGCTCAGTAGTTCCATAATCTCCTTATTCACATATATTTATCTCAACAGTCCCCATAAACTATATTTACATATAATGTAATAGTCCCACTGTTTTCACTATATATTGGGAGGGGGGACAAGGGCTAGACATTACATAGACTTGTAAGCCTAATAATACTTACTATCGTCTCGTTTAAGAGAAGAACAAAAGGCGTGGTGTAAGGTGAGGAGATGAAATGGTCATACAATGCCGGTAGGTAGTCTCGACCAGCGTATACGTTGTCACTAAGGCCAAGAACTTCTTTCTTGTCATTTGCCGTTGCCTGTCTTATTGTAACGGTCTCCATACCTACAAAAATAATTTACTAAGGTACGCGACGTGCCAAACGACTTTATATTAAGTCTATGAGTGGTTCCCCGATGTTTACACAGTGATAAAATCCACAGAAATAAATTAATTTATTATAATTCCAACATGTTTATTTTGTAAACGTGAGTTTTACCCATTTATGCCGAGTCAACTCTTCTATCATAACTGTTTGGACCGGTCCATTTCAAACAGAATGGTGTCTGGTTAGGTTTTCTTATAACCATGTTTTATAGAACTCCTTGTATTTAATTAAACAGTGCAGACCCTGATCAGATGCTCCGTTCAGCGACGTCTGATCAGTGTCTACACTGTTTGCCAATGTCCCTCATATAGACACTAGGCATAAATGGGTTAACAGCATATTTTTAAAACGCCCAAAGATGTTTCCTAGATGCCTCCTCAGAGGATTTAACGAAGTGTAAATCCCGTTCTGAATTTGCTTCGTCCAATCAATTTGGGCTAAATTAGTATAAACATGTTGAGCTGGAGTTTTATCTTGATATATGAAAATAATCTTGATATATGAAAATAATTTATCACAAGGCAGAAGTCGTGCTATGGCAAAAGGTGGCTTCGGGGTTACCCAGCTACATTTTATTTATGAATCTATGTAAAATGTATACTTGTTAGTTATAGCTCTTATCTATGTCACAAGATTAATATACAGTTGACTCTCGCTATCTCGACCTCGCTTATCTCGAATAACCGCTTATCTCGAAGTGAAAATCTGGTCCCTGCCTAAACATGAAAATCTAACAACAGGTAAAAACTATTGTAGAAAAAAGGAGAAATTGCTCCTAAAATTGCTCCTCTTTTTCACAATATTTTCAGTATATCTCTAACTTCAGGAGTCAAATTACACATATATTTGTTAAATGTGGTTAATCGAATTAGTTTTTCCTCAATTATGCACATCTGTTATGTCGAAGTACGGATATCTCGAAGTATTTCAGAGAGTCCCTTAGAATTCGAGAAAACGAAAGTTGACTGTATACAGTGGGTATATATCAGAATCGCTTCACAGAGGAGCGCATGATGAAGACCGGTTAATGAATACCCAAACATGTTTCCGTGGAGAATATATTTGAGTCAGCGCACGCACAAAAACCTACAATAAGACTCGTGCGACCAGCAAATGCGCAGATTGATCAGAGTTTTCGCTGATCGCATGTGCCTTCTATAGCCTCCAGGCTATCCAAAGAGGGATAAACGAGTCCTTGCTACACTCTGTGGCTGTACTGGCTGATCTGAGTCTTTGCTGGTTACACATTTCTTATTGTAGGTTTTGTCGTGCACTGGCTCATTCATTTTGCGAAAGTGGCTTATCTAGAGACACGAATAAAGATATACATTTTTCGATCCATCTGATAATGTAGACCCTTGCATCCCTCTGTTTTCACTGTAGAGAGCTAAACACTAAATATTTACCATAGCGACAATAGTAAAATTTTACATGCTCTCACAAAAACTACACATACAAAACTTTTCAAACCTTACTTGTTTATAGAGCCACCCTAGCTCAACAAGTTTCTGAGAAAAAAATCCACAGGTTGTCCTGCTCCTTTTCAAGTTACGTTCCACCATGATTGTTTACCTGCAGCTTCGCAGTGAATAACAAGCAGATTTTTTAACGGAAGGGTGACCATATAAAATCAGCAACAATTTCTTTGAGCTTGCAGATATAATTATAAAACACACATCATTTTATTTCCTTATAACTATCCTTTTCTCAAATTGAAATTATACCTCCATGGGATATATATCCAATGGAAGCATGCCTGGTATTTAGACTGCAACTGAAACCTCGGTCCAGAAGTGATAAAACCCGGTACTTCCAGTATTTAGTGCAATGCTACCTGTATATTATAGGGACAATATGGGTCATTAATATACAGTCATTAATGTACTGATCTGATATATGTACCTTTAACTCTATTATGCCTAGTGGACTCATCTACTATAACTCTTTGAACTGGTCCATTTCAATATTAGGAGTGTCTGGTTAGCTTTTATTGTTATCATGTTCTATAGAAATTCCTTTCCTAAATGCAAATAGTGTAGACCCTGATCAGACGTCGCGTTCTGTGGCATCTGATTTACCTCTACACTGTTTGCCAATGTTACTTTTATGGGACGCTAGGCATAAAATGGGTTAAGGATCACTGATGAGACCTAATTGACCAAAACTTGCTAGTCTGGTGTAGCATTATGAAAACATGCCTATTCAAATATACTGAAAATTTTACCACCAAACAATGAAAATTTTCAGATAAAAAAAATCTGATATTTTTCATATCTCTGCTCAAAACATAAATTGTGGGTACTCGTTAGAACCGCCTCGATGAGGCGGTTCTAGCGAGAACCCACAATCCATGTTTTTGAGCAAAGAAAGAAAAATAATGTATACCCCTGTAAACCCCAGTTTTACCATATAAAAGTGGGGGTTAAGGGGGTCAAAATTATATAGGCGTGTTTTCGTGATGGATAATATGGACTCTCCAGAAATTTTCAGTTCTGCGTGTGTGTTCGCTTCTCTCAAGGTCATTCCTTTTAGAATTTATGTTGTACATCAATACATTCCACAGTATGAAATGATTCTACAAACGGACACCAATTTTCTAAAGCCCTGGGCTCAAGGTTATAAAGCTTTTTTCATGCTCAACTCAGCTGAGCATGAACTTTTCTATGCTAATCATTATGAAAATGCCAACAATAGTTGGCATTTTCATATTTATCAGCAGAGAAATGTTAATGCTCAGTTATGTTTAGCATGAAAGAATTTGCAGTTATCAGTAATTTGAGATTTATTAGCCGGACAAATTTCATACTCAACTGAGTTGAGCATGAAAAAAGTTTTATAACCTCGGGGCCTGATCGATTTAGCAGAACAAAACAAATCAGAAAATCGACACATTTAAAGAAAAAGGCACCGTTGGTGAGAAATGAATCTGACATTAAAGATCTTAATAAATTATCCAATTTATTGCAAGTATGACCATACTCGGGTGAAAAGAATACCGGCGTTGCAAGATACTCTTTGAATGGTGCCACTGGTTTGGAATATTAAATGATATTTTATGATATTATATAACCTTGTATTTACCTCAGTGTTTTTATTGACATTTTCATGTGTCATGTATTGATTGATTGTGTTGGGGTCATTTTGTTTCATCTTCCAGAGATGGGGATAAAGAGATAGAAGAGATAAAGGAGATGAAAGAAAGGGACAGGGAAATATGAGGAACAGGAACGAAAGGGAAGAAACAGAAAAAATAAAAACATTCATCTCGCCAAACCCGACTACCCCCATGTCATGTATTGACTTTGCTTGTAGAGGGCACTACTGTCCACCAGAAAGAAGATTTAATTTCATACTTCGAAATCTGTGGAAGTTGATTCGTAACAGAAGCACCCATGACAGTAGGTTTCAAGTCTTTAAATGTCAGAAACTTCCACTTTCTATTGCGATAACATTTCAAAATAAGTGCATGATTTGGCAATATATATTGTAGACGCATTTTGCATTTCCCATTTGGGCCGCTCAATGCAAAAACGTGTCTGCGGGTATATGCGGAGAGCGAAGGCCCAGATCAGCCTGCGCATCCGCGCAGTCTGATCCGGGCCTTCATTGTCCGGTAACATAATCAATGAAAAGAACAAAATGTATGAATGGAGACCTAAGGCTCGGATAGTACTTTGTGCATGCGCAGAATAATCTGAATATGCGCAATTTGCACATGTTAGAAGGCATTTTTTGGCTTTACGCGGCCCATTTATTTACATATTCTAAACGAATGATCCGTGAGAGCAATGAAAACACGCATATACGAACGAAAAACAGTTCACGCCTTGAAGTTTCTTTTGCTAAAAGCTAATTTCAGCCAATTAGATCTCAATTCCCTAGTTGGGCATTTTTGTCCTTTTAGAGTAAATCCCTTTTCAGAAGGGATGCAGATTATGGAAGTAAAATATATCTTGACAGAATTGCCTCCACCACCCCCTGCATCAATTCCTCTCAAGATATACCTAAGAAAACAATTTTACTAGGATTGCATTCAAGCCCCGAGGTTATAAAACTTTTTTCTTGCTCAAATCAGCTGAGGATGAAATTTTCTCTGCTAATAAATATGAAAATGCCAACAACAGATGGCATTGAAATTTTCTCTGCTAATAAATATAAAAATGCCAACAATAGATGGCATTTTCATATCTATTAGCAGAGAAATTTTCATCCTCAGCTATGTTTAGCAAGGGAGAATTTGCAATTGTTAGTAGTTTGAGATTTATTAGCAGGACACATTTCATGCACAGCTAAGTTGAGCATGAATTCTTTTTATAATCTCGGGCCCAGAAGTGCAAGGCTTTCGCGAACGCTTTGTCCTGGATCCTTGTTCCTGTTAGCATTGGTCATTAGGTATAAAAATCCAGCAAAGCGCTCGGGATCACTTTGCTCTTCTGAACGCAGCCAGTTGGTTTGGTATTGCTGTTTCCGGCCTCGGTGGCTCAGTTGGATGCGCGTCCGACTGGAGACAAGGAGGTTGCGGGTTCAACTCCCGCCGGGGTCGGCAACATTCTTTCATGGAGATTGAAATAATGAAATACTTTCTGCGGTCATTCTCTCCCTTCCGCTGATTCAAGAAGGGCAGTTGTCAGTTTCTGGCGAAATAATGTGCACAATACTGGTTAACCGCTTAGAGGACTTAGCCTGCCAAGTAAACGTGTGGTTAGGTAAACTGACCGCGCTCGACATGACCCCATTGGGTTGACTGGGCCGTAAAACCTCAACACAAACAAACAAACTGTCGCAATATTCTTCACTGACTTTACTTGCTACTATGTTGTACAAAGTCTATGTTTTGACAGCAGGGCTGCATTCAGACCTGCAAGACACTCGAGAGCGTTTGCCCAGGATCCTTTCTTCATTTGGTGCTCGACATCATGCAAAAGCAATAGAGATCGTTTTGCAGTTCTGAATGCAGCCTACCGGCCAAGTATAGGTGTTGATACTGACCTGTTGGTTTGATTTTACATGAAATATCTACTGTGCAATTTATGTGTGACAGTCAGAAAATCCTGCATTCCACGTGAAACATACTATTGCTATTATATCTGTTTCCTGAGTAAACGAATAAACGAGTAAATGTGTTCAAATATTATATTTAAAACTCAGTTTATCTCTATACCTGTGCAAAGTCTGTTTACAGGGGGTATCCGGTACATGCCGACCAAATTAACCTGGAGCTTTGACCTTTTGCTTATTAATTTTATAAGTATGCGTTTATTGCATAAACAGGTAAAACAGGCATTTATACCTGTAAATGTGAGCTAATAGATGCCGCATGTGGAACGCAGAATTTCTTACCTGTCATGCCCATGTTGCACAGTTGAAGTATCCTTCTGACTAGATCTACTGAAATAAAGGACAAAGGGACAGGTCAACACAGATAATCTATGTGTAGTCTCACAGAACGTGTAAACTCATATAGATTTGATTATACATGTATCAATTCATTGTATATATATTGTTAGTTTATATACTTTACAATGCGCCAACTTCAACGGCCTAAGCTTGTGCCTGGTCAGGTACCGGAAAAAACAGAAAGGTGCCAACAAGCACATGTTTCTCATTACAAACCGCGGGTCAGTCTTTTCAGTGCCCTCCTAATCCGTCTTCATTTTATACAAGTATAAGCTTTCACAAAAAAAAAAACAAAAAAAAAACAACAAAACATGATCTAGGCTTCGCACACAATAAATATTAAGCTGATTTTAATAGTTTTGTTGTTTTTTTACGTGCAAATCTTAGCTAAGTCGGCTACATTCCAAAATGCTAAGGGTGAAGTGGAGAGATCTAAATGATATATCGTCTAAATAAGAATGACCCTAGCTCACAATAAAATGTGAAACTACAACTAATTTCACATCTCTTTTAGGCTTACCTCATCAAAAATTAAATAATTAGTTATAAGAATATCAATTTAGTTTAAACATATTTTTAGCACTTTCATGAGTACAAACAACAAATAACACGTTTTATAGGATTGGAACGAAAGCAATCTGCTTGTTTGGTTCCTCTGCCTGATATCAATATTCTGTATACACTGTGATGGAAAAATCTGTATGATCAAGCATTGAAATGACTATTACAGTACATGTCAAACAAAAACATCGCGTATTATGGCATGGTTGTACGATAGATATGATAGTCGAAAGAAAGGAGTAAACACTTTCTAGGCAATAAGGGGGTGTGGGAGTGGGGGGAGGTGGGGGGAGAGAGGGAGAGAGAGAGAGAGAGAGAGAGAGTTGTGTGGAGCAATTATTTCGTGTCTGGATGAAGACTATTTGTAACTCTAGAGTGTATAATATTCTATGATTTTTTCTCCTAATTAGATTATCAGGGTAAAACTGCTTAATATAGTGGTAAAACTCTCTTTGAGTCCCGAATATATTTGTATACTGCTTCAAATATGATTGTATTAAATATATTGTTGGGAGACCATGTGTATATCATCTGCACGTTGATGGGCATACTGCGGACAATTTAAGAAGAAGTGAAGGGCGTTTTAAATGGTGCCGCACCGGCAGAATGGAGAGTCACAGATGCGTTTAAGGAATAAATCATTTTTCAAAGAACTACAATTTGTTCTTAAGCGGGTATGAAGGACATATTTAATCCTATATTAAAGATAAGTGGTGTTTACCTATTTATAAGAATGGTCTTTGTCTGATAACATAAACAATCTGTGACGTCACCGTCAACTTATACTCGGAGAATACCAGTCCTACTTACATGCTTCTAAGAACTGCGCATTTTTTTTATTTATTTAATCCTATATTAAATTAATAAGTGAGTGATAAGTATTGAAATAATTAATTCGATATACCATCAACCCAGCTAGCATTCTACTTGTATCTACTTATATCTATATGGGATCGTTATCGCCCCGACAGGAATTCTGTCGAGCCAATAACGGTCCGATATAGATTAAAGTAGAATGCTCGCTGAGAAGTCTCGTCAACAAGAATAACGGCTTCTCTCTAAGTTTAGACACGGGTTTACAATTAATTATTCAGAAGATGCAAAATGGTTTGCTGAAACACTCGCAAGTATTCTGCTTAAATGAACGCAATGCGGACAAACTACACTCTACGGAATACAGCTCTCCTAAGGCACCGGATAGGTACTGAATGACACGAAACTTCAACTTTTTATGCATAATGGATTCTTCTACCTTAAGTCTTTGTCCATTTCCAGTAAAAGGGATGTCTGGTTAATTTTATTATTGCATTCCATTTCCAATAAAAGGAATGTCTGGTTAAATTTATGATTACCATGTTTTATAGAAATCCTGTATTTAAAGCAAACAATGTAGACCATCATCACACGCCGCCATCTGGTGTACAATGTTTTACTGTGTCCCTTTTATGAAACGCTAGTCATAAATGGGTTCATAAAACCACTGTAACGAAAACTGATCGACCAAATGAAAAGAAACTGCAACTGACATATCGACTTGGAAAGGGTAATATAAAACTGTTGGGGAGGGGAGGGATCTAGTGTCTTATCCCAGGTTTTACGTACGAGCGCTCAACATTGGCCCTTAATCTTAACACGAATCCAGCTACACTGATTTGCTTGGTCCGTGTAGTCTCCCATACATCATCGGCGTTCATCATAAAAATATCATAAACGTAAACTAATATGATGACACACAGATGAGGACTGTACTACAAAATGAAAGCCAGAGCAAACAAAATTACGACCAAATTCACGATAAATTCGACCACAGACGAGTATGGCCATACACAAAGTATTTATGAATTGTTTATGGTTAAGCCGTCATTCAGTCTGCATCACAACCCACCTTCATGCAGTTAAAGCGGGCAGCGAAATTATTGATTTTGAAGGCATTAACTATAAGCATACAGTCTGTCGCAAAATTTCTATATTGTAGCCTATCGTTTTAGGTCATGGACTACTAAATCTCACAATACCGGTTAAGGTTCTATACGAACAATCGAACCTCAAATAGCGATGATTTAGGGAAATATTTTCGATTTTCTACACAATGATTGTATATTGAGTGCACTCATTAGAATTATATTTAGAAATTGATACAGTGTGTTGACGATAAAATGTACAAAAAAAAATATGATATCGGTAGCCTTGTTTAGAAACGTTACTAATGTGACAGCAGATATACTGGCGACACAAATGTGCTAACATATATAAAAATAGCGTACAAAAATCGGTCATTTCAAAACCAGATATCAAACCTACCGGGCAGACGAGCTAACCATTATATTATCGCAGCTCTTCCGACGCTGTACGCCAAATTTAACATTTACAAACCTAATGTATGCATATACTCAACGCACTTGAAAACGCGTCATCTGGTTTAGATATACAGTTAATCCTCTTTATACCCGACACTCGATACAACGACAAAATTCGTTAAAACGATAATTTGACAGTCACGAATCCATCGCTCAAGAGGTGAAAGTTAATAAATATTTCAAGGATCAAAGGATCTGGATATTTGTTAGAATTGCCTCAGTGAGGCGTTTCTAGCAAAAACTGCAAAACATATCTTCTGTGAGGAAATAATGATAGAACAAAATAAAAAGTCTTTCTAACATATCATTCTGCCCAATAAGGGTTCTTTACAACAGAAAATTCATTTTAATGGCAATATCTTTGGGAATAAATGATGCCGTAGTTCACTGTACATATTTCGTGTGACACCGACCATTGGCCCCCCTTGGTATGCCCTACCTCCTCCTGTTCATATAAAAAGTTCCTCAGGAACAGTTCGGAACCCCATCCCTAAAACATATATATAATGTTGTTCCTTATGATAAGACGCATTCAGTGACACCGACCGTGGGTCCCCCGGGGTATGAAATATATATATCTAAACTAGAAGACGCGTTTTCAGTAGCGTTGAATAAATATAAACTAACTGAATTGTTGGGTCTAACTGCGATTTATTCCATAACTGTTGGGTCTTCAAATCGATTATTGGGTCCTTCTTCAAGTCGATTGTTTTTAAATAGAATGGAGGACCCAACAAATATGCACGTGCTTGTTCATATAGGCTCTGTGTTTAATGTTTTATATACTTAATTATTTAAGTATATTTATTTATTTTACACGCTTTGTAAAACTTTAGTGTTGGCGTTTACAAAGCCTTTAAGCAACTGTTGTCCAAAGACTTTCAGGGATTGTTGTATCACCCTTCTCACAAACAGTAAAATGGACAAAATGAGTACAGCGCCGTTATACAGTTTTAACGCTGGAATGCCTTCAAGATAACGCTCTTTCTCGACAATCATCAACAATTATAACCCATGAGCATATTGAGACTGCGCGTTCACTAGTTCTTTGCTCTTGTCACACTGAATAAATTAAGATGCCACGCCCACATTTAATTTTCAGCCAATCAGATGACTTGATCCAGATTGTTGATATAAATTCACATACTGAATGACAAACAGTGCAGATCCAGATCGGTTGGCTTCTTCAGAAGCCAAATGATCTAAAATAGAAAGGAAGGCAATGATCAGGAATCTATACAATTATCCCACACCTCCCATCAGAGACATCAAAGGGAAAGAAACACAAACACGAAATAACTGGACCCTAAAGGAAACATCACTAGCAGAAAGCCAAACGGACAGTTACTATCCCACAAAGTGGCCAAATGGCTATCCAAAAGAAAAAAATGTAAGCGACACACACATTCAAAGACGAACTATAACAAAATGAACCATGACAGAAGAACCGCCTTGGAGCGGTCAGAGAAAAATATTTCACTAAGTGTTTGCAAAGGCAGGGTATATTCGGGTTCAGCAGGACAATGGTTTATAACAGGCATATTAAAGTTTATGAGGTAGGGGAGATTACTGGTTCAATTCAACTTCAAGATACCTTGATAATTTATTAAATATTGACAATATTTACTTTGACCAAATGGTGGACCGCATATACCCTACAGAACTCCAATTAAATAGAGCAAAGTCTTCCGGTACCGCACCTTTTTAAGATTTGAATCTATGTATATCTAATGGCGGGGCGATTTTGATATAGTCAATTTCCCTTTTCTGGATGGCGATGTCCCCCGGCGTAACTCATATGGGGTATATATATCTCAACTTATTAGATTCGCCAGAGTTTCTTCAAATATTAATGACTTTAACTACCGTAATAAAGCCCTTACTGCCAAACTTCTTAGGCAGGGCTATCGTTATTTTAAACTTCGTAAGGCGTTTTCGAAATTTTATCGCAGACACAGTGCCTTGTTAGAAAAATATAGCGTCAGTCTGAAAACACTTCTGCAACAAGGTATATCGGAACCAGAATTTTACGGTGACTTAGTGTACAGATTTAGAAAAATTGCAGGTAAATCTAACTTTTCGGAGCAATTCAGAAAACTTATTAACCGTTTTAAAAGAATTGGCTACAGCCTAGATATTATGCGGCAGACTGCATGCCTAGTTATCAACCCAATCATTTTTTATGGCTATGCTTCACTCTTAAATTGCACGACGGCGGTTCGGGCCTCAGACTCAATGACGGCCTCTTCGTAAAACTTTAACCAGTGGGTTGGGGCTTGACGATATGTCTTTGGCTTGGCCCGCCGTGGTGCAACTACTGGTTTTCATTTACTCTGGCATACAGTAGAATTAGCCATGAGTACTCGTCTTTGTTTATTATAGTGATTAATTTGATTTTTATGTTTTCGCTTTGATGCATGGACTGAGTTGGGAGCCTTTATGCGAACCGAATTTTTATGTATTTCTGTATTTAGAGTAGCATCGGGACCCAGAGTGAAGTTGGCTATCTGTAAAAGTGCTTTAAAACCCTCGGTGGTTTACTCTACTGACCGTTCTAAGGCGGTGGTCCCGGTGTTCGTCTTACTCTTTGGTGCTTTGTGGTTTATTCTACGAGGCGATTTGTTGTGTGTCTTGCCATGTGCCGTTTTGTTCTTGTGTTTTTCAGTCCTTTTGGCGTTTCGGTCGCCTCGCCTAGGGAGGGAGGGGGGGGTGAGGGGTCTGGCCTGGGTGCTTTTCGTGCGTTTGGTCGATTTGTGCCTGTTTGGGTTGTCGGTTTCCTCTTCCTCTTGGTGTCTGGTGGGGGTGGGTGGCGGGGGGGGGGGGGGCGTGGGGCTGCGGTTTGTGGTTGTGGCACTCCCTGGGCTTTTCTCTTGCCTTTTTTTTCATATGGATCCAATGAAAAATGAAAATGTACTTCATGATCATTTATATATGACAAAGGTATGTGCTCACAGTTGAAATGCACAGAAAAGTCGAATTACCATTAGCTATACCTTGTTAACTGGTATACTAGTTATCTTGGGGACTAGATTAATGACATGTGATGAAACAGCGTTATCATTATGATACAGAAAGTCAACAAGAGTCAGTGGAGTGGAACCACAGAAGGTCACAACGGAGAGAAAACTTACATATTGTCTAGATCTTGTTAGACGATTATAGCCAGTGTGTTTTGGGAGAACAAGGGTATAATCCATTGCACAATATTTACCACATGCCACAACAGTAAATGATGCTCAAGGCACGAAAAAGGCCCTTATTCAATTTGCGGAAAACGCATGCCCTGATCAGCCTGCGCATAAGCACAGGCTGATTTGGGCCTTCTTTGTTTGCAAACCGAATCAATGGATATTGTAGTATATGTCGACAAAAATGCCAGACCAGACTGCACAGATGCGCACGCACATCTGGACCTTCGCTATTCGCATGTGGTATACGGACCTTTTTACCACATGCCACAAGAATAAATGTTGAATATTATGCCAGCTTGGTGAAAATATTGAGTCAATCAGTCAAAGATGAACGCCATGGCAAACTTAGGAATAACGTTCTTGTGCAATAGGACAAGGCTCCAATTCACACCAGCCAAATTGCAATGGATGCTGTAATAGGATGTGGGTTCAAAGTGTTGCCATATTCACCTGCCCTTGCCTCTAGTGACTGCTATTAATTTCCACAACTGAAAAAGCAACTGCATCGAGAAAGGTACAGCGATGATTATGAACTGTTAGATGCCGTTTATGCTTGGGTGAAGGCTATAATTCAGATTTCTGTACAAGTGGTATTAGTGACTTAGTACAGAAGTTGTCAAAGTGCATTCACTTACACGGGGACTATGTAGATAAATGGGCCGCGCCAAGAGAAAGAGTACCTTCGAGCATGCGCAAAAAATGTGCGGATACACATCAGTCATTGTTAGCTATGTTAGGCTCATAACATTTTGCTAACTCCTAGTACATTGCTACATTTCATATCAATTAATTATTCAAAGATACACTCTGGTACCGAAGTCAATAGTTTTTTTTTTTCTCCTAAAACTCCATTGTTGAACATGTATTTAAAGGTTCGGTGTTGTGTCTGCTGTGCCAATTAAGCAAAGTATATTTACCCCAACTATTCGGACAACTTAACTCCTCACTACACTTTCGATAAAATTTAAACATGTTCACTTTACTTCCTGATTGTGTGCCTACAAATTGCAGGATGAGTAACAAACAGTACAGATCCTGATCAGACGAGGACTATGTAGCTTCTGATCTGGGTCTAACTGTATGCTTAGGCCTGTCTGTCAATTGGGTGAGTATTGTAAAACAAATACATGTGTCGAGATGATCCATTTTTCTCGGATGTACGTGTTTTTATGCAAAAAAGAAAACAAGAAAGAAAGAAAGAATTACTTTTTATTTACACCAATGTCCTACACATCGTTCATTATATTGAGAAGCGGTATTTTAAGGGGAAGGGATACACTGTCAGGGGAGGCAAAATGGTTTTGGTTTCCCTTCTGAAAAAGAGTCCTTTCTAAAATGAAAGAATTTGCTCCCTTTGGGAGCAAATTCTTTCATTTAAGAAAGGACCCTTTTCAGAAGGGGACTAGCCTGCAGTGAAGTAAGCAAGAATAAAAAAGGGAATCTTAAAGTTACCTCCAGAAACAAAGAACAAACAAAAGAACGAAAATCGGAGGCTCGGTTTTATAAAGTATCTTCGGATACAGCTATGTGAGAAGTCACAAAAGTTGAGACAGACATGGCAGAAATGACAGAAAATTTACCAGCTGAGTCTAGTCACATCAACATTATTTTCGTTTCATGTTCCCTCAGAAACAATCATGTCAGGAGGGAATTTTCACATAAAAGGAAAGCAGATCTTCAATTACATTTGATTCTGCTTGTGCTTTCTGTCATGAGACAGCATCAAAGGACATGCAAATATTTGTTTCGCGTAAGTAGGAATTTGTTACGTCAATTGGCGGTTGAACCTTTAAATTATTAATCACAACTCGAGCAGACGACATTTAAGGTTTATATATTTATCTATTTTATTTACTTTGCCTGATAGTGGCAGTGGTCAGTGGCACATGCCTGGCTTTTTGCTCTCAGATTGCATTTAAATCCTAAATTTTCCATTTTCCCTTTTTACAAATTTCACAACAATGATGTTTCAGCGAGGTTATCTAAAGAAAAGTACTTCATAAAAATATTTAACCCCAAACTTAACAAAGACTAACGACGCCGTTTGGGCGACGTGACGTTTTAACGTTGTGTTCTATGTACACGTATTTATTGTTACTAAGTAACATCGCCATCTTAACGCCATATTGCTATAGTTTATTCCCCTTATGAGTTGCAAACGAAACCGGTTGGGAATACTATAATTATTTAGACATACCATGTGATGTTATTTTTCCTTTCAAATATATATATATATATATATATATATATATATATATATATATATATATATATATATATATATATGTGTGTGTGTGTGTGTGTGTGTGTGTTTTAAATGTCAGTGTACGTCCCAAATAGAGCCTATCGAATTTCAGTCAACCGCAACGATCAGCCATCATCAATAAATTTCTATTCTGTTTATGTGTGGTTGTTTTCATTTCATTGTAAATCCCAATCAGTTTCAGAGGCCTATAGAATTTCAGGGGAACCGCACCCATCAACACTCTCAGTGCCTTGATTGATATATGGTGTAAAGAAGAAGCAGCTGAAAAACCCCATGTAGAGAACTGGTTTTACTTCAATAGGATAGTCCAGAAGAAAACGGAAGTAATTCGAATGACTACTGAAGAGGCAGAAATTGTTCATAAAATGAGGTAATAATGTTTAAGTATGTCAGTTTTAGATGGCGCAATTAACATGAATACTTGTCGTATACAATGAATTGTGGGAATGGTTCTTTGCAGATCTTTAGAGGGGAGTTCATTTAGAATACAAGTAGCACAAGCCATGGGCAATAGTCCTAGCTTCAATTCAACAGTAAAAGAGGGCTTAAAAAGGAATACTGTGATTACATTTATTTCTAGATAATTAATAATAGAATGCATTGCTGAAATGCAATAGTCAAAATAAAGTGGAATCTTAAACTATAACGTTGGGCCGCAACGTCAGAAAACATACCATCGGACATGTGTGTCCAAAGAAGACTCAGATCAGACTGTGCGGATGCGCAGTCCGATCAGAGTCTTCGTTGTTCGTATGAAGAATCTTTGTATCCTTTGTATCCTTTGCATTGTTTACTAAGTGGTCAAAATTGCCCCTAAACAAGGGTTTTAAAAGCTATGTTTGAGTTACTACAGTCTTGTGCTCAACCCTCGAACTATAAACGACAACAACATTCCTAGTAAAAACACAAAGAACTTAAATATTCCTAAAAAAAAAAGACATCTTTTTTATCCAAGAAAGGTTTAATAAATTGATACGAGCATGGTGTTAACAAGACCATAAAATGTGGCACCTGACAGCCTGTAAAATTTCAGTTAATCTCTCGTGTTTGAACTGTATCAAAAATGAAATGATTTTTTTTTTTTTTTTTCGTATTTCTGATTTAAAATTGACAACATTAATTCAGAGATAAGACAAAAAATCATTTCAGTTCAAAAACGAGTGACTAATTGAAATTTCACAGGCTGGCAGATACAACATTTTATGACTGTATTAATACCATATATCAATTTATGAAACCTCTTTTATATAATAAAATGTCTGTTTTTGAGGAACACGGAGCCTTTAAACTGTGACAATCCAGCAAAGTAATAGTATGTATAAAATGCATTCGCTGTCTGTCGTGTTCTTATAGAGCACATGCTTAGCTGTAGTCTAAAACAACTTCACGTTTCTGAAAATAATTTCCTATACCTCTACTTAAATATGCTGACGATGAAAATACATGTAGTACTTCTATTTTTACTGTTTCTTGCGTTTCCTGGCATTGTTGAATGCCAGACCGGGGCTGATGCTAAGGCAGTCGAAAGAAACTGTTTGTAACCGACAGCTACGACAAGAAAGTTCTTTCAGCAAATGACCAGACAAATCCAACAGGTATTAACGTAAAAAGATACACTTTCAGGGGAAGTATCCCTGCTAAAGTTGATTTTACATCACTTTGAAAATGAGGGTTACCCTACAAGGAACTAAAGTCTACTCTTTTTTCCGTCTTTTTTTTTTTTTTTTTTTTTTTTTTTTTGAATAACTCTTTTACTTTTTATTTTAGTGAAATATGTTCAGCGACAAATTTGCATCGGACGACCTCCGCAAACATCTACAAAGAGTTCTACATTTCACAAGTATCGCTCCAATTAGATGTTTATTTTCTATTTTGCAAGATTCAAGAAAAACTTTCACAATAAGACCCCGTATTGAGCTGATAGGTCGACATGTTTGAGCTATTGTTGTTAAATCAAGCAGATATGAGGGTTGATAAGATTGTGTACAGCCTGTTATTAGCGTTCGTTCATGTACTGTGAAACCGTAGATTTATTTATTGATTGATCTGAGTAACGTTATGTGAAAAGGTGTTTTCTGGGCATGATCCAAATAAGCTAAGGAAGCCGTACAGTGTAATAAGGAACTTTTGCCATATACACTGATATATTCTACATTACTCAATGTTTCTGTAAGCGATCAGCAAAGTCTCTTATCAGACTGTGCGAATACGAATGTGTGTATAACAGTTTCCCTACTGTTGCTGTTTTCTGGTGTGTTTCTTTTCTTTTTTTTCTTTTTTTTTCTTTTTTGTTTTTTCGAGAAAAAAATCGGAGAACCGTTATATATTGTCGCCTGGTTAGGTTTCCAACAGTTCGCTAAAATTATCTGCTGTGATTTCTTTCTGAATTGAATTTTACGAAGAACAAAGAGATTTAGCGTATAAATGGCATTCTGGTATAGCTAGTAAATCAATAGTTACAAGTATAACATATCACTTTCCAGGCCATACATATCGATTGGAGAAAATCATTCATGAATCTTACATAATGTATAAATATGTCTTAATGTACTTAATACTTTTCTTCATGTGTGATCCATCATGAAAACATACCTATATAATTTTGAGCCCCTTAAACCCCACTTTTATATATTAAAACTGGGGTTTACAGGGGTATATATTTTTTCTTATTTTTGCTCAAAAACATAGATTGTTGGTACTCGTTAGAACCGCCTCGGTGAGGCGGTTCTAACGGGTACGCACAATCTATGTAATGAGTAGAAATATGAAAATATTAGAATTTTATCTGAAAACTTTCAGTTTTTGGTGGTGATTTTTTCAATATATTTGAATAGGCGTGTTTTCCTAATGTAGTAGAAATTCCATTGCATACATTGCTCTTGATAAGAAGACTGCTCACATAAATGTGTTTAATACTTTGCCAAGAACACATCTGTTGTAAGTACTCTTCAGAGGCGCCTTACGAGTATCAGAAAGACATGTTGCCCTGGAGACATAAGCTAAGAATTTTTAAATACTGGTACCAAAACATGCCTTATGTTCTATGACTTACACGTTTCCCTGGAGAAACATAAAGAAAGAATTATATTTTACGGTTCCAAAATGCCTTATTTAGAAACGTCGCTTACACGTTTCCCTGTATAATTAATACATGAATTAATAAATCATGGTTTTAAAATCAATGTCTAATCTAGATCTATGGCTTACACGTTTCCCTGAAAAAAATAAGAAAAGAATGAATAAATTATGGTTCCAAAATGCTTTTTCTAGATCTATGGCTTACCCGTTTTTCTGGTCCACCAATAAACAATGGTTTTAAACTGCCAAATCTAGATCTATGACTTTTATGTTTTGCTAGAAATTGCCTACACCATGGTAAATAAGAATAGAACTAATAAATTATGATACTAAAGTGCTTTATCTAGATCTACGGCTTATACGTTTCCCTGGGGAAATAAGTAAAGAATGAATAAATTATAGTTCCAAAATGGCTAGTCTAGATCTATATGGAGAAATGAGAAAAACAATAAATGGCGAACACGTTTCCCTGGAGAAATAAGAATTTCAAAATAATTAATAAATTATCGTCCAAAAATGCCGTATCTAGATGTATGGCTTACACTTTTCCCTGTAGAAATAAGAAAACAATTATTATTGCATAAAAAATCAGTGCCGCACGTTATTAACAGCCATGTATTAACCGGCGAAAAGCCGTGTATTAACAAGACAATTTAAGTGCTGTTAATGCACGGCTACGTAACTTTCAATATGATCGTACCGGGGCCACAGATTTGCTGCCGTTAAGAGATGTGTACAGTCCCGTCAGCGGTCAGCTTTACCACCTGAACGACCGATGAACGGAGAACGACCGGAACGCAACCGGGAGCGGACCGGTACCGGAACGACTGGAACGGAGCGACGGTCAGTTCCATTTCTCGCTTTCTTAGCGTTCCCGGTCGTTCCGGTCCATTCCAGTGAAAAAATGGAACGGTGTTTACTAAAATTGAATTGTTATCAGACGAAAAGCAATTTGACCTTTAAAACAATACAAAGTGACCACTCTTCCCGCTCCAATACATATTCTAAAACAGTACTTTCTTAAAATGACAATCTAAATAATCTTAAAGCAGTCAATGCTGTCTATTATATGCTGCCAAAGGAGATTTTACTTGGTTTGTCAGCTATGAAAAAAGGTTTCTCTCTCTCTCTCTCTCTCTCTCTCTCTCTCTCTCTCTCTCTCTCTCTCTCTCTCTCTCTCTCTGAATGTTTGGGTTATGAGTTAATAGAATAAATATGTAAATCCCTGATATAAGTTTCAGTAAACTTTACCCTTTATAAACAGACGTTCATATAATAAGCAAATGTCGCAGAAAACTATTGGAGACCGAGAGATTGTCCCATTCTGCCTCGAGGGGGGTCGAGGGAAGAAATCACCACGACATAGTTATAAGAAGATGGTTTTAACGTTTTCCCTGATTCCCACGGCCAGCACACACTGTAAATATATCAAATGCGTTCCTTAGTTAAAAGGAGACATTTATATAACGCTGTCCTTAGAGGAGAACGTAAGTCCTACCCCTGCCAGAGACAATGAAAGACTGACATGCATCTTGGGCAGTACCAGGCCCAAAGACTGGAAATACACAATTGAGCAAATATTTACAAATGGACACAAATTACAAAATTATCTGAAATATCACTACATGAAGACATGAAATAGTAAGCACATACCTGTAAATATATAAAATGCGTTCTTTAGTTAAAAGGAGACATTTATATAACGCTGTCCTTAGAGGAGAACGTAAGTCCTACCCCTGCCAGAGACAATGAAAGACTGACAGGGCGCTAATATAGTGCATGTGCATGCGCATGCAAGCGTGAGCCAGTGAAGTGAATCGCGCGCGCTAAATTACATAAGGACAAAAACCGGAAATTGATATGCGCTAACTTTTAAAATAATGCTTAAGAGTATTTGGGCTATAGGGAAAATGAGTGAAATGACATGAAATATAGGATAAATTGGACTGTGGGAGAATTTAGTAAAGGATTTCTTTAAGATGAAATATTTCACCCTGTGACATTCTCCGCCTCTTCGGGAAATGTCGTCCCGACATTTAATTCATAAAATTTACAATATTGGCAATTTTACTATTTATAAATGTGTATTTACAACATTTTAATAGTTCAGACGGTATCTTATCCAGTGCTTGAACAAATCTGCACTCTAATAAAAAAAAAACCTTTATGTGACAAAACATACAGGCTTTTACATGTACGCATGTACACGCTCTATCTGTATGAATAAAAAGAATTTTATCTATACTACTGTACAGATACTGTACAGATATCTATCTGTACATTGTCGCAGATATTTTAAAAAGTAATTTGTGCACTGGATAGCACTGAAACGTTATTTCATGAAAGGTCCATGAAACAACAACCTACAGACATTTTCTATGAATACGCTGTAAAATATATAGCATGTAAGAACCAAAAGAATCATCAATTCTTCAGCCTTCCGGTCCCCTATATACACAACATTTGCATGACTTAAGTACCTAATTTTGTCAAACAGCAAGTGACAAAATGTTAAAAACAAGAAACATGTCATGCAAAATATGGACTGAACACCATGGAAACGTCAATCCAAATAAAGAAACTAATATTTACAGTACATCTTCCTGAATATGGTATCAAGGTATAAGCCTAATAGACAGTAGCAGACCCTATACAACGCCATATGGAGGACAAAACACTGGCATCCAAGTGATTTGGTCAATCCATACCTACTCGCAGCCAAGTGCCCATCAATCCACAGCGAAGTACCGAACCCGCCAGACGTCCATTGAAAGAGACTTTGTAATGACCAGCACCTCGAGGGCATACTCAATGAATGTAATGTACCATTCATTCGCGGCAATATTATGAAGCGAAATCATGACTATAAAAATACTACTCCATTGTCTTTCAAAAAGACAATATTTCACACAAACTTCAGAATGAATTATTTTAAAAGGGCAGAGAACTGTCTCCTGTTCTTTTTACAAACTGCATGTAAAAGAAATATAGAAAGGGCACAACTTTTAAAATTCACCATGCCATATAGCACCAATGTAGAGAGCTCAATTAGCATAACATAGAAAATGCCATGTCACGCATGTATACTATAATGAAAATGGAATTAAGTATATTTAATCACGTTTACGGCTCGAGTGCGTCAAGTTCAGCTCATTTGCTACACAAGACGTTATGCCACAAGAAACCGCACCCACCATTAAACTACTTAGTATGTAAAGCAAAATGCTTTATTATGTCAAATAAAAGAACTGATACTCTCCACACCGGGTACTAATAATTTGGCAATGCCCCACCTCCTCTTTAAGTAATGTCGTCCCGACATATGCACTCGTCCAAGATGGCAGCTGCAAGGTACAGGTTCACGGAACTTGCATTACAGACAGTGACGGCCGTCATAAAATGCACCAGAAATGACGATCTACCGGCATCCAAGTGATTAGGTCAATCCTTCCCGACTTGTAGCCGGCAGCCATTCGTTCACAACAAAACATGAAACCAGTCACCATCTATAAGAAATGGCTTGTGTCATCTGAAACGTGCAACTCCAACCAATGACGGACATCTAACCGGGACAAGAAAAAAATATAGAGGAAGCAGATCGACTATTGTCTGCAAGAAAGATATGATATAAGAAATTGCATCATACCAATAAAAGAGGATTTTCTGCATTGCGAGAAAAAAAAAATACAATGCAGAATATGTACACTCAATTATCCAGAAACCAGGACGGTGATAATTCAAATTTTTAAAAACAGAAAACACAGAGCGACATAATGGTTAACAGATCCAGTCACCTCCAGTTTGCCACACAGGTTTTTTTCTAGTCCTAGATGGAAGGACCCTCGGCCGCAAAACCTCCGGGGAGGTTAACCTAGGAGTAAAGGGCGGTGCCGGAGGATTTAAGGTAGATCTCCTCTGCGGTATCACATACCTGGGCACCTCAAGACCCGCCTGCTCGATACCGCCATCAGCTGTTGATGCTGAATCTACAGCATCACGTAACCCCTGGTTGAATTTCACGTTGTAACTAACAGTTTGAGTCTCATCCGGTGACGGCTGAGAACTGTTTGGCAGTGCCACATTGTGATTCACTCCAGGTTTCGATGGAGGTAGAGCCATAAATGGGAGCAACAGATTCCTGTGGAGCATTTTAGTGTTGCATCTGCCATGCTCACGTTTTACAATGTAAACAGGAATCTCTTTATTTGGCTGTTCAACCACCAAATAGACATCCTTCTCCCATTTATCGGCTAGCATGTTTTTGCCCTTTAACCCCATGTTGCGTATCAGTACGCGATCCCCAGGCATCAGGTTGGACTCTCGGACCTTAAGGTCATAAGTGACTTTATGCCTTCGACCTTGGCGACGGGCCTCCTTTGATGCAGTTTTGTATGCAAAATCCAGCCTCTTTCTAAGATCAGCTGCATATTTAGACTGATCTTTACATGCACTTTCCGGCTTGATGCCTAAAAATGCATCAACAGCAAGCCGAGGATGCCGCCCAAACATTAAATAATGGGACGAATATCCAGTGCTCTCGTGACGGGTCGAGTTGTAGGCATGGACCAAAGAAGGAACATACGACTTCCAGTCGGATTTCTGGTTGTCTTCGAGGGTACCTAACATATTGAGCAGCGTTTGGTTAAAACGCTCTGGCATTCCATTGCCCATAGGGTGGTAGGGCGTGGTCCTAGATTTTTCAATGTTGGCAATGGAACACAGCTCTTTAATAACCTGACTTTCGAAATTGCGGCCTTGGTCGCTATGCAGACGGGCGGGAAAGCCGTAATGACAAATAAAGTTATCGAAAAGAAGTCTGGCTGTTGTTTTGGCAGTCTGATTCTTGGATGGGAGTGCCTGAGCAAAGCGGGTGAAATGGTCTGTAATAACCAGAATGTTTTCGTATCCACCCGCTGACATCTCAAGAGACAGGAAATCCATTCAGACCAAGTCCATTGGATATGTGGATTCCACAAGGACGAGGTTTGCCGAATTCTTAGTCTGAGTCTTGCGCCTTATGCACCTGGCACAGTTTTTCACTTTCTTCTCAATGTCAGCATCCATCCCTGGCCAGTAAAACCTAGATTTAACCAAGAACATTGTTCGATCTCTACCCTGATGGCCGGCTTCATCATGGAGACCTGCAAGTGCAATATCCCTGTAAATCTCAGGCAAGATTAGCTGGTTAATGGACGCGCCATTAAGAGAATGACGACGATATAGTCCGTCGTCTTTGAAAAACATATTGTCCCAGTTTTTCAATACTTTCTGGCACTCTTTAGACTCAAGAGCCATCTGCCTCTTGGTAGGCTTATGTCCAGAGGTTAAAAGTTGTTTGACTCTGTTCAGTGTGCTGTCCATTGTTTGTTCAGCTTGCCAGTCTATCTGACTGATATCTGAACGAAAGTCTGAGCCAATTTCATCACTGCCGATCGACGCATCCTGAGAGAGCAACACACACTCCACTACTGGAGCATTCTTCCAAGAAGCTAAACCCGACTGACAGATGGCCTTAATGGCATCATTAAACAAAACTTCTTTGTCTGTGGAAGGTAATCTACTTAATGCATCAGCATCCAGATTTTTCCTTCCAGACCTGTAGAGAAGTTTAAAATTGTAATTGGACAGTGACGCTAACCATCGATGTCCCGTCGCATCGAGCCTAGCAGAAGTTAGAACATACGTCAGTGGATTATTATCCGTTCTAACTTGAAACTTGTTTCCATATAAATAATCATGGAACTTGTCTGTCACTGCCCATTTCAATGCCAAAAATTCCAATTTGTGTGCAGGATAATTGCACTCATTGGCTCTTAAACCTCTGCTCGCATATGCGATGACATGTTCAATACCGTCTTTTTCCTGGTAAAGAACAGCGCCTAAACCGTCCCCACTAGCGTCTATATTTAAGATGAATTCTTTGCTGTAATCAGCATAAGCAAGGACCGGTGGTGATGTTAGTTTTTTGATTATTAAATCGAAAGCTCGTTGTTGCTCAGGACCCCAGATCCATGGCATGGCAGTTTTAGTTTTCTTGCCTTTCTTGTTCGTTGGGTGTCCGACAAGAAGACTGTTAAGTGGTTTAACAATCTGGGCATAATTACAAACGAAACGTCTGTAATAGCCCGCAAAACCAAGAAAACTACGGAGTTCCCTTATATTTGAAGGGACTGGCCATTTCTTTAATGCAGAAATTTTGTCAGGATCAGTCTGAACACCTTTATCACTGACAATGTGGCCTAAATACTGCACTTGGGTCTTAAAGAATTCACACTTAGAGCCTTTAAGCGATCAAGCTGCTTGAATACATTTTCAAGACGCTCTAAGTGCTCTTCGAATGTCTTACTAAAGATGATTATATCATCTAAGTAAATCAGACATTCCTTCAAGTGTAACTCACCCATAGTACGCTCCATTAGGCGTTGAAACGTAGCTGGAGCGTTAGTTAACCCAAACGTCATTCTGTTACACTCAAAGAAGCCTAAGGGACCTGCCGAAAAGGCGGTCTTATGTTTGTCAGCTTCTTTGATACCAACCTGCCAATAGCCAGAACGACGGTCAAGTTTCGAAAAATATTTAGAACCAGATAAAGAATCAATCGTTTCTTCGATTCTTGGTAAGGAATAAGCATCCTTGATTGTTCTGTTATTTAGTTTCCGAAAATCTATACAGAAGCGGAGGGAATTATCTTTTTTACGGACAAGGACAATATTAGATGAGATTAGGCTTTGTGACTCCCTAATAGCACTAGCGTCTAACATTTCTTTGAGATGTTGACGTACCTCCTCAAACATTGCAGGAGGAATACGCCTGTATGGGTCTTTAAACGGAGTATTATCTGAAAGGTTAATCTCATGTTCCACAAGATCTGTGAAACCTAAATCCGTCGGACCTGTTGAAAATATATGCTTCCACTTATCAAGTAAGATACTGGCTTCTTGTTTTTGATCTGGTGTTAAACTTTCTTGTGATAGACTTACACCAATATCTTCAAAAGACAGTTCACTAGAACCAGACTTTTGCGAAACTGGACTATCAAAAGGATCAATATTCTTAATTATTTTGACTTCATGCAAGTCACAAATGGGAGTTTTTGGCCTAATAGTGATAGGCCTGGCTGAGATATTACAAATGCGAACAGGTATTCGTGCTGTTTTCATATTTTGTTTAACCGAAACAACCCTAGGGCAAACATTGAATTCATTGTCAGACATATTTTCTGTTACAGCATTTTCAAAGTTTGCAGTATTTCTAACTAATCCTGTTAAAGTAACAGTTTCGTTTGACTTGACTATAACTGGTTTCTTATTGATTGACTTAACTACTTTAGACTGATAACAAGATAGTACTGAAAATGCGTTAGTGCACGCTAAAAGGAACAGATGGAGTTCCAATAACATGACCCCTGAATGCAGCAATAATATTTGTACTAACTATTATAGGAACTTGGCCAGAGAACCTTGTCGTCGGCACAACTAACACTGGTACAGTCAATGGATCATTGTCAATGTCAAACATACTAACTTGTGCTTCTATATAACCTAAATAAGGTATGGAAGAACCACTGGCTCCAGTTATATTCAATTCAAAATCTGACATATTTCTCAGCTCAGGCCTAGGGTTCATGCTATTATAAAACTCTTCACAAATTGTAGTTACCACTGAGCCAGTGTCAATAAGGGCTGTACACCTTTGCCCATTAATGAAAATATAAGATTCATTAATTGAACCAATCATTCTGGACATGAGAGGTTCTTTAGTACTGGAGCTATTAGAGTCAACAGCTGAGTCTTCATTCTGCTCCGCAATGAAGACTCGACCTAGTTTAAAGGACTTGGACTTTTGTCTGTCTTATTGACGGAGGCAGAAGAAGACGTTGTAGTCTCTGTATGTTTATCAGAGACTGACTGCTGTTGCTGGTAGGCCCCTCTCTTGTTATATTGTCCTTTTCTAAAATTATATCTACCACGGTATGACCCACCTCTGCCTCGAGCTGTATAACCTCGTTGTGAAGTGACAGAGGAAGGTACAGTGGTAGTACTGGAGGTGGCTGTTTTTAAAGTGGCATCCATGAATTTATTTTCAAGGCTATCCATCCTCTCTCTCAACAACTTCATCTGCTGCAACAGCCCGTCCAACTTCTTATCTGTGGAATTTGAATCAGAAGTGGACTGTTGCATCTGTTTAACATCTACTGTTTCTTTATTACCAGATGTTAAGAGTTGAGAGTCAGCTGCTGATGATGTTAAAGAATTTGTTAAAGAGGAAACAGAAAGGTCTTGTTCTATGGATCTTAATTTCTTTCTAAATTGGTTAAAATCTTTTTCAGTTTCATAAGTATATCTACTAGAGTTTTTCAGTAAGGGATCTCTTAACCCATTCCATAATTTGGAGCACAACATTCCATTTCTGATTTCATCTGAGATGGTTCGACTTCTTGTTGCTCTCCTTAAAAGATTTTCAATTCTGATACTGTAATCAGCAACTGCTTCATCTTTTCTTTGACATTCAATATAAAATTGTTGAAGTAAAACTTCATTGGTTGAAACATTGCCATAGATACCTTCAAGTTTATTGAGGATATCTGATGGTTTGGCAGTTTCTCCAAGTGTAAGTAAAGTTTCCCTGGCTTTTCCTCTTAAATTCTTCCTGATAGACTGTAAAATTAAAGAGTCAGGATAGTTTTCTCTTATGAGGCAGCAGAGCTCAAACTTCCACACCTCAAAAGAAACATCTCCTTTCTGGTCTTCACCAGAAAAGAATGGAAGTTGAGGTAATTTCATGCTGGCCAAATAAGAACTGTTGAGAGACCTATCAAATGCAGAAGGATGGATATTAAAAGACGGGACTGTACTAACTTTGTGGGGATCATCGCCTGGTTCTGTTTTTGTAAATGCAGGTGGGGGCAGTGAAGTAGAGTCTTTCTTGTTGGTATTTAGAGGAGGGTTTGGCTCTACCTCATCTTGAAAGTGAATATGGGGATGGAGGGGGTAGTCTTCAGGGAGTGGGGGTCTTGGGGGTTTCAATATTGGGGATTTGGGGGATTCTATTGATGTAGTTCTATGAACTACCAACCTGGAAGATTCTCTTTTTGGGACAGGTGGGGGTATCTTTCGATATGTATGACCAAGAAGAGAAAATTCACTAGGGACAGAGTCACCCCTGCCACCTAGTGGAGTACTAGTGGCTGGCAGATGACCATGTTCATCAGGGCCAGACACACTTGCCATATCAAGAGAGACTACTTCATAACGCCCTGTAGCCCTCAACATTTCAATCATAAACTCAACATCTTTGTCTGGCCAAAATGTTTTTAAATCCACTTTGGGGTCTTCACCACCTTCAGCCATTATGAAAAATGTATAAATAATGGGCTGGTACTCTGAATATATTTCAATAAATTAAGTTCACTATATAGTTCAACATTCAATAAAATATAACTGAACTATGACCCAAAACTCAGAAATTGCACTAATATGTACTAATACTTCCTGAACTGATTTTCAAACAAGTTTTTCATGTTGAAAACTATCACACAAACACATTTCAGTAGTGCTACTAGACTATAACTGTGCCTTCAATATCTAACACAATTGTCAATTTCAAAAATAAATGAAACTGTGTTGACAAATTCTGAAAAGTGTGTAAAGCACTTTATTCACACAAATTATTGAGACACACTAAAAATATTCACTTTAATTAAATCACTTGACCTCAACAGCCATTATGCAACCATAAGTGTGAAAGCACAACAATTCACACTAAACATATAGTGTAGCACTATCATCAAATATGCATTAAAATAGACAATGCAAATATATTGCTAGCTTTTTATCTCATAACTTCTAAGTCAAATTCAAGAATTTGTTTCACAATCATAGACAGGAAGTCATTTTTCAACAGTAATGTAAATAATTAAAGTACAAGTCCCTTATTTATCAACAATATATCTTACCTGAATCAAGGTCTCCACCAGAGAAAATTCTTCTTCTTCAAAAAAAATTAAAACAAAAGTGTCGAAACGCAAAGTATTTGTCGACAAATGAAAACGCACCGCATAGTCATATGACAATAAATACATCGGCCGGCTTGTACAATATAATATGTTTCATAAATTTCATCAATTTGAAAACAAGACAAATTGTTTATGAAATTTCACCGATCCGTATATAAGAGTATACACCATTCGGTCAAATTCAAAAGTCTGTTTTATTGTCAATTGAAGCTAAGATGATTCTATATGTACTATTACATAAATGTAATAGTGACAGATGACAATAAAGGTTGCAGGTGACAACCAACTAATGAAATATTGTTGACAATTTTCATGTCAATACCATTTATATATATATGTTAAGTAAAGGGTGACAGATGACAGACAGCTGACAACCAGTGATCAACTAATATGTTGTTTCATTTTCACCAAATGGTGACAGGTGACAGACAGCTGACAACCAGTGACCAACTAGTATATTGTTATATTTTCTCTAAATGGTGACAGGTGACAGACAGCTGACAACCAGTGACCAACTAGTATATTGTTATATTTTCACTAAATGGTGACAGGTGACAGACAGCTGACAATTTTTTTTTTTCTTTTTTTTTTTTTAAGTAAGGGAAAAAAAAAAAAATATCACGTTATGTTTCTAAACTCGTTTTCAGTTGTAGGTGGGATACATTTCGTGGAAATTGAATTGGGTCTATTGGCTTTCACAGGACATGGTACAGATGATCATAATGATGGGCCAAAATAAGAAAAATAAATAAATAATAATTATAAATAAACAGATAAATAAATGTTTGTAAGAAATTCAATTTAAATTCTTACCACTTTGCAGTCTCACTTCAAACTGTTTTAATTGTGCAGTGTGAACGTTAGTGCACTGTGCTGTACATGCATGTATTGTGAACAGGATTTCTGAAAAATAGGACAAATGTACATGCATGTATTGTGAACAGGATTTCTGAAAAATAGGACAAAAAGTATCAATATCACAGAAATGGCAAAAATTCACAATACCACATTTGTAACAGTAGAGCAGAAGAAAAAGATATAGTTATTGCAGAAATAGAGCACAATATCACCTAAATATTACCTATATGATATACTTATTATCCAAGATTAATAAATACTTCCGAAAAAAAATTACTGATGTTTAACACACAATTTCATTCAGGGCAAAATAATTTCAAAATATTGGATTACCCCTGACCAACATAATCACAGCAGCAACACACATGTATGTCCCCCAGGAGGACACAAATATAATGATGCTGTGATATTCTTCAAGAAATACAATATTTTGAAAATATTATTGCCTATCAACACAACCTAACCCTAAATGATTTCAAAAATGCCAACAAATGTAAGGATAAATGACTGTAATACTCAGGTTAACCAAACTATAGCTATATGGCTAAAGTGTGTGTGGAATGAATCTATTAATGTTACTATATAAAGATGAATTTATGGCATCTCAACACATGAATTTTCGACATATGACCTTTAAATCCATGTGATGACTAATGTCAAACTGTTAAGCTATTCACAGAACATAGATTGGAGGTTGTCCACACAATACGGATCAAATCAGCTCACACAAGATGAATCCAGTTTAGCAACTGTGAATACTTGTATACTAAGTGAAGTGTACATGTATGCAAATAGCAATCACAACATAAATAAACTCAATCAACAGATAAAGAGCTATGGAAACTAATAAATGTTCACTAGTAATTTACTATCATGCAGCAAAGAATGCAGTCAATAAAGTAGAAAAGGTAGATAGAAGAAACTGCAGATATCTAAACCGAAAGTACAAAGTCACGTCATGTATATATTTCTGTGTTGTTGTTTTGAACTTTTCTCAATATGAAGAATTCACGGATAAACGAAGAGTCACAGTTAAATGGCCATATGAATAAATGAAATTAATCACGAAAAGTTACTATACCATGCTGTACAGCGCACAAGAAGAAAAAATACTTATTTTCCAACTCCGGAATTATTTACACAGGGCGCAGCCATTGTGACGTCACGATACAAAAATATAGTTGGAGCTCCTTTCGTGATTGGTCAGCAATCGGGAATCACCATTCTTGTTGGGCGCCAATGTCGGTGCATACTAATCTACGGTATTTCCGGTATCCATGTCCCGGTATTCATAGAGGTTTATGTGTTTGACACAGTATAACATCAACAGTACTTGGCAGTTTTTAATAATTTAAACACCAATTCTAACACTCCTCGCCCATATAGCCAATGGTTAAACTCAGTGATTTATTCTGCAATAAATCACTGGGCGGAAGCACACAACGCTATCTGGCGCCATTCCGACGTCATGTTGACGCTTTGCTGACGTCAGTCATCGTTTCCACGGCGTTAGACGGTGTAACGTCGTTTTTCTCGCGTCAACAATGTAAGAAATGCATGTAAACAACAGCGTTACAGTCAAAACTGTTGGCGGGATTTCTTTATGTGATGGCGGACAGTTGGAAGAATCTGAAGGATACAATTACTTTTCGTCGTTTTCTATGTGTTAGAATCGAAATAGATCAGCTCTTGTGCATGACTTGGTGAGTAATAAATCACTGTTTGTCGGTCAGTTGTAAGTAGATAAATCACTCGCGCTCCGCGCTCGTGATTTCATCTACTTTACAACTGACCTCCAAACAGTGATTTATTACTCAACAAATCACTGCTTGAGCTGATCTATTTCTTAAATTAACGACAATAATCTAATCTACAAAGTAATGATATTTGATTAATTTGATTATTTGTTGCTGACGTTGCAGCATGTTGTCAAAGTTCCGGTATCGAGATTCACTTGTCCCGGTATCCATAGGGGCATACGTCTTTGACATGGCATAACATCAAAACGACGTGATCGATTTTAATAAATTAAACACCCTATAAAAGGCAATACTCTAATCTATGAACAAATTATAAAATTTGTAAAAATATGTCAGTTGCTGATGATGTGTCATTCTGTCAAAGTCCCGGTATCGAGGTTCACATGTCCCGGTATCCATAGGGGCATACGTCTTTGACATGGCATAACATCAAAACGACGTTATCGATTTTAATAAATTAAACACCCTATAAAAGGCAATACTCTAGTCTATGAATAAAATATAAATTTGTAAAAATATGTCAGTTGATGATGATGTGGCATTCTGTCAAAGTCCCGGTATCGAGGTTCACATGTCCCTGTAATTCATTGCGGTCTCCGTGTGTGACATGACATAATAACAAAATTACTTAATTGATTTTAATAAATTAAACATCTGATTAAAGGCAATGCTCCAATCTATAAAATAACTATAAGCATATAAAAAAATATCAGTTGCTGATGTTGTAGCATTACTCACCTGAGCTTCAACTCCTTACAATACCTTTTCTAGAAATTTTGAACACGTACAATTAACTACTTGAAGCTGTGTCTAAAAAATCTGGATTAGTGGAAAACAGTGTAGATGCTGATGAGACGCTTGATTCTGCAGTTTCATCTGGGTCTACACAGTCTGAACAGAATTGTCTGTCCGTCCGAATACATACGATAGATACACTAAAAATGCTGGATTATTGGAAAACGCGGTAGACGCCAATGAGACACCGCGATTCGCCCGACACGACACCCACTAGGTTTTTTTTAAGTATTATACGAAAATCAATTCCACTAATTATTAAGGTGACCGCAGGAAACGCACTGCCATGCAGTCCCTAAAGATTTATTTAAGCCTATGCATTTTTTTATGAAACCACTGTTTACATTTTTTGCCTTCGCAGTACACCAGGGTCTACCCTATTTGTTAAGCATCCAGCAATTTTCATCAATGTTCCGAAAACGATGAAAACAAATTAAAAAACAAAAACAGAAAAAAAAAAAAAAAAAAAAAAAAAAAAAAAAAACACACATTAACTACAACATTAAAATGCATCGGCAAGTTCGATTAAAAATATACATCATTTTTATATTAACGAAAATAGAAAATTTGGAAAGGCGTGTTCACGTTAAGTATTCACACGTGGCGGTCATTATTGAAGTTAATGAAGTAAATTACTCATCGTTAACAAATAATCGGTTTGTTAAGTGACAAATGATGCTTGAAACGATCTGCATTTATTTCATTACATTTTAAATTTCAGTTGAACTCTTTTCATAATTTCGAACTTTATTTTGAAAAGAAAAACAAAATAAATAAATCAAAAAATACTTTAGGGTCTTGCCTTAGCACTGCTTTTGTTTCTCTCATGTCGGTTTAGTCATACAATCGAACCACGGTGGAAATGGAGGCGAGCAAAGCGCAAAACCTGGACTTTGACTAAACAATATAATAGCAAAATAAATTTCAAAACTCGAAATTCAACGTATAATTTAAAACATTGCGTTTAATTTAATTTTATATTATTCATACCAGTTGTATGGTTTCGATTTTATTACCCTTACCCGCTGGATACTCGGACGTGATTTTCAATACCGGGACTTTGACATCGTACTGCAACATCAGCAACAGATATAAATATCTTTTATATTTATATTCATTTTTAGATGGGGGTGTTGTCTTTAATTTTGTGTTTAACTGGTTAAAATCAATCAACTATTTTTTCTATATTTTGAATTTTAAGCTATGTCTCACACAGATCGAGTCATCAATGAATAACGGGATACGTGGATCCCGATACCGGGACTTTGACAAAATGCTGCAACATCAGCAACTGACATTTTTTTTATATGTTATAATTATTTTATAGATTGGAGCTTTGCCTTAAATCGGATGTTTAATTTATTAAAATCAATTAAGTAATTTTGATATTATGTCATGTCACACACGGAGACCGCAATGAATACCGGAACATGTGAACCTCGATACCGGGACTTTGACAGAATGCCACATCATCAGCAACTGACATATTTTTACAAATTTATATATTATTCATAGATTGGAGTATTGCTTTTTATAGGGTGTTTAATTTATTAAAATCGATCGCGTAGATTTGATGTTATGCTATGTCAAAGACGTATGCCCTATGGATACCGGGACAAGTGAATTTCGATACTGGGACTTTGACAACATCCTGCAACATCAGCAACAGATATTTTTTTTTATCAAATATCATAATTTCATAGCTTAGATCATTGTCGTTAATTTGGTGTTTAAATTATTAAAAACTGCCAAGTACTTTTGATGTTATGCTGTGTCAAACACATAAACCTCTATGAACACCGGGGCATGGATACCGGAAATACCGTAGATTAGCATGCACCGCCAATGTCGCAGAAAACTATTGGAGACCGAGAGATTGTCTCATTCTGCCTCGAGGGGGTTCGGGGGAAGAAATCACCACGACATAGTTATAAGAAGATGGTTTTAATGTTTTCCCTGATTCCCACGGCCAGCACACACTGTAAATATATAAAATGCGTTCCTTAGTTAAAAGGAGACATTTATATAACGCTGTCCTTTGAGGAGAACGTAAGTCCTACCCCTGCCAGAGACAATGAAAGACTGACATGCATCTTGGGCAGTACCAGGCCCAAAGACGGGAAATACACAATTGAGCAAATATTTACAAATGGACACAAATTACAAAATTATCTGAAATATCACTACATGAAGACATGAAATAGTAAGCACATACCTGTAAATATATAAAATGCGTTCCTTAGTTAAAAGGAGACATTTATATAACGCTGTCCTTAGAGGAGAACGTAAGTCCTACCCCTGCCAGAGACAATGAAAGACTGACAGGGCGCTAATATAGTGCATGTGCATGCGCATGCAAGCGTGAGCCAGTGAAGTGAATCGCGCGCGCTAAATTACATAAGGACAAAAACCGGAAATTGATATGCGCTAACTTTTAAAATAATGCTTAAGAGTATTTGGGCTATAGGGAAAATGAGTGAAATGACATGAAATATAGGATAAATTGGACTGTGGGAGAATTTAGTAAAGGATTTCTTTAAGATGAAATATTTCACCCTGTGACACAAAGAATTACACTATAAGCCAGTGACTGGCATTGTCCTTGACAAAACAGCAATTGAAATTTAAAAATAAACACAATCTAACATGGTATTAGAGAACTTCATATCGCTGATTGATTGACTGATTTGCAAACACGATGCGCAGCATAGAAAGTATGTTATGTTCTACTCAATGTGACAGGGTCGAGGTTAATGATTTTTTTTTTTTGATAGCTGACAGTTATAAATATACCTGAATAAGCAACAAAGTATACAAAGACCTGTCAGCTGCACTGTTACCCAGTGTCTCAGTCAGTAACCCAGGGTATAGTGGCCTGTCTCATGGAGAGTATACCAGAATATTGGTCAGTGACAGAGTAAACCAAGACCTGCAAGCTACACTGTATATCAGCATATCAGTGAGTAACCCAGGGTATAGCGGCCTGTCACCTAAAGTGTATACCGGAATATCAGTCGGAGACAAAGTATACAAAGACCCATCAGCTACACTGTACCCCAAAGTATCAGTCTGTAACTTAGGGTATAGCAGCCTCTCACCTGGACTAGAATGTCGGTCAGCGACAAAGTATAACAAGGTCTGTGAGCTACACTGTACCCAGGTTTAGCCGCTTGTCACCTGAAGTACATACCCGAATACCGGTCAGCGACAAAGTATACGAATACCTGTCGGCTACACTGTTACCCAATATATAAGTCTGTAACCTGGAGTATAGTGGCCTGTCACATGGAATGTATACCGGAATATTAGTCAGCAACAAAGTATATATGAAGACCTGTAAGCTACACTGCTCCCTGGTATATCAGTCAGTAAGCCAGTGTATAGCGGCCTGTCACCTAAAGTGTAAACCAGTGAATATCAGTCAGCGACAAAGTATACTACGGGACCCTATACTACGAAACATTCTGGGTGACAGGCTGTTATATCCCGAGTTACTGACTGATACACCGGGGACCAGTGTAGCTGACAGATCTTCGTATACTTTAATTGTTGCTGACCGATATTCCAGTATATCTATACACTCTAAGTGTATATCCCAGGTTACTGACTGATACATCAGGGTACAATGTAGCTGGCAGGACCATATACTTTGTTGCTGATTGATATTCGGGTGTACACTTCAAGTAACAGGCCACTATACCCTGGGTTCCTGACTGATATTCCGGGTAACCGACAGTGCAGCTGACACTGGTCTTTGTATACTTTGTCGCTGACAGATATTCCGGTATACAATTAGGTGACAGACCGCTATACCCCGCGTTACTGATTGACACAGGGGTACAATGTAGCTGACAGGTCTTTGTATCCTTTGTCGGGGATCGAACCCACAACCTCCCTGTCAAGCAGATGCTCGGACAACTGAGCCATTGTGCTGGGGGAACAAGGAATATAGAAAGTCAAGATTTTAATTTTGGGGAACAAGGGAAAATGTTGACTTTATTTCAGGGGACCAGGAACACCCCTGGGAGGACTTCCCTAAGGGTTTTCTCGGTGGTATAGCCATAACTAGACTGGCTCTAGTCTCTAGTGACAAAATATTTTTTCTTATAATCCATTTGATAATCCACTAAAATAAAACCAAAGTAATATCGTGACTACCAGTTCTCTCTTCTGGCTGGTCACTAGACTAATGACCAGCCTTTATAGTCATGATAGTTTTTTTGGTTTTATTTTAGTGGATTATCAGACAGGATTATGAGAAAAATATTTAGTCACTGGAGACTGGAGCCAGTCTAAGCCATAACTCAAACAAAACAAATTAATGTTGGCTGGCTAAGGAGAGAGAGAGAGAGAGAGAGAGAGAGAGAGAGAGAGAGAGAGAGAGAGAGAGAGAGCCTGCAACAAAAGCAAATGAACTTGTTGTACAGACAATCCTAAATATATCCGGCCCGGTGCGGTACCCTAAGAAGAGGTGTTCCATTTTCGGAAGAATATTCAGAACGTCACAATCAAGCTGGCTGGAACAAAGAAGAAGAACCACCCGAAATGTAAGTTTACTTATTATCCTCTTTCTAAAGTGTTTACGCTTTACTTTTATGTTTGACAACATTACTGTCCGTAAAATTACAGTGACATCTCTAATAACAATAAGGTATTATTCGGTTTGTACAAAATCGGAAAAGAATCACCTTCTTACACACTTACTCGTCATGCACCAGTTATCGGACAAGTACAGAACCAGTTATTCTGTAGCATGAATTTAATTAGCAGTGGCCAGCTGTATATGTAATGTAGGGCCTGCAGACATGTCTGTTAAAAATTTGGTCTGGCCAAAATTCTTAATAATAAAAAAATTAAAAATTCCATGTGCAGACTACAATATAGTGTGGTAGTTCAGTGGTGAGTGCACTGGCCTCTAGGGCTAACGGTACAAGGATTGATCCTAGGCTAAGCAAGGGAATTTTTGGTGTCTGAACACGCTTTCTTTTATGTCATTTGCAGGCATGATATGAAACCTGTGCGCCATCCTTTGGAGCGGGACATTAACTGAAGGTCCACTGTCCAGGAAAAGTAACACCCTGTGCAGGTTAAAGAACCGTAGGATAATTCAAATTGTTACTTGTAGGCCTTCATCCTGCAACTTGGAGTTTACAATGTGCACTCTCTGTGTCCTCCTAGGCGATTTAGACATAATTGAAGATAGTCTGGTTGGCCATAACATTAAGACCCTCCCTGTGGTGGTAGCTGTTCCCTTGAAGAAAATTATCATTTTCCCTTGTTCCCAAAAATCAAAATCTTGACTGTGTTACTTGTTCCCCAATCACCTTTGTTCTCATGTTCCTAGACCACCTGTCCGTCATCAGTCCGTCTGTTCGAGCAAACATTTTGGGTTAGGGGGGTTCAATTTTGTAACCACATTTGCTTTTTTCCGTTAAGATACATTATAAACCTTTAGCTTAGGGAGCTCATAGCCCTTAAAACCCTATAGAAATTCATAATGGGACATAGCCCCTAAACCCAAATTGTTGAAACATCTGTTCGGTTGTCTGTCCTTTAACACTTTAAAATGACAACTCCTCCAAAGCCATTGAAGCGATTTGTACCTTACTTGATAAGAATGTTGCTTGGTTAGGGTCCTTTGAAAATAGCCAAATTTTTGGTGATCTGCCTCTTGGTTTGATTGCCATGGCAACAGAAAGCTTCCATAGACTTATATTGGGAAAATGGTTAAATTAATTGCATTTTCTCCAAAAGCGTGAAGTGATGTGAACCATGTTTGGCAGTTATGATCATTGGATGAGTGTTTACCCAATTTATACTTTTTATGACCAATGGCTATTTTGTTTGGTTGCCATGGCAATATTAGATTTAAAAAAAAAGGAATTTTTTAAATGACATCTCCTTCAAAACCAATCAAGCAGTATGATTCTAATTTTGTACAAATGAACTGCTTGAGGGTAAGGACAATTCAAAATGGCTAAAATTATGGTGATCTGCCTCTCGCTTTGGTTGCCATGGCAACAGAAAGCACCTGTAGACTAATATAATGGGAAAATGGTGAAATTGCATTTTCTTCATAACCAGTGAAGTGATGTGAACCATACTTGGCAGTTATGACATTTGATGATGGTCTACCCAGCATGTGCCTTTCATGACCAGTGAGAGTTTTGTTTGGTTTCCATGGCAGTATTAAATTTAAAAAAAAAAGAGAAGATTTTTTCAATGACCAGTCCTCCAAAACCACTGAAGTAGTAGGACTCTAAGTTGGTGCAAATGTTAAATGGGTAAGGGCAATTGAAAATAGATAAAAAGTCTGCCAGTCTGCCTCTTGGTTTTGTTGCCATGGCAACAGAAAACTCCCATAGACTTATAATGAAGAAATGGTTAATTCATTTTCCCCATAACCAGTGAAGTAATGTGAAACATATTTTGCAGTTATGATCATTGTCTACCCAGTTTGTGTGTTTTTATGACCAGTGACCAATTTGTTGGGTTGCCATGGCAAAATAAAATTTTAGAAAATGATTTTTTTTAATGACAGCTCCTCCAAAACCACAATTAAAGCAGTGTTGCAAACTTCTTTACTGCTTTATGAAGATTCTCAATAAAACCAAGACTCACGTTTTCTAATCTGTAGTGTGATCTTTGTTTCCAAAGGTAATCATTTTGACATTTATTATATTTCCCTGCCCCTGTGCTGTTTACTTGTGTATAAAATCATGGTACTGTTAAACAACTCTTCAGAAACCACTTAGCCAATTTCCATCATTTCACATTGATTCTACTAGTGAAATATGATTGAGAGTTTGTCCAAATGGTCACGCTTCATTGACTGCCATGGCCATGTGTCCTTCTTCAAAACTAAGAACTGCTTCATTGATCATCCTTTCATTAGTTGCAATGATAGGATTGGAAAATGTTGCATAACAGGTGCATACCTGGAGTAGCTATGTCACTCAGGTGAGTGAGTCGTGACCCACGGACCTCTTGTTTTAGATTCATCTTCCCTCGTTCCCCTGTAATACATGGCCTTGTTCCCCTGTTCCTCAAAATCCCTGGGGTGGCCTCAACATTGTGCACTTATGGACTGTTTTAGTGTTCTTTTCCTTGACATAAAATATAACCAGATTATATGGAATTTGTGCTTTATTGTTTTATATTGTGTAGCTCAAGGATTTTTGAAACAATTTAGATAAAAAACTGCTTCACATGGCACAAACAATAGTCAGATATTCATGGATTTGCATGTTTTCAGATTTTTTCCATGGAACATCAAAATATCCACAATACTGGATATTTGCCTTTGGCAGGTGCGTTTGCAATTTAACTCTGTTGGGTAAAAAGAAATGTATGTATTGATGAAATGATAATATTTGACACTGAGATCTTCTAAGAGGCAGGGAGTGGATACTGGCATGCAATATTAAAGGTCTCGGAATGTTACCTGGTAATACCTGGCTGTACTATACATTTTAATCATTTGTCTAACCATTGTCAGGAAGACTTTGAAACAGTACATGTACTTGCACATACTCTGGCCTGGAAGCAGATTAGTAATGCTGCTGGCCTCTTGTGCTAGAAGTAATTGACCTAGAGATTGCATGTATGATCATCAGCTGATTGGAACCTGCTCAGCAGTGCAGTCAGTAACTAGTGCATTAGACGGCAGATCTAGTGGTTGCAAGTTTGAATCCTAGCTTGGCAGCCTACCTCTTCAAGAGATTGATCGTGAAATAATTTCTACCATCATTCTCCCCGGTCTGCTGATTCAAGAAGGGAGATTGTCAGTTGGGCACTCCTGACTTTGGAACATGAGATTCCAGGTTCAAATCCCTCTTGAGGTTGATATTTATTTCATGAATGTATGAGCTGGCGTTGGTAGCTTAATTGGATGTGTGTCCGACTGGTGATCAGGAGGTTGAAAGTTGTGGAGATCTGCTTTGGGATTGCTAATTGGCAAGTTTCATCAATTTTTATATGCCTGTTTAAAAAACGGGACTGTTATGTTACGGGGTATGGCGTCTGTCCGTCTGTCCATAACCTTTTTCATTTCTGGCTAACTCCTCTTACAGTTTACATCCAAACAAGCTGAAACTTGGTATATAGTTAGACCATGATGAGGAGCAGCGCATATTATTTCGGGGTTACAGTCCACTAACTATTAGCAGAGTAATGCCCCTTTGAAAATTTCCGTTAACTTTTTGTTTCAGGTCAACTTCTCTTACATTTTACATCCGATCAAGCTGAAATGTAATTTATAGTTAGACCATTATGTGGAGCACGGCATATTGTTTCTAGGTTACAGTCCACCAAATATTAGCAGAGCTATGCCCGTTTGAAAATTTCTGTAAACTTTTTGTTTCCAGCTAACTCCTCCTACAGTTTACATCTGATCAAGCTGAAACTTCATTTGTAATTACCATGATGTGGAACAGCGTATATTGTTTCAGTGTTACAGTACACCAAATATAAGCACAGTTATACTCCTTTGAAAATTTTTTGTTTCTGGCTAACTCCTATAGTTTACATCCGATCAAGCTGAAACTTCTTAAATAGTTACAGGATGATGTGGAGCAGCGCATATTATTTTGAGGATACAGTACACCAAATATTGGCAGAGTTATGTCCCTTTTCGTAATTTCGTAAACTTTTGTCAGCATATTGTTTAGAGGTAATAGTGTGCAAATTTTATTTTATAATAGGTATATAATATTGTTTAGCTCACCTGAGCCAAAGGCTCAAGGTGAGCTTTTGTGATCAGTCTTTGTCCGTCGTCCGTCTGTCAATTTTTTACTTAAAGACATCTCCTCCTAAACAGGTGAATGGATTTTGAAATAATTTTACAGGAAGGAATGTTCCTTGGGTGACCCTCTACCAAAATTGCCTAAATGGTTCTGATCCGCTAAACAAAATGGCGGCCAGAGCTAAAAATAGAAAATCTTAAAACACCATCTCCTCCTAGACCAGTCCACCGAATGGATTTTGAAATAATTTCACGGGAATGTTCCTTAGATGACCCTCTACCAAAATTGCCTAGATGGTTCCGCTCCGCTAAACAAGATGGCTGCCAGAGCTAAAAATAGAAAACCTTTTTTAACAACATCTCCTCCCAGGCCAGTAGCCTGATTTCAAAATAATGTCACAGAAATCTTCCTCTCATGCCCCTTTACCAAATCTGCTCTGCTGAACAAAATGGCCACCAGAGCTAAAAATAGAAGAAACCTTTAAAAGACATCTCCTCCCAGGCCAGTGGCCGATTCAAAATAATTTCACAGAAATGTTCCTCTCATGCCCCTTTACCTAAAATTGCTAAAATGGTTCCGCTCCACTAAACAAAATGGCCACCAGAGCTAAAAATAGGAAAACCCTTTTAAATGACTTCTTCTATTAGGCCAAGGTCTCGATTTCAAAATAATTTTACTGAAATGTTCCTCTAATGCCCCTTTACCAGAATTGCTAAAATGGATTAGCTCTGCTGAACAAACTGGCAGCCAGAGCTAAAAATAGAAAAAGGGCGTAGACTGTCATGCCTCTGTCAACAATTTACTTAAGAGACATCTTCTCTTACCGGTAAATGGATTTTTAAATAATTTTACTTGAATGTTCCTTGAGTGACCCTCTACCAAAATTTCTAAAATGGTTCCGCTCCTAAAACAAACTGGCCACCAGAGCTAAAAATAGAAAAACCTTTAAACAACAAATCCCATGCCAGTGGCCCGATTTCAATTTAATTTCACAGAAATGTTCCTCTAATGCCCCTTTACCAAAATTGCTAAACTGGTTCCACTCTGAAACAAAATGGCGGTCAGAGCTAAAAATAAAAAAAAAAAACTTTTAAACGACATCTCCTCTCAGGCCTATGACCGAATTTCAAAATAGTTTCACAGAAATGTCCCTCTTATGACCCTTTACCAAAATTGTTAAAATGGTTCCGTTTGGCTGAACAAAATGGCCACCAGAGCTAAAAAGGGAGTAGACTGTCATGCATCTGTCAACAATCTACTTAAGAGACTTCTCCTCCTATACAGTTAATGGATTTTGAAATAATTTTACAGGAATTATACCAATATTGCTAAAATGGTTTCGCTCAGCAGAACAAAATGGCCGCCAGAGCTAAAAAGGAAAAAAAAAAACTTTTAAAGGACATCTCCCAGGCTAATGGCCTGATTTCAAAATAATTTCACAGAAATGTTCCTCTAATGCCCTTTACCAAAATTGCCATTCTACAGTTTCAAGATAATTACCAGTTTTTTATGTCTGCTTTCTATGATTTGTTGATGCAGTTCAAATGAGTACCCACAACATACGCTTTTATAAAAAAAAAAATCAGCAAAAAAACAACACAAAAACATCATACAAGCATCATTTGATGAGCCCTTAGCAGATCTTTTTCTTTTTATACACTGCCACATGATAGTGGTGGGGTATTATGGTTTCACATTGGTTGTACGAGTGTCCCTCTGTCAATCCATCTATCATAGGTCCATCCCTCCGTCCTTATTTTTGTTTCCAGATGATAACCTAAGTGAATATCAATGGATTTTCACCAAACTTGGTGTGTTCATTCATAATGTGGAAGGGGTGGTTGGGTGGTGCGAAGGTGTCATGTGTCTTATGTCACTGGGGCAACTAATATTGGCTTACAGTTGGGCAAGGCCTGCTGTCCTTGTAGCAGGTAAGGAAGAGGGGGAAAATTTTCATTTCTTCTGCTTCTTCCCTTTCATTCCTGTTCCTCTTTCTTCCCTGTCCCTTTCTTTTATCTCCTCTACTATCTTTTCTGTCTTCTTTCTCCCTTTCTCTGGGAGACGACATAAATGACCCACAAGGGTTGACGTGTCGTTAAACCCCAACACAGTCAATCAATCTTAATGTGGAGATCTGGTTTGGGATTGCTAATTTCTGACAGACTGAGCTATCTATCTGAGACACACCTGACTTTTCTTTGCCAGATGATAGCTTGAGTAATTTATTAATGGATTTTCACCAAACTTAGTGTTTGTATTGATATTGTAGGGATCTGGTTTGGGATTGCTAATGGGCAAATTTCATAAATTTTCGACAGTTTTCTGCCCGCAGCAAGTCAATATTGATAACTAGTAAATGTCAACGGATTCACCAAAGTGGTACATATCTATTATGGAGATCTGATTCGGGATTGCTTATGGGCAAATTTCGCCAATTTTTGACAGAGTATTCTGCCTGTTGCACAGCTACATATTCATTTCAGGACAATAGCTTGAGTAAATCTCAAAGGATTTTCACCCACTTTGTATTTCCATTGATATTTTGATCTGGTTTGGGATTGCTAATGGGTACATTTCTTCAGTTTTTGACAGTTATCTCCCCTTGACATGATAATGGTGAGGTATTATCATTTTACTGTTTTATTTAAAGTGTTTCCTTAATATAAGTAGGTACATACTTTCCACAAGCCTTTCTAGCATTTTTGAAAAACCTAAGCGCACAGTGTGGTAACTAGGCCAAATATGGTATGTTGAGCACTTGAGGTACTCATTACAGGCACCTTATCAAGGTGCTTCTAATGAGTATGCACAATCTTTGTTTTCATGTAGAAATAAGAAAAATATTATCTTGATACCTCATTTTATCTAGATAGCCATGGCTTACATATCCAATTTTAAAGTTCATAACCATCATTATGCCCCTCCAACTTCGAAGAAGTTGGAGGGGCATATTGCTTCTGGGACGTTTGTGCATGCGTGCGTGCGTGCGTGCGTCCGTCCGTTACGCTTTTTGATGCATAGCATTACTTATGAACCATGCATGCTAGGGTTTTGAAATTTCATATATGGATTCTTCATGAAAAAATAGCTGACCCGTATTTTTTTCCCCATCAGGATTATGCCCCTTTCCTGAGTTATGGCCCTTTGAAAAAATATAGATGAAATCTTGTCAGCAAAATATCTCAAAAGCTATTGAAAATAGAGCCTTGAAACCTAGTGAATAGATTGGTATTGATGAGTAGATGACCTGATTAACTTTTGAATAAATTCTGAAAATTACTTCATGAGTTATGGCCCTTTATAACTTTGGGCATTTTTACAGTTGCACACTTTTTGATGCATAGCATAAGTTTTGATCTGTGCATGCTAGGGTTTTGAAATTTTATATATGGATTCCTCATGAAAAAATAGCTGACACATATTTTTTTTTCTTATCAGGATTATGCCCCTTTCCTGAGTTATGGCCCTTTGAAAAAAATATGGATGAATTCTTGTCAGCAAAATATCTCAAAAGCTATTGAAGCTAGAGCTTTGAAACCTGGTGAATAGATTGGTATTGATGAGTAGATGACCTGATTAACTTTTGAATAAATTCTGAAAATTACTTCATGAGTTATGGCCCTTTATAACTTTGGGCTTTTTTTACGTTGCACATTTTTTATGCATAGCATAAGTTTTGAACGGTGTGGGCTAGGGTTTTGAAATTTCATATATGGATTCCTCATGAAGAAAATAGCTGACCCGCGTTTTTTTTCCCATCAGGATTATGCCCCTTTCCTGAGTTATGGCCCTTTGAAAAAATATAGATAAAATCTTGTCAGCAAAATAGCTCAAAAGCTATTGAAGCTAGAGCCTTGAAACCTGGTGAATAGATTGGTATTGATGAGTAGATGACCTGATTAACTTTTGAATAAATTCTGAAAAGTACTTCTTGAGTTATGGCCCTTTGTCATTTTGGGCATTTTTACATTGCACACTTTTTGATGCATAGCATGTTTTGAACTGTGCATGCTAGTTTGAAATTTCATATATGGATTCCTCATGAAAAAATAGGTGACCCATATTTTGTTTCCTATCCAAATCATCTTCCATTTTAGAGTTATTTCCCTTTTAATAAAATAACATTGAAATCTTGTATATTTGTACTGTTGTTACCGTCATGGGCAAGCAGTGTTGGAGTCAAGCAGTGTTAGAGTCAGGCAGTTGGGGGCATAGTGTTTTACAAACACCAGCTCTAGTTAAAATCTGGTTTTGCATGCTTTATCTACCAAACTATTTTACCCCTACCAGGCATTTTGCAAAAAAAAAAAAATCAGCAAAGGTTGACATGATTCATTATGAATTTGTTAATCTTCAAGTGTGTCACTGGCAAACACAGTTGCAGATGATACATGTAACATTGTGAAATATTTTTTTTTGTTATTATTCAAGGACAAACTATTTAAGATATGAAGTGTCCTCAAGTTGGCCGAGTGTTTAGTGCTTCTGACTATGGACCATGAGGTCCTTGGTTCTATTCCTTTCATTATCACACTTCCATCATCTCCATATATAACCAAATCTTCATCATTACCAACACCTTCCACATAATTAAATAGCAGTTTGTTAGTTCTAATAAACTTGAAGTGACTATAATTTTAAATTTCTACTCTTCATGCCATTTTAATTTACCCCCCAGACCCACACCTAATGCCCTAACGGTCAAACCAAAATGCAAACATGTCCATGCATATATTTTGTTGTCCCATATACACAATACATACATGTATGTGTTCTGTATCACATACATTTTAAGCTTTAGCACTTTGTTGGCTAAGTCATCAGATATTTGGTGATATTTTTCCCACAGACACTTGGGGTCAGTAGGGCAGTGCAGGCCAAAAAAAATATCTTGTACAGTCAAACCTGTGTTAGTGGTCACCTCTATTAAGCAGCCAATCTGTATTAAGCAGCCAGTGGAAGGTTGCCCAAAAATTCATAGACTTATATATTTGAACTGTATTAAGCAGCCACCTGCCTTCAGCAGCCACATTTTAAGCTTCCCATGGGTGGCTGCTTAAGACAGGTTTGACTGTATATATTTTTTCTCTAGTTATTTTTAGCTCGGCTGTTTTCGAATAAAACGATGAGGTATTGTCATAGCTCTGGCATCGTCTGCGTCGTCGTCGTGCAAAAACTTGGACATTTTGTAATATCTCTGTCATTACTGAAGATATTTACTTGAAACTCTGACTGGTTGTTCATTATGGAAAGGGGAACTCATATCAATAGAGGAGGTAACCCTCAAAATATTTTTGGCACAGTTATGCCCCTTTTTTCGACTTAGAATTTGCAGCCGAGCAATAACTTGAGAAAAAAATATATACAAGATAATTTTTTGGGCCTGCACTGCCCTACTGACCCAAAGTATCTGTTATTTTTCCCACAAATTAAGGCTTGACGTTTCATTCAAATTGTCTTCTTAGAGACATTTTGTATGAAACATCATATTTGTTTTGTGATGAAAAAGAGAAATCTTTTATAAATGTTGTCTGCTCTTATTTCAAGTTTAAGTTATCAGCAAATCAAAGACACAACCTCAAACCTAAAAATGCAAAGTTTATGTCTGCCTCTTTTTTAGTAGACTGCTTACTAAAAAAGTGTTACACATTACGAACACATGCCTTTTCAAAATATACTGAAAATTTTACCACAAAAAAATGAAAATTTTCAGAGAAAAAATTCGGATATTTTTCATTTTTCTGCTCAAAACATAGATTGTGGGTACTCGTAAGAACCGCCTCGCCGAGGCAGTTCTAATGAGTACCCACAATCTATGTTTTTGAGCAGAAATAAGAAAAATAATGTATACCCCTATAAACCCCAGTTTTACTATATAAAAGTGGGGTTTAAGGGGGTCAAAATTATATAGGCATGTTTTCGTGATGAGTACCAAAACTGTTTCTGAGGATTAAAAAGAGATGCTTTATATAGTAAAAAAGTGGGATGCTGGTATCAGGGGAACATGTTGGGGTGGTGATGGGGTTGGAGGGGTGGGGTGTGGGGCAGGCGGGGGGGGGGGGGGTTGGTTGTGGCTTGGAGGATATTTACAGTTTTACACCTGGACATTTACCTACACAGACATTTACCCACCTGGACACTAGAGATAAATTTGAGACAAATATCATGTTCAGTGAAATGCCATTTAGAATTTCTATTAGAGGAAATGTCATTTGGACAAAATGTCTTTTCAATGAAATGCCATGTATTCTTACATTTGAATGTTGAACAAATGAAATAAACGAAAATATAAATTTTGTGTAGAAAACAATTTCACTGTTGTGTGTGGTTTTGTTAAATATAATAGGCTGTGTATCTGTGTATTTACAGGAAGTTATATGGTTATAAAATGGTAGGATATTGTAAGTTTTATGGTACCCAATAGACAAAGGGATTAGAGTTAAAAATGGACAGAAGCTAGGTGATTTGTAGCCCCAGATAAGTTGGCATTGTCTAGATAAGTCCAAATGAATGAATAGACTTATGCCACTGAGGCAAGTCTAACGTGGACCCCATTAAAAACGCTTTTAATGGAGTTCTAAAGAAAATAAATCAATTGTTTTTTGTTTTTTTTTGTTTGTTTTTTTGAGAAAAAAATGAAATAAGCTAAAATAAAATTTATCTTCTCTGGAGCACAACAGGTCTGGTGTGGAGGCCCTAAATATGCAGATTAAGATATAAAAGATCAGAGCTCCAAATAAGGTGCTTTATTCCAACAGTAACAAGTTTATTTACTTGTTTCAGATTTCAGTGAAAAATAATTAAAATACTGATATGGCCAATTAAAAATAGGTGTGTTTTAACTTTAAGGTCGCATGTTCAAAAAAAAAAAAAAATAGGTATGTAGAACTTCAGGGATTGTTGTTTTGTTTATTTTCTTTTATTATTATTTTTTTATGTACAATTATACCATAATTACTAAATATATTTGGACTATTCACCATGATTTACAGATATTTTATCCAGCCTGTAAATATTTCTGATAGAATATGGCAAAGAGTGTAGACCCAGATCTTGTAGGAGCAGTTTGATGAAGGTCATCACTGTTTGCACAGACCTGCTTTTCTGAATATTTTAAAAGTATATAATGCCTACAGACTTAAAATAGGAAAGTGGTTAAATTACATTTTCTCCATAAAAAGTGGAGTGATGTGAATTATAATCATCTTGATGATTTTCTAGTTTGTGTTTTATGACCAGTGGCCATTATGTTTGGTTATTTTTTTTTTAAATAACAAAACCACTGAAGCAGTAAGACTTTTTTCCATGATTTTATTCCCGTCTTTTCCAGAGCACCATAATATCTGCCTTCTCTAAAACCCATGTTCATGCTGATGTAAAATATTCTTTTCTAATCTTTGGCATTTCCATTCTATAAAAAATAGAAAAGATGAGGGAATACAGATTAATCAATCCCTTAGAATAGATTTGTGCAATGTCAACTCATAAGAAAAAAATCTAAACACAAGCATTAAAAAAATAATGAATTGCCAAATTTCTCCTAATAAGGGAGCCTCTTTGCAAGCTGAATAATTATTTTGTATTTTTTACATCATTTGAACATGGAGTGAAGATTTGGTACCAGTAAAATTGATTTACCCAAACTCACCCTCCCACTCCAAGTAGTTTTATACTGACCATTCTAGGGCCAAGGTTCTGTCACACTTCCTTCTATGTGTGGACCAAGCTCCACAGGACAGTCAATAGCACAACTGCCTGCAGATCCAGGAATTAAATGTTCAAATCCTAGCTAGGTCCCATAACTTTTGTGGGGATGGATGGATTGGACATGAAATGACTTTTATGGTCTTTCTCCCCCTTCTCCTGCTTCAAGAACCATGGCGGCTGTCAGTTTCTGGCGAAAGTCTGCACACAAAGTACTGGTGCTCAAAGTACTGATTTCTGCCTAGAGGACTAAGTCTGCCCAGAAAATTAAGTAGGTTAATTGACTGGCTGCACATGAAGTTGACAGTTTTTGCTGGGCTGCAAAACTCCAAATCAAGCAGAAATTTCTATCTAAGTGAAAGGTAAAGTTTTATTTTCTGTGAAAAATATCACTAATAATTAAGTTTCATGATGATTTTATCTATACTAGTACAAAGTGTTAAAGTTTAAAATGCGTATGAGACTGAATACATGTACATACTATATTTATTCTAAAATAAGCCCCATTATATCTAGTCACACCTCTCCCACTTTGTAGGTGAAATCCATTATTATACACATGCAAAACTGAGTTTAAGCCATCCAAATGTCTTATTTTTGCCCCAAATTTGGATTTAATACTGTCGTTTTGGCAATAAGAATGGCAATGCCCTGGGGCTTATTGCCGCTTAGTTTAGTTTTGAATAAATGCGGTATAATATATGACAAACTTGTACACTTTATTTATGCATTTATTTAAAGGGATATAGTTTTTGCAGTCCTAGTTTCCATCCTTTTGTCAACAAGTAAGGCTTTGCTTCATAACTTCCGTATCTTCAGTCTCATATGGATATAATTTTTATTTGGATATAATTTGTCACACTTGGACATCAGGCTTTGCAGGCATTATAGGAAAATTGGATTTGTGAATCAGGTTTATTAGAGTTATGCCCCTTTGTAACTACAGTTAAATATGTATTTTGCTTAACAATTTCTGTACCATTTGTGTGAGTTTCATAAAATTTATACCACACATGGTCCCTCATTCAAGACATATGTGACAAAAAATTAAGGACTGTGGGATCAGGTTTCTTAGAACTATGCCCCTTTGTATTTCTTACAATTCAATATGTATTTTGCTTAACAGACTTTAATCTGATTCTGATAACATTAATGTACTGTATATGGTCCCTCATGCAATGTAGATGTGATAGGAAAATAAGAGCTGTGAGCTAGGCATGACTCCAAATATTTAGATTGATCATAGTACGGGGGGTAATGAACAACTGTAATAATTTGTGCATTTTTTCTGTTATTTCAGGCATTAAAATAGCAGCAGGACATGATGTAGGCCTTACCTTGGATTTGATTTGATTTTGAAAACAAAGAGTTCAAAGACAGCAGAAGACATTCATCCTCTTGAAACCAACTCCAAAAAGAATATTCTTGACTTTAAAAAAGATGCAAAGAATATTGGAATGCTACTGAAAGGATCCACGTTTATGGATGTTTGTTTTTCCTGATAGCATGTTTCAGATTTTAAATTAAATTCTTACAGCATACAAACAGGAACTGTTAACACAGCCCCAGATAAGGCATCTTTTTATGTCAATCTTCGCGAAATCTTTCCAACAGATGCAGGACAGCTGTCAGACAGACTGAAATTTTTGGCAGGACAAAATAAAATTCTGCAGGACAGGAGGCTTGTCTGTTATCAAATTACTACCTTTTTTGCCAGAAATTACAGGACATTTGTCAGACAAACTGAAATTTTCTGCAGGACAGAATGAAAATTTGCCTGTTTTGTCAGACAGTCCTGCAGTTTTCGCGAAGACTCTTATGTTAAAAAGAACTGATATTTTTCTTATTTCTCCACAAAACATATGTTATTGTACTCATCAGAAGGTTGTCGCCAAGGCACTTCTGATGAGTACCCACAACATAGGTTTTCATGGAGAAATAAGAAAAAAATATGGGGATACCCCTCTTATCTGGAGCTATCTATTAACTTTTGACAAAAAGTGACTACAATATTCTGAACAATGAGAATGGATATCAAGAATTGAAATTAGAGAGGAATTTGAAGTTAGCAAATACTTGCTATCAGTCATCATTTTGAAAGAAAATTACCAAGAAAAAATATTTCTCTGGTTTTAGATTTTGTTTCAGTGTTATTGTGTTGTACTTTTAATCAGTTTGATTCTGGCCTCGGTGGCTCATTTGGATGCGCTGTCTGACTGGGGACCAGGAGGTCACGGGTTCAACCCCCACCGAGCTCAGCAACATTCTTTCGTGGACATTGATCATGAAATATTTTCTACGGTCATTCTCTCCCTTCCGCTGATTCAAGAAGGGCAGTTGTCAGTTTCTGGCGAAAGAATATGCACAATACTGGTTAACTGCTTAGAGGACTGAGCCTGCCCAGTAAACGTGTGGTTAGGTAAACTGACAGCGCTTGACATGACCCCATTGGGTTGACTGGGCCGTAAAACCAACACAAACAAACAAACCTCCTCCATGTAAGATTTAATATCACAGAGACCATTCAGAAACATATTGGTGACACATATATCAAACATATATTGTTGTTCAGTATGATAAGATGCATTCAGTGACACTGACTCTGGGTCCCCAGGTGTATGCCCCACCCCATCCAGTTCACATAAACCTTAATATCTCTGACACTGTTGAGATCCCACTCCCTTAAACATATATATATTATTGCTCCTTATGATAAGACACCAACAGTCGGTCCCCAGTGGACTGTGGTATGCCCCACCCCATTCAAAAACCATTCAGATCTTTGCCAAGAATAATGGGTTTGAAAATACTTTTATCTTCTGATTTATATTCCAGATACGACTGCAGTTTGCCAACCTTTTCTCCATGCAACAACCCCACAATAGACCTATATATCTTATTTGTATCTTTAATGTTGCTCTGAATACAAAATCTTTATCACATATAGCCCTTTACATGTCAATAGACTTAAAGCCAAGTGTGTTGGTGAAGATATATGTGTCAGTTGACATACCTATGTATAAGATGAACAGTATCTTGACTGACATACTGACTGCATGTATGTCCACCGAGGTTAGATTTCCCAACCATCAATGACTGAGATATGTATATACATCAAGAATTTGGGAGTTATCTATAAATTGAATACAGGTAGCCACCTTTTTTAGCTCACCTGAGCACAAAGTGCTCAAGGTGAGCTGTTGTGATCAGTCAATGTCCGTCGTACTTTGTCTGTCGTTCATCATTCGCCTTCAACAATTGTTTCAAAAGCCTACTTCTCCTACACCCCTGGGCCAGTGGACTCGAAACTTGGCAGGACGCATTGGGGTGACTTATAGATCAAAAATAGCTAAAATCATTCTGTTCTGACATTCAAGATGGCGGCCATCTTGAAAATCTGTTTTTCGCTTCTCCTGAACCAAAAGGCCAATTAACTCGAAACTTAGTAGGAAGTATCGGGGATGACTTGTAGATGATAAATAGCTAAAATCATTCCAGTCAGAAATCCAAGATAGCCGCCATGGCAACCATCTTGAAAATCTATTTTTAGCTTCTCCTGAACCGAAAGGCCAACTGACTCCAAACTTGGTAATGGTAGAAAGCATTGGAGTGACTTCTAGATCAAAAATAGCTAAAATCATTCTGATAGAAAATCCAAGATGGCCGCCATGGAGGCCATCTTGAAAATCTATTTTTTGCTTCTTCTCATGAACCTAACGGTCAATAGACTCAAAACTTGGTAGGAAGCATCGGGGTGACTTGTAGATCAAAAATAGCTAAAATAGTTCCGATCGGAAATCCAAGATGGCTGCCATGGTGGCCATTTTGAAAATCTTTTAATCGCTTCTTCTGAACTGAAAGGCCAATTGACTCCAAACTTGGTAGGAAGCATCAGGGTGACTTGCAAAAATAGCTAAAATCATTCCAATAGGATATCCAAGATGGCCACCATGGCGGCCATATTGAAAATCTATTTTTCTCTTCTTCTCCTGAAACGAAAGGCCATTTGATTTGAAACTTGGTAGGAAGCATCGGGATGACTTACAGATAAAAGAGAGCTAAAATCGTTCTGTTTGGAAATGCGAGATGGCCACCACGGCGGCCATTTTGAAAATATTTTTGCTTCTTCTCCTGAACCAAAAGGCCAAGTGACTGGAAACCTTGTAGGAAGCATCGGGATGACTTTTAGATCAAAAATAGCAATTATTCCTGTAAGAAATCCAAGATTGCTGCCATCTCGAAAATCTATTATTTGCTTCTACTCCTGAACCTAAAGGCCAATTGACTCAAAACTTGGTAGGAAGCATGGGGTGACTGGTAGATCAAAAATAGCTAAAATAGTTCCGATTGGAATCCAAGATGGCCACCATGGCAGCAATCTTGAAGATCTATTTTTCACTTCTTCTCCTGAATCGAAAGGCAAACTGACTCGAAACTTGGTAAGAAGCATCGGGGTGACTTATAGATTAAAAAAGTTTACTTCTCCTGAACCTAAAAGCCAATTGATTCAAAACTTGGTAGGATGCATCGGGGTGACTTGTAGATCAAAAGTAGCTAAAATCCCTCCGATTGTATATCCAAGATGGCCGCCATGGCAGCCATTTTCAAAATCTATTTTTGGCTTAAGGGTGACTCGTAGATCAAAAATAACTAAAACTTATCCTATTAGAAATCAAAGATGGCCGCCATAGTGGCCATCTTGAAAATCAATTTCTTGCTTCTTCTCCTGAACCTAAAGGCCAATTGACTTTAAACTTTGTAGGAGTAATCAGGGTGCATCCTTTCATCTGTCTGTCATGTTATCTCCTCCAGGGCTCCTAAACCACTGGTCGGAACTCAACCAAACTTGCTACATCACTTTCCCTCATTGTAAAGATGTGCAAGAGCAACATTATTTTTTGGTGTGTTGGTCATCCATTCATCTATTCTTCACACTATCTCCTAAACCACAAGGCAGAATTCAACCAATATTGCTACATTACTTACCCTCTTGGTAAGGGTGTGCGCAAGCAACATTTTTTTCTGTCCGTCTGGCGTCTGTCCAACAGGCTATCATCTAAATCATTGGGCAGAATGGAACCAAGCTTGCTATATGACCTCCCCTCATGGTAAGGATGTAGAAGCTTGAGCAAGTCTGTCTCTCCGTCATGCTATTAGCAACATTAGCAAAGTTTGTTTGTGTTGAGGTTTTACGGCCCAGTCGACCAAATGGGGGTCATGTCGAGCGCCGTCAGTTTACTTTACCACACATTTACTGGGCAGGCTTAGTTCTCTAAGCGGTTAACCAGTATTGTGCACATCCTTTCGCCAGAAACTGACAACTACCCTTCTTGAATCAACGGAAGGGAGAGAATGACTGTAGAAAATATTTCATGATCTATTTCCACGAAAGAATGTTGCCGACCTCAGCGGGGATTGAACCCGCGACCATCTGGTCTTCAGTCCGACGGCGATCCAACTGAGCCACCAAGGCCGGCAACATTAGCAAAGAGCGTGAGGACTGGCAATGGCACGCCATGAAATCATTTCTGTGGTCGTTCTCCCTCTTCCGATAGCCGGCCTCGGTGGCTCAGTTGGATGCGCCGTCCGACTGGAGACCAGGAGGTCGCGGGTTCAACCCCCGCCGAGGTCAGCAACATTCTTTTGTGGAGACTGATCATGAAATATTTTCTACGGTCATTCTCTCCCTTCCGCTGATTCAAGAAGGTCAGTTTCTGGTGAAAGAATGTGCACAATACTGGTTAACTGCTTAGAGGGCTAAGCCTGCCCAGTAAACGTGTGGTTAGGTAAACTGACCGCGCTCGACATGACCTCATTGGGTTGACTGGGCCGTAAAACCTTAACACAAACAAATCTCCCCCTTCCGCTGATTCAAGAAGGGCAGTTGTCAGCTACTGACAGAATCAGAATATTTTACTGGTATACATTTCTAATAGTTTTTTTCTTATTTCTGCTCAAAGCAGATTGTGGGTACTCGTTAGAACTGCCTATAGTGTATATATATTCTTACATCAAGAGTCTATATATATTCTTACATCAAGATCAATGAATGTCATTAGACGTGTTTACTTTGGTGAATGGATATCATTAGACGTATCACCAGTAAACATCTGATCAGTGATTTAGTACAGAAAATTATAAGTATTTTCTCGTAAGTTTAACTCAGCAAATTCTATGCATTTCGATACTTGATTTTTTTCCCCAGACGGGCGAGGTGTGTGCATGATGATAGGTTCGATGTGTATTTTTTACAACAAAATAAGAAATTATTTTCAATCTTTTGTTCCGAATTATCGGTCACTGGTGAACCGTCCTGATGGAAATTCTTTTGCGATGTCGTTAACAAACATTAGTGATTAATAGGTAAAACAGGCTTGGAATTCAGTAGTTGAGACTATTAAGAGTTTGTATGAAAAAAAAAAAAAAAAACAAACAAACAAACTTTTAAAACCGTTGCATAAAACAAAATAATGATAATAATAATAGCGAAAGCAACACAAAGTCGCCCGTTTTATGCGGTCGCGTAAAAAACTAGGAATTAAAGTTTAAACGAAAAAAGAAATTCATAATTCAATAAGTAAATCGTTCAAAATGATAGCTAGACAGATTTTAGGAATGTTTTGTTTCACACGCAATTCAGGTTAATTGTACGTAAATAATTTGAATGATTTTTTTATTGTAAATTATTATCACAATAACGCGAACATGATTGAATGGAATAGAACGGAACGGCGGTCATGATTATGGAGCGATTGGAACGGACCGACCGATACCGCTATATTAACCGGAACGACCGTGGACCGGGACCGGAACGACCGAGGACCGGGACTGGAACGACCGTGGACCGGTAAAATGGTTAACTTGACCACTGACTGGACTGTACTGCCCGGTCCTAGAACGAGCATAGTCCGTGGAAATTGCGTTCGCGGGACATCAGTGAAAAGGCGAAACAATATAGTGCAAGAAATAATGCGAAATGTAGCAATTGTTTTCAGTTTTTATGCAATAATAGCGATCGAACATGTTTTTTCAATGCATTAACATTCGCCAGGTCCCTAGGGACCTGGCGAATGTTAATGCATGAAAAATCATGTTTGATCCCTATAATAAATCATGGTTCCAAAATGCAAAATTCCTTTCTTGATCTATGGTTGAGTATACCTTTTTCGCACAAATGTATTAACGTTATGTATTATAAGTTTTCAATGATGCTGGAAGTGGAAAAGGGAGACTGCAGACTAAGGGTCTTTGTCTCATGACCTGTGCATTTGGGAGCAAATTATTTCCTTTTCAGAAGTTATTTTATGACTTTCAGAGGTGTGCGTAAAATATATCAAATAGGATTGCCTTTGGAAAAAACAACACGCAAAGTCACGAAAATCGGAGACTCGGTTTGATTGAGTCTCTTCATATGCAACACTGTAGTTTGTGAGGCTGCGTACGCCCCCTAGCGCCGGCTTAGACAAAGTATCGGATAGTAAATCGTACTTATTCAAATTTTGAAACAAGTATGGTAAACAGTTAAGGTGTCGATTCCTTAGGATTATTACGGTAATGTAACATACACAGAAATTATCGATTATTAGCAAACCAGTAAAGATAATCATTTTTGTGGAATTTATCGATCGATTAATCTATAATCCGATTAATTGTGCTAGTCTTACCCACAGGGATATTTTAAAATCGAATTCCGCTTAAGCCGGTGCTAAGGGGGCGTATTCAGCCTCGCAAACTTCATTACTGCATATGAAAAGACTGAATAAACCTCCGATTTTCGTTCTCTTATGTGGGCATTGTTTCCAAAAGCAACCTTTTTGAGTTTTTATTTCAATTACAGAAATCAAGGTGGTGTCATCTGTCTTTCGTTTCGTCCATATGTTTGCAATGCTTTTCCAAAAGCACGCAAACGAGTGGTTCTTTATTACAGAACGCATGCCGCGATTTGGAGGAAAAGGGAAATATTTTAATGGAACTATATCTCGTGGCATTGATGTTATCAATCTCATATACATGTTTCGGAGCGGTTGCCAAACCGCCATCAGAGTTAACATACCACAGTTTGACAATTCGCTTTCATTTTACTTCCAGCCTAATAACTTCAGAACAAATAGTTGATAACACTGATGCTGAATTCCGCATTCAAATATATTAGCCTTATACATTCTGATGCTTACAAATAGACTAGCTAGTTTCGCGAAAATATAATTTTCACAAATTCCGGGATAGGCTCAATGATCACAAACGACCAGAAGTAGATAAAATGCAGTAGATAATAGATAAAGTAAATAAAAGTACACGGACTGTAGTCTGAAGACAACGGAATCGCCTGACTGTTCACTTATAGGCGTATATGTGGTAATTAGGTCGACTACAAACGAGACTCCAATTTTCTATCTGTAATACGCTCCTTGTTTCCAAAGGCAACCTTTTAGATTTTCATTTTATTATTTTATTCCCTCGAACTTTAGCTGCAGCGCTCGCCTTTATCAGAACATAGTGTAGAAATCCTCAGAAAAAAAGTTTTTAGTAGTATATTTTACTTTTTTTGAACGTCCTATTTTTTTCTTTATGTTTTAAGTGTTTCAGTCGGTAAGTTTTGTAGATATCACATATTTTTCTTTCGACATACACTCTTGCGAGATAACTGCGTTGCATGGAGTTACACAAAGGAAGAGGTATGGGCTTAATTGTGCAGCATCATGTGAAACTGTGACTTATGGCAAACATTACGTAAACACATATGTGTGAAATGTATACCTCTAAGGCACAGCTCTATGTAAGCATCAAAGCATCGTTAGCTTAACGAGCTCATTAGTGCTCAAAATGTTAACCGTTCTAGTAGGTACAGTATCTAATTCACAGGTATTTTTGCTGAACAAATGTGAGTAGCTTTTGCAAAAGCTACTCATATTATTTCAGCAAAAATATTAGCATATATGCCATATTAAATGATCGAAGTTTTAACGATATGTTAACAAAAGACCTTGTTAGTTTTGAACAACTGGACCCTGTTTTTTTTTTACAAAAGCAAATGATGTTTTTCTCATTTATTTTATTGCAAGCAGTGAAATCACTGTATACCCGAAAAAAAATAAAATTGATATTTTCACATGTGAAAGGATACGGTATTTTCACGAGTAAAAAAAAAAAAAAAAAAAAGAAAAAACATGGTCGTGTTATTCACTCTTCGTTTTGGATTACTTCGGGTGTCTTCGTTGTTTCCTTGACAGATGCTGATCCCACTTCGATTTTTTTTTTAACTCCTCTAACTTCTCTGTTTCTGAACAAGTGTTGATATTCATTTTCTTAATTAGAAAGTAAGGAACATTTGGGCAACAGGATCACTTTGATTTGCCTTTTTTTTTTTCTATTCAGCGCTTCATATGTTAAGGACTGAACAGCGACGCCATGCCGTCAAACGCGCACATTCGCGTATAAACAATTAAAATCAAAAGCAAATTTACACTTTTTCTGTGAATACCATAAATATTTTCATCTCATGTAATGAAAATATTCAAAATTTCACTCGTGCTTCGCAACTCGTAAAAATACTGATTCTTATGTTACACTCGATGAAACTATTTATGGTAAATAGTAAATATCTTTTATTTATTCACAAAAACGTATGCAGTGCGTACAGGTTAGAAGAAGTACAAATAACATACATTGGTGAAAAAATAAGAGACATATTTATCTTAATGTCCTTCTTATCTAGAACTATTTGAGTCATAGAATTTTCACCATATTGTATGGGAAATGACGAAGATGTTGATTATTAAGCACATAAAGACATTTGTATGCGGTAAAATGTTTGCCAGAAGTAACAAACGACTTTTAAGTGGTTTAAAACCTATAAATTCTGAAAATCCTACTAATAATGAAGATCCCTACATAACCCCTTTTTCACTATCTATTATGGAGAATCAAGAATATTCACATTACATATAATTATTAACGAAATGTATGAAGCAACGGAAGGCTCAGGTCAGCCTGTGCATCAACACAGTGCAATCAGGGCATTTGCTGTCTTCTTACGGAATCATTACAGACAAATTTAGAGTTTGCTTTCGCTGAATAGGAACTTAATTAGGATCATGGACTTGTCCAATGCTATTTTCCATGGACTGCATAACGTTATAACCAAGAATTAGCTTTCACAAACAACGTTAGTCTACGCTTAGCACACAATGTATCTTAGTCGCCTCATGCTTTGATATATAATTATGATTTTATTAATGTGTCCGGATCCTTTGGGCTATTAAGCCCATGTATTATACACTGTATTTGGCAAACGAGTTCCACTAAAACAGATAGGAGACATGAAGCATTATTCCTAATGAACAGACTTTGTTATTTTCTGTCTTCGATTTTTTCTCCACTTCCAAAAGATTCCTACTTCAAAGTGTCAAAGGATGATATGCTTACGTTTTGGCTCATCCTGTTCGCTGGGACAATGACATTCACGAGCTTTTTCTAAGGAGGATCGTAGGAACGCAAATACTTAGTGAAACAAATTTCAGGGAGAGGTGTTATAGCCACCACATGGCAAATAAGACCGACAGCAGTAAAGATAAATTAATTCGGAGACAAATAAAAACTATTGAAAGCCAAGCTAGGCACGCTGAGGAAGCGAAAATGGCAAAAAAAAATTTACATTAAGTGTTCACTAACAGTAATAGAATTGACAACATTGCTCACGCCTCGCCTCCTGCGGATTGACCATTTGATAGAACCTAGGCATTTCAAACAGGTTGCCCTTCTATCCTTGATATGCACTAACCGCTCAGATATCTTCTCGGAAATGTACATCATTACTTTCGGTCATTTCCAGGCCAACCTCTATTTTATTTTTCAAAGCCACTGGTCTGTTTAATAATTATGTACACATAATAAAACAAATTGTTTCCAAAGTTTCAGTCACATTTGTTTACACTCTCATATTAACTAATACTTTAATTGATCCCCGCTACTTCATAAACCGTATATACTCGGTTATCAGAACAAAAATAAACACTAACAAGAGGCCCACTGGCCACGGGTCGCTCACCTGAGTGACATAGCTACTGCAGATATGCAGATGTTATGCAACATTTTTCCAATCCTGTCATTCCAACTAATGAAAAGATCATCATTTAAGCTGTTCTTAATTTTGAAGAAGAATATATATGGCATGCCAGTCAATGGAGCGTGATCATTTGAACAAACTCTAAATGACGGCCAGCTTGGATTTACGATCGGCACGATTTTAGCTATTTTTGATCTACGAGTCACCCCAATGCTTCCTACCAAGTTTCGAGTCAACTGGCCTTTTGGTTCAGAAGAAGAAGCGAAAAATAGATTTTCAAGATATTGGATATCCGATTGGCACGATTTGAGCTATTTTTCATCTACAAGTCACCCCAATGTCTCCTAACAAGTTTGAAGTCAACTGGCTTTTCGGTGCAGGAGAAGACGCTAAATATAGATTTTCAAGATCGCGGCCATGGCGGCCATCTGGGATATCGGATCAGAACGATTTTAGCTATTTTTGATCTACAAGTCACCCAAATGCTTCCTACCAAGTTCCGAGTCAACTGGCCTTCGGTTCAGAAGAAGAAGCGAAAAATAGATTTTCAAGAAGGCTGCCATGGCGCCCATCCTGGATTTCCGATCGGCACGATTTTAGCTATTTTTGATCTACAAGTCACCCTGATGCTTCCTAGCAAGTTTGGAGTCAACTGGCCTTTCGGTTCAGGAGAAGAAGCGAAAAATAGATTTTCAAGATGGCTGCCATGGCGGCCAGCTTGGATTTCCAATCGGCACGATTTTAGCTATTTTTGATCTACAAGTCACCCTTATGCTTCCTAGCAAGTTTGGAGTCAATTGGCCTTTCGGTTCAGGAGAAGAAGCGAAAAATAGATTTTCAAGATTGTGGCCATGGCGGCCATCTTGGATTTCCGATCAGCACGATTTTAGCTACTTATGATTTTCAAGTCACCCTGATGCTTCCTAGCAAATTTGGAGTCAATTAGCCTTTCGATTCAGGAGAAGAAGCGAATAATAGATTTTCAAGATGGCTGCTATGGCGGCCATCTTGGATATCCGTACGGCACAATTTTAGCTATTTTTGATCTACAAGTCACCCTGATACTTCCTAGCAAGTTTGGAGTCAATTGGCCTTTCGGTTCAGGAGAAGAATCGAAAATAGATTTTTAAGATGGCGGCCATGGCGGCCATCTTGGATTTCCGATGGGCACGATTTTAGCTACTTTTGATCTACAAGTCACCCTGATGCTTCCTAGCAAGTTTGGAGTCAACTGGCCTTTCGGTTCAGGAGAAGAAATAAAAGATAGATTTTTAAGATGGCGGCCATGACGGCCATCTTGGATTTCCGATCGGCACGATTTTAGCTATTTTGATCTACAAGTCACCCTGGTGCATCCTAGCAGTTTGGAGTCAATTGGCTTTTCGGTTCAGGAGAAGAAGCGAAAAATAGAATTTCAAGATGGCTGCCATGGCAGCCATCTTGGATTTCAGATAGGCACAATTTTAGCTATTTTCTTTTTATCAATAAGTCACCCAATGCGTCCTACTGAGTTTGGAGTCAATTGGCTTTTGGGTTTAGGAGAAGAAGCGAAAAATAGATTTTCAAGATGGCTGCCATGGCGGCCAGCTTGGATTTCCAATCGGCACGATTTTAGTTATTTTTGATCTACAAGTCACCCTGATGCTTCCTAGCAAGTTTGGAGTCAATTGGCCTTTCGGTTCAGGAGAAGAAGCGGAAAATAGATTTTCAAGATTGTGGCCATGGCGGCCATCTTGGATTTCCGATCAGCACGATTTTAGCTACTTATGATTTTCAAGTCACCCTGATGCTTCCTAGCAAATTTGGAGTCAATTGGCCTTTCGATTCAGGAGAAGAAGCGAATAATAGATTTTCAAGATGGCTGCTATGGCGGCCATCTTGGATATCCGACCGGCACAATTTTAGCTATTTTTGATCTACAAGTCACCCTGATACTTCCTAGCAAGTTTGGAGTCAATTGGCCTTTCGGTTCAGGAGAAGAATCGAAAATAGATTTTTAAGATGGCGGCCATGGTGGCCATCTTGGATTTCCGATGGGCACGATTTTAGCTTCTTTTGATCTACAAGTCACCCTGATGCTTCCTAGCAAGTTTGGAGTCAACTGGCCTTTCGGTTCAGGAGAAGAAGTAAAAAATAGATTTTTAAGATGGCGGCCATGACGGCCATCTTGGATTTCCGATCGGCACGATTTTAACTATTTTTGATCTACAAGTCACCCTGATGCATCCTAGCAGTTTGGAGTCAATTGGTTTTTCGGTTCAGGAGAAGAAGCGAAAAATAGATTTTCAAGATGGCGGCCATGGCGGCCATTTTGGATTTCTGATTGGAACGATTTTAGCTATTTTTGATCTACAAGTCACCCCGATGCTTCCTACCAAGCATCAAGTCAATTGGCCCAGGGGTGTAGGAGGAGTAGGCTTTTAAAGCAATTGTTGACGCCGCACGACGCACGACGGACGACGCACGACGCACGACGGACGAGGGACATTGACTGACCACAATAGCTCACCATGAGCACTTCGTGCTCAGGTGAGCTAAAAATGCTAAGCAAAGTTGCAGCAGATAACAGTCCATTTTTTGTTTTTCAGCGAAAACATGCTTGACTCATGTGGAACGTTTGCTAGATTTACACGAAATTGTCAGCCTGATTTTCGGTGAAATATAAAATATTTCACTATGTCGCCCGCTACTGTTGTGATTGGTACTATTAGTTGATTTTGAAAATATTCCATAAACAACGCGAAACACTTGAAAAAGATCATTGCACGGTGGTTTTAATCAAACTATCAAACAGTCCAGCATGTCTTTGCCTCTTTCCAGCAACGCCACAATGGCATCGCTGATCTGATGGATATTAACGATTACTCCAATGCCGATTTATTCTCCATTTCTCTCCGTCTATCCGTTACACTTTGCATTAGGTCAGGAATGGTTTGAGCTAAGATCCTGAAATTGTATATATAGCATCAGCATGAAAAATAAGCGGGCCCGTATGTTTTTCTTTTCTCTTGCGGACATGATGTTTTTATGCAAAAAAGAAAACAAGAAAGAAAGAAAGAATTACTTTTTATTTACACCAATGTCCTACACATCGTTCATTATATTGAGAAGCGGTATTTTAAGGGGAAGCGATACACTGTCAGGGGAGGCAAAATGGTTTTGGTTTCCCTTCTGAAAAAGAGTCCTTTCTAAAATGAAAGAATTTGCTTCCTTTGGGTGCAAATTCTTTCATTTAAGAAAGGCCCCTTTTCAGATGGGGACTAGCCTGCAGTGAAGTAAGCAAGAATAAAAAAGGGAATCTTAAAGTTACCTCCAGAAACAAAGAACAAACAAAAGAACGAAAATCGGAGGCTCGGTTTTATAAAGTATCTTCGGATACAGCTATGTGAGAAGTCACAAAAGTTGAGACAGACATGGCAGAAATGACAGAAAATTTACCAGCTGAGTCTAGTCACATTAACATTATTTTCGTTTCATGTTCCCTCAGAAACAATCATGTCAGGAGGGAATTTTCACATAAAAGGAAAGCAGATCTTCAATTACATTTGATTCTGCTTGTGTTTTCTGTCATGAGACAGCATCAAAGGACATGCAAATATTTGTTTCGCGTAAGTAGGAATTTGTTAGGTCAATTGGCGGTTGAACCTTTAAAGTATTAATCACAACTCGAGCAGACGACATTTAAGGTTTATATATTTATCTATTTTATTTACTTTGCCTAATAGTTGCAGTGGTCAGTGGCACATGCCTGGTTTTTTGCTCTCAGATTGCATTTAAATCCTAAATTTTCCATTTTCCCTTTTTACAAATTTCACAACAATGATGTTTCAGCGAGGTTAAAGAAAAGTACTTCATAAAAATATTTAACCCCAAACTTAACAAAGACTAACGACGCCGTTTGGGCGACGTGACGTTTTAACGTTGTGTACTATGTAAACGTATTTATTGTTACTAAGTAACATCGCCATTTTAACGCCATATTGCTATAGTTTATTCCCCTTATGAGTTGCAAACGAAACCGGTTGGGAATACTATAATTATTTAGACATACCATGTGATGTTATTTTTCCTTTCAAATATATATATATATATATATATATATATATATATGTGTGTGTGTGTGTGTGTGTGTGTGTGTGTGTGTGTGTGTGTGTGTGTGTTTTAAATGTCAGTGTACGTCCCAAATAGAGCCTATCGAATTTCAGTCAACCGCAACGATCAGCCATCATCAATAAATTTCTATTCTGTTTATGTGTGGGTGTTTTCATTTCATTGTAAATCCCAATCAGTTTCAGAGGCCTATAGAATTTCAGGGGAACCGCACCAATCAGCACTCTCAGTGCCTTGATTGATATATGGTGTAATGAAGAAGCAGCTGAAAAACCCCATGTAGAGAACTGGTTTTACTTCATTAGGATAGTCCAGAAGAAAACGGAAGTAATTCGAATGACTACTGAAGAGAAGTAGGCAGAAATTGTTCATAAAATGAGGTAATAATGTTTGCGTATGTCAGTTTTAGATGGCGCAATTAACATGAATACTTGTCGTATACAATGAATTGTGGGAATGGTTCTTTGCAGATCTTTAGTGTGGAGTTCATTTAGAATACAAGTAGCACAAGCCATGGGCAATAGTCCTAGCTTCAATTCAACAGTAAAAGAGGGCTTAAAAAGGAATACTGTGATTACATTTATTTCTAGATAATTAATAATAGAATGCATTGCTGAAATGCAATAGTCAAAATAAAGTGGAATCTTAAACTATAACGTTGGGCCGCAACGTCCGAAAACATACCATCGGACATGTGTGTACAAAGAAGACTCAGATCAGACTGTGCGGATGCGCAGTCCGATCAGAGTCTTCGTTGTTCGTATGAAGAATCTTTGTATCCTTTGTATCCTTTGCATTGTTTACTAAGTGGTCAAAGTTGCCCCTAAACAAGGGTTTTAAAAACTATGTTTGAGTTACTACAGTCTTGTGCTCAACCCTCGAACTATAAACGACAATAACATTCCTAGTAAAACACAAAGAACTTAAATATTTCTAAAAAATAGACATCTTTTTTATCCAAGAAAGGTTTAATAAATTGATACGAGCATGGTGTTAACAAGACCATAAAATGTGGCACCTGATAGCCTGTAAAATTTCAGTTAATCTCTCATGTTTGAACTGTATCAAAAATAAAATGATTTTTTTTTTTTTTTTTTTTTTTTTTTCGTATTTCTGATTTAAAATTGACAACATTAATTCAGAGATAAGACAAAAAATCATTTCAGTTCAAAAACGAGTGACTAATTGAAATTTCACAGGCTGGCAGATGCAACATTTTATGACTGTATTAATACCATATATCAATTTATGAAACCTCTTTTATATAATAAAATGTCTGTTTTTGAGGAACACGGAGCCTTAAAACTGTGACAATCCAGCAAAGTAATAGTATGTATAAAATGCATTCGCTGTCTGTCGTGTTCTTATAGAGCACATGCTTAGCTGTAGTCTAAAACAACTTCACGTTTTTGAAAATAATTTCCTATACCTCTACTTAAATATGCTGACGATGAAAATACATGTAGTGCTTCTATTTTTACTGTTTCTTGCGTTTCCTGGCATTGTTGAATGCCAGACCGGGGCTGATGCTAAGGCAGTCGAAAGAAACTGTTTGTAACCGACGGCTACGACAAGAAAGTTCGTTCAGCAAATGACCAGACAAATCCAACAGGTATTAACGTAAAAAGATACACTTTCAGGGGAAGTATCCCTGCTAAAGTTGATTTTACATCACTTTGAAAATGAGGGTTACCCTACAAGGAACTAAAGTCTACTCTTTTTTCCGTTTTTTTTTTTTTTTTTTTTTTTTTTTTTTTTTAATAACTCTTTTACTTTTTATTTTAGTGAAATATGTTCAGCGACAAATTTGCATCGGGCGACCTCCGCAAACATCTACAAAGAGTTCTACATTTCACAAGTATCGCTCCAATTAGATGTTTATTTTCTTTTTTGCAAGATTCAAGAAACAAATTTCACAATAAGACCCCGTATTGAGCTGATAGGTCGACATGTTTGAGCTATTGTTGTTAAATCAAGCAGATACGAGGGTTGATAAGATTGTGTACAGCCTGTTATTAGCGTTCGTTCATGTACTGTGGAACCGTAGATTTATTTATTTATTGATCTGAGTAACGTTATGTGAAAAGGTGTTTTCTGGGCATGATCCAAATCAGCCAAGGAAGCCGTACAGTGTAATAAGGAACTTTTGCCATATACACTGATATATTCTACATTACTCAATGTTTCTGTAAGCGATCAGCAAAGTCTCTTATCAAACTGGGCGAATACGAATGTGTGTATAACAGTTTCCCTACTGTTGCTGTTTTCTGGTGTGTTTCTTTTCTTTCTTTTTTTTTTTTTTTTTTTTTCTTTTTTCGAGAAAAAAATCGGAGAACCGTTATATATTGTCGCCTGGTTAGGTTTCCAACAGTTCGCTAAAATTATCTGCTGTGATTTCTTTCTGAATTGAATTTTACGAAGAACAAAGAGATTTAGCGTATAAATGGCATTCTGGTATAGCTAGTAAAACAATAGTTACAGTATAAAATATCACCTTCCAGGCCATACATATCGATTGGAGAAAATCATCTTTGAATCTTACATAATGTAACTTAATACTTTTCTTCATGTGTGATCCATCATGAAAACATACCTATATAATTTTGAGCCCCTTAAACCCCACTTTTATATAGTAAAACTGGGGTTTACAGGGGTATATATTTTTTCTTATTTTTGCTCAAAAACATAGATTGTTGATACTCGTTAGAACCGCCTCGGTGAGGCGGTTCTAACGGGTACGCACAATCCATGTAATGAGTAGAAATATGAAAATATTAGAATTTTATCTGAAAACTTTCAGTTTTTGGTGGTGATTTTTTCAATATATTTGAATAGGCGTGTTTTCCTAATGTCGTAGAAATTCCATTGCATACATTGCTCTTGATAAGAAGACTGCTCACATAAATGTGTTTAATACTTTGCCAAGAACGCATCTGTTGTAAGTACTCTTCAGAGGCGCCTTACGAGTATCAGAAAGACATGTTGCCCTGGAGACATAAGCTAAGAATTAATAAATACTGGTACCAAAAAAAATGCATTATGTTCTATGACTTACACGTTTCCCTGGAGAAACATAAAGAAAGAATTATATTTTACGGTTCCAAAATGCCTTATTTAGAAATGTCGCTTGCACGTTTCCCTGTATAATTAATACATGAATTAATAAATCATGGTTTTAAAATCAATGTCTAATCTAGATCTATGGCTTACACGTTTCCCTGGAAAAAATAAGAAAAGAATGAATAAATTATGGTTCCAAAATGCTTTATCTAGATCTATGGCTTACCCGTTTTTCTGGTCCACCAATAAACAATGGTTTTAAGCTGCCAAATCTAGATCTATGACTTTTATGTTTTGCTAGAAATTGCCTACACCATGGTAAATAAGAATAGAACTAATAAATTATGATACTAAAGTGCTTTAGCTAGATCTACGGTTTATACGTTTCCCTGGAGAAATAAGTAAAGAATGAATAAATTATAGTTCCAAAATGGCTAGTCTAGATCTATATGGAGAAATGAGAAAAACAATAAATGGCGAACATGTTTCCCTGGAGAAATAAGAAAATAATTAATAAATTATCGTCCAAAAATGCCTTATCTAGATGTATGGCTTACACTTTTCCCTGTTGAAATAAGAAAACAATTATTATTGCATAAAAAATCAGTGCCGCACGTTATTAACAGCCATGTATTAACCGGCGAGAAGCCGTGTATTAACAAGACAATTTAAGTGCTGTTAATGCACGGCTACGTAACTTTCAATATGATCGTACCGGGGCACAGATTTGCTGCCGTTACGAGATGTGTACCGCCCGGTCCTACAACGACCATAGTCCGTGGAAATTGCATTCGTGAGACATTAGTGAAAAGGCGAAACAATATAGTGCAAGAAATAACGCGAAATGTAGCAATTGTTTTCAGTTTTTATGCAATAATAGCGATCGAACATGTTTTTTTCAATGCATTAACATTCGCCAGGTCCCTAGGGAGGTGTTGAAAACCGCGGCCTCCGGCCTCGATTTTCTACACCTCCCTCGGGACCTGGCGAATGTTAATGCATGAAAAATCATGTTTAATCCCTATAATAAATCATGGTTCCAAAATGCAAAAATTCCTTTCTTGATCTATGGTTGTGTAAACCTTTTTCGCACAAGTGTATTAACGTAATGTATTATAAATTTTTAATGATGCTGGAAGTGGAAAAGGGAGACTGCAGACTAAGGGTCTTTGTCTCATGACCTGTGCATTTGGGAGCAAATTATTTCCTTTTCAGAAGTTATTTTATGACTTTCAGGGGTGTGCGTAAAATATATCAAACAGGGTTGCCTTTGGAAAAAAAGAACACGCAAAGTCACGAAAATCGGAGACTCGGTTTGATTGAGTCTCTTCATATGCAACACTGTAGTTTGTGAGGCTGCGTACGCCCCCTAGCTCCGGCTTAGACAAAGTATTGGATAGTAAATCGTATTATTCAAATTTTGAAACAAGTATGGCAAACAGTTAAGGTGTCCGATTCCTTAGGATTATTACGGTAATGTAACAAACACAGAAATTATCGATTATTAGCAAACCAGTAACGATAGTCATTTTTGTGGAATTTATCGATCGATTAATCTATAATCCGATTAATTGTGCTAGTCTTACCCACAGGGATATTTGAGCCCATTTCAGTGATTTTTAAAATCGAATTCCACTTAAGCCGGTGCTAAGGGGGGGGGGGGGGATGCGTATTTAGCCTCGCAAACTTCATTGCTGTATATGAAAAGACTGAATAAACCACCGATTTTCGTTCTTCTGTGTGTGCATTTTTTCCAAAAGCAACCTTTTAGAGTTTTTATTTCAATTACAGAAATCATGGTGGTGTCATTCTGTCTTTCGTTTCGTCCATATGTTTGCAATGCTTTTCCAAAAGCACGCAAACGAGTGGTTCTTTATAACAGAACCCGTGCCGCGATTTGGAGGAAAAGGGAAATATTTTAATGGAGCTATATCTCGTGGCACTGATGTTATCAATCTCATATACATGTTTCGGAGCGGTTGCCATACCGCTATCAGAGTTAACATACCACAGTTAGACAATTCGCTTTCATTTTACTTCCAGCCTAATAACTTCAGAACAAATAGTTGATAACACTGATGCTGAATTCCGCATTCAAATATATTAGCCTTATACATTCTGATGCTAACAAATAGACTAGCTAGTTTCGCGGCCAATTACGCCTCATCAGTGAAAATATAATTTTCACAAATTCCGGGATAGGCTCAATGATCACAAACGACCAGAAGTAGATAAAATGCAGTAGATAATAGATAAAGTGAATAAAAGTACACGGACTGTAGTCTGAAGACAACGGAATCGCCTGACTGTTCACTTATAGGCGTATATATGGTAATTAGGTCGACTACAAACGAGACTCCCATTTTCTATCTGTATACGCTCCTTGTTTCCAAAGGCAACCTTTTAGATTTTTATTTTATTATTTTATTCCCTCGAACTTTGGCTGCAGCGCTCGTCTTTATCAGAACATAGTGTAGAAATCCTCAGAAAAAAGTTTTTAGTAGTATATTTTACTTTTTTTTGAACGTCCTATTTTTTCTTTATGTTTTAAGTGTTTCAGTCGGTAAGTTCTGTAGATATCACATATTTTTCTTTCGACATACACTCTTGCGAGATAAGTGCGTTGCATGGAGTTACACAAAGGAAGAGGTATGGGCTTAATTGTGCAGCATCATGTGAAACTGTGACTTATGGCAAACATTACGTAAATACATATGTGTGAAATGCATACCTCTAAGGCACAGCTCTATGTAAGCCTGCGCCCAGTTGTTCAAAGCATCGTTAGCTTAACGAGCTCATTAGTGCTCAAAATGTTAACCGTTTTAGTAGGTACAGTATCTAATTCACAGGTATTTTTGCTGAACAAATGTGAGTAGCTTTTGCAAAAGCTACTCATATTATTTCAGCAAAAATATTAGCATATATGCCGTATTAAATGATCAAAGTTTTAACGATATGTTAACAAAAGACCTCGTTAGTTTTGAACAACTGGACCCTATTTTTTTTTTTTTTTTTTTTTTTTTTTTTTTACAAAACCAAATGATGTTTTTTTTTTTGTTTTTTGTTTTTTGTTTTTTTTTACAAAACCAAATGATGTTTTTTTCTCATTTATTTTATTGCAAGCAGTGAAATCACTGTATATCCGAAAAAATGATATTTTCACATGTGAAAGGATACGGTATTTTCACGAGTAAATATAACATGGTCGTGTTATTTCACTCTTTGTTTTGGATTACTTTGGGTGTCTTCATTTTTACCCTAACAGATGCTGATCCCACTTCGATTTTTGAACTCCTCTAACTTTACTGTTTCTGAACAAGTGTTGATATTCATTTTCTTAATTAGAAAGAAAGGAACATTTTGGCAACAGGATCATTTTGATTTGCCGATTTTTTTTTTCTTCAGCGCTTCATACATTAAGGACGTATAAACAATGGCCGCACTTTTCAAAACATGCTCGTGATAAAAAGAAAAAAATAGTGGTAAAAAGACTCTTCTGAGAGTTATTAGAAGTACTCTTAGATATTTCAAGTATTGTGAAGAAGAATTATTGGATTTTAATGACATTCTGTTATTCACCAGCGGAAGAACGCTGTAAAATAAGGTAACATTTTTGCAAATGTATACGTAAACATAACAGTTGAGCTTCTGCGCAATTTATATACACAATCGTATTAATTTTTCAAAATAATAACTTGTGCAGGATCTATTGAGGAAAATACTGAGTGTGTTTTATAATTATTTATGATAACTTACTGAAATATCAAATACATTTAAGAACATTTAACAATGGAAGACTGTTCTGTCAACATAGAAAACATAGAAAATGGCAACACCAGTAAGTGTGTGAATGTAAAACTTGAACAGAACTCCAGCGTTTCAACCGATTCCTTCTCTGCAAGTTTTACAAATTCATCATGGAACTCGTCGGGTGAAGCACACATTTTCAGCGATCCATTTGAGGGTATTTTGCATAGGACGCACGCTTCTGAGGCCAAGTTCAGCATCGAATTCATATCCAGTCGCTTCTTTGATGCGTTCAGACAACAAATTCATGCTGATTACATGAGCAGTGTTGATATCGATGAGACCAATTATGTTTCCAAATGTACTACGCATGTAAAGGGTGCTAAGTGCGATATAAAGCTAGATAGCTATTTCAAAACGATGGAATAGAGCGGGATTGGTTATAGGTTGTGGCGAGAAGAACGGTGTCCTAAGATTTCACAGGCCCTTTTTAAACGATTGATGCAGGAATTGGACAGCCAAGAGATAGATTCCAGTCAATGTGACAAATAGATGGCAGAAGATCTTACAGAACAGCGTTCTCTACAAGAAGAGCAAATATGTGACACCATAACAAATGACGTCGACGCCGCGTCAAACTTTAACGTCGTTTCGCGCGACGCGCGACGTCGCACCGGGTGTTGCACCGACAAATGAAACAGATGATATGGGAATGAGGAGTACTTGCGACCTGGATACACAGACGCTTTCTGGCACTACACAGGCTTGTATGTAATGATCCGGTTCTCGTATCTCACTCACTTACACAGCCGAATGATTTATTTATAGCCGAAAAGTTTACAAGTCAAAGTGAAAGTATTAGAAATGTGTCTTCTCGGGACCCCGTCCCCGCTCCTGTTACAGTTAGTTCAACGCGACCGATTCTGACATCCACGCCTATCGTGCAGCGACAAGAGGGTAGCCTGGGGAACAACGAAGGGCAATTAAGTCACAGTGTATCTATTATTCTGAACAGAATACAGCAGCTTGAGGACGGTATAAAAAAAATCAAACAAGACATACTGAACCAAATGGAGTTTAAATTGAATGAACTGAAATGTTCTCTCGTTAACATTATAGAAAATAAGAACCCAGATACGTCATATGCTAAGGCTGTTAGACGCGAAAGCCCCGATCCAGTGATGCAACAGTCTACCAACGGAAACAGTCAGAGCATGTCTACATCGGGCCTTACTGATGAAGGGTACGGAGACCAAACCGGAAATGGGGATTCTAGTACATCATCTGAGACACAAGTAAAGAGACCATTTGTCCCTCTAGCTACAGAAACTAAGCAGAGACCCAATGGAATAACTGACCCCAGACCTATCCCGGTGCATATGTCGAATCGGAATGCACCATTTCAACGCCGGCCAACATCGCTCAGCAATGAAAATGAGCCGCGCTCGAAAACAGCAACAAGCAGCCGAATTTTTTCAACTCATCAAGAAAGAACCCTTCTTATTGGTGACTCCATCATTAAGGGAATAAACCCCAGAGGCTTGAAAAAGGAAATTAAACTCAAAGTGGGGCCACTATACAGGACATATGCGATGACATTTCCGTGTATGATCTGAAGTCGTTTTCAAACGTCATAATTAGTGTCGGCGGAAATGACTGCTCCAGCCGCGCGGACATCAACGCTTTTGAGGATAAGTACAACCAGCTTATCAACCTTATCAAAACCGCTAACAACAGTTGTGTGGTATACGTCTGCAAAGTAATACCAAGAGGAGATGTTGACGTTTCATCATATAACCATTCCATTCAACGGCTTGCAGAACAATGGGTAGCATGTCAAGTGTATTGCATTCAGGACACTTTCAGCCTGTTTTTTTGGACAAAACAGAGTACTTACCCGTCGATATTATTCCAGGGATGGGATTCACCTGTCTCATTCTGGAATTAGGAGACACCTGGATGCGCTTAACAGAAATGTGAACATTGTCGGTAACTTTGATTTGTGTGTGTATAAAACAGCTAATCTTGATAATCAAAGGACTGTAAGACCTGGTACAAACGGAATTTCAAAATTGCAATCTAAAGGTGGTAATGACTTTACGAGTTTAAAAGGACGCAGTCGAGCTAGCAATCACTTCTGTTATGGGTGTAACATGACAGGCCACAGTGACATTGAATGTTGGTATGCACATTAGGGACTGGGCACAATCGCCGACCGTAAAGTTGATAATCTGAAATTGTTTCAACAACACAAAAGGTTTCATATTTTTCAGCACATGTGCAGTGACTGTAATGCTATTCAATTTATTTGTCCTTCCCGTGCTGAACTTTTATTAGAGCCTGATTTGATTAGTAATCAAGTAAAAAATGTATATAATTATTCTGAAAACACAATGTCTAGCACCTGTATTAGTCCAAATTCCTTGTCAAGGCAACTTAAAGTTAGTCCTGTGCCACAGATTAGTTCTAATGCTAATTCAGGTCATTCATCTGACACTTTTATTCATACACAAGATCTTCCGCATTCTCTTAACTTGGGTAGTAAGGGTATAAATATTGGTCACCTAAATAAACAAGGCATCTGTGGAGAAAATATGAGTAAATTTTCAGAACTAAAACTCTTACTAACTGCAAGAGAAAATTGCAATTTACATATTTTGGGATTAAGTGAGACAAAGTTAAAAGATCATAAGTCGACAGAAGTTTTCAAAGTTGATGGTTTTCAGACTCCGTTCAGAAAAGATAATAACTCTAATGGCGGCGGAGGTCTAATCGTCTATGTAAGAAATGGCTTAAATGCCAAACGCAAAGAAGACTTGGAAACAAATAATATTCCATGTTTATGGCTAGAAATTACACCTTTTAAATGTAAACCATTTTTAGTTGGAAACATTTATAGGCCGCCTGATTCAAAAGTAGAATTCAATGATAGGTTTGAAGAATTTATTGATAAGGTGACTGATGAAAACAAAGAATAAATCTTGATGGTGATTTCAACAAAAAATTATTAAATGTAGATACCAACATAGAATGGGGGAATTTTACAACTTCCTTAGGTCTTTCTCAGCTAATTGACGAACCTACAAGAGTGACAACAGAATCACAAACTCTAATTGACCACATTTATACTAATACTGAGGAAAACATCCAAAGCGTTGCAGTGAAAAAAAATATGTCTGAGTGATCATTTTGGTGTTTTCTGTACTCGAAAATCCCACTCTGTCGTAGGTAACAAGACACATCAAGTCATAAAATACAGGTCGTTCAAACATTTTGATGAGTTAAAATTTCTCCGTGACTTAAATCGTGTTCCTTGGGAAATTATTCAGAACTTTGACAAAGTCGATGATATTTTATCGGTTTGGAGTGCCCTATTTTTAGAAATACTTGATAAACATGCCCCCATAAAAAAGTCACAGAATAAAAAAGAAATACCAGCCTGACTGGCTAAATACTGAAATTTTAGATTACATGAAAGAAAGAAATAAATGTAGATTAAATGGTAACAATGATAGGTATAAAGTTTTGCGAAACAAAGTGTTAAATTTAATTGAGAAGGCTAAAAAAAGAGACCTATCAGTCTAAAATCGAAGAGGGTAAATCAGACCCTAAGTCAATATGGAAACTTTTTAAGGAACTCGGAGCCAATGGGAAGGGAAATAACTCTGAATCCTGTATAAACATCAAATTAGGTGAAAAATTGGTGACACACGAAGCTGATTTGACTCAACTTTTCAATTCTTACTTCGTCAATGTCGCTTCAAGTATTAAAGAGCCAACTGTGCATTCTGACTTCGAAGAACTACAAAATTATGTGGAATCTAAAGTCACAAGCAACACTGAATTTACCATTCCATTAACAAATGTAACTTTTGTAAAATAATTTCTAACCAATTTAAATGTGAAGAAATCAACTGGTCTAGATAATATAGGTCCAAGAGTTCTTACGATCGCAGCAAATGTTTTAGCACCTAGCCTTACTTTTATTGTGAATAAAAGCATACTCTCTGGTGAATTTCCATGTTCGTGGAAGGAAGCAAAAGTTAAATCCCTTTTTAAATCCGGTGCTAAAGATGATGTAAACAATTATCGGCCAATCTCTATTCTCCCTACTATATCAAAACTAACTGAAAAATGGATTGATAATCAATTTATGACTTCTTTGAATACTTATACTTTGCTTCATAAATCTCAAAGTGGTTTTCGTCCTAAACATTCTACAGAATCTGCACTTACTCTTATGGTTGATTCCTGGTTAAAAGCCATTAATGACGGAAAACTTATCGGTTGTGTTTTGGTAGATTTCCGAAAGGCATTTGATCTGGTCGACCATAAAATTCTACTGAAAAAATTGCAGTGTTACAAGTGTAGTGAAAATTGTCTAAAATGGTTCGAGTCCTACCTAACAAACAGAACGCAACGCGTTTCATTAAATAATAATGTATCTGAACCTGAACATGTAACATGTGGTGTTCCTCAAGGTTCTATATTAGTACCTATATTATTCTTACTTTTTATTAATGATTTGCCATTAGTGTTAAAGAACTCAGCAAATGTTGACCTATATGCTGATGACACCACTATTTATGATGTGCAATGTAATACAGATCAGCTTGAATCCAATCTACAATTTTCATTAAATGCACTTCATGTTTGGTGTAGACAAAGTGCATGGTTTTAAATACCGAGAAAACAAATGTTATGTTGATTACTAGCAGACAGAGAAGAAGCAACTTACAAAATCCTAATTTATCTCTGAGATACAATGAAATTGACATCAAAATGACAACTATCAGCAAAATACTGGGTGTACAAGTTGATGAAAATTTGTTGTGGAATATACAGCTTCTCCACGTTTCCAAAAAGGTATCTTCTTATTTATGGCTACTTGGCAAAATACGGCAGTATTTATCCAAAGAGCATAGACTGTTATTTTATAATGCTTACATTAAGCCGCATCTAGAGTATTGCAGTACGGTTTGGTCTAATATGTCGAATAGCAGTATAAGTAAAATAAATACATTACAAAGACGGGCTTGTAAATTAATCCTGTCGCAAACTTATAATGGTTTTCACGAAGCGCTTCAAAGGTTAGATATTCTGTCATTTGATCAAACTGTATTTCTTAACAAAGCTAAAATTATGTACAAAATTTATAACAATTTGGCACCAACCTATTTACAGGAGTTATTCCAAATGCGCGATGTGAATCTCGATAATACCGCGTCTAATTTAAGATCTGTGACTCACAAGAATTACTTATTGCCACAACCAAAATGCAATTTATTCAAAGGTAGTTTATCATACTCAGGTGTTGTGGTTTGGAACAGCATCCCCACTAACATAAAAAATTCAAAATCACTGGACATTTTTATAAAGAAGTGTACTGATTGGATTAAAGGTTTATAATCATTTTATAACATATACAATACTTAGGCCTCCGCCGTCAGTAATTCAGAACTTCGAATATGTATATTGTATTTGCTTTTTTTTTTATAAAGAATCTCTCTCTCTCTCTCTCTCTCTCTCTCTCTCTCTCTCTATCTCTCTTGCTTGTTGTCATGTTGTATGTATATGTTACATGCTATCCTTAATCAGTCATAGCTACTACATTAACGCATAAAACCATATACCCTGGCATAGTTTTCTATTGGAATAGTGACACGAGATAAAGATACTTTTTGTCCTCTGTGAGAACGCTCTCAAATACGCATGCCTATTCATCTAGCGGAGGCGGGCTACAGTAGCACAGTTGATAGGAGAGTTGACTCTTAATCCATTATGTCTCTCACCGTTGTGATTCGAGCCTCGCTCGAGTGACGTAGGAAACCCGGTCTGCTTACGGAAGGTCAGGTGCTTTTTTTCCCCGGGTTCTCTGGTTTACGCTCACTTTTGATGAACTCCGGTTTACGCTCACTTTTGATGAACGATCGGCTCGATATAAGAGAAATATTCTTGAAAGGGCCGTAAAACCCCGATCAAAACAAAATCGTCTAGTGGAGCTAGATGTCTGATTATCTTCGTTGTCTGGTCAATTTGCTTCATGTCTGCGAGCAGGCAGTTGTTCCTTGGGCCTTTGCTGGTCGCATATACCATAAGTACCATTATCTCGTGCACCGCTCCATTTTAACCATTGTTTTAAATAACTTGTTGTATGTATTTGTATGTATGTAGTTTTGTTGAGGGCACCAAGGAAGATTGGTAAAACCAATTGGGCTACCCTCGTAAAATAAAGAATTTACTTACTTACTTACTTACTTACTTACTGAACAGCGACGCCATGATTTCATGTTTAGTTTGGTGGCGTAAGTTATGCCGTCAAACGTGCGCATTCGCGTGTAAACAATTAAAATGAAAAGCAAATTTACTCTTTTTCTGTGAATACTATTAATATTTTCATCTCATATAATGAAAACATTAAAATTTTTATTCGTGCTTCGCAACTCGTAAAAATACTGATTCTTATGTTACACTCGATGAAACTATTTATGGTAAATAGTAAATGTCCTTTACTTATTCAAAAAAAAAAAAAAAAAAAAAAAAACGATTGCAGTGCGAACAGGTAAGAAGAAGTACATTATTACATACAGTCGAACCTCGTTATCTCGAACTCGCTTATTTCGAATTACCGCTTATCTCGAAGTGAAAATCTGGTCCCTATTTTAACATGAAACTATGACAACAGGTAACAAAATAATGTGGAAAAGAGGAGAAATTGCTCCTAAGGAGCAATTTCTTTTCTTTTCCACATTATCGTATATATATATTTCTAACTTCAGGAGTCAAATTACATATTCATTTGTTAAATGTGTTTGTTCAATTTATTGTTTTCCTTACTCTCTCACTGATATGTCGAAGTATGGATATCTCGAAGTGTTTCAGTGAGTCCCTTGGAATTCGAGATAACGAGAGTCGACTGTATATTGGTGAAAAAATAAGAGACACTTCTGTCTTAATACCCTTCTTATCTAGTGCTATTTGAGTCATAGAATTTTCACCATATTGTATGGGAAATGATGAAGATGTTGATTATCAAGCACATTAAGACATTTATATGCGGTAAAAGTTTGCCAGAAGTAACAAACGATTTTTAAGTGGTTTAAAACCTATAAATTCTGAAAGTCCTACTAATAACGAAGATCCCTACATAACCCATTTTTCACTATCTATTATGGGGAATCAAGAATATACACATTATATAAAATTATTAACTTAATGTATGCAGCAACGGAGGGCCCAGGTCAGCCTGTGCATCAACACAGTGCAATCAGGGCATTTGCTGTTTTCTTACGGAATCATTACAGACACATTTAGAGTTTGATATCGCTCGATAGGAACTTAATTAGGATCATGGACTTGTCCAATGCTATTTTCCACGGACTGCATAACGTTATAACCAAGAATTAGCTTTCACAAACAACCTTAGTCTACGCTTAGCACACAATGTATCTTAGTCGCCTCATGCTTCGATATAATTATGATTTTATTAATGTGTCCGGATCCTTTGGGCTATTGAGCCCATGTGTTATACACTGTATTTGGCAAACGAGTTCCACTAAAACAGATAGGAGACATGAAGCATTATTCCTCATGAACAGACTTTGCTATTTTCTGTCTTCGACATGTTATAGCCACCACATGGCAAATAAGACCGACAGCAGTAAAGATAAACTAATTCGGAGACGATTAAAAACTATTGAAAGCCAAGCTAGGCAAGCTGAAGAAGCGAACATTGCAAAATGTGTTACATTAAATGTTCACTAACAGTAATAGAATTGGCAACATTGCTCACGCCTCGCCTCCTGCGGACTGACCATTTGATAGAACCTAGGCATTTCAAACAGGTTGCTCTTCTATCCTTTATATGTACTAAACACTCAGATATCTTCTCTGGAATGCACATCATTGCTTTCGGTCATTTCCAGGCCAACCTCTATTTTATTTTTCAAACCCTCTGGTCTGTTTAATAATTATGTGCACATAATAAAACAAATTGTTTCCAAAGTTTCGGTCACATTTGTTTACACTCTCATACTAACTAATACTTTTATTGATTCCCGCTACATAAATCGTATATGCTCGGTTATCAGGACAAAAATAAACCCTGAAAAGGCCAAGCAAAGTTGCAGCAGATAACAGTCTATTTTTTTTTTTTTTTTTTAGCGACAAAATGCTTGACTTTCGTGTGAAACGTTTGCTAGTACGCGATTTACACGAAATCGTCAGCCTGATTTTCGGTGAAATATAAAATATATCATTACGTCGTCCGCTACTGTTGTGACTGGTACTATTAGTTACGAAAATATTCCATAAACAACGCGAAACACTTGAAAAGGATCATTGTTTTAATCAGACTATCAAACAGTCCAGCAAGTCTTTGCCTCTTTTCAGCAACGCAACAATGGCGTCGCTGGTCTGATGGATATTAACGATTACTCCAATGCTGATTTATTTTCCATTTCTCTCCGTCTAGCCATTACACTTTGCATAAGGTCTGGAATGGTGTGATCTAAGATCCTGAAATTTTATATATAGTTATACTCAGTTAACTCAGTTAATGCATCAAAGCGAAAACATAAAAAATCAAATTAATCACTATGATAAATAAAGATGAGTACTCATGACTCTGTGTTCCAGAGTAAATGAAAACCAATAGCTGAACTACGGCGGGCCAAAGCTGGTCGGAAATTTTATTTTTCATTACAATAAACAAAACTTAAAAATCGACGTAAAATGTACAACGTTAGGTTGAGCCAAATAGTAAAGGAGCTGTCCAGAAAGCGCAACAATGGTAGAACATACCTACTAACCAAGAGGAAGATTGAATAACGGACGGAAACACATTTCAAACCAACGAAGAGCCCAAAAAAATGTCCTTATTCCCAAGCGGGTGATCATAATGTCAGAGAGAAGCCATCAAACACAAAAAATAATACGACATAGAAGACAAGACATGAAACAAATCCGCAGCTAGCAGTCACAAGGCCCAAACAGAGAACGAACAACACTAGATTTATTTAAAGAGATAATAATAATAGATTTTTTTTTATTTGATAGGTTTTATGAATTTATACAATTAATTGTTCCTGAGATGGTAATTACAGTCAAACCTGTGTTAAGCAAGCACTTAAGGGAATGCCAAAATGTGGCCGTCAACTTTTGATGTTGCTAAACGTCTAAATCTAGCTACTCGTCCACTTCTGGTAATGATCCGAAGTGGATCTTCTCAGTATAGTAGTATACACCCAGTTCCCGCTGGTACAAGTCCTCTAGGTTTGAGCCGTCCGTGCTCGACCCCAGTACTAATATTGTGCCAACGTGAACAAAGGTGCACTGAGGACTAACCGAGGGGACTTCCTGTCCAGCTATTACTACACACACCCAGTTCTCGATGGTACAAGCTCCCAGGGTTTGAGCCGGCCGTGTTAAATCCAAGTACTAATATTGTGCCAAAGGAAATAAAGGTGCAGCCAGGACTAGCCGAGGAGACTTCCTGCCCAGCTATTACTACACACAAACAAGAGCTATTTTTTTTTTCTTTAAACTTTTTTATAACTTATAAGTATTTACAACAGTCAAATAATTATAATATTTCAAAACAAAACAAATTTTGACACCTTATTATTCGGCTGACCAGTCGTAAGCAGGTAGTTATGTCTCTGATTCTAGTCGAAAAGAATAAAAGCAACGTTGGTTTCTTTGTATTAAACCCCTCCGTCTTTGACCGTGGACGAAATTATTTCATTTATTTCTTTGGCCTGTTTTATTACTATAGTAGAGTGACAAATTTTATATGAAACACTCTCTTGCATGTGTTTATTAGTCATTTTCGCAGGTTTTCTCTATATCTTACAGAGATTTATATTTCTGATGTATGTCATTTTTTCACGGGTTCTCATTTTTATTTTTCATTCATTTGTTTTTATTTATTTATTTATTTTTTTTTTTTTTTTTTAATTTTTTTTTGTTATTTTTCAAGTATTTTCTTCAGATATATTCCCTGGAATATTCCTCAGACTCCTAAAATATCAAACGACTAGTACTTTTACACCTTACGGGACAAACATGAGAAGTAAATCCGATCGTCGCCAAATACCCATAATTCAATAATCGGCCTGATTCAAACGCAACAATATTTGCAGTCGCTTGTGTAGGACGTCTCCAATCCACGTTGACATGCCGTCATGTACGGGTCACAGCCTCGCAAACTACAGTGTTGCATATGAAAAGACTCAATCAAACGGAGTCTCCGATTTTCGTGATTAGTGTGTTCTTTGTTTCCACAGACAATCCTTTAGACTTTAATTTTACTATACTGTAGCTGGTGTTATGCCGTGTGCCGTGTGGCACCCGTAAAAAGTCTGCCAGTACATCATCATGGTGCAGGTAATATTCTATTTCCTTTGGGATCATTGAGCCTATGCAGGTTATTTTGAAAATCGAATACCGCTGCTGGGGTGAGGGTAGGGGAGAGGGAGGCGTATGCAGCCTCGCAAACTACAGTGTTGCATATGAAGAGACTCAATCAACCCGAGTCTCCGATTTTTGTGATTAGTGTGTTCTTTGTTTCCAAAGGCAATCCTGTTTTACTTTTATTTTACACATTGAATAAGATGATTCCTTACGTTAGCCAAGACGACATAGTTTAGATAATTGCTGTCTCCGCAACTCCTAATGAACATTACATACAAAGTAACTAATCGACGTTAGCATGACGTTGGGAAAGTGACGTCCAATGCAAAATCAAATATACATGTAGTTCTTTATTGAAAACTTTCCCTTTGCCCTCGGAAAGAAAATACATATTAACAATTTTACTCGCCGTCACACTATTATGACATGCATATGATAAATTGTAAAGTATTTCTATAATTAATTTCAAGCTAAGACTCTGTTCTTAATCTGTTTCAGATTTTCAGGCGCAGAGCAGACGGTTCCCTGTTCTCAATCTATTTCAGATAGTCAGCCTAGACGACTTTTAACGTCTATGATCGGGCTCATCGTGTTCCTGTTTGTGGTTTTCTTGTGTTCTGGCTTCAGATCGCCATTGAACCCTTTGATTTATTTGATCACATTGTTTTTTATTATGTATATTTCACTGTGATGTTTCACAAAATGAGGTAGAGGACCCCTGTGCGGATCAAACATATTTGTAATTTAGAGCCGTTTCAGAATTGGTTTCGCGCGAGTAAAAGCAGTAACTTTCACACTGACCGTTATGAGGCGGTTCATCTGTTGCAGTTCTTATTTGTTTTGCGTCTGTGGTTTCATATGCGGCGTTTGTTTTGTCATCATTTCTTCATCTTCTCTGCTTCATTTGATGCCTCGGGAAGACTGTGCTTCGTGATTGTGGCGTTTCTTGAGTAGCTTCACTTATAGTATTATTGTTTAAAACTAGACTGTTTGCTCAGTCTTATGTATCCGAATACTTTATGTGAATATGCCATAATGGTAAAATGCATACATGCGCCTATAAAATCCATTTTGTATCAGATATACGTGCAATTCGTGTCAGAAATAATGTATTGCACTATAGATAATCCCGTGCACTATAAATCGGTCATTATAAGTGGGATTTTAAAGCGACTTGATACATTTAGTAGATTATCTGCCATTTTACAAAGGAGATAATGTTTATGGCGTCCTTTTGGCAGACCAGGCCCCTTCTTAAATGTGGTTGGCTTCCTCTTGGCTGTTTGTGCACACCAAGCCCCTTCATAATTGTGGTCTGCTCTAAAAGGAAAGAATTTGCTCCCACAAATTATTTCCTTTTAGAGAAAAAAACTTTTCAGAAGGGTGTAAAGAAAATATTGAAAGATCGGCTTCCGCTGAAAGTGTTTCCATTCACCATAATATTATTTCCGTTTCATTCATTTTATCTAATAAACAACTAAATCAGAAGGGAATTTTCACATAAAAGGAAAATTAATCAGATTTTAAAACACATTGATTTTGATTATGCTTTCTTCATCAAACGAAGCCAATGGACATACAAATAATTGTTTTTGAGTAAATTGAAATGCGTTGCGTAAATCAGAGATTTAACCCTTACAGCGCTAATCACAACTGCAGCTGACGACATTCTTATATTCTTTTGGTATTTGTCAGCGAAAATAAGGATTGATATTCCATGTGAATCGTCTGCATATTGCATGAACTGCCAAGTATCTCTGAAAAAATTAAATGAAAGCTAGAATGCCATCTACTGTATGCTTACCAGTTTGACCTGTCGCTATTACCGTTTGATTATAATGTTTATAAGTAAACAGGTAAAACAGGGCAGCGTTCGGTAGTGCAAAGTGACAGCGATCCCTATACCAAATTACGCGCGCCAACAGGATCAGGGATCCAGGGCAGAAACACTCGCGAGTAACAAACGCAGCCCAGGGATTACTTGTAAATGTGAGCTAACAGGTGTCGCATGTGGAACGCAGAATTGTCCTGCTATCATGCCTATATTGTACTATGGACGTATAGTTATGAGTATCAAAAGTACAAGTCAAAGCGACAAGTCAATGTTGTCGATCTAAACAATTATAGTTATTAATATAAAATATATGGTATATTGACCTGACTGAACGGGAAATATAACAAAGTTCTGTGTCTGACAATTCTTCAGGATTTCAGGTATACACTGGTCAGTATATGAAGTTTGCTTTCTTTTGTTTTCGATTTTAATTTTTATGTCCTCAACGTCGATGTTGTTGAGAGTTGGGGGCATATTAGTTTGGACCTGTCCATCCGTCCGTCTGTCCGTCCCTCCGTTACTTTTGCACTCGGTCAGGAATGATTAGAGCTAGGATCCTGAAAGTTTATATATAGCATCAGCATGAAAAATAAGCGGACCCGTATATTTGTTTTCGTTTTTCGTCGGGGTTCTTTTGCGGCGGTTTTCCCCTTTTTTGACTTAGTATATGATTACAGACGGTGGGTATATTGTGTGCGCAAATCATTATACAGTTTTATACCAATCAATTTGAAACTTTGCAAGCTATTTTGTTATGATCTGTAGATGTGCATGTAGTTTTTTGTATTATCGTCAATTTAATTTTTGTTACTTTTTTCGACTTTTGAATTTTGCCATTTTTTGGGGTTTAAATACTATTAAAGTGCATTATCGTGGGTACGTGTGCGCAACTCCTCCTAAAGTTTTATATCGATCAACTGGAAACTTTTCAGACCATTTTCTCATGGTCTGTTGATGTGCATGAGGTTTTGCCATTATCGTCAATCTAGTTATTGTTGCGTTTTTCGACTTTTGTCCATTTTTGTCCGTCTATCCGTTACACGTGGCATACGGTCAGGAATGATTAGAGCTAGGATCCTGAAATTTTATATAGAGCAGCAGCATGAAAGGTAAGCGGACCCGTACTTTTTCATTTTTTTTCCGCTGGGGTTCTCCTTGCGGAGTTATTCCCCTTTTTCGACTTGGGCATTTGACGACAGACGGTGGGTACCTTGAGTGCGCAACTCCTCATACAGTTTTATACCGATCAATTAGAAATTTTGCAGGCTCTTTGTCATGATTTGTAGATATACATGTGATTTTGGGCATTATCCACATCTTAATTTTTGTCCTTTTTTTACTTTTGAACTTAGCCATTATCTGGGGCTTTAGTATTGTTAAAGTGCATTACCCAGGTACCTTGTGTGCGCAAATCCTCCTACAGTTTTATACCGATCAGTTTGAAACATCACAGGCCATCTTGTCGTGGTATAATGATGTGCATGTGCTTTAGGCATTATTGTCAATCTAATGTTTGTTACTTTTTTGCGGCTTTTGAACTTAGCCACTTTTGGTGCTTAAGTATTACGTCAAGGCATGTTTAAGGGAAATCATATAGTTGGAGGCATAGTGTTTTACAAACACATTTCTTGTTTTGTGGTGACTTACTTAACAAACTTAGGAAAGTTGGTCACAAGTTTAATTTTTCATTACAATAAACAAAGATTAATAATCGATAAAAATGTACAACGTTGGGTCGGGCCAAGTAGTAAGGGAGATGTCTAGAAAGATCGGGCGGGAACACCAACGAAAAGCAAATAAAAAAAAACAACGTCCTTTTCCTCAAGGAGGTGATCATATGCCAGAGAGGAGCCATCAAACATAACAAATAAACAACAAACAAGACAAAACACGAAACAAATCTGCAGCGAGCAGCCACAATGACCAACAAAGAATGAACAACACTAGATTTATTTATAGTGATTAAACACTGTTATGACTTGATATATATTATAGATTATACAATTAATTGTTCTTGAAATGGTAATTACAGTCAAAAGCTTTGTTAAGCAAGCACTTAAGGTAATGCGAAAAAGTGATTGCTTAAGACAGGTACTTGCTTAGTACAGTTTTTATTGTTTATTGTGTTGGGGTTTAACGACACGTCAACCCTTGAGGGTCATTTTGTGTCGTCTCCCAGAGAAAGGGAGAAAAGAGATAGAAGAGAGAGTAGAGGAGATGAAAGAGAGGGACAGGGAAGAAAGAGGAACAGGAATGAAAGTGAAGAAACAGAAGAAATAAAAACATTCCCCCTCTACCCTTACCCACTACAAGGATAGCAGGCCTTGCTTAGTACAGTACATTTACACTTACTTGACTGAAAAGGACCCAAAAAGTTGGCCTCTAAATGCTTAGTACAGGTGGCTCTTTAAGACAGGCTTGACTGTACACTTTTCAAACAGTTGTTTTTCGCTTTAGTGGACATTAAAATGACAATCAAACAAATGTTTCATTTTAAAGAAAACAGTACCTTGTAGAGACTTAATGTTTTCTCAAACATTGTCATTTGACTTCAGTGTATAAACGGGTCATCAGTTCCTTGTTTACCTATATAAAACACATATGGCAAAACAATGCAAGCTGACACAACCGTGACTTACATTTGCTTTGGAAAAAAATCACGCCTAGTTTGTCGATCAATAATAATAGCGATAAAATCACTCACAAGTATTACCAATTCTGTTTTATAAATAATTAAACAAAGAAGGGAAAAACACATTATGTATTTATCCTATGGTTTGGGACAAACAGGCCTGTACAAACCGTGTAGATCAAGATCAGACGCCGCAGAACGTGGTGTCTGATCGGGTTCTGCACTGTTTGCTACTCATTCCGCTCTTTTTGGCATATCAACAGGTAGTAACTATGGACTTATTCAAATTTCAAGACAAGTATAAGGAGTAAAGGTGTCTCAATATTTAGGATAAATATGACGTATGCTTAATTGTTTTCTATGTTTCAGCTTTCATATTGGAAGACAACAAATCCATTTTTGACATCTGATGAAATGAGTAAGCAACTGTAAGAACCTATGTAGAGGATTTTTTTACTTCAATACAACAATCCAGAAGAAAGGAAAGAAATCAAATGAATATTGAGGACAGAAAAAAATGTCCATTAAGTGAGTTTAAATTGCATCCGTATTGACGTTTAGCACTCTAGGTAAAATTTTCCGCACACGACATATAGAAATATTTGCTTAGTTTCCCAAGAAAAGCGGATTTGACATTTAATTAAATTAACAATTTATATGACATGTCCAATCCTTTTGTTGTTGGAAAAATAATAAGAAAATATCATCAGTTTGTCGTCTGCTGAATTTGCCAATAGAATGATAAAGGTTAATTGGGACACAGAAAATGTCGATAATATTACAAACAATAACTTTTAGGATAGTTAGACAGACGACAAATTGAGCATATTTTTCTCATTTTTCCCAAGAAAATAGGATTTGACATTTTTCTGGTGAAATTTTTACCCAACATGCTAAGCTTTTATTCTATAGCTGAAGACACTGTAAAGGAAAACGTTATTGTGAACACATGTATTTCTAGATATTTAAGAACAGAGAATGCATTGTTGACATGTGATAGTCAAAACAAAGTGGAATCATAAAGACGATTATTGTGTAGAAATATAGTGACCAGATATACAAAAACATGAGTGACAGGAAGAAACGACTAAAACATTCCTAGTAAAACACAAACAACTTCAAATGTGGCACTCCAGCCAAGTGACAGTATGTTAAAAATATACAACCGGTCATGTGATTAAATGGAATATGTTTAATGTCCGTGTTTATTGGTATACCCAGTGTTTTGGAAAACAAGTTTCTATACATGTATAACTTCTTAAATATGATGACGATGAAAATAGTACTAATTTTAGTGTTTCTTGAGTTTTGTAGTATTGTTGAATGTCAGACTGGAGCTAATGCTAAGGCACTACGGCAGAAATTGTTTGTAACTGACGGCTACGACAAGAAAGTTCGTTCAGCAAATAATCAGACAAATCCAACAGGTATTTAAAGGAACCAGAGGCTTAAAGTTCTACTAACGGGGCTATCAGCTCCCCACCATAAGTTTGCAACATGATGTGCGCTGGTTCCGATCAGATTGGCTTCTGACTATCAGGAATACAATTTAGTTCTCTTAGAAAAAAAAAAAAAAAAAAAAAAAAAAAAAACTGGTGTGATAATAGTTTCCACCTCTGCAGTACTTCATTAAATGTTTACAGAAATAATTACACATGCCAGTTGCACAGTCAAAGAAAAAATCAACAGACGACATTTTTAAATATTTTTCTGATTTGTTCCAGAAAACAGGGTTTTAGATTTTATGCAAACCGTCTCATGCCTGAGGAGACAGTTTGTATGAACTGTCAAACCCAGTTTTCTGAAAAAAAAACAACAAAAAAACATACATCATGTATCATCAAATTGTTGTCTTTTGAATTTGACCGGTGCGTGGTAAAGGTTAAACTTGAAACCATTTTTAACCTGATATTAATTTGGTGCAAGGGCTATACAAACCCATTAATGTCAATCACTGCAGAAGCCAGCTAAGCCAATGATATTGCACTTTGCCCTGTGAGTCGTTTCGAGGGTCATGGCCCTATTAATAGAATTTTAAGCCTCTAGGGGGACTGATACACTTTCCGGGAAAACAACTCTATCAAATTTGAGTTTGCATCTCATTCTTAAATGAAAGCTGATCTAAAAGTATATAATTTGGTCATCTCGGGAGTAAATTCTTTACGTTAGAAATGAACCATTTCTGATAGGGCTTGATGTTAAGGAAAGCAAACAGGAGGTCACAAAAAAAATCGTGACTTCCTGTTTGCTTTCCTGCACACCAAACACTTTTTGTAAAGGCATTGGTTTTGGCGTTGTTTGTTCTTTGTGTGACCTTGTGGTTACTCGTTGCTGGGCTTTTCCCGTATTTAGTCTTGTTCGTTGTCTTACTGTTGTCCTTAGTGTCCTGTCTAAAATTGTGACTCTTTTTGGAGAACAAGGAGCTGGTTGCTTTGATTTCCTTTGAGTTGTGGCTTGTGTACTGTCTGTTTTGGTTTGTTTGTTAGTCTTCTTAGTGTCACCGGTAGGCTATGGTATGTGATAGTGACTCTTCGTGGACATCTTATAAACTTTTTGTCCTACTCCTGGTGTTTTCTTGAATTTATCCAAGCTATCAGATGGAAGGATTAAGGGAAGGCGACATATATTGCCGTCAGGTTGTGTTGCCAACGGCATGCTAGAGGTTTAATGTTGAAGTGTCTTTGTGTTTTGTATTTTACAACTTACAAAACTAGAAAAAAAAAAGTATTGGAAAATTACTACTGAGCCAATAACTGCGCCGCGTCAAGCGAAAATGTGTCGTCGAGGATTACTTCAGTGCTACGTTTTATCAAACATATCTTTATTATTAATCATCAAAGTATTCCCCCTTTAATGAAACACATTTTTTGTAACCTTTTTACCCAGTTGCGAAAAGCAGATAAATAATCTTCTTTTGGTGGAGACACTGATAAACAGCGCTGCCAAGAGAACTTCTAGACGTATACTTATTTCCAGAAAGCATTTTCTTAAGCCTTGGAAATAAAATGAAGTCACGGGGACTCAGGTCAGGTGAATAAGGTGGATGGTTTAAAACTTTCACCTTTTCAGACGCCAAAAAAGGACTTAACAACCTTACACTTATGAGAGGAGGAGATGTCATGTAAAAGGTGGACTCCTGATCATTGTTTGTTTGGTCTATGTTTCAATTTAACAAGTAAATCGGTCAGTGTATATGACTGCATCTATTTCAATTTAAAATAACTCGGTCAGTTGGAAAGCAATTTGCACGAAATAAACGGGTATCGTTAGCTATTTAACACACCATTCAAGTACAGTGAAGCATTATAAAATATATCTGGGATAAAACTAAGGAAGCCTATAAGTGACCGAACTTTTTGCAGGACCCTCGTATATGGTATGTTTTATCGGAACGCAGGGTAAAGACCTCTGTTTCATAATCTGTTCCATTTAAGTAGAATGGATACACTTTAATGGGGTACAACTATGACAAAAATGTGTTTGCATCCCTTCTGAAAAGAGTTCTGCTCATATAGGACAACACTTGGATCCTTTTCAAAATAGACGTTTTTCCTAAGAGTCTATTGGTGTACAGAAATGCAAATGTAAAACAAATGACACAAAGTATTCCATATGTATTCAGTCCTCATCATTTTATGGGCATTAGTGATTGGACATGTATAGTGACTGTCGTAAATATGTATTATTGTTTATGACTTTCAGAGGTATACGTAAGTTTTCACTTACTCTCAATCAACGAACTCAATGAAGTTACAGAAACTCTGAAAACTACAGGTTATCTGAAAATAGAATGGAAAGATGATTTCCTCACCTGGCCTCAAGCTGATTATGGGGGTATTTCTTACTCCTTCTTTCCCCAAGATGATGTATGGAAACCTGACGTGGCTTTGAAGAATTCTGCAGTAGATTACAAAGAGCTAGGTGTGTCCACACTAAATGTCTATGTAGAATCAACTGGGGATGTATCTTGGTATCCATTTCAGGTTTGTGGGCTTATAATAATTTGTATTTTATGGTCCTTTATTATCAGTGAGTCCCTTTCGGAATTTTTGAAACTGATGAACACATTTGCAGGTATAAATACAGCAACATAACTTTGTGGCAGATTTCATTTGTTTATTTTTGTAGACTTAATTAGCGGTTATGACATCACTAACTAACAAAAATGGCGTCTTCTATGACAGCATTTTCTTGATTTTGGGGAAAGATAATAGTCGGGTTTCTCAATTCCTGTATCTTACAAAAAAATAACCCTACAAACGGAAAGATATACGAGTTTATATATATATATATATATATATATATATATATATATATATATATATATATATATATATATATATATATCGGCTCATACAAAACCACTGTATAGCATGAAAAACTAATTGCATTTTGGAAAAACCCATGCATTTTGCATCATACTGGTTTAAAGATTGCTAAGCAACTGTAAGTTCTGTTGTTCAGCGTATAGTACAAATGTATATACTAACAGGTGAAATACACCCAATTTACACCCAGCTCGCGATAAACTAATCTGTACAGTTGATTAACACTGATTGCTTAAAATTCTTGTCGCGTTTTGTGAAAGAAAATGATGGAAAATAAAGTTTTCAGTGAATTGCATAATTTTGATTGCAGTGGAACTCTGATAACCCATCATTAATGTTATGAAAACAATGTTTCCAAATGAAATGTAATTGAACCCTAAATTTGGTAAAAACTGCTATTGGAATGCATGGAAAACTGAATGTTTTTTTTTTTATAAAGTATTCCCCCCCCCCCACCCCCTCCACCCCCACCCCAACCCCGTGCAACAGATACCCCAACCCCGTGCATCAGATAATCATTTTGCAGTCATTTGTGTATACATATTTTGTACAATATATTATACAATATATGTAACTGGCTACCTGAGGCAAGTGGGGGAATGATACCCTAGAAACTAAAATTGTGTCACTTTCAATTTAGCAGTTTTACACACAGAAAGAAGTACAACTGTTATAAATTGTATAAATTGAACTATATGAACTGTTATGTCCTGACATATTCATGTTAGTAAACACTACAATTTTATTGGTCATATATTAGACCCTGGGCCTAACATCTGTTGCAGAAATGCAGCCTCCCTTGAGTAGCTTAAGGATTTAAGGCCAGAGACAGTAATATGCATTTGGAAGGCAACTGTATAGCACAGGATACTTGTGCATACAGTTGACTCTTGTTATCTCGACCTCCCTTATCTCGAATAATCGCTTATCTCGAAGTGAAAATCTGGTCCCTGCCTAAACATGAAAATCTAACAACCTGTGAAAATATTGTTGAAAAGAGGAGAAATCGCTCCTAAGGAGCACTTTCTCCTCTTTTCCACAATATTTTCAATATATCTCTAACTTCAAGAGTCCAGTTACATATATATTTGTGAAATGTTGTTGTTTGAACTATTTTTTTCTCAATTCTGCAAATCTGATACGTCGAGGTACGGCTATCTCGAAATACTTCAGAGGGTCCCTTGGAATTCGAGATAACGTGAGTCGATTGTATATTGTTTATATAGCCAATGAAGTGGAACCTACAGGCAGATGTGGGATACACAACATGGCTCCATTTAAGTAGTCAGGTGTATCTTTATTTCTTATTCTACTATGACAAAAATAACCTCGGTTCTTAGTTACCCATATTGTAAATCTAATAAGATTTCAAAATTTATCAATTTGTATAAAAACAAAATGGTAAAAACACACTGATATTTATCACTAGGATAGCAAGCTTTCCTGGAGCACCTGGTTTTGGATCACTGAAAAAGCAGTGCTACAGGGTTTGTTAAATGTTTGGTACAAGTTTTTTTTTTCTGTGGAAAATTTTAATTTATATCATCAGTTGTAGTCAAATTATTAGCTATAAACTGAAATTTAAGTGTGTATTTTATACGAATATGAATAAATATTTACTTATATGAAAAAATCCAAATCTGGATCCTTTTTTTTTTCTAAAAATGTTACCCATCATCCCTATAGAATCATATTATAGTTTCTGTATGACGAATATTTACAATTTGGCTGCTTTTGCGTCTTTATAGAACACGTGCCTTCATAAAAATACCAAATATAATGGTGTGCACAAATCATAGAAGCTGGGATAACCCGCTAAGAAAACAGGCTAAATGCCAATTTTACCGTCAGATGTCCTTTTATGAACATTTTAGTTTGCGGAAATTACGTCAGTTATTATGTATGGTCTCCATGCAGTCCAAACAAGTATAGTTCGTCAACAAAGCTTTTGAAATTATGGATATTATGGCGATTCCTGTCAACATGCATGTTTAAGACCTACAATACATGGTTATATACTAATATTTTATATTGAAAAAATCATAAGCAGGAACACCCGAAAGATGTCTGGTAAAATTTAAAATGTGTCATTCAAAATGATGTAAAAAAATTGCATTCAAACGTTTCCTTACAGGTGTATTATAGCGGCCATACTGGACGAAAAATCAAACATTTTTTTGGTGTTATTTCTGTATACCTTGTAATAAATGCTATATAAAACGGTAGAATGTTTATTTGAAACGCAGTTTGCATGCGACATATAAAAATTGATGTCTGACAGGAAAACGAGGTACACTCCCCTTAATGCGGAAAACAACTGAGTGTTACTAATGACGTCATGTTTGCATATGCGCATGAGAAAATTAACATTCTGCTTTCTGTTTTGAGCATTTTTACTTTCGTTCTTTTAATATGATTTTAACCTGAATATACAAGGTTTTGCATACATAGAATTTGTTAAGTATTGACTGGGCCACCACTGAAACGTGCAAGTTTTCGCGAAATGCAATGTATGCATATCTACTATATAGTTGTTTTATATAATGCCATGTCCAGGCTTTATTCCTATACTGAAATAAAATGTATATCTTTTCGGTGCTAGGGTTAGCAGAAATTGTGTACCGAAGTCCGTACTATAAGGGGTCAGAATTTATCAGGAAATTCATATGATGGCAAAATTTCAAAGAACACGGTTTATTGCAAAACTTGGAACAAGCATAGTTACTAAGCAAGCAGGCACATAACGTCATGATGTTGAATCTACGTTGAATCGATGTTGTCGCAACGTTGTCCGTTTGCTGGTAAAGATGTTTAGCAATGAATGAATGAGGTTTTCATCCCTTGCTTAAGCGGTCAGAGTGCTTTGGTGACTGAGTATTCCTACATTTCGAAATCGGGACTAAGTCGTTCAAAATAGGAATAGGTTTATATAAAACCAAATGATATAATATTTTGATTGTACACCTCAAACAGTAAGAACAAAACTAAAAGACAAACAATGTACATATAGCGCTTATAAAGGTAACTGATGCCGCAGTGCACTTGGTATTGAGAGTCTCATTATTAGCCATTTCCATGCTGAATAAATCAAGATGACATGCCCATTTCTAATTATCAGCCAATCAGATTACTTGATCCGGGCTGTTGATACAATTTCACATACTCAATGGCAAACAGTGCAGATTCAGATCAGTTATCTATTTCAATCTCTTTCTTCATCAGACGAGACCTACAGACGCATTTCAAGTCCTTGTATTTCCACATGTATTGCATGCGGCGCACTACTATTTGGCCGAAACGTGTACCTTCCTAGGACCTATAAACCTTACAAAAAAGCGCGCCTGTTTGATGCAGATTAATAGAGTTATCACGGTTTATACGCTAGAGGACGTAAGCAGTGTTGCAAACTTGATTATTGCTTATGAAGAGTCTCAAGAAAACCGAGGATCCGATTTTCTCTCTATAATGTGTTCTTTGTTTCTAAAGGCAACCTTTTAGATTTTTACTTTACCTCACTGCAGCTGGTGTTATAAGCCGTATGGCGGCCGTAGAACGTCTCACAGTACTTCATCATAATGCAGAGTATATTTTTATTTCCTTTGGGATCACTGAGTCTATTTTGGTGTCTTTGAAAATGTTCTGCTCATGTATACGCTAGAGGGCGTAAGCAGTGTTGCAAACTTCATTACTGCTTATGAAGAGTTTCAATAAAACCGAGACTCCATTTTTCTATCTATAATGTGTTCTTTGTTTCCAAAGGCAACGTTTAGATATTTATTTTACTGTTTTCCCGCCTAAACATCCAAAGGGTGCTATGTAAAATTGTTGAGCCGTTTTCATCAGGACGCTTTGACTAGAGTCATTTGACTACCCTTTACGCATATAGGCATTGATGATCTACGCAAGCGCATATATTTGCAGCAACGTACTTGTTTTCTTTTGCCTGCTTTAGGCGTAAAAAATATTTATTAAATATTTGGCGGTCCACAGTGCACGTGCTTTTCTATTGACCGCAAGTTTGTTGGTATGATATCAGCCTAAGGCGTAAAAAATAACTGTGTTTCCACCAACCCCACCGACCCTGTTTCAAACACTCAAATCTGCTATTTTGTATCAGTCAAAATGCAAAATAAAACAGTAAAGCACAGACCTGAACAATATACCTCCATTTTTATAAAATTACAGACCCGATCCTGAACGTTTCTGGAGAAAAAAATGAAAAATAAAAAAAAAGGTTTCTCCTATCTGTCGACCAATCGTTTTTCAGCATGTTAGTGGTAACAGCTACTTTTTTACGTTTAATCGGACGATGACTACTGAGTTATTATAGTTCAAAATTCTGGGTATTTCTCACCAACTTTGGACTGCTTATTTCAGCCAAATCCGACCTTCACCGATCGGGCTGAAACTTGTGCCAGATAAGAGGCTTGGGCAATGAGTCCCTCTGGCCGTCTGCTCAAACATTCTGAAAGACTCGTTTTCGAGCTCTAGCCACTGAAAGTTGATATTTACTAATGTTTGACACCTAATAACTTTAACAGACAGTCTGAATTTTCTGAAAAATTGCATGCAGTGTTAGTATGGTCCTAATGAATCTTTTGGCACCAGTTTCAACCCGATCGGTGAAAGTCACCTTTTGTCTATTTCAAAGACGAAACCTACAGACGGATTTTCAGTCCTTATGTCTCCACGTGCATGCAGCGCATTATGATATGGCCCTAAAATATAACTTTCTAAGATCTATAAACCTTGTAAATAAATGCTTCTGTTTGATGCAAATTAATAGAATCATTGCAGTTTTACCGTTTTCCGGCCCAAACTTCCATAGGGTGCAATGTAAAATTGATGACCTGGACCCTTTGACCCGATTCCCTTGACTACCCTTTATGCATGAAGACGTTTGTGACTTGCATATGCACATATAATGCAGCACCTTAAGTGCCTTCTTTTGCATGCTATAGGCGTAAAAGGATTTATTTATTAAAAGTTAGGCGACCCATAGTGCACCGCAAACAAAAGGATTAGGGTTAGTAATGCGTATGCGATATATGGGTTGTTTTTATTTTCTAAAAGTTTTGCTGCTACTCTAAACTATATCAGACCATAGTGAAGAAATAATGCCCAGAGAAAATCTCAGTGTTTCATGTTATTTGTTTTACTTATTTATTCTTTCTGTTTCAGATGTTTCAGTCGTCCTGTTCTGTAGATATTACATATTTCCCTTTCGACATACAAACGTGCAAGGTCAAGTTCGTTGCATGGAGTTACACAAAGCATGAGGTAAGATCATAATTGAGTCATGTAAAAATGTGACTAATGGCAAACCTTACGTAAACATGTATGTAAAATGTAAACTGTACATGTAAAATATATGCCTCTAAGCCATAGCTCTAGACAAGTCTTTATTTTAAACCTCTTATCTAGAACTATATAAGCCATGGTATTTTCACCATTTACTGTGCAGATATTGTTTATCAAGCGCATTAAGACAAACGTATGCGGTACAATTGTTTACCAGAAGAAACAAATGAATTAAAAGATGGTTAAAATCTACAAAATTCTAAAAATCCGACAAGTAATGTAAACTCCTATGTGCCCCTATTTTAGATATTAGAGGGGGGATGGGAACATAAGCGCACACATTGTATGGCATTGTTAACATATTGTATGCAGCCAGTGATGGCCCAGGTCAGCGTGCACACAATCAGTCCAATCAGGTTATTCGCTGTTCGCTTACAGAATCCTTGGTTACCGGCATTTTAAGGTACGATGGACAGTACAGATTGAATATTCTTGCAAGTTTTATTAACATATGTACTTAGATTTTGCGTATTAAATTCAAACATTATGACATCATAAGAGTTATTGTGTATTCAAAATGGCGGCGCCAATAAAATAGTTTTGATATCTTCAAACCTTAGTAACTCATTTATTTTCATCCGCATTTGATCAAATTAGCATCCAAAATGCACGGTTCATCAAGGTCTTGTATCTCAGATACATTTTTACCAGCATATTGCTTTTCCCTTTAACTAAATGACGATCGGTCTGGTCTCAGACCGAAGAAAGGTTCATCTTATATCTGGTTTAAAAGGCGACGTATCTGATCCACTTTGGCTGTGGGCGGGCACACCGTATCTATTAATCCATGAATAGACAGATCAAACAGAAAAAAGAGGAAGGTTCGAATTTAGTCATGAAAAAAAAAACAAAAAAAAAAAAAAAAAAAAAACAATTTTGCATGTATACAAACGTGTTGATGTTTTTAGAAAATAATTTCTAATTCTTCTATTTTAGGTTGATATGCGTGCTGGATCTGATGGTATTGACTTGAGTGAGTTCGAGACAAATTCCGAATGGGAAATCATCGATTCCAAGGCTACTGTAGAAGAAGAATCTGGGGAAGCGTCGATTATTTTTACACTCACAATTAAGCGCAAACCCCGCTACCTTTTCCTTTCCATCATCTTTCCCATTATCATGTTGACCATCCTAAACCTCTTTGTTTTTGTTCTTCCGTGCGATTCTGGAGAGAAAGCCAGCTATGCGATTACAGTTTTCCTTGCCTTTGCTGTGTTTCTGACAATAGTATCAGGTTCTTTGCCAGAAAATTCAGACTCCATGTCTTTGTTTTCTATATACATAATTATCCAGACTATTCAGAGTACGTTAATTACTGTCTTAGCACTTGTTTTTATACGTTTGTACAACCTAGGACGCGAAGTACCAGTTCCCGGTTGGATGATTGCCGTTGTGAAATTTCTCATTTGCTTGAAGTGCAAGAGTCACACTTCCACGATAAAACCGACTAGTTATGAAACTAACGAAAATGATCATATTGCCAAAGGAGATTTAAACACATCAAAAATGGACTTGTCAAGTGCAGGAAGTGTTGGCAGAGGAGTAAACGTGGATGAAGAAACCTACGACTGGAAAAGAATTGTAAATAATTTAGACTGGTTCTTTCTGGTTTGTTTTTCCGTCCTTGCATTCATATCAACACTTTTGTGCTTAGTTCTAGCCAGCGCTTTAGCAATGGCGCCATAACAATGCGTATTTCATACTTGCGATAATACATAATTGCGCTCTGATTGGACACACAATTTATATGTAATTATAAATTATATGTACGTATATATTGTGAATTTTTATGTATCGGAATATGAAATAAATCGTTTCAGATAGGGTTTGATCATGAAATAATGTGAACACATCAGTGACATATTTGATACACATGGCATTACTATACAAAAACTGCCTTAAGTAATGTATTGCCAACCGTTCCAAGGCGGTACTTTCATTGTGGCTCTGTAGTGTTTCACTTGCAACTGTTTGTTTTTTCTTTTAACAATTATGTAAGTCAAAGATATATTCAGTTAAGTTTGTTTAATAGAGTTAATATGTCTTTGGCTTAGCCCGCCGTGGTTCAACTATTGGTTTTTATTTACTCTGGCATACAGTAGAATCAGCCATGAGCCTTTGTTTATTATAGTGATTAATTTGATATTTATGTTTTCGCTTAGATGCATTGACTGAGTTGGGAGCTGTTAGCTAGCTGTAAAAGTGCTTTAAACCCCCCGGTGGTTTGCTCTACCGACCGTTCTAAGGCGGTGGTCCCGGTGTTAGTCTTACTCTTTGTTGCTTTGTGGTTTATTCTACGAGGCGATTTGTTATATGTCTTTCCGTGTGTCATTTTGTTCTTGTGTTTTTCAGTCCTTTTAGTATTGCGACTACCTCGCTTGGGGAAGAGAGAGCTAATCTTAATGCTTTTCGTACGTTTGTTTGGTTTGTGCTTGTTTAGATTTGACGGTTTCCTCTTCCTCTTGGGATCTGGGAAGGGCTGCGGTTTGTGATTGTGGCACTCTCTGGACTGTTCTCTTACCTTTTTGCCACCTTTTTGGAAAGACTTGCCAACTTTGCTTGCCAATTATTATTTTTGGGACTGTTTAACTGTATTTCTCTGTATTTCCCTTTGATGTTGATACCTGATCTGATTTATCCGTTCTTGATCACTTTTTACTTGGTATTATTAAACTACTGTCCTTTCGACATCACTCGGAAAGACGTTTTTTGCTTGGCGTTTTATTTCAGATGAAAATATTTTGTTCTAAATGACCATATCTTATCAGAAACCATTTGTCTTTTCTGTTTCTGTGTTTTGTTCTCAAATATGTACCCTAAAATTGAATTTATGGCCAAAAATTTGTCTGACCTATGCAATTTCTATAGTAAAGTGATTTTTTGGAATTTTTTATTAAGCAAGTAGTTTTCAAGTTTCTTTGCAGAATTTAAATTATTGATGTTTTACAACAATATTGTGAAAATTTCAGAAAATTTGAAAGAGGAACTTGTTGAAAAGCTGCCTCCAAGTCACCTACCCTACAGGTTTCTGCATAATTTGCATTCATTTTTACTATGGGGAAAAGTGAAAATACTCGATTTTTTTAAAAACCAATGACTAGAATAAATCTTTTTGTGCTTAGGTAGTTACGACAGATGGTTTTGCATTAAATCATGACAAAAGTTTGCAAATTTACTTCTTCTGTGTACAGCGCCAGGCGAAAAAAGACTTTCCAAAAGATGTTGAAAGGACAGTAGTTCCTCGAGATATAATAATAAAACTTATTTAACGTTAAACTTAAGGCGATCCCGGCCTTCATAACAGCTAGACACAGAGGAAAGAGTTTTGCCTCTGAGACCAAATAATATAACCTTCATTTACTTCAGATTTTCAGATTTGCTAATATCCTTGATAATAAGGTACATTTCTCTGTAAATGTTCATGGTTACTGCATCTAAGATATAACAAAAGTTCCCGAAACTTTCTCTCCTCTGTAGATGTATGGTGAAGAAAATGCAAAGTCGACTCAGCAAAACTGAGATTATGGGAAACGTGCTAGTCGCAGGAGTCTTTTTGACTTTTAATTTACTCTACTGTAGCTGGTATTGTGCCGTGTGGCGGCCGTAAAAAGTCTCCCCGTATATCATCATAGTGCAGGTTATATTTTATTTTCTTTGGGCTCATTGAGCCCATCCTGGTTGTTTTGAAAATCCAATACCGCTTATGCCGGCGCTAGTGGGGGCGGGGGCGTATGCAGCCTCGCAAACTACAGTGTTGCATATGAAGAGGCTCAATCAAACCGAGCCTCCGATTTTCGTAAATTTTGTGTGTTCTTCCTTTCCAAAGGCAATCCTTTTTTACTTATTTTACTCTACTGTAGCTGGTGTTGTGCCTTGTGGCGGCCGTAAAAAGTACGTCATCATAGTGCAGGTTATATTTTATTTACTTTGGGCTCATTGAGGCCATTCTTGTTATTTTGAAAATCGAATACCGCTTAAGCCGTTGTAACAGTTTATCTTGCCCCCACCCTGATCAGCTTGTCCCCCCGGTGTGGGGGGGGGGGGGGGACAAGATAACCCAGGGTATCTTGCCTCCCACCCTGAGCAGCTTTCCCCCACCCAGAAAACCTGGCAAACTCAATTAAAAATGATATTTATTTTTTTACAACAAATTTATATTATGCAATTATCAGAACAGTAGTAATGTATGTTTTTCATTATTTTCCTCTTTATGGGAGGAGGTTGGTGCTAAGATACTGTAGCCTAAGCATTTTCCTCCCAAACTCAGAAGTCCTTGCAGACACAGTTCAGAAAGATATTTTATCACTTTTAATAGAAATTCCCATTAGGTCATCAGGGAATTTCCAGTATTTGATTTCTTAGTACAGGAAGGGAAGTGGGGTTAAGATACCCTGGCCTGGGCGGGTGAAGATATTCTGGCCTGGGCAGCTTGCCCCCCGGGGGTGAAGAAACCCTGGCTTGGGAATCTTCCCCCCCCCCCCCCCCCCCCCCCCCCCACACACACACACACACATCCCTGGAAATTTGGCAAACTCCGATCTGAAAAGATATTTAATCTTTTACAACTTAAAATTCTAATGCGCAGACATTAGAATGGTAATAATACCTGATTTTACCTATTTTTTTCACTTTACGGGAAGGGACTGGGGCCAAAATACAGTGGCCCAAGAAGTTTGCTCCCAAGCTCAGAAAATCTTGGAAACAAAATTAAAGTTCAGGATGTTATTTTTAACTTTTTAAAACAATTTCCCATTGAATAGGTCATTTGAGTATTTTTATATTATCTCTCTTTCTTCTGGCAGGCTGGTATGGGGTTGGGGTAAGATACCCTGGCCTGGGCAGCTTGCCCCCCCCCCCCCCCCCCCCCCCCCCCCCACACACACACACCCCTGGAAATTTGGCAAACTCCAATCTGAAAAAGCTATTTAATCATTACCACTTAAATTTCTAATACACAGACATTTGAATGGTAGTAGTACCTGCTTTTACCTATTTTTTAACTTTACGGGAAGCAAATTGGGGCCATAATACAGAGGCCAAAGAAATTTGCTCTCAAAATCAGAATATCTTGTAAACAAAATTAAAGTTCAGAATATTATTTTAATCTTCTTAAAACAATTTCCCATTGAATATGTCATTTGAATATTTATATATTTTCTCTCTTTCTTCTGACAGACTGGGGTGGGGGGTAGGGGGGTAAGATACCGTGGTAGGAATATTCCTGGGATGGGCCCGATCCATTTTGTATGAAAAGCATTCATGTTAGACTTTAATTGAATTTATCTTTTGGCTGGGCCCCCTATACAAACTATTCAAATCCAATGTTTATTTTTATCTCAGGTGGGTATTTAAGGATTCTTGGGCCCATCAAAATTTCCAGAGGACACATCTAAATTAGAAAAGGCCCATCAAAATTCCAGATTTTACATGTATTTGAATGGGACATGGGCCCTTGACCCATTTCAAGGGACCATAGTCACTTTGGGCTAGGAATATCTCTGCGTGGCCTGGGCAGCTTGCCCGCCTGGGGTGAAGATATCTTGACCTGGGTAGCTTACCCCGACCCCCAACTCTGGAAACTTGCAAACTCAGATAAGCTCCCAAAGCCATGGAAACTAGGCAAACTGGGATCAGAAAACATTTTTAATCATTTTAAACATAAATTTCTAATACATGGACAATAGAACTGTAATAATATCTGCTTTTACAATGTACATACATGTATATATATTTTCTCTATACAGGAAGGGGAAGGAGACTGGGCCAAGAAAGCTCAGAGAATTAGTTTTATCTTTTCAAAAACAATTTAACAATTTCCCATTTAACTTGTCACTTCAATATTTCTGTTATTCAACATTATCCATCTTTCTTCAGACAGGCTGCGGCGTGGGGTAAAATAGCCTGGCCTGGGCAGCCTGACTCCTCCACGCCCCTCGCCACCCCCGGAGTGAAGATACCCTGGCCTGGGCAGCTTGCCCCCCACCCCTGGAAACTGGGCAAACTCAGATGAGAAAAGCTATTTAATTATTTACAACTTAAAATTCTAATGCACATACATTAGAATGGTAGTTAAGTACCTGCTTTTACCTATGTTTTCATTTTAAGGGAAGGGGATTGGGGCCAAAATATTGTGGCCCAAGGAGTTGCTCCCAAACTCAGAAAATCTTGTAAACAAAATTTAAGTTCAGAATGTTATTTATATCTTTTTTTAAATAATTTCCTATTAAACAGGTCATTTGAATATTTCTATTACTTAATATTGTCTATCTTTCTTTAGATAGGCTGGGGTAGGGGTAAGATAGCCTGGCCTGGGCAGCTTGCCCCCCCCCCCCCCCCCCACACACACACACCCAGAGGTGAAGATACCTGGCCTGGGCAGCTTGCCCCCACTCCCACATCATCCATCTCCCCCTAGAAACTTGGCAAACTCAGATCAGACAAGCTATTTATTCATTTAAAACTTAAAATTCTAATGCATGGACATTGGAATGGTAGTAGTACCTGCTTTTACCTATTTATTCAATGTTTCTGTTATAAGAATTTTTATTTAAAAGAAGAAAAAACTTACTGAATTAAGTTGTGTCAGATTTTCTTGAGGCAGGGGCAAGATGCCTGAAAGCCAGGGTATCTTCACCCCCGAGGGGCAAGCTGCCCAGGCCACGGTATCTTACTCCTGTTTGGAGAAAAACGGTTAATGGTCGATATTATGAATATTCAAATGACTGTTCAATAGGAAAGTCTATTACGTGATAAACAATCTTTTTGTCAGGTTTTCTGGAATAGGCGCGAGCTTCTTAAGCTCTCAAACTGCCTCCTACCGGGTAAAAGATGCGTATTTACGTAAAAAAAAATCAGTTTTGTCAAGTTCCTGTCATAAGGATTTTTATCTAAATGAAGAGAAAAACTTGCTGAATTAAGTTGTGTCAGGTTTTCTTGAGGCAGGGGGCAAGCTATCCAGGCCAGGGTATATTCACCTTCGGGGAGAGGGGGAGGGCAAGCTGATCAGACACGGTATCTTACCCCCATCCCTTCCTGTTTAGAGAAAAGCGGTTAATGGTCCATTATATGACTATTCACATGACTGTTCAATAGGAAAGTCTGTCCAGTGATAAACTATTCTTTGGAATGGTGTCTGCCAGGTTTTCTGGCAAAGCTGCTGGCTTCTAAGGCCACTATATTCTGGACCTCAATTTCCTACTCTCGGGTAAAAGATGCATATGCACATGAAAAATTAGTTTTTCCATGTTTCAGTCATACAGATTCTTATTTCCAAGGAATAAAATCTTTCTGAATAAAGTTCTGTCAGGTTTTCTGTGGGTAGGGGGCAAGCTGCCCAGGCCACGGTATCTTACCCCCCTCCCCCCCCCCCCCCCCGCTACCCACCCCACCGCCTCACCTCCAGTCAAAGAAAAATAGTTAATGGTCAATATTATGAATATTCAAATGACAGTTTAATAGGAAAGTCTATTAAGTGATAAATTGTATTTTAGAATGGAGTCTGCCAGGTTTTCTGGCATAGGTGCAAGCTTCTAAGGCCACTCTATTCTGGCCCTCAATTTCCTCCTATCAGCAAAAAGATGCATATGCACATAAAAATCAGTTTTCCCGTAAATCTATTATAAGGATTTTTATTTTAAAAAATGAAATCTTTCTGGGTTAAGTTCTGTCAGGTTTTCTGGAGGGGGGGGGGCAAGCTGCCCAGGCCAGGGTATCTTCACCCGGGGGGGGGGGGGGTAAGCTGCCAAGAGGCACCTTAACCCCCGGGAGGCAAGATACTCCGGGGTATATTCACCCCCGGTGGGGGCAAGCTGCCCAGGGTGTGAGATGAACCGATAGGGGGCGTACGCAGCCTCGCAAACTACAGTGTTACAGATGAAGAGGCGCAATCTTACCGAGCCTCCGATTTTCGTAATTTTTGTGTGTTCTTTGTTTCCAAAGGCAATCTTTTTTGACGTTTATGTCACATTACTTATTTAGGTGTCTCTTTCTAGTTGTTGCTTAAGAGTATATGTGATTTTCTGACAACACATTATACGAGTATATAGATAGATAGATAGATAGATAGATAGATAGATAGATAGATGCTGTTTTAACTTTTAACTTGTATTGAGGGACACATGGTAGAATAGTTATTCAGCTAAATGTGTTTAACCTCAGTAAATAATGCATATAAATAAATTAATAAATAAAAATAAATAAATATATGAATGTGGAGGAGAGTGCACTGTCCGTTCAGATGTAAAAGAGACAGTTCTGCAGCAACAATAAATTAAAGCCCAATTAATTAATGGATTACTATGTACAAGATGGAAATAACGTTTGAGTTTTTTTTTTTTTTTTTTTTGTTGTTTTTTTTTTTTTGACCAACTGATATGAATCGCATACGCCGTGTGCAGTTAACAGCGTTTATATTATCTCCCCTGCCAATGCGAACTCCCTATTGAAATTTGGTTTTGGCATACCATCTTTATTTGGGAACCCTTAGTGTCATAGTGGGTGTAAACAATGTGACGTGAACGCAAATAGCATCAAGGAAGCATGTGTTTTAGTGGACCTATAATGAATCTTACTTTAGATACCTCTGACGTCAGTTTGATGCATATGTATGTTCAAAAAAAATTATTCTGTAATAATTATTCTATAACTCACTTTTCTTACTCCAAACTCACTTTTCTTACTCGAAACCCGCTTTTCTTACTCGAAACTGACTTTTTGAACTCGAAACTAACTTTTCTTACTCGAAACTCACTTTTCTTACTCGAAATTTTGGAAAGTAGTGTCAACAGGGGAATCTTGCGTATACAAGTCTGAGAGAGCATGACGACTCAGCTGGACACAACGAGAAGGATAAACGTTTTATTCATTACCGCCCTGCTGAAAGCCCTACACTGCGGGGACCTGCTGACAACCATAGGACCGCTCTTTTCATACAGTAAATTCCACTGGGGGTATATTTGTGCAACAACACAAGCCCGGCAGTACGGGGAGCTGCCCTGCACATTATCCTCGCTATCCCCCGTGGTTGGGGCAGTGGTTACAAATGGCTTGTCCATTCCGCTAAATAAGTCAGTCTAAAGTTATGAACTTCCCATTGTTCAATTCTTGAGAATACGGCACAGGAATCCGGATACTGCTAAGTTATGACATCGAACTTTAATGGACCGATTGAAATCATCATTTAAATGTTTTACATCACGTGAACGAGATCATGCGATGATGACCCTGACGAACCTCACATCGACTGCATCTTTACACTGATTTTGCAGTGATCAGACATATGTGAATGTAGAGGAGAGTGCAGAGAAAGTTCTGCAGCCAAAATAAATTAAAACTAATAAATTAATGGATTACTGTGTACACGATGGAAATAACGTATGTTTTTTGACAAGCTGATATGAATCGCATACGCCGTGTGCAGTAAACAGCGTTTATATTATCTCCCCTGCCAATGCGAAATCCCTATTAAAAATTGGTTTTGGGCATACCGTATTTATTTGGAAACCCTCAGTGCCCTTGTGGATGTAAACAATGTGACGTGAATGCAAATTGCATCAAGGGACCATAGTGAATCTTACTTTAGTTACCTCTGGCGTCAGTTTGATGCATATGCATTTTCAGAATTTATTAGGTAATGATTATATATATATTCTGTAACTCACTTCTCTTACTCGAAACTCACTTTTCTTACTCAAAACTCACTTTTCTTACTTGAAACTCGCTTTTCTTACCAGAAACTCGATTTTATAACTCGAATCTCACTTTTCTTACTAGAAACTCACTGTTTTAACTCGAAGCTCACTTTTCTTACTCGAAACTCACTTTTCTTACTCGAAACTAACTTTTCTTAATCGAAACTAACTACTCAACTAAAAGTTAATCACATATGTAAGTGGCTACCTAAGGCAAGGCGGAGAATGACACCATACAGACAAAAGTCCTAGTCCTATATTGTTATTTTCAGCGTAGCAGTGTTGACTTGAACTATCAGGTCTGTTATGTCCTGGCATATTCGTTTTAATATAATCTATAATTGATCGGTCCGTATATTCGGCGACCTTCCTGCCTTTTGTTGCAGAAATGCAGCCTACACTCAATTACTTGCAGATATAATACATGCTTCAGTAATGTGCATTTGGGAGGTAACTGTATTACATAAGATACCTGTGCCATGTTTTGTATATATAGTAAATGAGGTGTAACGCACAGGAAGATGTGGAATACATAATATGGCTCCAGTTAAGTAGTCAGTTACGTATATTTCTATTTCTTATTTTACTGTGATAAAATGGCCCGTGTTCTTAATAATTAGTATTGTTTTGTAGGTCTAATGAGATTCCACAACTTGTTAATTTGTGTAAAATGGCAGAACATAATGATATTTGTTCCTATGTTAACAAACATTCACTTGCATGAAAACAATTCTAAATCTTATCAATTTTGTTTGTCTAAAAATGTTAGACCTCTCCTAAGTAAATAAAATATGGCTTCTGTCAGGACATATTTTACACTATGTCTACTTCTGCTAATTTATAGAGCATTTATCTTCGTAAAATACCAAATGTACTATTATGGAGAAATCATGGAAGCTGGGACAATCCGCTTAAAGACACAATTTGGATTGCATAACACCCTAATAATTCTTCGCAGATAAGAAATTCTTGGTGACTTAGGCCGTTCTTACAGGTATGGGCCTGACAGGGGTATCAGCAAAGTTTATAATGAAGACAGGAAACAGATAAGGTGGGTAGTTTGATGACGATTTGATATTTTTTCTCTGTGTTCAGTAAAATATATCTTGTTATTATTCATTGGAATTGCCTCTCCAGGGCAGTTCTAATAAATACCCACACCATGTTTTATGGAGAAATACATATACTTATGTTTCTTATATGCTAATTTATCATCAAATGCCTATTTATCAGCTTCTTTGGATCAAATACAGGAAATTAGTAAGATAGATTTTAGGTGGAAATTATAAGAAATACTACTACTACTACTACTACTACTACTACTACTACTAATAATAATAATAATAATAAACGTTAACACGACTATGTGTATCTTTTATTACATAGCCAAAGACCGTTTCAACTACAATATTCATTTTGTTTTAGAGTCTGATTTTTTCTTTCCTTTTTTTTTCCTTTCGTTATACATGTATAGTGAAAAAAATAGATGAGAAGTCATACACACTGATTCAAACAAACTTCGTTTTGATCAGTATTGTTTATCTAGCTTAAAAATATCTTCCATTCTTAAACCAAATGTTCCTTTGATGAACTGAATGCTCCTTTGGTGCACACTAATGTCCGGGATGTTCGGGATGTAATGTCCGGGATGTGTATTGTAGTGGTGCGTTGCCCTTAATATCTCGCCTTGTGGTGGTCAGAACTTTATTAAACCGGTATCATTTGAAAATTTAAGCTCCATTCTAAAAGATTATCAAAAATATTTTCCAATTTGTACCCCTTTGAGGTCGATTTTGTTTGGACTTTGAAATGTCCGGGATGTTCTGGATGCAATTGTCCGGAATGTATGGGTAGTAGTGCGTTGACCTTAATATCCCAACTTTGGTGGTCAGAATTAAAAAAAAGAAAAAAAAAAACAGTAAGAGAAAAGTCCAGGGAGTGCCACAACCACAAGCTGCAGCCCTTTCCAGATACCAAGAGGAAGAGGAAAAACACAAAACCAAACATGCGCATATCGAACAAACGTACGAAAAGCACTAAGATTAGCTCTCTCTCTCTCTCTCTCTCTCTCTCTCTCTCTCTCTCTCTCTCTCTCTCTCTCTCCCCCAGCGAGGTAATCGCAATGCTAAAAGGACTGAAAACGCAAGAACAAAATAACTCAAAGCAAGACTTAAAACAAATCACCTCGTAGAATGAACCACAAAGCAACAAAGCTCCATTCTAAAAGATTATTAAAAATGTGTTTTATTTGTTACCCCTTTGAAGTCGTTTTCAGACTTGGAAATGTCCGGGATGTTCGAAATGTAATGTCCGCTGTATGGGTAGTAGTGCGATGCCCTTGATATCTAAACATGTTATGGCCAGAATTTAATAAAATAAACGACAAAAGATTGCTTTGGAAACAAAGAACACACTACGGATTAGAAAATGGGAGTCTCGGTTTTATTGAGACTCTTCATAAGCAGTAATGAAGTTTGCAACACTGCTTACTTCCTCTAGCGTGTACATGAGCAGAACTCCATTTTCAAATATACCACAATGGGCCTAATGATCCCAAATGGAAATGAAATATAATCTGCACTATGATGATGTGCGGGGATCGAGACGTTCTACCGCCGCCACACGGCACTAACACCAGCTGCAGTGTAGTAAAATAAACGTCAAAAAGATTGGCTTTGAAAACAAAGAACACACTACGGATTAGAACATGGGAGTCTGGAGTTAATGTTTCTGGATGATCCGGGGTCGCAGGCAGGTGGGATCGACATTTTTTTAGTAACTTTACTGTATTATCACAAATGCAATGTTTTGTGTATCAATATTAACTTTTAGCTAGAATAATATTATATGTTTAAAACAAAATCTGAGCAAATATGATAATCTTAAGCGTTCAGTATATCCGGGCTCTTTTTCCCTATATTTTAGAAGAGTAAGATTTGCCGGGGATCTTCATAACATGGATCCGTGGCCGGCCTCCGTGGCTCAGTTGGATGCGCCGTCCGACTAAAGACCAGGAGGTCGCAGGTTCAACCCCCGCCGAGGTCGACAACATTCTTTCGTAGAGATTGATCATGAAATATTTTCTACAGTCATTCTCTCCCTTCCGCTGATTCAAGAAGGGCAGTTGTAAGTTTCTGGCGAAAGAATATGCACAATACTGGTTAACTGCTTAGAGGACTAAGCCTGCCCAGTAAACGTGTGGTTAGGTAAACTGACCGCGCTCGACGTGACCCAACTGGGTTGACTGGGTCGTAAAACCTCAACACAAATAAACAAACAAACATGGATCCGTTGACGTTGTGCGCATACAGTTTTATTTATGCAGTCACATGGTATCTGGTAAGTTCAATAAAAGTATACGTATATTAGTATCTCTACGATGTCAAACTTATCAAGCTGAAATATCATTAAATGTTATTACAAAAACACGCCTGTTCAAATATATAGTAACTTTTACCTCCGCAAAAATGAAACTCTTCAGATGAAAATTTGTGATAGTTTTCTTATTTCTGCCTCAAAACATAGATTATGGGTACTCTATCCAGTACCCACAATTTATGTTTTAGAGCAGAAATAATACCGTATAATATTTGTTTATTCAGGTTAGGTAGAATATTTTTACGGGTCGTTAATTTTCTAACGATATGTAACAATTTTTAAGTTAATTGCATTAACTCATAACAATTTGACGTGTGTTGCACGACTTATACTGACTGATGCGTTTAATTGCACATCACCCAAAAACATTATGCTCTTTTCGATAGTTATCGAATTTGCGCGTATCATGTATGTAGCGGTTTGATACCAGGGCATGCACAGTTCATACTTCAATAGGTAATCGAGTAATTTTCCCTTCCATAAATTCTAAATGGTAAAATTGAATTTATGTACATGTAGTGGTCAGACTACAGAGTGATCTTTGTCTGCACTATTAGATAATTATGTTTTCCAAAAAAATAACTGATTTAAAAAATATCTAACGATATTTAACAACTCGTTAAGCTAATTGCATCAACTTATAATAATTTGACGTGTGACACACGCCATGTGTTGACTGATGCATTTAATTGCACGTCACCCCAAAACATTAGGATCTTTTCGACAGTTAAAGTGGTGACTCAAAATTTACAGCAAACGATCAGATATATATAAATCGATTTTGCAGGTATTTAGCGGTTTGATACAAGAGCATGCATAGTTGAAGATATATACTTCAATGGGTAATCGATTAATGGCAAAAAATGATAATTTTAAACGAAAACATAAAACTGTCTTATCTCTTTTTGATTTAAACATTCTCTTAAATTCTGGATGTCATCAAATGCTTTCTAAACTAGCTTCACTGTCTATTTCTTCATTACGTAAGTTAGATGATTATAGAAAACATGATTTGTATGAAGCAGCTCTCCTCACTTGATGTTAAACTCAACATGCTCTTCGTCCTTAAATTGATTCTGAAATCAACCACATTAGACATTTCATCTAAATTCCATTTATTAATAAAGGTTTTGAATTCATAGATTTACCTACCATATTTCGAGATAATAATGTTATATCAGCTATACCTTCATTTTTCGAAAACACGGAATCTTCTATTATTTGTTATAAATATAACAAACCTATCCGTAATACTATACTTAATTTCAACAAATTAGTTTCTGGTCTTGATATTGAAACCAGTTCCCCTGATTCTAGAGATTGTAAAGATTCTAAATTTTGTTATCAACCTGTGGGTCATATTGTCACTGGTAACTTGAAGATTATGACTGATTCACGGATCCGTTCAGATATTTCAAAAGGACCTAAATATAGATTCCCAGCCCCATTGATTTCAACAAAATGTCGGGAAACAATTGCCAGTGCTTTAAATGATTATTGTACGCGCTGGTGTAAACGAGAGCATGTTGAGTCTAATGCTTTAAATGATGGGAAATTAAAGATTTAAGATCATTGATGAACGTATGAACGTGTATTATTTTACTCTAATAACCTTGATCTTCTCCCTCGTAAGCCTAAATTATCTTTTCAATATTTGAAACAAGGTATCCAAGAATTTCATAGGAAGTATGTTTTGGCTCCAGCTGATAAAGCTGCTAATAATGTTGCTGTTGTGTGATGACTTCATTATATCAATACTCTAATACAAGAACTTGGTAGTACCAAAACATATGAACGGATTTCTACTGACGAGAGATCTATTGTTAATACCCATTCTAGAATATTACTACTGAATTTGCAGTGAGTATTAAAGAAAAGCAAAACAGACTTCCTATACTTTATATTGGTTACCGAAACTTCATAAACGACCTTATAAAGCACGTTTCGTTGCTAATTCTAGTTCATGTGCGACTACTGTTTCGTCCAAACTGCTAACTTCATACCTTACTGCTGTTACAAAACATTGGATTAGATACTATGATACTGTTTACGAAAGGGACGAAATTAACTATTTTTGGTCAATTAAAAATTCCAATGATCTTCTCACTAAATTTGAATCTAAAAACTTTCAAGCTTCTAAATTATCTACATGTGATTTTTCTACACTGTTTACTACGTTACCTCATCATCTTATAAAAGATATACTTATTGATTTAATTAATCGAACGTTTATTCGGGAGAATACCCGATATTTGGCTTGCAACGAAGAATGTGTTGTTTGTTTTGTTTTTTTTTCACTTCTGATGTATACAATAATTACAATTTATGGTCGTGTCAAAAAGTCTATGATGCCCTTGTTTGTCTTTTGGATAATATTTTTATTAGATTTGGAACTAAACATTATAGGCAAACTATTGCATCACGAAAACATGCCTATGTAATTTTGACTCCCTTAAACCCCACTTTTATATTGTAAAAGTGTGGTTTACAGGGGTGTATATTCTTTTTCTTATCTCTGCTCAAAACATAGATTGTGGGTACTTATTAGAGCCGCCTCGCCAATCTAACTTTTGAGCAGAAATATGAAAAACATCAGAATATTTTATCTGAAAATTTCCCTTTATTGGTTGTAAAATTTTCATTATATTTGAATAGGCGTGTTTTCGTAATGAGTATTCCGATGGGAACTACTTGTGCTCCTCTTCTTGCAGATTTGTTTCTTTTTTGTTATGAGAGAGATTTCATGAAGTCTCTCTCACGTGAAAATCAGGCTGTCATTATTGAGGTTTTAAACTGCAAGATACCTTGATGATTTATTAAATATTGACAATATTTACTTTGACCAAATGGTGGACCGCATATACCCTACAGAACTCCAATTAAATAGAACAAATTCTTCTGATACCTAGGCACCTTTTTTTTTTTTTGGATTTGAATCTATGTATATCTAATGGTACAGTTTCCACCAAAATTTATGATAAACGGGACGATTTTAATTTTGATATAGCCAGTTTCCCTTTTCTGGATGGCGATGTCCCCCGGCGTACCTCATATGGGATAAACATATCTCAACTTATTAGATTCGTCAGAGCTTCTTCAAATCATAGTGACTTTAACTACCGTAATAAAGCCCTAACTGCCAAACTTCTTAGGCAGAGCTATCGTTATTTTAAACTTCGGAAGGCGTTTTCGAAATTTTATCGCAGACACACTGCCTTGGTAGAAAAAATATAGCCTCAGTCTGAAAACACTTTTGCGACAAGGTATATCGGAACCAGAATTTTACTGTGACTTATTATACAGATTTAGAAAAATTGTCGGAAAATCTAACTTTCCGGAGCAATTCAGAAAACTTATTAACCATTATGAAAGAATTGGCTATAGCGTGGATATTATGCGGCAGACTGCATGCCTAGTTGTCAACCCAGTCACTGTTGATGGCTATGCTACACTCTTTAATTGCACGACGGCGGTTCGGGCATCAGACTCAGTGACGGCCTCTTCGTAAAACTTTAACAAATAGGTTGGGGCTTGATGATATGTCTTTGGTTGGCCTGCCATGGTTCAGCTATTGTTTTTCATTTACTCTGGCATACAGCAGAATTAGCCATGAGTACTCGTCTTTGTTTATTATAGTGATTAATTTGATTTTTTATATTTTCGCTTTGATGCATTGACTGAGTTGGGAGCCTTAATGCGAACCGAATTTTTATGTATTTCTGTATTAAGAATAGCATCGGGACACAGGGTGAAGTTGGCTAGCTGTAAAAGTGCTTTAAGCTCTCTGGTGGTTTACTCTACCGGCCGTTCTAAGGCGTTAGTTTTACTCTCTGTTGCTTTGTGGTTTATTCTACGCGGCGATTTGTTTTATGACTTACCTTGTGTCCTTTTGTTCTTGTGTTTTCAGTCCTTTTAGCATTGCGATTACCTCGCTTGATGCGATTACCTCGCTTGAGGAAGAGAGAGCTAATCTTAGTTTTTTTCGTACGTTTGTTCGATTTGTGCTTGTTTGGATTTGTCGGTTTCCTCTTCCTCTTGATGTCTGGGAAGGGCTGCGGTTTGTGATTGTTGCACTCCCTGGATTTTTCTCTTACCTTTATTTCCATAGCTTGTAAATGGTAAAATTGAAATTATGTATATGTATTGGTCAGACCACAGTATGATCTTGGTCTACACTACTAGATAATTATGTTTCCCAAGAAAATAACTGATGAGAAAAAACTGTCATCGTGAATGGAGAGTGTATTACAGCATAATTACCGTTTGAAACTTAAATTTTCGCATGTTTGATATAAACCACGTTTTCTCATTTATATGATTTAGCCTCCTTGGCATCATTAAACCTCTCTCAAAAGGAAGCAAAAACAAGACTTGGCCTGTTGTCTCAGAAAAGGTAAGAGAAAAGTCCAGGGAGTGCCACAATCACAAACCGCAGCCCTTCCCAGACCCCAAG